>OU696532.1:55974450-56599450 GCA_916048285.2 Bellardia pandia | reverse complement strand
TATTTTTATCTTGCAATGACTTAAGGAGTTTTATAATTTATTGTTTTTCATTGGTCTATACGGAATCTTAATTACACTCAAATATTCAAGTAGATATTTAAGATAATTGCTGGTAATTTTCGTTTGAGGTTTGGTTTTATGGTTGTCTGTTGCATATAAAATGTTAAGTGATTTTTGAAGTAAGTACGTAGTTAAGAAGCCTAAGGAATTACTAAATTGTTATGGTGGGTTTCTTTAGAGGGAGGGAATTGAGGGAGAAGATGAGGAGGATTGAGGGGGGAAATAATTTGTGCGTAAATTTTATTGTAATTTTTAAATTTCTGATAAATACAAACGAAATTTATGTAACAAGTTTAGCTGTACACTGCGTTACTTAACTAAGTAAAAATACATAAAACTTTTCTCAATTTTTTAAATTAAAGAAAAAGCTGTTTTACTTTTTCTTAAACATGCATGCATTGAAAACGAACAAGAAAACAAATATTATTTAACAAAAACAATCATAATGTATAAAGAAATTAATTGGTGTTTCATAACTATAAAAACACTGAAATGAAAATAACTTAAAACACCAATATTTACAAACAATAAGACTTTAATAATGTGTTAGGCTATCTTTTGCTTTGAATCAACTCAAAAACTCGATCAGTCACTCTATTCAACAGATTTATTCTTATATCTTCAGATATAGATGTCCCAGCATCTATAACAGCTTATTTTAGGTAATATCTGCTTTCATATTGTTGGTTTTCAGCATAAATTCGACGGCTTAATAATCCCCAAATTTTCTCAATGAATCTCAATGATCTGAAGTACATTTTTACAATTACAATTTTCCCTTTCTTTGACGACGTACATTCATATAAATGCGTAAAGATAAATTTGACATTTAAGTTCCTAGAAACAAACCATTTATGTTAACAGAGTCATGCTGAACTATTTAACAGAGATAATGTTAAAGCTTCAATATTCCATATATAATTTTTACGAAAAATCGTTATAATTAAAAAAAAAGTGTAATATTTATACCCTACACCACCATAGTGGGGAGGGTATATTAGATTTGTGCATATGTTTGTAACGCCCAGAAATATTGGTCCAACACCCACCTTAAATTATATCCATCGACTCAGAATCACTTTCGCTTATTTCTTAAATTAATAAAACTAATAATTTTAAATGTTTAATTATTTAACAAACAGTTTTTTATCACCTAAAATGATGGCAGTTTAACTTTATAGAAAAGTGGTCCATGATCCCCCTATTTTTCATTCTTTTCATATTTTTCATATTTTGTGGCCCCTATTTAGATCTCCTGCATAATGTAATAATTAAATGCAATTAAAAGCCAAATTCAAAACACTTATCTAATAAAAGCGCAAATAATTTAAATTTTTACGATAATAAAATTTCAAATATTTCCTCAATTAATCACCATTTGCTGCGCCGTTGTAATAAATTTCCACAAACGTTTTCTATAAGCAATAATTTTTAATTACATTATTTATGCATAAAGCTTTCATTTCGAAATTACCTCGAAAATGTTAAAAGAACAGCATTTAATTGGCCACCAGTAACTAAAAGAAAAACACCATAAAAATTATATACAAACTAAAATGAAACTAGAAAAAAAAACGCCCAAAGTAAATTTTAATAATTTTGTATCTTCGTTAAATTTACGATATACACACTAATGAATGATGTTGGCAAATAAAAATAAATGTTTAAATAAATCCGTTCATAAATTACTTAAAAATTAATTTTTGTTCATTGTGACAATAAAAACACCTTTACGACTTCCTTCAACACAAAATAAAAATGAAAACGAAAAATTAATAAAAAAAAAACAAAGGCAGATGGTTAGCTAAAAAATCGTTAAAATTAAATTTCTAATAAAATTATTATTAAGTGATAATTAGACAGACTGAAAAAGGGAACACGAACAAATTTACAAAATTATGAAGAAAATATTTTAGCCAAAATAAAAAAATCACTTAATGAAAAAATATTTAAAGCAAAAGGTGTGTAAGCAGCTAGAAAACAGTAACAACTAATTAAGAATTATGACGAGTTAATTTTTCTCAATCACCTTTACACGTAGAGTCTATGGTGAACCAAAGAAACAACTTCATTATGAGGTCAAAAGGCCAAATAGATGTGTTATTAAAATGAAGACACAAAAAACACAAGAAAGTGTAAATGAAAGTTAATTAGGTTTTAATGCTTTCTAAGAATTTTTAAGCAAAACATTGAAAATTATTTACAGGAGTATGAAATTATAGCTAGTTGTGCCCTACACTATCATAGTGGGGAAGTTATATTGGCTTTCTGGTGATGTTTGTAACGCTTAAAAATCTAAGTCTAATACTCACCTGAAAGTATGTATACCAATCGACTCAGAATTACTCTCCGAGTCGATTAAACGCTGTCAATGTAAACCTTGTGCTTAGCGTACAGGTTGGTCGCACTTTTTAATTCAGCAATCCAATTTGTTTCTATTGCATATGAAGGAACACTTTCACCTAACACATTCACCATATTATTATGAATTGCTTGTCCCGATAAACCTTTTTTATTTAAATATTTAAAGACACCAAGAATTTCTAATTTTTCCATTGTAAAAAAATCACGGATGTGTCTTTTTTGAACACCTGTTTCCATATGGAGGTGTTGTCAGATCGAAAAGAAATTTAACATGTGTCATAGCACAGATGGAAGTTTCCAAAACACTTAACTTTTTTCTGTTTATACCGCGCTTTCTGCTCTAGACTAAAAAGTTTCCAAACCGTCTGTAAGTAGGCATTCTTCCTCCTTTGCTAATATGGGTTTGGGTGTATTTCAAGCTTCTTTAAGTGTTTTTCTGCATTTCTTTGGATCTCAATTTTTACCAAAGGCACGTTTAGATCTTTATAAATATTAGAATGTTTTCAAAATCTGCAACATAATTAGATGCTAAAACGATGACCCATACAAGAAGTGCTTTGATGATCGAAATGGAGTCCTAGCTTTCTTTTTGGGTTGAAAATCAAGTTGCGCAGAAAATACCCATTAAGTAAAATGGTATTTCAGACAAAGCAAAAAGCTTATTTGATAACATAAAAAGTAAAGCATTAATCTTAATACACTTTGCGTTGTTTCAATTTGCGTCGTGTTTTTTTTGGAATGTAACCCCGACGCAAAGTGAGGTGTTGGTGTATATAGAATTCATGACACTTAGTTTTATAACGATCGGTCTATAATTAGTCAAAGCTTCCATATAAGACCTTCTTCTGAAAATCACTCTATCATTCATAAATCCGTTGTCGATATCAAGGTAAAATTTAATGCAAATAATTTGTAAATGCACACAAGTCACTCTACCATAGGCGGTCCCATTTTTAAAAACCCGTTTTTACTCACATACCCGGTTTAGGGTATTGTATGGTCGGGCTTGACCGACTATACTTTCTTTTTGTTTTTGGTGTTATAAAGTGTAAAAATTGGTAAAAATTTGCTAGTAACTTAAGGGAAGAAAAATAAGGAAAATAACCCCAGTATGTTTAAGGGTTAATTTACGCTGTTATTGTAAATTTTGGACTTTAGGACATATTTTGTTCAAGTTTCATAAACGTCGGCTCGAAAATTTCTAACATTTCACTATCTTTCCATTAGAAATCCTAAATATAGCAAAAGTTGACCTTTGACCGTCACGATTTAAAAAAAGTGAAGAGTATTCAGAACTATTATATTCGGTTCTGGGTTCTATTTAAAATAACACGAAAGAAATTAAAATATGGCAAAAAGAAATTAGTTTTCCCAAAATCCACCAAATTAAAATCGCGGATACAGTAAAACTGCGAAAGGTATTCACATAATTTTTTTAATATTTTTGTTTCCTCATATAAGGTGGCGCAAAAGTAATCCTCCTATCAGAAAATGCTATAAATTTTGGGAGGCCCCTATTGTCAGTTCTGTTTTGACATTTGTGTAGTAAACACATGCGAAATACACGTTAATAAACAATGTTACGCTACACTGCTCCAGAACGCGCAATATTGCTGACAGAACTGACATTAGGGGCCTCCCAAAATTTATAGTATTTTCTGATAGGAGGATTAGTTTTGCGCCACCTTGTATATCTTTAATAAATCCCAAAGATATATTCTAAAAATTCTAAATTTTGTTAAACAAAATTTTTGAAAAATTTAAAATGGATTTTTGAAGCCGCTGTTCCAAAGATCAGCAATTTTTTTGTGATGTATGACTGTAAATAGACTGAATGTATAAAATCTAGGAGTGAAATATGACTGTGTAAAGATCAACATTGAAAAATGATTGTATAAAGACCTACGATTGAACTTTCTAAAACCAACGATTGATGAATGACTGTATAAAGACCTACAATTGCAGTGCGACTGTATAAAATCTATGATTTAAGTATGACTGTATAAAGTGGAATTGTAACTGTATTAAGAATTATTATACAAGTATGACTGTATAAAGACCACATATCGAAGTATGACTATATAAAGATCTACGACTGAAGTTTGTCTGTATGAAGACCAGTGATTAATGTATGACTGTATAAATACCAACAATCTAATTATGACTGTATAAAAACCTATAGTTGAAGTATGAGTGTCTAAGACTTCCGTTTGAAGTATGACTGTATACAGACCTACGATTGAAGTTTGCCTTTATAACGACCTACGATTGCAGTGTGACTGTATAAAGACCAGCGATGAATGTATGACTGTATAAATACCAACAATCTAATTATGACTGTATAAAAACCTATAGTTGAAGTATGAGTGTATATGACTTACGTTTGGAGTATGACTGTATACCGACCTACGATTGTCGTATGACTGTATAAAGACCAGCGATGGAAGTGTGACTGTATAAAGAAATGTGATACAAGTGTATTTGTTTAAATCCTGCGATTGAAGTACATATGATAGTAAAAATCTTTATGATTGAAGCAAAAAATTTGGTTCTATAAATATTTAGGATTAAAATAAAATATGCTAAAATATGATCGTAAAAAGATCTAATATAGAAATTAAAATATGCATGACTGCATAAACTTTTACCATTGAAGCTTAAATTGAAAATAAAATTTGTCTGTATAAACATTTAAGATTGTATTTAAAATATGATTGTTTATAGACCTATTAATCCTTTTTAATATACACACATATATTGCTTTATTAAAAATTTACATACTCTTTGTTTTGAAAAATTTCCCATACATTTTCTTTCTTTATGTGTAGTTTTCCTAACCTTAACTTTGGCAAAAACTTTTGCTTTGTTAATCCTATTATCATGTGGTTTGCCATACGTTCTAATGACAATTGAAATTGAGCATAAAAAAACTAACAAAAAAGAAAAACTAAACTGTCTTGTCAGGCAACAGTTATTGTCAATGTAAATAAATTACAAACAGAGACTGCAGACAAACTTTATGCCAAATGCTAAGGACGGGCATAAGGACAATATCAGACAAACAAAAAAATTAAAAACATTTTGTAACCATGAAATGGATTTGTTTACCAAAAAAAAAAAAAAAAAAACTTAGACATAATGTGGCATACTGATTTTTATGGAACAAAAAAATAATTAAAAATAAATGAATAAAATTAAAGAAATAGAAAATGGCTCCAATGAACCCCAGGAGCAAATATCTTCAAGACACCATTTGCTTAAAATTCAAGACATTAGAATTGATAGCTGTTTATTTTATTTCTTAATATAGTTATAATTTCAAAGTTTTATTTATTTAAGAATGCTCAGTTGAGGCGTATGCACCCCAATGATTAGTTTATAGCCCTAATATTGCTATTTCGCCATTTACTAAGAGTGTAATGAAACAATTTTTTTTTAAAGTTAAGTTTAGTTTAGAGAAAATTAAAAAAAAATCACAATCTTGTGCAAATGGTATTGCATTTGAAAAGGTTTAGCATATTTTTGCTCTTGCTGTGTATTTTGTTAGTGTAGAGCAAAAATAAGCTAAAGCTTTTTGTAGATGCAATTATGCAATACCATTTGCACAAAATTGTGAATTGTGCTAATATATCTGTAACACATAAACTTGCATGCATGCAGTCTGAAATCCCAAAACCATTATAATGGTTTCAATTTACTTTAAGTTCCCCACTTTTCTACCTAATTTGTGGTTCTTAAAACTTCCTAGTAAGACAAAAATCAAAGCCAGCAAAGGTTATTAACACAACAAAATCTCTGTTTCCAAAAGAAATGTCAAATGCTTGGAGAGTCTGTATGTGAGAAGTATGTGATATACATATGTTTTGAAAAAAAAACAAGAAAAAAAAGGCTGGTAAACAAGAAACATTGGTAATACATTCATAAACTCTTAAATACACAAACATGTGAGTGTATTTTTATCAGAATTGTAAAGGAATCATTCATGTTTGAAATAATTCGCGAACCATTCATGCAATGAATTGGTAAAATTTTGAATTAATTCTTTTCTCCAAAAAACGAATTGAATTAAATTTGAATCAATTCATTTGAATTTAGCGAACATGAATTGCAATTCATTTTACCAATTCATTTGAATTGAATTGATTTTGAATTAATATAAATGAGTTAGAAAAAATTAATTGCAGTTCATTCCCAATTCATTTGAATTGATTTTGAATTAATTCAAATGAGTTAAAATATGAATTGCAATTCATTTTACCAATTCATTTGAATTAACTCGAAAAATAAATTTATTATACATTTCCAATTTATTTGAATTGATTCTGTACCAACAAGATGGAAATCTTTATACGATTGTATAAAAGGCTTACTGTCCCATAAGTGAATAAATGAATTAGAAATGAATTGCGATTCATTTTACCAATTCTTTTGAATTAAAAAATGAATTGCAATTCATTTTGCCTAATTCAAATGAATTGCAACTCATTTTGTCCAATTCATTTGAATTGGAAATGAATTGCAATTCATGTTCGCTAAATTGAAATGAATTGATTCAAATTTAATTAAATTTTTTTTTTGTTGAAAAGAATTAATTCAAAATTTAGCTAATTCGTAATGAATTGAAATCAAAAAAAGAATGATTCATTTACAACTCTGATTTATATATACCTAATTTAGATTGACCCTTAGGACACAAACACATTTTTTGTGGGTTTCATGTTTCTTTAACTTTAAACAGAGATTAAAAGAAATTTTCAAATTAAACGAAAATATATTAAACAAGTAGTTCTATATTCGGCTATGCCGAATCTTATATACCTTCACCTTTGTTGTGGATGCATAATTATATTATATACATATCTCCGTTATTTATGGACGGATTTTGCTGATTTTAAATAGCAAACTTTTCGAAAGCATGTCTGACAGAATTATTGATGATTTGGATCCCGAGGATATCTGGGGACTTCAGAAAATTGATTTCAACAGACACACAGACGGACAGACAGACAGACGGACATGTCTTAATAGACGCCGCTATCTATAAGGATCCATATACTTTATAGGGTCGGAAAATTATATTGTGGAAATTACAAACGGAATGACAAACTTATATATACCCTTCTCACGATGGTGAAGGGTATAAAAATAACATTACTTTAACACATGCGTAAACATATTCACTTGTATTTGGCATTGGTAATTTTTAAAGGAATGAAGTACGTACAACGTGACCAACTATTGCAGTCAATACTCTTCTAGTTCAAAAAATCATTGCAAAATATTATAATTGTAGAAGTCTATAAAATACCTCGACAAAACATTTTCTTATTATTAACTTCGATTAACATTGTTTTCATTTGTGTTGGCCCATTTATATAGTTTAATCTGTTTTGTTTAACAGAATGTTTTTAAACAAGAAACATATTTACAACTTTGCTCTGCCTAAAGCCCTAAACAAAGTAAAAACACATGATATTTTTACAAAAAATTCCCACGTCTTTAAAAGTTATTTTTAAAACAGATTATTTCTTTTTTTTTTTTTAACATGTGTTTTTTATACAGAGTAAGGTTTATAATTTTAAAGCTTTTTAATCCCATTTTTTAAACAAACTACAACAAGTATTTATTTTTAAATTGAATTATATGTATTTAAAAAAAAACTTTTAAAAAGTATTATAAAAGCAACATCATACATAAAAAGTCTACAGGAATTAAACAAAAAAAGCATAAATAATATCAGTGGCAGGCATATCAAACACTATTTTATGTTGAATTCAAATGCAGAAAAAATGTACACAACATTAAATTAAATTCCCTTAACCTTAAGGGAGTTCTGTCAATTGTCTATCCTTATTGAACCTTAAACCACTGCTTGTAAACTGTAGAATCTTGAAGATAAATTAAATATTATTTTAAGCTCTTATGTCAGTCTCTTGCAAAGTGAATTATGTTCATAAAACATTTTAGTATAAGTAGTTTACTAACTTACGAGTGCGGTTTGGAAACTTCTTAGCCTAGAGCAGAAAGCGCGGTATAAACAGAAAAAAGTTAAGTGTTTTGGAAACTTCCATCTGTGCTATTAACACGTGTTAAATTTTCTTTCGAAACAGGTGTTTAACAAAGACGCATCCGCGATTTTTTTACAATGGACAAATTAGAAATTCATGGTGTCATTAAATATTTAAATAAAAAAGGTTTATCGGGACAAGATTTTCATAATGATATGGTGAATGTGTGAAAGTGCTCCTTCATACGCAACAGTAAAAAATTGGATTGCTGAATTTAAACGTGGTTGTGCAAGCATTGAAGATGAAACACGTCCAAAAACAGCAACGACAATAGAAATTATAGTCAAAATGCATGATATGGTATTAACTGATTGACGAATAACAGAGCGTGAAATAGCCAACATCATGGGCATCTGAAATGATCGAGTCCATTTAATTTTGCATGAAGAGCTACAGACGAAAATGCTTTTTGCAAGATGGGTTGGTTCCGCATTTGTTAACAGTGAACCAAAAACTCATAAGAATGAAAATATCTCAAGTTTGTTTGGAGGTGGTTTTAAAAAAACTAAAATGGATTTTAAGCGTCGTTTAATAACTGTGGATGAGACATGGATACACTACTAAACTCCAGAGACAAAAGAACAATCCAACTAATGGACTGAATCTGGAGGAAGTCCCCCAAAGAAGGCAAAAACAATTCAATCGGCTGATAAGGTTATGGCAACGGTTTCTTGGGACTTCAAAGGTATTTTATTGATTGACTATCTAAAAAAGGGTAAAACAATAAATTCAGAGTATTATTGCAACATTTTGGATCAATTAACATGAAGTTTCAGGAAATTATATTGAAAAATAAACTTATTTCTGAAAAACTAACTATTCTTTTTCTGTGCTAGGCTAAAAAGTTTCCGAACCACCCTCGTATTGCATACGCACTATTGTTTTGTGTTTAAAGAGTCAATAATTTACCTATATTTAGTCTCTTATTCCTGTTTTATCGCGAGACAAGATAAAATAAAACAAAGCAAAAGTTTTCTTTTACTTTCTTTTCTCTGACAACTCCAAATGCAATTATACTAACTGGCTGAATATGCATAAATATTTAAAGGAAAAAGTTACTTAATCATCCCAAAGGCTTAATATATCCACTAGTTTGCTAGATAGACAGTTTTTCTATTAAACAAGCAGAATAATATGTAATGAATAAGGAATAAGGAGAAGTATGTAATAGTTTTGCAAGCCAATTACAGTTGATTCAGAAAGTGAGTGCTCACCTTATAATATTTAAGATGCTCTTTCTGGTAATTGAAATCCTTTGTGATTTTAATTTAAAACACATATATTCTCATTGCCTTATTGAAACTACTAACTCAATTAAAATTTGTTTGTCATTTAACCCGCATAAATTTAACACAAAAAGCAAATATAGTCCTTAATTATTACTTCTAAAAGTGGGTGCTCATCACTATTTGAAAATAAAAAATGGTAAATTTTGGAACAACAATAAATTTAAAATGTCTTAGAAGCTGCAGAAAAAATTTCAAATCATTTTATTAACGCTTGTTGCCAAAATAGTTAATGTGTGTGAAGATAAATTCGAATTTAACTAGCACAGACAAAAACCATATTTCTTAACATTGATAATGTTACAGTCAACAGAGCACTGTTAAGCATTTAACAGTCATATTTACTTGAATTTTGAAAAATTTAGCTTTTCGGATGAAATTCTCTAGAACAATTTGAACAAATATCGTGTCAGACACATATGCCACTATATAGAAATGGTAGTCCGAAAGGTCCTAAATGAGACTACATTAGTCGAATTTCTGAAATAATTTTTGAACTTGAATAAATTTGATTTCTTTTGAAAAAAAAGCTTGAGCGGATTTGTGACCATTTTGGAACCATTCACACATATAGAAGTAGAGGTCCAAGGAGAACTTGTTCGAAGTATAATATGTAGTAAGATATGGCAAATAAACATATTTCGTCAAATATTTGCCATGTCTGACCGTACCTTAAGTTTAGCTTACACAATATCCATAGCATACATTTGGGGTTATTTATAAGAAAAATATAAATATTTCTACTTTCAACCCAGTTAAGCAAGAAATGTTGAATATTTTGTTTCTGCCTTTAACTAGATTTCATAGTATCCCTTCCCTAAAACACAAGCTACAGAGACTTAAGCATTTATAATATAAAAAAGTAAAACATTAATTTTAAGTTTTGACGGAAGTTTCTGTATATTGCAGAGAAAATGATTAAGGAAGGAAATCTGTGAGTGAGTTTGTAAGTTTTGATTTTTAGCTACATAAATTTTGTGCGGAAATTATGCAAGTTTTGATTAAATTTCATTTATGTTGGTTAATGAAATATAATGTGAGTTTTTGTTACAAATTTCTTTAATATTTTATTTAATATGTTGTAATAGTTTTAAATAACAAAGTAATAGGTGTTGGGAGTATAATAAAATAAATTGTGTTAATAGATGTTTTATGGTGTTTTATGTTGTTTAAATGTGTGCAGTGACATGTATAGTAGAAGGTGTGTCCTGTTTAAACTTTGTTAAGCTTGTTCCACAAATTATAAATTTAATAAACATGTTGCGTCATTTTTTATATGATTTATTAAGTGAGTTTTTAGTATAAATAGACCTTTGGGTTTAAGGGTTGGGCTTATAAGAGTGAATGTCTATCTTGTTTAAAAAAATTCGACTTTGATTGTTATAAACAAATCTTCTGAAAGGTATGTTTCTCGTTTAATGTTGGTTAGCAGTTTGGCTTTGCTATTAAACTGCTCTAAGTCAATTACAAAAGCAATTATAAAGTGCTGCAATGCTAGTTTAAATTGTCTACTGTAGCTCATTTATAAACTTTTTTTATATTTCCTCTACTAAAACATTAAAACTAAACCAACACAATTAAAGGCCATGACTCCCTAAATGACGCACTTTGACGTAATAAACTTTTATTTACCTTCATTTACTATTAAATTTCCACACAAATAAAATAAAACTTGTAACAAATACTAAACAAATAGACTAGTATTAAATTCTCTCATATACGCGTAAATGTAAAACGTTATTATTTTCGTAACGTGCTACTAGCAGAGATCCCCAATGAGGGAAGTTTAATTCAAATGGCAGACTTATTTGTAAACATAATTAAGCTTTCGTGTACAAATTTACTGCTAAGTTTCTAGTATACAGAGAAGTAAGTTTATTGAAGACAACAGAATTGCTCAGCATTTTTGAATTTTAAATATCACTTACTTTTTGCTTAATTGGAAGTTCTTTTTCTTAGCTGGTTAATTAAGTTAGGCTATTCTTTTACTACACTGTATATTTAGGATAACTTAACAAATAAATATTTATGAAATTAGGAACTCATATTTTCCTCCTATAAGTGTGTAAGAGTTTAAGAACCTCTGTTTATCCATTAGTCTTTTTTATCTTATCTTTGAGGTTCATTATCATTACACTGTTTCTTTTTTTTCTGCTACATTTATTTCTGGCCATTTGTATGTGAATTCTATTGGTTTTTATAGTAGTTCAGCAAGTACTTTCAATTACTCGTATAGTTTTATAATAAATATTTGTATTGTTTTATTATTATTAAAATTAATTTAGTTGATTTTCTCCCTGGAGTTCAATTTGTGAACACACGTACTCGTTCTATGCCAAATAGTTTAGTTGAAATATGAATATTGAAGTTGTATTTATTAAATATTAAGGCTTTCATTTATTTAGTTTAATTGAAATATATTTATTCATACATATGTATGTGTTTTCAAATAGTTTTAAATATCGTTAGCTGAAATTTAAAAGAACTCAACAGCAAAGAATTGTAGAAATTTTACAATTTTTATAGTTATGTAATCAAAACTAGCGATATTGTTAACGAGAATCAAAATAACGTACGCTTATTTTCGATTTTCAGTTAAGTCAGGGTCAGTCACATAATGTTGGAATATAATTATATTATGGTTGAGCTGGAATCATAATATGTTTGTCTCCATCATATTATGGTTGATCTGCTATTGTAATATGATCGTAGAACCACATCACGGCTTTTTATTGCAACACCTATATACAAGCAGTTATAACAAAGAATCATCTTATGATTAGATGTGATCGTAATATAATATTTAATGATGCTATGGTCTCTTGCGACCATAATATAATTTAACTGCAAAAATAAATTTCAATTACAAAATTATGCTGTTGCAAAATGGTTACCACAACCATGTGTTTTCTTTGCTTTTCTAAAAAATCATCATTAAAATTGCAACTTGCATGTTTAAGACAAAGATTGCAGATTAAAGCATGAAGATATACACAGGCAGATTGTTTAGTGTTTACACTGATTGCATCAAAAATTAAAATTTTTGGGTGCCCCGAGACAGATTGTTTAGTGTTTACACTGACTATTAGTCAGACGGTTGCGGGTTCGAAAGACACTGGGTGTTTTCTACAGATATGCCACAGTTTGTATTTCTTAATAATAATAAAAAAAAAACATTGTGATTATTTTATAAGTTTTGTGCCTTCAGCTTTTCACGTGTATTTAATTTTTATTTAATAGTATTTCAAATAGTTATTTTCATTTGTTTTTTTTTTTGTTCTTGGTATAATTGTGGTGGGTCAGCAATACAAAAATTGGAATTTTCATAATAAAAAAAAAGATATTATTACAGTCATATCTACCGATAGAAATTTTGGTGGCGTATCATTTTATTGATTTATATATGTAAATTTGTCATTTAATACCAATAGAGTTGTTGACTATATTGTGTCGTGTACAGTGGGTTAGAATAGTATATTATTAAGTCTTTAATTGATCAATTTAAACTTAGTTTACTTCCGTAATTCTTCGTTCTATATATTAATAAATAGCTATTTAATATAACATTTTTAATAGTTTAATTTAGAAATAAACAGTTTTGCAAAACTGTTGCACATTTCGATGAAAAGGGCTATAAAGTAACTTTCATTTGATATTAATACTGTCACTTAAAGAGCAACCAACCATTGAATTTGAAAAAATTAACAGTTTTACAGTAAAGCTAAAAAAAGAGTACATTTCGCAAACAATTTAAACAAAAAAACACAAATTTCAAATAGAAAAAAATCCAGTCTAAAATTTGGTGAATTTTCGTAAACAATTTAAAAATGCAATCTTAAAAAAACTGTAAATCTCACATTAAAAAAAGCTTATATACTCGTACATATACAGTTAGGGACTTAAGTTTTCGTACATACTCAAAAGGCTGACAATAGATGAAGAAAACTACTGGAAAAATTTGGCCAGCATACAATGAAAAACGCAGTAAGCAGTTACTGCAATCAGAAAAAAAAAAATAAAGTTGTTCATGCACAACTATTCCAACATTTTTAAAAATTATTTTTAAAATATTATAGTCACATTAGTGTTGTTTTTATCCGACCTTTCAGTTATAATTTTCAAGAAATAAAATTGTTCGAGCTCGAGGTCAAGTGTATGTAAAAATTCTTTATTGCTAATATTTCGCTACACTTCGTATAGCATTTTCAAAGCTTATGTTCGAAAAAGTTACATTAAAAACAAAAACAAAAAATACATTTAATTTTCTGCGCGTAAACAGTGAGTGTCTTCTTAATCGTCTAATGTTACACTCTTGACCTCGAGCTCGAACAATTTTATTTCTTGAAAAATATTATAGTCACTGTAATTATTTAAATGATACATTATGATAAATGAATTCATCATAAACATGATTGCAACAAATATGTACATAGTTACCACAATCGTATATATGATTGCAGTAATCTTATGAATCGTAACTTAACCATATTATGGTTACCGCAATCATATGAATAATTACATTGACCATAACATTGTTACAAAATTTGTTAAAATTTTAACATTGTTGTGGTAAACATGTACAACTATGTGTATTTTTTCTCTATGTGTGAATAAGAAGCGAATTTGTCGAGGATAATAGCAGTACTAACTGGTCACTGGGTAAATATATTTTAAATACATATTAAATTTTTCGGGAAGTTTTATCGCTTTATTTTATTAACCACTGTACACCGATACAAATAAATATAATAAATACGAGTGCACATTTAACTTATTCAAACACCAGTCGGAGGCCACAAAATAAACTAACATCAATTATAAACATACATCCCCACATACTACGCAAACATATATTTATTTAAATATACATTTTGTGTTTGTTTATTTTTGTTTTTAGTTTCCCGTTGTATTGAAACAATTTTATACATTTATTTATTTGCATTGATCAATTGATAGACATTTAATCAAAGAGAAATCGTCATCATTATAACCATTCAATTGATGTTTTGTTTGTCTGCCGCTGTGCTTGTTATTATTGTTGTTTCTTTTTTTATTTATTTATTTGCAAAATAATAAATGAATTTATATACGAGAAAATCGTGGAAAAATCATAACAAATTGAAATTTATTTTTCAATTAAACAGCATAGTTTTATTGCAGAGTAAATAAATCATAAATGATTGATTAATGGTTTGTGTACTGTGGGGAAAGTAGAACAAGATGGACATCAAATAGTTTAAGGTAAATGCATATACTACTCGTATAGTGAGGATGATAGCAATAGCTACACTTTAAAAGGATATATTTGTTTATTTACGAGTACTATCAAAAACAACCAAACAACCAAATTTATAATAATAACAAAGGAATTGTGTGGTAAGGCTAAAACAAAGGCATACGAGGACCGTTCGGAAACTTCTTAGCCTAGAGCAGAAAGCGCGGTATAAACAGAAGAAAGTTAAGTGTTTTGACAACTTCCAACTGTGCTCTAAACACATGTTAAATTTATTTTCGAGCTGGCAACTCCTTCATATAGAAATAGGTGCTTAAAAAAGACGCATCCGCGATTTTTTTTTACAAATTCTTGGTGTCATTATATATTTAAATAAAAAAGGTTTATCGGGACAAGAAATTCATAGTGACATGGTGAATGTGTTAGCTGAAAGTGCTCCTTCATATACAATAGAAACAAATTGGATTGCTAAATTTAAACATGGTTGTACAAGCATTGAGGTTGAACCACGTAGTGGACGTCGAAAAACAGCAACAACAACATAAATTGGTGCCAAATTGCATGATTTGGTATTAAATGATTGACGAATAACAGAGCGTGAAATAGCCAACATCATGGGCATCTGAAATGATCGAGTCCATTTAATTTTGCATGAAGAGCTACAGACGAAAATGCTTTTTGCAAGATGGGTTGGTTCCGCATTTGTTAACAGTGAACCAAAAACTCATAAGAATGAAAATATCTCAAGCTTGTTTGGAGGTGGTTTTAAGAAAAATAAAAAGGATTTATAACTGTGAAAGAGACATGGAGCCACTACTATACTCCAGAGACAAAAGAACAATCCAAGCATTGAAATGAAGCTGGAGGAAGTGTCCCAAAGAAGGCAAAAACAATTCAATCGGCTGATAAGGTTAATGCAACGGTTTTTTGGGACGTCGAAGATATTTTATTGATTGAGTACCTGCAAAAGAGTAAAACAATAAATTCAGAGTCTAATTGCAACATTTCGGATCAATTAAATGTAAAAATTCGACAAAAACGTCCTGATTTACAACACAAAAAAATAAGTTTTCTTCAAGACAACGCACCAGCGCACAAGAATGTTTTAACAATGGCTAAAATCAACAAATTAAAGTACGAGTCGCTCAACCACCCACCTTATCCCCCTGATTTAGCTCCCAGTGACTTTTATCTGTTCCCAAATCTAAACAAATTCCTAGCTTGCAAACATTTTGCCTCAAATGAAGATGCAATTACAGTATTAAACCACTATTTTAAAGGCCTTGAGGAAAACTATTCTAATCAAGGGGTATAATTGCTAGATCAGCGTTGGACTAAGTGTATTGCAGTTTCAGGAGATTATATTGAAAAATAAAAATGTTTTTGAACAACTAACTATTCCTGTGCTAGGCTAAGAAGTTCCCTAACCGCCCCCGTATTGCTATATTGTTACATCTCTCATCCCTATGAAATAGAATTTGTTCGTAATAGAAAACCAATAATACAAGTTTGTTTTTGTTTAAAACAAAAATTCTTCCAAGCCTCATCCTTTAGTTATTTATAGAAAAGCATTGAAAAAAATCAAGTTATTTTTCTTTTCTATCGATTTTAATAACTTGTTTTATTTAGAAAATTTCTTTCAATCTATTTTTTATTTCCTCTTTAACATAAAAAACTATCACACACATATTAACCAGCACCCCCTTCACTTGTTACTGTTTGAACTCTCTTTTCCCTTGTCCTGAAAGGCTTTTCCGTTTTGTTGTTGCTGTTGTTCGCTACTGCTGCTCAGTTATTATCATTAAAGTATAAATAAGCGTTTAGGCGTGTTTGAAAAGAAATAGAAATATGGCAATAAAAAAGTAATAGCAGAGAATAGATGATGAAGAGAAATTATTAATGTAAAACTGTATAAAAATTTTACGAAGCGGAAACATTTATTAGAGCGGAAATTGTTATTTTTGGTATTTGTCATATTTGCTGTTATTTTGTTTTTGTTTGAGTGTGTCTCTTTATACTCTAAATCTAATGGTGTATGGTAATTCTTATTACTCCTGTTTGTTGTTTTTATAATTTTAATGTTTATATTGAATATTGAGTATTTTCATTCGTTAATTTTACATATTTAAGAAATTAACATGCATATGCGTCATTACATTTAAGTTTAATAATATAGTTTATTTATATGTTTAAAAGGCCGTAATTTTATGTAAATTTTTCTTTAAAAATATACAAGTTATTAATAAGTTAAATTTTAGAAAAATCATGAGGATCTGCATAATTAATAATAATTTAATTATTGTGTAAATTTGATTTGCATAAATGTTGTTTTTGCTTTAAATACTCGTATATCATATGCGTAAAGTTTTGCTTTACTTCTTCAATTTGAAAAAAAGTGCCTCTGAAACACACCATTTGCACAACCAAGCTTATGCTGAATATGTTCCATCTGTTTCAACGTTTGTGCGTATTCAAAGTATTGATTTTGACATGAAAGACAAAGTTTGCCCAGGCTAGTAAAAAAAAGTTTGAACACCAATAATTGTTGGTATTACTCCATGAAAATTGCTGTGAAACTCAGTAATAGTTTTCAAAATCATTAAGAGCTATTTAAGCCGTAATTTTATAAAGTTTCAAGCAGCAGGATTCATTCAAAAGCAATGAAATTAATTTAAACCGAAAGACCTTGAAACAGGATTTTTTATATTCAAACCTGTGTTACCAAAAGTAGGGATAAATCCCTACATCTAGGTTTTTTAACAAATCAGTCAGTTTTTTTCTTATGAGCAAATGTAGGTACTTTTTGAAATTTAAAAAAAATCACATTTAACCACGATTTTCAAGTGATAAAACGCTTGAAACTATTAATGTGTTGACGACACTTAAAACTTTTTGTTTAAATGTCTGGCAACAGCAATTTTTTCAGTTTGTTGAAAATACCTTGTTGTTTTTTCTTATTTCGAGTTACTTAAATATCTCTTTAACATAGAAAGATAAACATTCAACGAAAACAAAATTTAAATCATAAAAATATAAACGAATTGGTACTTTTTAATTAAAAAAAACCAAGTAAGTACAGTAATCATGATAAATAATAACAATTTATTGATTGAAATTAAACAGTCTTTGGGCTGTTTACCCATTAGGCGATTATCTTTTTTCCCAACGAAAAACTGCCGATTAAAGAAATTTGGTTTTCTCAATGTCTCATTTGCTTCTATTCTGTCGCAAAACAAAACAGCCCTCAGCCTGAGAAAACGGAACTTTATATTTTAATTTAGAAAATGTCTTCAGACACAGATAACTCTTTTGAAAGTGAAAAACTGAAATATTTAATATTAAAAAAAAAAAAAAATAATTAAAATTTCTTTCTTGTAAATGTATTTCCTGTGATCTGGTTTTAATTATATTTTAAAATTTTATTTGCTATATCTTTAATTAACACAATAACATGTAAATGTACTCGCACACTAGTTTTTTTAGTTTCCAATTTCTGGCATGCAACAAATGAAATAAAGCCAAACTAATTAGCAATAAAAAACTCCACTATTAACACAATTATAGTACATGGGAATATGAAAAGGAAACATAAATATTTATGCACAGCCAGTAGTAGCATGTTCGTTTATGAAAAACTATTTATTTATGTAAATTTAAACAAAACTAGTGATTAATAATAAATATGAATGTCACTTTGCACGCAAAGTTAGGTACACAAACACGGAGAAACACTATCAGTTCAACAAATTTATACTAGAAGCACACAATAACAGACACTTCAACCAACAAAAAGATAGACAGATACACAAAACCAATGAACAAAAAAATACATATTTTGGCAATAAGAAACAAGTTCTTGACAAAACAAACACTATGGGGCAATAAAATTTCACAGAAAATTTTAGTTTTAAGGAGAAAACTTTTGTTATTATTAAATAAAATTTAAAATTATTTATATATGTATGTATTTTTTTTTAACAATTCTTTCCAGTTTTTAAAATATCTTTATTTTTTCTTTGAACGTAAACTGAATTATTTGAAACTTCAAGAACACAGTGCATTTCTAACAGCAACATTAGCAAGCTGCTCTTAAATCAATAAGCAACAACTTTTGAAGAAATGATTTCATAAACAAGCGTTTTCCTTTAGCCATTCCCCAAACACAAACAAATACAAGCCTTTTTTCTACACCTACGAGAGAAAGAAAAATAAACCCGCAAACACCAGCGTTGTCAACTTTTAAATTTCAAAACGCACCAAAATGTAGAAAAAAAAACGCACCAAGTCTAGAATTTTTCTTTTATTGAAAATGTTTATTCAATTAATTTTACATTTTTCTAATTTCATAAATTCTATATAAAACTTTTTAAAAAGAGATCAACTATTAATAGTAAAGCGTTTTTTAAATAAACGAGCTAATAAATATAAAATATACATTTACCCGGCATTTACACATGCAAGTGCAAGTTCGAAAAAGTCAATACATTCACACTTTTTTTACTAATACACTCACATTTTTTCACTTGCAGAGCTAGTCGAGTTTTTCGAATAAGTTTTCGTATATAATACGTACACGGCACTTGCATGCAAGTACTTGCATGTGTAAAGGCAGGATTAACCACACAAAATTTAACTCACAATATGCTATTCAGAACTGAAGTACTAATTGTTAAAGAAGGGCTTATTTCATTATATAGTTGGTACTTTTTTTTAATTATTTTAGTTTTCTATTTTAAGTACTTCTATTTGACTTCTTCAATAAAATTTGTTACGGCTTCACTGCAACTCTAATCCTGGTTGTTTGTCTACAGTTCAGTAGACCAAACCATCATGCTATAAAAGAATTTTTATTTTCATGTCTAAATTGTTAATTTTACTTTCAAACAAAGATTTTCATTCTATTCTTCTTTAGCAATAACCTTAATGTGACCAATTCGATAGTATGTATTCATTTATCCTACATTCGTATTTAAAATATATTTAATGGGGTCCTATTTCATATTATAGATTTCATTAAAATTAATTATTAGAAAAATGCAATTAAAAATTGGTAAAAAGAAGGATTTCATCACATTTCGAAAATATTAAAAATCGCACATAAATTAACAAAAAAAGCCCACCGCGCACCAACTGAGGAATTTTTCGCACCAACAAATTTAAAAAATTACCAAAAATGGTGCGAAATGCACCAAGTTGACAACGCTGCAATCAACCAACCAATAAATAACATAAATATTGAGAGTAATTTTGTTCGCTTTGCTGCTTCGGCTACAATACGAATATTCACTCGTTATTACGTATATGTTTACATACATAGTATGTACATATGAATGTATAGGTACATGTGATCCCAGCAAGCCATATGAGTCCGAAAAGAGTCTTTTCTGACACCTTTTTCGGAGCGTTAACGCTCTTTATGAGCCCAAAAAACAATCATAATTGCTCCGAAAACCTTCAGAAAAGAGGGTAATTACATTCGAAAATGGTCCGTCAGAAAGAGCTCTTAGATAATGTCAGAAAAGATTCTTTTATTAGGTTTTTCTTGGGCTCTGTGTAATCTTGTTTTTATCATTCTTGTGTGGTACAGCTATGTTTTTTTTTTGTTCAAAGCACAAATAGCAGGAGAACAACGCTTTGGTACACACATAATTAAGTGGAATTTCTGAGTTATACTGCGTGCCGACTCAGGACAGTAACAAGCAAAGTTTTCTTTCGCCCCGAAAATGCTCTTTAGTTAGACTCTTTTCTGACTCCTTTTTTCGGAGCGCTCCGAAAATGCTCTTTTGTTGGACTCTTTTCTGACTTCTTTTTCGGAGCGCTCCTAGAATGGTATGCTGGGTTTATTCACTTCATGTTTTCTTCTTCTTGTTCTTTTTAAGTACTAAATAACATGAAATGTCCTGGCATGTTTATATATTTATGTATGTATGTATGTCGTACGCATATTTAAGAGTTTTCTAAGCAGCTTAAATGTAAATAATTTCGATTTTTAATTATTTAAAGCTAAAGTGACATTATTTGTTGACCTCAGAAACGTAATGAATTAATAATAATTAACAGCAGAAAATGCAGAAATGGTTTTCTCAACAGTAAACATGAATTGTATTATGTGGAAGTATTTGTCATTTAACACTTAAAAGTCATTGGCAGAAGCGAATTTCAAATAAATATAAGAAATACAGCTTATTTTATACAATTAATTTTTTGTGTTTAAAGCTCCACTAAAACAAAACCTAACAGGAACTTAAAAAATAAATTGTTTTCATTTATGGCTTGGATAAAGATCAATTCATGTGATCTTCATCCACCAGTGAATATTTATATGACGATTTTCGGAAGATGCTGCACATTATCATAGTCTGAGCTATCTGTTGTATTCACAACAAAATTAGGATCGAATATGGAAACATGTAGTCAACAGAAAGATTCATATCAATGATTTACAGTGGCTCGATGATAGTTTATTTTGTGCAATGAATTTTTTTGTTCTCAAAGCTCCATAAAATGAAAACTAACAGGAACTTAAAAATTAATTAGTGTCATTTAAAAGACAAAATGTTATAGTCTGAAAAACAAAAAAAAAATTATTGCAAAAATGTACATTTAATGTATTAAAACTACAAAAAATTGCTCGTTTTTTTACATCACAGCTGATTTTATGCAGGCACGCATGGGTTTCGACAATTTGAAATTAAAACTGGCATTTAAGCGATTTAATATTTATTGTATATTACAGACCAAACCGTCTTAAGGTTTAGCATAAATGCGACCAGTTTTTGGGTAATACTCAATATTTGATCACTCCGTCAGTAGTGGTTTTTTAAAATCGTTTTTTATTATAAACTTTGTGTTTCATTATGATGATTTCTAAAATTTACCAGAAATTTTCGATTACATTAAGATCTGGCGACTGTGGTGACGGTGTCATCAAATCTTGACAGTTATATATAAGCGACGTTTGCGCAATACCCGATTTGTGCTTTGGATCGTAATCCTGGTAAAATTGAAAATCCGATTTTATACCCAGGTGCTCCGTGCTTTCCAACAAGTTGTCCATCAGAATCTGAAGGTTCTCAAACGTGTACGTGCTTGTTTCAATAAATGTTAAATTCCCAGTAACATCAGGGGGATTACTACGTATTTCGATTCGAAAGCAAAAGTTTTCGAAATACAATGTAATAAGTATACAAATTCGAATGATTTTCTTTTCGAATCGAAATACGCAGTAACCCCCCAGCTAATATACAAGCCCAAACAATGAAAACGCCACCACCATGCTTCAGTGCTGCCTTTAGATTTTCTTTGTTCGGTTCTGCATTTTGTTTCTGCCCGAAGATGACCGAATTCCAAAGTGCAGATTCTTTGCAAACATGTTCTTTGGCGAAATTTAGCCTGCACAGTCTGTTTTTCGGGATTATAGACGGCTTCAAACAACTTTCTTGACGTTATCAGTTTAAACTTGCTGAAAGATTGATATGATTCCAGAATTGTCTGACGTGATGTGTTATCTTACATCGCTTAGATATTTACACCAGTTTAGTTGTAGCTAAGTGCCTCAGGAAGTATACAAGTGTCATACCATCTACGTCCTGAGGAAATTAGATTGCATACTATTCTCCTAAAGGAATAAAGATTCTCCACCGATGTTAAGTTAGTAGGATTAACACTCTGAACAAAGATCTCGGTTTAACAGAAGATTAAGAAGTCGATTAGACAGTATCGTATGATGTTCTATGATGTTTCAATTGAACAGTTAAACTTCGAATAGATACTCCAGTTAGTTGATGATATTATTAGAAAATAAAATTATAATTTTTTTTTAGATATAAACAATTATTTTTAATAATTTCTTAATTTATTTTCTTTGCAGGTAAGAACTCATTAGTTTGATGAAATTGATTGCAAATAAAGTTTTAAAGTCGTTAAATGGTACGTAAGAACAGAGTTTAAAAATATTTTATAACATTTATTTAAGAACTGAATTTCAAAATGCAACTATAAACACAATTTATATCCCTCAGGTTATTTTTTTTAAATAATGGTATAAAACATGCTCTGCTGTATGGTACAACCGCTATTTAATATTTTGTTTCTTTTTGGTTGGCTCTGTTTCCGTTTAAAATACAAAATCACAAGGCTGCATATAAGTATGCCCTATTATTAGGTTTAGTTAAATTGTAACTACTGTTTGGAACGTTTTTGTTTTAGGACTTGTCTTATATGCTTATGATCAGAAAATAAAGTAATTTTAAACCTTAGCTTTCCTGTAAAATCTTACAAAATTTGCTCCAAAGAAACATTAGACAAATAACCACGTATAACATGAGTCCCAATTGGTCGTAAACTTTTTTAAAATTTTCGATATTTGATAAAAGTTCATGACACATTTTTGAAAATTTGCTTGATATTTTTAGCCTATGCCTATTCAATTTAAAGCAAGTGTGATCTTCCATTTCATTCCTGCAACACGAAATTATATATCGTGACCAAAAATCCAAAAGGCCGTAACTACAAAAAATACAAAATCGATTTTTTGATTGATTACTATGTAATTAACCAAAATACATCTTTCTTTAAAATTTTACTCTCATATGCCAAAAACGTTAATACAAAATGTGAAAATAAAATAAACCGAATAAAAGGAAAACAATACACGAGCCTAACAAAAAACAATATTTGTGAAAAAACATCAAGACAACTTAAATTGTAAAGATGGGTGTACTTTAAAATTTTGTGCAAAAAGTCCGTTGCGTCATTATACAGTGTTTTCAGAACAAACTCGCAAGGAAATATTTAATAGCTTCTGGAAAATGTATTGGGTTCAGAATACACTATGTGAAAAATCTGGTTGAATGGACACGGGCAACGCAAAGAGTGTTCGCGTAGAAAACTCCAGAAGATCAATTAAGAAAAAGTATTATTAAAAACATTTTTCTAAACGTGTTTAGATTTTTTTTCATATGTTTTTGTTTACGCTAGGATTAAATGAGAAAATGTTAAGAAATTCAGTAAATTTCAATGATATACATGGCACGAACATTTTGCCAGAAGAAGAAAACCAAAATATATCAAAACTAATCAAAGTATGTTGTAAAAAGAACGCTTGAACTTTCTGCAAAAGTGGTTAAACGATATTTTTAAGCTGGATTCACACTATCTCAATATACGAATAAACGATACTTCCGGCTAATTGCCAAAGTTTTTACGATAATCTACCATACTCAGCTTAGATTTATAAATTTTACTTTGCAATATGAACTCCTTTTTTTCATGTATACAATAATGAATTTTCGTTTTTTTTTTAATTTTGTTTTCTTTATTCTCGAATTCATTAAACTCGTTGTATCTTTTATATTCAAAACACAGAAAAAAAAGAGTAAAAAATGTTTGATAGGAGTGAAAAGAGGAATTTTTTCATGTTGCAGCTTTTTGATTTCAGAAAAAACGATTCCAAAAGGCCTTAAGTACAATTACTAAAAAACTACTGTTATTTTATAATTTTAGTTTATTTTTATTAAACCAAATCCGCAATAGTAAAATGTGTAGTTACGGCCTTTTGGATTTTTGATGACGATATGTATATTTATATAAACTTTATATTCCATTTGTAGCACTGAAAAACATTCATATTAATCTTATGCAATTCTAAAACATGTGTCGTTTGTATGTATGTGTAAAACACGCTCTTGATCAATATACAAAACAAAAATGTAAAAACATTTATCTATAATATAAAATCCGTGAATTCGGCTAAGTAGAAATAGAATTATAAACCGAAATATAAATAAAAACTATTTTCGTCAATGTGTGTACCGTCACACTTGGGAAATATTTGCCGAAAAAGACGTAACCACTAAAGAAAATATTTTTGAACTCGTTTATTTATTAAAAAAAAACTTGGTTTATTTGGGGCAATACACAACAAATATTTAGTTTTATTTGATTTGATGCTGTTTGATCTTGCAAAACTCTTGTAAGAGTAAACAACGCCAAACAAATTTGTGCTCAAACAAGTGGTTACGCTTATTGGAGTAAATATTAGCCATGTGTGACCATAGTTTTAAGTTAGGTAAGGTTAGGTTCCATGGGCAGCCGTTCTTAGAAAAACAACTCACTTGGGTCCATCATGTTAATCACATTGTGTTACTCCGTTTTTAGACAATCTGTCAATCACTCGGCATTGGTTGTTTATCTTTCAAACCATCCAGATTTCATGGTATAGACGTATTTTGGATTCATCCTTAATAGCTCCCCCAAGCATCATAGATAGGATGCCCGAATATACGTTCCCTTTTTATTGATATGGCCGGATATTGGCAGAGGATATGGGTGATTGTTTCATCTTCCTCCTTGTTATAATACTTCTACAGTAATTTTCATACTGTAGGCATAGTTTTCTGGCGTGTGCTCCAAAAGCACAGGACCTGTAAAGAGACAGTAAACCTTATTAGGTTGCGATGAAAACTTCGCATATCAAAGACGGTGCAGATGGACCTCGAAATAGAGCGACTACTTTTCCTAAGAAAGTCTGAACATTTCGTTTTGAACAATGAAGGGATCAATCGCCTCATCAGTCAACATTGTTTAGGGACGCATATTAGTCTTTTCCTAGAATGTTCCGCTATCTCGTTCAGAGATATCCGGTATTCTGTGCTTAACCTAGACATCGAGTAGACACCTGCTATACTTTTTACGGCGGCTTTGCTGTCATTAAATATACATATGGTGAATTTCACGTCAAGTGACCTAATGTTAAAAATCGATTTGGATGAAATTTACACCAAGGTTAGTATTTGTATTGGATTTGTAAACAAATTTACAAATGACAAAAATCGAAATACTTGTTTCGAAATAAAACAAACTTTATTTTGAGGAAAACATTTCAAGTATTTTATTTCAAATGACTGTTGAGCCTTGCTATGATGTGGGCTATTTACATGTCTGTTTCGAATGCGTTTAAGTTGATTTTAAACAGTCTTTATTGCAGCATGGGTTTCGGAATTTTTTGTAGAGGTTTTATATCCACCACATCGTTGTGTACTATCAGTCTATCAGTTTGTTGGAATGTGTTCAAATTTAATGTTTTCACATACACATTATGCGCAAACAACATATGTTTGTAATGTTGGCAGGTGTATAAGCCATTTGTCCGTTTTTTTGGGGGAAAAAATAATAAAAGAAAGCTGTAATATTATTTTATTATTAATATTAGACCATAAAATGCACACAGTAGAGCAGTAAGTAAGAAATATACAACGTTAAGATTCTGTTGTTTGCCAATCAACTGTGACTGTTCCCACAAAAATTCTACATTGTCTTATACATAAAATTGTTGAAAATTATTTTCTTTTTCCATATACTGTCCTCACATTAACCAACAAAACATCATTAAACTCCCTTTATTTATATTTTCACTCACTTTTGTATTTACTTTTCTTCGTTTTTTCTTTTGTCGAATATAAAATATTTACTTAAATTTCATTTGTTTTTCGCAAATTTATTTCTTTTTTGCGTTTTTGCCTTTGTGTGAATATAAATGAGTTTCGTTTTTATGCAAATGCTGTTTTCATCATCCAACACTCAATTGTATAGATTTTTATAATGAGTTTGAATATCAAATAAATTAAACTACACAGTTTAAGATTTATTGCCACATCTGTCTGGTTTAATTGTTTTTAAATTAATTTAAAAAACAAAACTCTACATGTTGTGAAAAATTTTTTTCCCTTAATAAATTAAATAATTAAAAAAAAAAACTAAAATGCTTTAACATAACTTCTGATAAATTGAAAAACAAATTTTAAAAAAGAGCAACTTAATTTATTTAGTTTATTGGGAGTTGAAAATATTGACAGCAGGGAAATTAATTGTGTATTAAGGTTAATTGCTGATATACATAAGTAGAACAGCCAGAGATCAGCAATGGTTAGAAAGTAAGAAATATTTTATCTTAATATCTCTGAAAAGTATCTCTGGTATTTAAATAATAATTCAAAATTCTTCAAGATTATCTTAAATTTCCGTTCATAACATCTTTTCCATTAAACCGAATTTTCTGATTTTCAATAACAAACTTCCTAGTACAATATTAAACATCTTAAATAAATGTTTTTATTATAGGCTTTTTATATTGGTCGTAAGCGAGTTTTACACACACACACACTTACACAGGTTAATTGTTTTAGAATTTCATAAGAATGAAATGAATATTTCTCAGTGCTACAAACATAATGTTAAGTTTATATTAATATAAATATATGTAGGTGTGTACTTTTGTTCACCACCAGTGATAAATAGTATAAAAGAAAATATTTAATTTGAATCCAATAACGATTCATTAGATAAAAACTTGACGACACTTTTGAAGTAGATTAGACGTAAAACAATAACCTTTGCTATTACTAAATATCATTTAAAGGTTGTGTCTTTTTGGTATAAAAATTGAGCCTTGTGACTTTTGTATTTTAAGCAGAAACAGAACAAATCAGATAAACAAATCAGACCTTTCTATAGCAATTATATCTGTGGAAGAGACTTTTCTATAGAAATTTTGTCTGTGGAAGAGACTTTTCTATAGAAATTTTGTCTGTAGTAGTGAAGAAGACACTTTGGAAGAGACTTTTCTATAGAAATTGTGTCTGTGGAATATAATATTCGGTAGAAATTGTGTCTGTGGAAGAGACTTTTCTAAATAAATTGTGTCTGGGGAAAGATTTTTTTCTATAGAAATTGTGCCTGTGAAAAAGACTTTTCTATAGAAATTGTGTCTGAGGAAGACTCTTTTCTATAGAAATTTTGTCTGTAGAAGAGACTTCTATAGAAATTGAAATTGTGTCTGTGGAATAGAATATTTTGCAGAAATAGTGTCTGAAGAAGACACTTTGAAAGAGACTTTTCTATAGAAATTGTGTTTGGGGAAAAACTCTTTTCCATAGAAATAGTGTCTGTGCAATAGAATATTCGGTAGAAATTGTATCTGTGGGAGAGGCTTTTCTATAGAAACTGTGTCTGGGGAAAGACTATTTTCTATAGAAATAGTGTCTGTAGAATATAATATTTGGTACAAATAGTGTCTGTGGAAAAGACTTTTATATAAAAATAGCGTCTGGTTAACACTTTGGAAAATACTTGTCTGCAGAAATAATGTTTGGGGGGAAGCTTCTCTATAGAAATAGAGTCTGGGAAAATCACTTTGGAAGAGACTTTTGTACAGAAATAGTGTATGGGAAGAGACAGTTTTTTATAAAAATTCTGTCTGCGAAATAGAAAAATGTATAGAAATAGTGTCTGTGGAATAGAATATTCTATAGAAATTGTGCCTGTGGAACATACTTTTCTATTGAAATAGTGATAGATATCCATCCATAATCTAACACTTTACATAACCTAAAATTACTTCTTAATTCTCAGAAATAGTACTTTCATTTCCTTGTTTTATTTAATTTTTTAATAGACCTCACAGAATATATGAATATTTATAGATTGTGGTTAATATTTCGACAATCCATATTCGTTTGGTAAGTACATTGAGGTTTAAATCATTAAATTTAATCATTGAACGCCTACCACCTGCTGTGAATTTATTTGTAACGCCTTCAAATGGTTTCATGACTTGCTGTATCCTATCTATGTGCTGGCAGTTTTATTTTCGTAGATTTCTGTTTGTCTTAATGTAATTACAAGTATATTTTTAAACGAGTTTTTCGGTTTTTTATGAAAAGTTTATTAAGGAAATTAAATAAAACATTCCGCAAACAAAATTACCGAGCAAACAGCCCAGCCTCCTCACGCAAACTTACCAACATCAAGTTGATTTGATTTTCTTTAAACATTTAAAGTAGTACTTTTTGTTAAATAATATTGATTTTATACAAGTATGTATTTGAGTGTGCACACAATTACATTTTAATAAAAACACTCACGCATGCTGCCACAAACACACAAAGACACTTACTTTACATGACGATACACGTACCAAACGGATGTTAATTTTGTGTTCCTGTATGTTTGTGTGTTTTTCTCAAACGATAGACATTTTTTGTGTTTGAAAAAAAAAAATTAAATAAGAATACTACTGTGTGAAAAATTGTGCGTGTCTGAAGGAGTGTGTGTGTCTTTTAAAGAGTGGAAATGTCAATCAACACGTAGTTTGTGTAAAAATGTATTTCTGTTTGAAAAGTTGTACCCAAAATGTCAATACTTGTTCAGGGATTCGTCCCGGTTTTCGTTTCTCCCTTCTTTTGCCTGTTTTCTCAGCATGTTTGTCACACTCAGCAGGTTTTAATAAAATTAAATTTTATTTTATGAAAAAAAAACCACTTCAGTTTTTTCTGTAAAACTAAAGGACCTTGTTCTTGTAAGGACGTGTTTATAGGCTACATTATTTTAAACATATTAGTGTGTTTAAAAACAGTTATAAATTTATCAGTCTAGATGTGTCATGTCATGTTTTGTGTATTAGATGTCAAGATGGTACCGTTAAGGGACTAATAACCATTACAGTTACTTTTTGGCATTGTTTGTAAATGAAAAAATATAATAAAAATTTTATTTCAAAATATTGTCATCTCAAGGGCATTTGTAGCAAGCCAACCGCACATCTGAAATTTTGCTTGTTTTTATTTACCCCAGACTATCAAGACCATATTCCAGCAATTAGACTCTACTATCTTGTAAGAACC
Source organism: Bellardia pandia (assembly GCA_916048285.2). NCBI lineage: Eukaryota > Metazoa > Arthropoda > Insecta > Diptera > Calliphoridae > Bellardia > Bellardia pandia. The sequence continues at coordinate 56,569,758 of OU696532.1, read as the reverse complement.
TCAAACCAAGTGACATTTTGTACTTTCTCTTTGTGTTTCTGTTATTTTTAACTTCACCTTATTCTTCAAATGAAGGATATTAACTGAATAAAAATGTGTTATATCTTGTTGTAGATATCGTTGCTGTGCCAACAAAATGAAATAATTTGACCATTTGAAAGTAATTTTATTTAATTGTCTACTTACCAAACTTTAGTGAAAAACAAGGCTTTTGTACAATAAGTTTTTTAAAAGAAAGTAAAATAGAGAATTTATATGAAAATCATTTAAATGTTAATTGCATTGGAAAGTGCAAGGTTGGAAAATTATAAATTAAAAATGATGTCCAACATGACCATGCAAACAGATCTCGATTTTTTTTATCAAAACTTTCAATCACATTTTGTTCAAATAACGAGTCTATTTCGTTAATCAAGTCATTGTAAGGCTGTAATCGATTCGATTAGCTCTGTATAGGCTTTATTTTTAACAAAATTCACAGCTGAGCAGCCAATTAACAGCTCTATTCATGAAATTATGCGTTTGGGAAATTCAGTTTGCAATAAATTCTGGTGGCTGTGTTGTGATATATAGTTTTAGTGTTAACATCTCTCGATATCCTGATCTGTAAACTGTAACCCCATTTCTAGTCAAACTTCCCAGAAAACTGGTCTCCGCATCATACACACTGTGTTGCATTACTATAATTACACTTGAAGTTTGCTATTTGTTTTAAAGTTACAATCAGTTTTATAAAACGTGTAGAATTTTTTCTAATCCTTTTGTTAGTGTTTCATAACTATAATTACATTTTATAATAAACAAAGGAGAATACTAGAAAAGCAAAACTATCAGCCATGTCACAGAATTTAATTCCGTTCGGAAGTGGAATTGATTCCGTATTATTCTATTCTAAAAGCAAAACGAAACATTTTTTTCGGAATTAATAATTTTTTCTTTGTTCTCCAGATTAGAATCCCATTGAGAATGTTTGGGAAATATTAAGCCGTCGAATTTATGCAGAAAACCATAAAAAAAGCTTTTAAAGATGCTTGGAGATCAATTTTTAAAGATATAAGAATATATCTGTTGAATAGTAAAGCTGATCGATTTTTCGAGTTGATTCTAAAAAAGGGCGACATATGACATTATTAAGTTTAAATTTTTTATGAATATGGGTATTTTATGTTATATTAAAATAAGTGTATTTATAGTTGTGCAACACTAATTAATTTCTTTATACATTTTTAAGAGGTAATGATGATAATGATGTTTTGTTAAATAATATGAATTGTTTCTTGTTCGTTTCCAATACATGTAGGCATATTTCTTTAACTTACAAAATTTAAAAAAGTTTTATGTATTTAGAGTTATGCTACGCAGTGTAAAACCAACTTCTTAATAGCAGTCTGAGAAAGACGATTATGTTGACTTTAGAAATCCTTTATTTTCATAGAGACTTCTTGAGCATTATTGAATTCGGTGTAATAATTGCCAAAGTTCTTTCTACTACTGATAAAACTTTCATGTTATACCAATGTGATCCTGTTGGAAAACAAAGTTCTTGTTGAAAAGCCCTCAAATTATTAAAAATATTTCCATACAATTTTAAATGAACTTCATATAAAAAATAAACAAATTTTGGCTTTCCCCAGAAGAAATACCAATAGCTCCTTTTATAAGCACAGCTACCATATACATTTTCTGGTGTCACTTTACTTGAAATTATATTATAAATTATATATTAAAAAATTATAATTGTCTATAAACGTAGAGAGTTCTTTTTTGAAAGAAAATTAAAACACCGGGATTTAGTAATAACAATTTCAAATATGGTTAAAAAAGTACTTGCTCCAAAAAGCGTAACCACTTGTTTTAGCACAAATTTGTTTGGAGTTGTTTACTCTTACAAGAGTTTTGCAAAATCAAACAGCATCAAATAAAATCAAACTAAATATTTGTTGTGTCCTGCCCTAAATAAAAAGAGTTTTTTTTTTGTAATAAATAAACAAGCTCAAATATATTTGATGTAGTGGTTACGTCTTTTTCAGCAAATATTTGCCAAGTGTAACCGAACCTTAATCAACCTTTTAAATGTATTTTTTACATTATGGCAAAAAAATTAATTGAAGCCTAAAAAACTTTTATATTCAAAACGTTTGTATTACGTAAAATTTTTATAATTAAAAAAAGGTTAGTTTCTCTAGGTATAATTTTCAATTTCTTTAGCAATTTCTAACATTTTTATGTTAAAATAGCTATTTGATAAAATAAAATATTCATAACAGACTCTAATGACCATTTGTGACTTATGATTGTCATATTCATTTCCTTTATTTGATTTGCGTCTTCTTTCTTAATATTTCTGTTTAACATTTCTTTATGACTCTTTAATGATGCTAAGGATGTCGACAATGTTAATAAAAACAAACCTATGTACTCTGAAATCCCATAAAAAAACTGTCAATTTTTATTGCTGTCATTTTGCCAAAGTTTTGGTACTTTTGCTAGTGTTTTAAAGGGTCTACATCAATAATGAAATTACTATAATATAAACCACAACAAACCAGCCAACATGAAGCACAGTGTGGGAGTTTGCAAAAAAAGGGAAAGAAATTCTGTAATACTACATTTACACCTACGCAAAATCTAGTATATTTTAATTAAAATCTTAAAGAAAATTTTTGGCGTTTACACTACTACTTTTTGGCATATTGTTGGATTTAATTTTCATAATAAACACAGCTGATTGAAAAAGAAAATAAATTATATTGTAAACTTTTAGTAACAAAAATGGAGAGACAAAAACAAATTTTATTATATGTTACATCCAGGTCTGAAAAAAAACAATCGTAATTCACATTTTTGCATTTGTTAAACATAAGGTTCCACAAACTTCTGCAAATGTACTACACGCTATTATCATATAGAAGGTTGGAATGGACACACGCAGGTATGGGAAATAAGTTGGCGTAATTTAACTAAATACGTTTATAAATATTATAGACTAACCACGGCTCGTTTTATGAGGAAGATGTGCCTATTATGCCAGAAGAAATGTTCATAGAACATTTTCGAATGAGCCGGCAAACATTTCAATTGCTGTGTTCGAAGTTGACGTCAATGACAAAAACAGACAAAACAACAAAATGTTTATTTATTTAGTATTTATTTATTTTATATCCCGCTCTTTATTATTTTTTTAAATTTATTTTTGTGCAACTGTCAAAATTTTCTTGTTCAGTGCTGTATTTTTTAGTACTTTAGTATGAAATTCAGAGTTGTATTGCAAGATTTTGTGAGATTTTGCTTAAATCTCGTGACGAACTAGATTGTGTTTTGTATGGGAAATCTAGTAGAAATGAACAAGATTTCGCTCAAAATCCCTTAAGTACTAGATTTTGCGTAGGTGTAAATGTAGTATAAGTCCCAATTTACACGAAGCAATTTTTATTGTAAAGACTGATACAATTTTTTCATTGAAATTTCTTTGGTGTTCACACAGCTAAGCTTAAATAATTGCTTCGTGTAAATTGGGGCTAATTTCTAAACGCTAAATTTGATTGAAATAAAATTTCACATGTCTAGACAGGAAGTGTTGTCGATTTTAAGTTTTGAATCTTGACTTTATAAGCCCGATGCAAGAGATCTCCCAATTAGGGCACATCGGGTAAGTGAGAAATTAAAAACGATCCCAGTTATTCGTTCGAAAACCGATTTCAAAGTTTATACAATATATAAAATCTACTAGTCTAGTACTAAAAATAACTTTGTCGTAGCTAATATACGAGTATAGCTACGAGATATTATAGTTTACAAGATCTTCGCATATAAATCCCGGAAACAAATATTTCCCGATGTTTTTAATAGTTGTTTTTGTAAATTAATAAGAGTTTTAAAAACCTACTAAAAAAATAATTGCTTAAAAATCATCACAGAGTCAACAGTGCATTGAAAGTTAAACAATTTTAAAAATTAGGTTTTTTGCTTTTTGTATGACATTTAAAAAATTTCCAAGAAGACTTACAGTGGGAAGCAAAACTGTCCGGATGTTTTGCATTAAGGAAGGTGATTTTGGATGCGCTCATGCCAAAAGTATTCTTCTCCATCAGACTGGTATCGATTGACTTGCGTTTCGTCGCTCCAAATAAACCGTTTTCAGTCATCTACTGTCCAATTTTTGTGGATTTTACAGAAATGAAGGCGTTTTTTCATATTTCTATCGGAAAATGCTGGATTTTTCTTTTTCACACTGGCTACTAAACCAATTGTATTTAATGCGCGTCTACCGTTCAGGAACTGACATCCTAACCAATACCTTTTTGGCAGCATTTTTCGGGGTCTTAAAGTCCTTATTATGTAGCAAACATTCAATCTGCCGGGCATCACCATCAGTCTTGGTTGACCCCCTTGGTTATTATTGCAAGCTACAATACGCCGTTTTTTATATCATTTACCGTGGATTTATATATATTTTTCAGTAATTTTGCAACAAATTAATCACATTGTTTTCAATATCTATTGGAGTTTTTCTCATTTTTAAAGATCTTTTAATTTTTTATTTAAAAATCCAGTGAATCACTTTACGGGTCAAACAATAATGCACAAATAGAGCAATAAGAGCTTGATAATGAGATCGCAACAAACAAATGAAAACAACGGGTCAAATACCGCTACATTTTTAAAAAGCAATATCGTGATAATGTTTATTTCTTGTACTACTACTAGTAACCAAATAGTGAATTTTTTTAAAGCAATTTGTGTGAGTTTTGGTGCTTTATAATTTAGAATAAGGTTCAATTAAATAAAAAAAAAAAATACATATAAATGATAATATACCTATTTTTGTAATATTTTTTTTTACCTTACTTACTTACTTAATGTAAAACGTGCGAACAGTTTTGTTTCCCACTGTATAACTTATTAATATTTTTCAGAAAGCTAAATGTTAACAGGAAATATGCTGTATTAAAAAAATTAAAAAAAACTCTGTTACCGAAAGGACAAGAGTCAATCACAATATAGATAGTTTTTATGTAAATTTCATCTTTAGAGCAAATGGTCTCAAATCGCATAGTCGATATTTAAACATAAAAACTGATCTTATATTAACCAATATGTTCTAAATTATTCAGCAAATGTTTTTAGCCCCACCTCTGGCAAAGACAATATGGCCAAAACTCTAAAATATTTCATTTTTGTGTTTTTTCACAAATATTTTTGCAAATTATTAAAATTATTAACAATTTTATATGCTTTAGCATTTTACATAAAATTGTCCGAGTAAATGCAACATTTTATTAAATTACATTGTTATTTTAGTTTAAACAATTTTTGTTTCCGTATAAACTCAAATAACAAATTGTTGATACTATAACACTGGAACATTTTTGGGATTATTGTCTGGGGGGTGAGAAATTCCAAGTCAGGGTGATGGTACTAGGTCAGTATAGTAAAACCCTCAAAGAACCCTCGAGAACCACTTGTCCGATTTTGATGAAACAAATTTAGAAAAATTAAGAATTTATTTATTTATTTATTCATTATTCATTTATCGCCTTTTTTATAAATTTTCCCCAATAACTCCAGACTTCTGGCCAATATTTTTCTAGGCAATATTTATTAAAATAAATAAAAATAAATAAATAAAATAAAAATAGAAAATTATAAAAATGTTTACTTAATTTTTTTTAGTAGTTAATGCCAGAAGTCTGGAGATATTGGGGAAAATTTATAAAAAAGGCGATAAATGACACTTTTTTGAATAAAAACAAAAATGGGATACCTTCACTTAATTGTAAATAAATAAATAAATAAATTCTTAATTTTTCTAAATTTCGGACAAGTGTTAAACTACGTTTTTGCCAAAATGTTACAACTAAGCGAAAAAACATCAAGATAAGGAAAAAATTTAAAAGGTCATAAAAAAAACTGACACATACGAACGCCAAACCCTTTGAGGGTTTTACTATACTGACCTAGTACCATCACCCTGACTTGGAATTTCTCACCCCCCAGATTGACTGTTGTACTGTGTAATTGCATGTGTTCTGCTGAAATTAGGGAACTTGTTCCCGAAACACTCAGTTTTTTTCAATCAAGACTGGACTGGACAGTGGATCGCACAACACATTACAGGGAAAATTCGTTATTTAGCCTTACTGTCCGTATGTGGAATACACTTTCAATATAGGAAAATTCAAATCGAATATTCACAAACACTACTCCCTCTATCCTCCCTCCCATAACCTATTTTCCTAGTTCCAACACAATGCATTGCATGAGTAGGGGTCGTTCCCTGAGTGCTAGTTCAAACAAAAAAAATCTTGCCTTGGTTTCCAAAAAAGTCTTCGGCCCCGATTATCGTTCACAACACTAAAATGTTGTGTTGTCTCGAGAACATGTATTTTTTTATACGATGAAGCCGATAAGTGTTGTGAATCGTCGTAATCGGAGTTTACAACATACAACATCAAAATACAATGGTAATCGGGCCTTCAATGAATTTCTTATTAGCCAAAAGTTCCAGATATTTTTTAAAAATATATACAATTTCCTTTTTATTGATATATAATAGAAGTCTATTATTTTTTCCACATGTCGAATTAATTAGGCGATATTCAACAACTATAATAAATTGTTTTTTACTAATTTATAAAACTGTTATTGATGCACAAAAAAAAACTATTAAAAAAATCGGCAAATATTTGGATCGGCTATTATCAAACCAGACTAGAATGGTTACAAAAGTTAAAAATTAAATTTTCATACACAAATATGTCGTAAACTATAAGAGATAATATATAGCTATGGCGAAGTTTTTTAGTACTTAAATAATAGATTTTATATATTGTACAATCTTTGAAATCGTATAACAAATGAGGTAGCCCACTGTGTGTATCTCTGGCACTGACCCTGGGCTTATGGGGTCAAAATTCAAAATTTATACTCTACTACACTGTTCTACGTACAATAACATACAAATTTACATATTTTTTTTTGTTTATTTATGATATTTGAAAGCTAAGAGCAACAAAAAAATAATCAACAGCAAAAATGAAAAGTTTGTGTTGATGTTTAAGCAAAGAAAACAACCCTAAAGATGTAGTTTAACCTTGCATAGGAAAGGAAATTATTAAAGTAAATAAAAGAATATTTTTCAGTTTGTATGTTTGTTAAAAAAAAAAATAGAATAAAATACCAAAAAATAATAAACATTTTTTGGTTAAATTTTTAGGTTTTTGTTTATGTTTAATTTTTAATTTTGTTATGCTTAATTTTTAGGTTTTTGTTTATGTTTAATTGAACCTTAAACTGACTTTTGCTGGGACAGCATAAAATTAAAAAAGAATTGAGGTAGTGATTAATTAAGGGAAAATAAATGAATGACTGACAGACTGACTGACTGCCTCCAGCTTTAGGGTTTGCTTTAATATTATTATAAAAAACATCATTTGTTAATTAAAAATAAAGGAAATTGAAGTATATACGAGTATTCATTACCATTTTAACCAAAAAAGAAGGGTAATTAAAACCATATTATAAGGAAATGAGAGCAAAATAAAACTTGTTTTACTAAAGGCAAAGTAATATAAATTTAAATAAAAAAATAAATAAACGATGATTCATTAAGATCTTTTGTAATTTTAAATAAATTATTTAAAATACAACTGCAATAGAACTTTATTATATGTAGCTCAAACGAAGAACAAACCTTTGAAATTTATTTCAAATATTATTACAAATATCAACTCATGCTTAATGATCAAATGCACTAACCAATTAAACTACAGCACCCTCATATTTGTACTTTTAGTATATATAATAACACATGTTTACTTTATATTGACCCTCACTGTATTTCTGTTGTTACCCAAACAGCAATTGATTGTGATTTTTGTTTATTATTTGATAACTTTTCTCGAATTCATAGACATTCATGTTGTTTACCGGTAAATAACCGTTCATATTCGTCCCCTGATGACAATGAGTACCGAGCTCTATTTTAAATGCATTTACACTTATAGCATGTCTTCTGTAGGAGAAGAGCTCGCACTCTAATATAATTCTGCATTTTAGCGCTAACCATCTCCCTTACAGAAGACATGATTATTGAAATCAAAACTTACCTCAACTTTTATGTCAGTGATTGGCATAAAGAGAACCTGGAAAAATATTATAAAAACACGTTATGCACTTTCTTTCTCAGTGTAAGACATTTGTATCAAAATTTTTATAAATTTTTACAATTTAATCCATATTTTTGCTGCATTAAAATGTTTTGTTTAGTTAAAGTCATTTTCTATCAAGTCAATTGCTCCCTCAAGTCAATTTCTCTATTAGTTTTATAAATGTATCACTTTAAATGCCGAACACTACGATAAAATCATCGATATTTCTTTGAAAAAAGAAGTGATTAATTGAAATTAATTTATCCTTCCTTGTCTTTACAAAGTCTCTTCTTATAGGGAGCAAATTTTGTATAAAAATGTAAAACAATTTTCCATTTGCTTTAAGAGCGGCACTAAAAAATTTCATAATAAAATATAATTTCAGTCCTTTTCATTTCCCTTCAAGTCTTAAATAATAAAATATATTTTGTTCTACTGCCCTGTCAAACATTTAATTTACGCACTCTTGTACAGTTACAGCTTCATTCAGAGTAAAGAGCTCGTTGGCTTGTGTACGAGTATAAGTACTTAGTTTTAGTGTTTGGATGCCTATGGTTTGAGAGTATTAAAAAAAAAAAGACTTCAAGTATCGAATACTCTGCAAATAATGACCTGTCCAATATTCTGTAAAGTTCAAATATATAATCCTGCACACCCACAATGATTGCTACTCTAGACCAACACATGCCACTCCATAGTTGTTCAATTTCTGTTCATTCAAGCATTTAAAGTGCAGACAACATACACAATTGCGTGAGTGGCCAACGTTTTTTGGTTTTGGTATTTCCTGTTTTTTTTCTCGGCTTCTGAATTATTAAATTTGATAATTAGGGTGGCTGATAATGTTATAAAGTAAAAGCTGCAACAATTTATTGCTGAACAGATATACATTCTCTGCTCTATTATTTAGTTAAAGCAGACAAATAGTTCTGAAGTTATGCTAAATAATTAAATATACAGCCATGTAACAGAATTTAATTGTGTTCGGAAGTGGAATTAATTCCGTATTTTGTTTCTATAGAAAAAGTAAAACGAACAATTTTTTCGCAATGAAACCTAGATGTGCTTAAAACTACAATTCCACATAGCAAACTAAAAGTTTTCTTCTTTTTCTATAGAAGCAAAAAACGGAATTAATTCCACTTCCGAACGGAATTAATTCTCTGACATGGCTGATAATCTATTTAATTTTTTTTTTTTATAAAAGTTTATTAATTTAAACAAAGTTTATCACATGTATCAAAATCAGTGTTCGTTTTAAGGAGAATATGGATTATAAGAACTTTTTAAGTATTTTGATTTTTGTTTTGTTTAATTGACTGTCAGTAGCTTCACAGCCAACTCAAAGAAACCAGGAAAGCTTAAAATGATGAAAATCTTTAGAAAATAATTAGCTAAAGGAACTTGCGGAACCCCAACTTTGTATCGTTTATTGTTTAAGATATATTTTACTTTAAAGTTCGTTTGGCTGCCGGGGTAGCAGTGTCAGGAGGGTTAGGGTTAATTTGTATTTATATTCCAGTCTTCAAGGCAATATTTTGTCAATTTTTTTACTATTGTTTTGAGCCGATATATTCAACAGCATTTAATGTAATGATAAAATAAAGATTACGCCATGCGCATGATTTCCCGTTATGTGACGTAGAACGTCCATTCTAAGGGTTACCAAGAATGTTTCATGTGTTAGAATTAAAATTTTTTGCGAAAAATTTATGTTTTATGTGACAAAAAAAAAAAAAAAATATAAACATGAAGAGTGCAGTGAGCAAATGCAAACAAAACATGAGTAAAAAAACAAGTGAGAACAAATTAGCCAATAGAAACACAGAATGTGTGACGTCACAGGGCCAAAATGCGCGGAGCATTTTAAAATTTTACGCGTGTTGGCGTAATCTTTATTTTATTATTCTTGGTAATACCCACATATTTTTATTTAAACTTCTATAGCAGATAACTACGACTGACCCTAATATTTTTATGTCTATAGACATTTTCGTACAGTATTATATGCTACACAACTGAAGCCCATTCATTTACTCATCATTGAAAAACTTTCGTTTGGTCATGACATTGATTGCTTTTCATCAAAAACATTTGGGCTGATACTACTCACTCACTCACACGACACAAACTCCTACAATTTGTTTTTTTTTTTTTTTTTTTTTGGTTTGCAAAATCGCTAAATAGACAAGAATCATATCAATACACGCAAGCAAATGAGAGAAAATCCACAAGCTGGCTACACAAATATAGAAAACAAGTAAAGCTAGATTTACACGGATTGAAATTTTCTTCAAAATTGTTCTTCAAAATGCTTCAAACTCGTGTAAATCTAGCTTAAGAGTTTATATTTGGTTCTGCGGAATCCTATATACTAGGGTATTCAATCGGTTAACCGGTTAATTTGAGTAGATTAACTGTTCGAATAATTTGATATTGGCGATTTTCAAATAACAAATAAATCGGTTAATTTGTGCCGATTAACCGAAATTTATCTTTTTTGTAAATATTTTAATGTATTTTTTATATAAGTATTTAATTACTATCCCCCTTATTCATAAAACTTGTCAAAGGTTTATAACAGGCTAACAAAGCAAATTTTGTATGGATATGGAAGAGCTAAGTAAGGATTCTGCTACTCTAATTGATTTTGAAGGAATTATTAAATTTTTAATTAATAATTTGGTCAAGGCCAACAATTCTATTGCAAATGATTTAATTGAAAGCTTAAAGTACAGACTTAATTATAGACGAGTTAAAGTTTTAAATACGCTTATTTTATTCCTTAACTCAGGAACATTTCCTTCTAGCAATAGTTTTTTGAAATATAGCTCTAAAACTGAAACTAAGGAATTTGGAAATGAACTTTTTTCTAGAATGTTCCATGATGAACTTTGTCATAATGACTCGGATGACGACATGATAATAGAAGAAACTTCTGACATTAATGAAAATAGTCTTTTTTTAGAACTAAACCAAACTATTAATAGTATTAAAAATGTAAAAAATTCTAAAAAGGACTTCAATGGTATAATGATGATTTTGTATGCTTAGAAAAAACAAAGAACAGAACTGATAAATTAGATATTCTTTATAATGCCTTACTTTCGATTTCTGCAACATCCATAATCAGCGAGAGAGTTTTTTCCAAGTCAAGCATTATAAAAAATAAAGAAAAAAACCGTTTAAAAGCTATACATTTGAATAATATTCTTTTTTTAAAAGATTATTTCACAAGATCCCTTTAAAACCTTAGTTTAACTCATATACATATGCACAAAGAAGGATCTCATTTACTTTAATTTTTTATTACTTATGAATTGTTACGTTTTATTTGTTTTATTTTTTTATTAACAAAATATAAAGTCTAAACATAAAATAAGTGTTTATTTTAATATTAACCAATCTATTTATTTAAATTTAAATTGTTCGGTTAACCGAATAATTCTTAATTAACCGATTATTAACCGATTAAATCTCAACCCGATTAATTATTTGCTCGATTAACCGATTAAACTAAAACCCCGATTAATTGAATACCCTACTAAATACTCACCACCAAATATCAGACGGAAGATTATCATATTGTATATTTATTTCTTTCTTTAGAATTGCCCTTTGTTTATATATTTTTGCCTTTGTATACTCTGTGGTTATTGTCGGAAGTGGACCAATTATGAACTAATTTTCACAAAAACCAATAGTATAATTTTTACATACTTAAAACTGATTTGTGATAAAATTTCGGTTCAATATGGATATTTATATATGTTAATGAGTTTTTTGATTTTTTTAAATTGACATGAAATTTTCTTTATTCGAAAGATAATCTTCTGGCATTATAATTTAAAAATACTACTTCTGGCCAATGACCGCCACAGTTGGCTAGGATGTAAACTAATCTCGAGGTCCAATTTTCGATGACTTTTTCTTACATTTATGGCCGTATATTGGCAATAACGCGGCGAATATTGTCCTTCTCGTTTCTGGCTTATCGGCGTAGCCTAGCAACTTCACATATACCCACAGAAACCACAAGAAAGGCTTAGGTTGGCCAGATAGACTAAGCCATAGTGCGCCGGACTATCGGTCAGAGGGTTGTGGATTCGATTCCCGCCAAAGACCCTGGGTGTTTTCTGCAGATAAGCCAAAAAGTTTCGCAGTTTGTGTTTGTTAATTATATTAAAAAAAATACAGAAAAATAATTTTAAACGTCAGTATTTGTTAGAAATGTTAAAGATTATCCCCCTTATTCATAAAACTTGTCAAAGGTTTATAACAGGTTTATAAAGCAAATTTTGTATGGATATTTGCTCTATAAGACTGTTATAAACCCTTGATAAGTTTTTATGAATTAGACTGTATAAATGTACCAACAAATCATACCGTCTAAGTCATAAATACATTATAACAGGGTAATAAGGCAATGACAAGCAAAATACGAAAACATTGTATTCATAAATCCATAATAGCTTGTTAGCTGGTTATAAATCTCTTGTTTGTTTTGATATTTTTATTGTGTTCTCTACCCAACTTTAAACATTTAATAAAAGGACACTTGAGTTTGTTTGCAAAATATTTTAACATATACGAGAAAGTTTGTGTTTTTTTATAAAAGTTAAAAAAAGTGATTAAAGAAGTAAACATTTTTACAAAACATTTTGGCTTAACTCCCATCAGCAGGTTTGAAGCGATTTGAGGTAAGAATTCATACATAAAACCTGCTCCTTTTGGAGAACATTTTTTACTGGGATCATTAATTGTGTCCATTATTTTTATTTATATAAATATTACTTAAATAAAAATAAAACTAATTATAGAGATGCATAAACAATTACATTAAAGTGTTGTTGACGGCGGCACAGAATACTCTTTAAACTCTGTGCCAGCGGTGAATAATTGTTTTTAAAAGCAAATTTTTCACTATTGAACTTACTTTTTATGTAATAAGAAGTAATAAAACATATGTTTATCAACATTTCGATTAAATTATGTGCAATAATTCACATTATTTTCAGTATTCTAGTTATTAGGGTACTTAAATAATCTATTGCATGTAATTATATTCATCACTAAGTATAAAATGAGAGTGAAAATAACATTTTATTGCCAACATAAAACTACAAAACTATTAAAACCGACAAATTGTTAATTTACTCTAATTGTGTAGTTATGAATATAAATTTTTATCAGTAGCTTATTAAACAAAAATAACTAGTATCAGCTTATAAGTTAAAATTTTTATGAATTAGACGGATAGTATTAAAAAAATAGTCAAGCGTCGTGAAATCGCATGATCTTGGAGGTCAATTCACGGGTCCGAAATGTGCAACTATGCGGGTACCAAACATTTCCCCCCTGGCCCACGATGTCGAACGATAACGTTCGCTTAGATAAGACTTAAGACACAAACTTTTTATCGTATCTATTTTTTACTCAATCAAGTTTATTTATTCCACAATCAAGTTTGTGCCTTAAGTCTTATCTAAGCGAACGTTATCGTTCGACATCGTGGGCCAAGGGGTTCCTTCCATAAATGAATTATGACATGAGTTGTGTGCCATCTTGCGACGTCTTGTTAAAACCATAATAAGCCCGAAACCATTGACTACTTGGAGGGCAACATGCGTTGCGATATTGCCGATATACGGCCACAAATGTTGGAAAAAGTGATAAAAAACTTCACCTCTAGGCAACATTCCAACCAATGATATGCGAGAAGTCATATTTAAATTGTAATGCCAAAAGATTGTTTTTCGAATAAAGTAAGTTGCATGTCAATTTATAAAAAAAATCATCTTTGTTTTATTCAATTCCAAACTTCTAAACAGAACCATGATTTTCAAAATAGATATGTACAATTTGGAAGCGTTGTCAATTCATATTAAAATGTCAAACTAAACTAAACATAAATCACTTGACTGCTGACAAAATGGCCGCCAGTTCAAAAAGTGTTGCTAACTTAAAGTTCTATACATCTAAAAAAACATCCTTAATAAGTATGTGATTGATTTGTATTGAATTTCAACTTGATAGTGATGTATGCGCATATAAGTGATTTGCAGAAGTGGACTCTGTATGATACTATGTCAAAAAATGGACCGATACAAACAGAATATCGTTTTGAGATTTCTCGTGTATTAAACCTATTTTTACTGCATTTTTTATGGATACGGCTTCTTTATAGGCATTGATGTACCACAAAGCTATATTCCGGAAAGACTTTTTTACTGATTCTTACAATTTTCAACAGGACTGACAGTCTTCTTCTTTGAAAAAATAAAGTGTGAACAATTTCATGATTTTATCTGAAGAAGAAAAAAAAAAATTTTAATAATAATTTTCATGTAATAATTCCTACCTTCAGTAAAAATAATTTAATGAAAAATTAAATTTAATGAACTCGAGCCGAAACAAAAGTAATATCAATGATTTAAAAGTAACAGTTCAAATATAAATAATAATTATTCTTTGAAGAAAATATCAAAAAAAAAATATCTGAAAAATTTCAAGGTTGTCTGAAATTTTGGTCTATAACTCGGATCCTACTGTACCGATTTTGCCTATTTTCAATATCAATTATTTCGCTGGAACATATAATGTTTTTTTTTCGAAGCTCTGTCGCTATATCGTCTTCGAATTTTATAGGGACCCGAAATTCTATTTCAATGTGTTACAAACGAAATGACAAACCTAATATATATCGTTGGTCTCATGTAGAAAGGCCCTAACTCGCTATTTTTTCGAAATTTGTTTTTTGCGATTCCAATGCATTTAACGCAAATACACCTCCTCACAAAAATTTATTGCAATAGTGTAAAAAATAACGCTTTTATAAGCAGTTGTACAAAAAAGTTACGTAAAGTTTCAAATATGCGAGTTAGGGCCTTTCTACATGAGACCATCGATATATACATACTTCATTATAACCAACATAAACACTTGACAGTCATTTCATTTAAGTGGTTTTTATATGCCAGCATACAAACAGGAAATCGAAAAGATGATATGGAAAAGCATTAAACCTCCAGCAGCATCACACGTTTCGCTTTCACGCACTTATGCAAACATAAGGAATATTGGTTTAATAACGTATTTATCATCAGCAGCAACATCATTATCAATATAGAAGTAATTCTGTGAGTTGGCAGGAAAATCGAATTTATTTAATATAAATAATTCAAGATATTTAGAAAAGTGTAGCTACTGTTAATTGAAATAAGTCTTTTGATTTTTCATTTTTATGAACGAAAATTTGTTTACACGCCACGGATTTTGAGTTTTATGCTGTAATTGACTGTAATTGATTGGATTGGCTCTGATTGGATTTTATCTTTAATATAGTTCTACAAAACCAATTTAGCTGCATTTCGTGAAATTATGCGAAGGAAAATTTGTTTTGCAATAAATTCATACTAAAGCTAGATTTACACGATTGAAATTTTCTTCAAAATTGCTCTTCAAAATGCTTCAAACTCGTGTAAACAGCAAAATTTCTTCGAAATTCATTTATTTAATAGTTATTATTAGTTATTAAATAAATAAATTTTGAAGAAATTTTGCTGTTTACACGAGTTTGAAGCATTTTGAAGAAAATTTCAATCGTGTAAATCTAGCTTAAGTTTGTGGATTGTGTAATGTTTGCTTTTATACCTTCTACGTATGTTTGCAGTTGCTGGGTGGACAATTCAGAAGAAGTTTTAATTTTTACTAGTTTTACTTTCTTTAGAAATTTTCAAAATTTAAAATTTAATTTTGTAATTTTGGTTGTTACGACATTTTGTTTTAGAGCGCTTTTTAACTCAACAAGTATAAACCCGTAATAATTTTAATTTATTCTAAAAATTATTCAATTTCTATATGAAAAAAAAACGGAATTGATACAATTTCTAGTTAAAACATTTCAAGTGTAATATAACACGCTCTAATTTACTTTCTAAAGCTATCGAATACATTCGACTGCACAAGTAAACGTTATTGCCAGTTGAATTCAAATGAAAAGCGGGAAAAACAGACATAATGAAATTCTATAGCTCGCTTAAATTAAAGCACTTTTTTAAGAAATACATATTTTTAATAAGAAAAGTTACGCTACACATAAAAATGTATGCAACGTAAGCAGCCACAGTCGTAAAAATTTAGTTGTGAAATTGTGTATCCTAACTCAATATCTTCTTAAAAAATTGTGCAAAACAACTGAGAAGAAATTCAATTACAACGCAGATATGTATATAATTGTTATATTGCATGCTGTAGGGTACTTGTATTTACTTTATAACTGTCTACTTGTGCCGAGCAATAAATCATGTGTGTTGCTCTTATTCATGTCACACATTTGAATAAAATAAAATTAAATATCTCATAAAAACACGGTCACTTTCAAAGAGACCGCACAACAACCTAAATAAACACACACGTCTTTACATTCATCTATTATATTAAATTACAAATGTGTATGAGTATTTGCAAAGAATATAATATCACAAGTTTTTATATATTCAACTAAAAGTAAACATTGCTATAGCTACAGTTTTTTGTTAGTTTATATTGGAAATTATTATTACGCTTTTAATATTAACCCCCTGGCCCACGATGTCGAACGATAACGTTCGCTCATATAAGACTTAAGACACAAACTTTTTATCGTAACTATTTTTTACTCAATCAAGTTTGTTTATTCCACAATCAAGTTTGTGTCTTAAGTCTTATCTAAGCGAACGTTATCGTTCGACATCGTGGCCCAGGGGGTGGGTAAAATTAGCTATATGAGCATTTTCCACACGCAGAGAAAAAACATGGTTGGACATGTTTACGACAACAACACTTTGTTTTTTTGGTAACAATATATTGTTGTGGTACACAAATAATTGTAATTTTAATTTGATTTGAAAAATAATTAAGTTACTATAATTATTTTTATTGCAATTATAAAATTGAAAATGAATTGGTTCACTGAAACATAATTATTTTTAAAAAATATTTACCACAACTATTAAATTAAGAACAATTATTATTTCTATTTCAACTGTTAATTTTAAATCTTTGATATTTCTTTTACTTCGGCTCGAGTTCATTAAATTTAATTTTCATTAGAAAGAAAAGCAGGCAACATGTAAATAAATGGAAAAACGATAATTACAGCAAATTTCGAACCACCAGGTAACACTGGTTAAAAGATTGATGTTTGTCTGTTTGGCTAGCGGGCATCGCAGTGGTGCAGAGGGTTAGAACGCAAAGAATTCTGATGAGAGAAAGTGGTGTTTCTCGAAACATATGTAAATTCAACCAACAACCCAAGTTCGAATCCTAAGCCAAGAAAAATTATCAATAAATTTTAATATAATAATTTTCATGTAACAATTCTTACCTTCAGTAAAAATAATTTAATGAAAATTAAATTTAATGAACTCGAGCCGAAATAAAAGAAATATAAAAGATTTGAAATTAACAGTTCAAATAAAAATAATAATTGTTCTATTTAAATGTATTTTTAATGTGAAAATCTCAAAGCAGTAGATGTTTGTTAAATGTGGGCGAATGATTGTTCTGGAGTTACTTAATTAAATATCAATCATACGCAACAGATATAAATTGGATTACAGTCGCATTATGCATATAATACGACTTAAAAGCTGTAAGATTTACTGGGAATATAAATTAATGTTAAAAATCAACTTTTAATAAGTTTTACAATGCGTTTATATCAATGTTTTTGTTGTAATTAAACTACAAGTAAATATTAACACAATTTAGCATATAAACAATTAGCAAAAAAGGCTGTTCTTTTCTTGGGTTTTTATTACAAAATTTAATAAAAACTTAATTTTACTTTTTCTTTGCAGGTAATTCACATCACATTGTTATTGAAATAATCTAAAAGATCTAGGTTTGTTGATAAAGTACCATTGAGAATGCATTAAGTAAGTCGTCCTTTACATTTATATTTCTTTCTTATTTATATGTCATTTATGTTTTTGTTCTGCTTTTAATGAATTCTTAGTTATTTCCTTTAATTTATAAACACAAATAACATAAAGCTGATTATGATGATAAGACAGTGTTGTTAATGGAAGCAACAGAAAATAATAAGGAAAGGCCAACATATCTAATCTTAGCCTTCAGCAGCAGTTGAAGAATTAAAATTCAATAGATAAGTTTTTCTATTTAAAATTTAGTGGGCCGATTATGTATAGCAATACAACTGACATAAAAATTGTCATTATTTAAGGCAACTTTCGTTTTTAATTTTTTTTTTTTGCCAATTTTCGAATAGAAAACAAACATTTATATGTTCAAAATATAAACAATTTAACAACAAAATTACTAAAGCTACAGTCACACTTGGCAAATATTTACTTAAAAAAAGTGTAACCACTTGTTTTAGCACAAATTTATTTGACTTTGTTTACTCTTACAAGAGTTTTGCAAGATCAAACAGCATCAAATAAAATAAAACTAAATCACCCCTATCGTGAATAAACATTCCACATGAAATTTGTTCACTTTTCACATTTTTCCTATTTAAATTCAATGTTAAAAAAATAAAAGGGAACAAATTTCATGTGGAATTTTTATTCACGATAGGGGTTAATATTTGTTGTGTCCTGTCCTAAATAAACGAGTTGAAATATATTTTATGTAGTGATTACTTGTTTTAAGGCAAATATCTGGCAATTGTGACCGTCCGTACCTTAACATTTAAAATTTACCACTTAAGATTAAATCAAAGCAATACAAAATTCTCGGTTGAAATGTTCAGCAACTGAAATTAACAGCTGACAGTTGCCAGGTGTAATATATTTTTTGCAACTTTCAACTCCATTGAGGTTCGGTTGCCATCCTTAATCGACCAATAAGTCACACAAAACTGTTACTAGGTTTTATTTATTTTGTCTTAATAAAAAATGCATAACAAATTGCTATTAGAGAAATGTAACAAAAGCAAATGAATGCCTCTGCTGCAATATAGTTGTGCCAATTTTGACAGCCGGAGGTAGTAGAAGATATTAGATATTTACAGAAATTTTTCTATAATTTACTATTTACGGAACCAATTTAATGTAAATTTCTGTATTTTTTAAAATGTGTTTTATAAAACTTTTATATATTAGGGGAATATAAGTCTATAATTTTCTATATAACTTATAGCTAATTTATCGATATTTTAGAAATCTAAAAATTTGGATTACAATTCATTCATTGCATTTTTTTCAAATAATACATCCAAAAAAAATTTACAGTTTTTTTTTCCTCAGCACGGAAATATTCTTATGATTTCCTCCATAATATTTTCTATTTCCTCTTCCAACTTTATAACAAGTACATTGGCATTTGATTAAAGAAAAAATAAAATGTAATATAATAAAATAAAATAGAATAAGAAAGAAATTAACTTATATTTCATTTTTCCTCCAGCTATTGCATGTTATTTGTTCCACATTTTTTTAACATTATCTACAAGATATCATTTGCTGTTTTTGTCTGAAATTCTATTATGATCCTTTCTTTTGTTTGTTTGTCTGCCTATCTGTATGTCTTTTATTTTCTCATCAGCTCCTTGTCAACGCAATGATGCTGTTAACGATGATGATGATGCTATTCGGTTTACTGGTCATAAAATATGGTCATAATTTATCTTGGTGATAATACCACAAGTCGCGTGTGTTCCAAGTTTTTTTGTTTGCTTTCCTGAGAAAGTCCTTAATGTTTTGCCATAATCATTTATTTGTAAAACACGTTTTTGTTATTCCTCCTACTGTCGGTTAAACATAATTTTAGTTTTGGTAGGTCATGCAGATGCCTTCCTGTAACGTGTATTGAACGAATATGAGCTCCAATATGTTCTTTTTATTGTTTATTTCCTTGTTTAGAGCCTTATTTTCTGTAGTTGATTTTTTCTCTTTTTTTAAAAATGTTTTTTTTATAAGTTTTGTATACATATTCAGCAAACGATTAATAGAATTTCATCATTTCATTTCGTGTTAGTTTCTATTTTTGCAGTTTTGTTTGGAATTTTATAGTCAGCTTCCTTCAGAGTTAAATAAATTTTTAAATGACTATCAGAAACGCATTAATATTATTTTGCTAAACTGATTATAATAAACAGATTAGTAAATATTTTGCTAATATAAAATCTAAGTTTAAAACCTAATTAAGTTTATTTTATATTAACTTAACGCTCTTAAAAGTTTTTTTTTATATAAGTTGTTCTTAATAGTTAATGGGAAGTAATGTAACATTTACACAGTATTTAGGAAGTCATATTTTGATACCTGGTAACTGGCCACTTTATTCGTTATGAGAAAGTAACAAAACTCTTTTCCCTAGAAATATGTAGCTGTAAATATTGTACATATGTTTCTATAACAATGTGTTTTTTACAAACATTTCGGTGAAACATAGTTTTGTTATAAATATGTTGCCAAAAATTTCCTATAAACATGTTGATGTCAACAAATTTTTTTATAAACATGTTGCCAACAACACATTTTCTACAAAAATGTTGGCAATTAATTTACCATAAACATATTGCTGGCAACAAAATTTCTATAAAATACATATAAATTTCTGTAAATTTCTGGCAATAAATTTTTATTATAATGTTGATGGCAATATATTTTCTGTAAATATTTTGCTGGCAACATATTTTTGTACAAATATGTTGGCAACAAAATTTCTATAAGATAATAAGATAAATATGTTGCTGTCAATAAATTTTCTATAAACATGTTGCGGGGATCAAAATTTTCTTAAAACATGTTGCTGACAACATATTTTCTATTAACAGGTTTCTGGCAATAAATTTTCTATAAACATATTGCTGACAACAACATTCCTATAAACATGTTTCTGGCAATAAATTTTGTATAAACATGTTGTTGACAACATATTTTCTAGAAACATATTGCAGGCAACAAAATTTCTATAAACATGTTGCTGACAACATATTTTCTATTACCAGGTTTCTGGCAATAAGTTTTGTATAAACATGTTGATGTCAACATATTTTCTAGAAACATATTGCAGGCAACAAAATTTCTATAAACATATTGCTGGCAACATATGTATGTTCTATAAACATATTGCTGGCAATAAATTATGTATAAACATGTTGCAAAAAACATATTTTCTAGAAACATATTTCAGGCAACAAAATTTCTATAAACATATTACTGACAACATATGTTCTATAAGCATATTGCTGGCAACAAATTTTCTATTAACATGTTGCTGACAACCAGTTTTCTATAAACATATTGCCGATAAAATATTTTCTATAAAGATATTGCTGGCAACAAAATTTCTAAAAACATGTTGCAAGCAACATATATTATGTAAACGTGTTTATTAGCACAATATTTATATTAAATCTAAAACTATGTCTGAAATTTCGTAATAAATTTTAATATTTTATTGTATAAAATTTCAAATATTTCTTACTGGCCATAATTACTAATTCTTAACTAGAAAAATACTAACTGCCATAATTTATATTCTACTTTACTACATAACATACAACATTTATCAAATTTCTTGACCTTGATTTATAGTTATTGCTTTATTTGTAATAATTTTTTAACATAAGTAAAAGAGAAAACAAACGTCTTATTTTTTATTACATTGAAAAAAAAAAAAACAAAAGCAGCGCAGAAAACTCACAATTCAAATAGGAAAAGCCTTAAAAAGTTATTGTAGCTTTTCTTTAAATTTATTTAGTGTCAAATAAATCCTGGAGGAAGGCTCCCATTTCCAGTAAGTGAAACCATAAAATTAGCAACATTGTTTCTATGAAAAGCAAAAACAACGGCATAAGAGACGAAGTAATTGTGTAAATTAAACATTCGAAAATAAAGGTTTTTGCTTTTAAAAGAAAATACTCTTTTTAACCTTAAACATCAAACTAAAAGACAAATTTAAATTCTTTACTATGTAGAAGTTTTTGAATTATTTGTTTTATTTAAGGAACAATTTGTTTAATGAAATTCGAGAAACTTTTAGTTTTAACAACACATTGCTTTATACATAAAATTTATTTTATAGAAAATAGGAAATGTAATTAGAAATTGTTTGAGATATTCATAAAACTTTTAGGATTTGTTTAAAATCTTTACGAATTTAAATGTATATTTAATACATTAAGGCCTTAATAAACAGTTATTAAGACGTTTAAATGTTTAAATGTATATGATAAAATTCTAAATGAGAAAATATTGAGAATATTAAAGTTGCTGCTTTTTTCCTATTTGCATTTGCTACATATGAACCAGATTTGTTCCATTATATTCTTTATATTTACTATCTATCCAGCCTTCATGAAGTACTCAGTGTAATATTTATATACACAAAGATAAAACTTGACTGCAATTGCTGTTTTTTTTAGTAACTCCTTAAACGACTTTGACTTGCAAATCCTTTCTTCCCACATCTTCTCTCTACACAAACAGTTTCTGATAAAATTGTTTCTGATTTTATTCAGATTTTCGTTTTTATTTTCTTGTCTTGTGATGTTTGTATTTTATGCAAAACTACTATTGCTTTTTTAAACTACAACTGATTGTAAAGGGAAATGGCTTAAAGAAAAGAATAAAAAAAATAGTTGTAAAAGAACTTAAATGTAAGGGGAATTATCAATGTATACATAAGACGGAAAAAACTAAACTGAAAAAAATCAATATAATATTTAAAAAAAAAAAACGCTGTTATAGAGAATTCACCAAATTATTTCAAATGTAACCCTGACACGACTTTTAACAACCTTAGATTGTGTTGAAACCTAAAGCAGAGGAGGTAAAATTTTTTAAATATTTAAAAGAAATTTTGGTTAGGCTGATTAAATTTAAAGTGATGGGTAAAACGAAAGTAAATAAGAGAATTTGGATGAAGTTTTGATTAAAATTGAATACTAATACATAGAAATTTAAATAAGAAGATTTAGCAGACACGAATTCATTCTTATATTTCTATTTAAATTATTTTATGGAGTTAAATATTCAAGTGAAATTTTAACATTTTAGAGCATGTGACGTTCTCTGGAATAATTTAAATATCTAATAAATCTAATATAAAGAAAAGTTTAAATTATGATATTAAAAATATTTTCTAGATGAAATACCCACTTCAACAACTAATAACTTTTACCCATCCAATTATAAGTGTATTGGCAATATGATCATAAATCTTCAGCACATCATTTCTTTAAATTGAAAACCACAACTCATTATAAATTGAACAGAAATTACATTTAGAATACAAACACACTTCACACGTAGTTGAAAAAAGAAAACTTTACAATTAATTTTCTTGTTTTAGAAACACAGCGAATTATAACAGATGGATTCTTAAGCCACAAACAAACAAACAAACAACTTTTTATTAACTGGAGAATAACAACAGTTAAGAAAACAAGTTAGAGTGCTATATGCGGCTGTGCCGATTCTTAAATACCCTCCACCTAAACGTAATAAGAAAAATAAAAACTACACTGGTTATAGGTATAATACATATATCCTAATTCTGTGTTTTCTATTCAGTCTTAGTGCAAATTTTATTTTATTTTAAAAGTCGTAGGATTGCCTTCAACATTGCATTCTTTATAAATTTAATTCATGGTAAAATAGATTCCATTTGTCTTCATGATAAAATTAGCATCAATATACATAACAGGCAACTTAGATCATATGAGCCAGTTTATTTAAGTTTTCACAGATCAAATTATATTAACTTCGATCCATTACGTAGACTCTCTGCTGAAGTGAACCAATTCTACAATCTGTTGATAGTTCCAAGAGAAAGCTTATTATATTATTATTGTTTAATATGTTATGTTATTATTGTTTAATATGTCTGTATAAAATGTGTAAAATGTTGATTAAATAAATCACCCTTATTACGGTTCTCGAAATTATGTTTCGACTACTGTCGAACTCTTTGTCGAATTTAGTGTTTAATGGTACTACGTAAATTTTTCGACTACTTGAAAATTTGTAACAGATTAAATATTACAGGACGTTCCATAATTTTTAAAACTTTAAATATTATGAGGCTGCCTATGACAAACTGTCAAAACAATTAATGGCGGCATCAAAAATAAAGTTAAATAATAAATTTATATTTCAATTTGTAGATTATGAAAACCTTTGTTTTTAATTTTTATTAAAATAGTTTGAATAAAATTAAGAAATTCATAACTTAAACTTAAAGCAGACTTCATGTTTCATTTTGTACATTTGGCAGAAAAACTTATAAAAAGAGAAAAAGCAGCATATTTTATTTAATAAAGTCGATGTCTAAGTTTCGAAACCATGCTTATGTTCTTCCAATTCAGTTCTACGTCTTTTAATTTCGATTTCATCTGCTCTTAGTTCCAGCAATAGCTTTTTATGTTCGTTTTTTTTTTTCTTTAGTTCCCTTTTGTAGAGTTCAAATTTTTTTTTTTTAATTTCCTAGTTTCCTACCATATCTTTCTATCTGTTTTAAAGAATTTTTAACTTCATTGTACAACTCGGTTGGGACTTTAAGCTGTTGTTCAATCAACTCATTTTTTACTGATCTATCTTTTTTTTTTAAATTTTTTGTTGACGACTTTATCTCGTGATGTGCTTGCGACAATTTCTTCACTTTACAAACCACAACAAACATAAACGGGTTCTTCAAAGAAATCGTTGTCGATGCCTATTTTCTGTCCGTCAGGATTTATTAGACTATTTAATTGTAATAAATCAGAAGCAGCTTCTTCTACTGCAGACAAAGTAAACTGTTTGTTTAAGCCGCTCCTTGTGGCACGACACTCAGTTTTTTTGTGGAAAATTTTTTTCTTTAAATTGCATTTATAATCGGCCCAAACCTTTAACCACTCAGGACCAGTTCGAAAAGGCGGTCTTACTGAGTTGAGTTTGTTCGAAATTTCCTTCCATTCCTCTTTGGTGTTCAATGTTTGTAGGCCGCTGTCGTAGGATTGTGACAGTTCTGGTTTTTGCTCCAGCAACTCAACAACCATCTTCTCACACTGTTTAGCTGTTGTAATTTTTATTCTAAAATCATATTCATAGTATTAAAAATTTATTTATAAATGAGAATTTTTATAAAATACTTACGATTTTGTTGATTTCATTTTGAATTTTTCTTTGTCGTATGAGAAAAAACGATCGACTATTATTTTTACTTTTGACAGCTGAATTCGACACTCGTGGTAAGAAACTTGTAATAGAATTTTAAGCAGGATTGTATGTTATTGCTATTCGAGAAATGTAGTACCAAAATGTAAAATCGACTATTTTCCAGCTCGAATGCGAGAACCGTAATAAGGCTGAATAAATAAATAAATAAAAAAATTTGATATATTGTTTGAACGACAATTTTACTACAATTTTTTGTCTAATTATACCCTTCACCTTCATGAGAAGGGTATATATAAGTTCATTTCGTGTGTAATTTCCACAATATAATTTTCCGACACTATAAAGTATATATATATTCTGGATCGATTAAGCCATGTCCGTCTGTCTGTCTGTCTGTCTGAGTGTTGATATTAGTTTTTTGAAGTCCCCAGATATACTCTTCAATAATTCTGTCAGAAGTGCTTTCGATAAGTTTGCTATTTAAAATCAGCAAAATCGGTTTAGGTTAACCAGAGTTATAAACCAATATGCGAGACCACCTCCATAAAAATTTTATATTTTTCGTCCATTTTATTGCAATATTTTGAAATATATTACAGATAATACCATGAAATTTTGTATACGTTGTTTGTATGATAAAAGAAGAAAGTGTGCGGAAAATAGTAAGAATCGGTCCATGATTTCTCATAGCCCCCATACAAATATATATTTTCCCGAAATATGGCTGAATGATAAATAAATGCCTATAAAATTGGAATATCACAACAAAATTCAGCAAAAATAAGTTTTATACAAAAAGAAATCGCAAAACGAAATTTTGTTTAGTTCGGTCCATGTTTGACCATAGACCCCATATAAAGTCCACTTTCAAAATTCACTTAAATACGTATAAAACAGATATAAATAATGTTAAACGGCTAAAATTTGACATAAAGACTATTTATAGACAATTAAAATGTTGTACTAAATTTTATGGTAGTCGGCCCAAAATTGGTCATAGCTCCCATACAAGGACCACATCTGAAAAATAAATTTTTCCCTATATATTTTGTATAAATATCGGTATCGACTCAAAACTTTGCACATATCATTTAAATATATACAAAAATCATCCCACAAAATTTTGTGAATTTCGGTCTATTTTTAACCGTATGCCCCATATAAAGCCCTCTTCCGAAAATCACTTTTATACTCATATAATTCTCTTATAAATAAGGGTACCAATCCAAAATTTTACATGGATAATTTACATACATGCCTAAATCAAACTGCTGGATTTTGAGAATATTGGTCCATATTTGTTTATATCCCCCATATAAGGTCCACTTCCGAAATCCACGTTAATACTAATATATATCTTAAATATACCGTTATTATGTTGAAATTCGACGTGAAATATCCTCATATGCATGAAAATAACTGTTCTCAAATTTAAGAAGATCGGCCCATAATTTGCCATAGCTGCCATATAAGAACCATTTCCAAAACACAAAAATTCGGGTCAAAAAATATTCTTTTCGGATTTAACCCAACAATACCAAACTGCTTAGGAGAACTATGAACGTTTTTTGTAAACTTTGTTGATTTCAGTTGTGTATTTGGATGTGAGAGACAGACAGACGGACAGGGCTCAATCGACTTAGAATTTCATAAGCTGCAAGAATATACATATATACTTTGTCGGGTCTCAGACGAGTATTTCTCAGTGTTACACACGGAATGACAAACTTATACATACCCTCATTCAGCACTTATGGTGGTGGAGGGTATAAACAGACTAAAATCAAACGCTTACATACATACTTTTGCATTTGCCATGTTTCAACGCTAGCTTCGATCGATAATTGTTTATATTAACTTTGACCCAGTTGGAAATGTTGCAAAACTATTGCAAGAGTATGAATGTGCAGTTAGAATTTAAGATGTTGCTGCAACATTTTTGGTATTAAAATATATCATGCAATATTTTGCCAACAATACTCATGTAAAAACATAATGCATATCTCTATAAAAATGTTTCCGAAGTTAACAGTAAAAAATCATGTTGCTAAACATTTCGTTGTCCTAGTTTTTTTTTTATCAAAATAGATACTATATTTATAAACAAGTTGCTGGCAACACAATTTTCTACAAACATGGGGCTAGCAACACTATTTTCAGTAAACATGTTGCTAGCAGTATAATTTTCTGTAAAAATGTTTCTGACAAAATAATATTCTAAAAACATGTTTTTAGCAACACAATTTTTTATTAAAATGTTACAAGCAGAATAATTTTCTAACATGTTGCTACTAATATAATTTTCTTTAAACATGTTGCTAGCAGCATAATTTTCAATAAACTTTTTGCTGTCAACATATTTTCTGTAAACATTTTGCTTTCAGCATATTTTTCCAAAAAACATGTTGGTAGCAAAAAATTTTCTAAAGATGTTGCTGGCAATACATTTTCTGTAAACATGGTAACAACATAAACATGTTGATAGTAATATAATTTTTTGTAAACATTATTATAATTTTCGATAAACACTTTGGTGGCAACATATTTTCTGTAAACATTTTGCATACAACAAACATATTGTATTACACATGTTGCTGGCAACATATTTTCTGTAAACATTTTGCTGTCAACATATATTCTGTACACATGCTGCTGGCAACATATTTTTTCGAAAACATGTTGCTAGCAAATAATTGTCTTTAACATGTTGCTGGCAATACATTTAATATAAACATGTTACTAGCAACAAATTTTCCAAAAGCATATTTCCCGTAAATTGTCACCAATGATGCCAATATATTGTAAAAAATTCCAATTAGGTTTTCAATAAAAAAGTAAACTAAACAAAATAAACAAATACTAAACTACTTGAATATATAGTTAAGTAAATGTTTTTCTCATTTATAAACGTCTTATGAAGTACTCGTGTTTAGAGGAAAAAGAAAAAACCTCAAGAACTATAAAGAAAAACTAATCTTAAATAAACTTGAAATGAACACAGCATAAAAAGCATATTAATTTTTCCATTTTATAACTATTTATATGTATTCACAACCGTATAGTATACTCATCCCTAAATCCTGTGTGAAAATAAATAAATGATGGGACAGACGTAGCGAATTGATGCAGCTGCCTCATGTCAGATGTATTTATAAGTAATAAGATGTTATTGTACATCCTGCACCAGCGTTTGAAGTGAATGCTGGTTGGTAATTGCTTTTGTAACATATTAAGCTTGTCAGACAAATCGTTTTAGTAGAGTTATAAACCAAAATGTGAGACAATCGCAGAGCAAAAAAAAATATAAATTATAACATTTAATACTTAAATTGTTGTTGTAGTTGCTGTATGCTTTATTTTAAATGATGCTCGATGTTGAAACTTGTGTAATTTTAATTATAGTCGCAGTATATTTATAATTCGCTACTGCCGACTGTAGCATGCTGAGCACAGAACAATTTGCACTAAAGTTAATAAGTAATCCATAATGTATTTAGTTAAGAAGCTGCTAAATGAGAAAAGGAACAAATTTAAAATTCTACAAAGTTTTTTTTACAAAAATGCTTGAAGTTTTTTTTGTGTGTTTTTTAAAGAGTTTTAAAAAGAATTAAGTGCGTATTGTTATCTGCTTAATGCTTATCATTTCGTTGTTCTTTAATTCTAGAAGCATTAGGAAAAAAGGTATTGCAAGAAAGTTTGTTAAGATATATAACACAGCCCGACAAAATAAAAACTTTTTTTGGTGCCTTAAATTTCTTAGTCAGTTTGTATGCATTTTGTATTGTGCTTCAATGCCTATAATATCTCCAGCTCGAGATATTGATTTTTTAAAAAAGCTACATAATTACGCGACTTATAGTAACGTAACTAATAAATGGTTCATGCTATTCAGTAAAAATAAAACATCGAAATTCGTCTACAATATTATCTTTATGCTGCATTAACAGTATTTTGATTCCATTTTCGAGATATCGCTTAACTTTGGATGGAAATTTTTTTTATACAGTTTTTTATTTTTCATAAATTCATAAAAAATAGAGAAGACTAGAAATTTTCCATTATTTTACTTCAGTCATAAAAGAAAATATGTTACGCACATGGCAAGCTATATCTTGTTAAAATCCATTCACAACTGTGGGTTTTATTCGAAATATGATTAAAAGAAAATACATTGTACATTCAACAGTACACAGGGGTATGTGGTACTTTTATTTGATTGTTTTTAAATTTTTGTAAAATAACAAGTAAAAACCACAATGCACATTGGTTCAAGAGCGGCATTAATTCATTTTATTATGTCTTCTGATTTACTTGATTTTTTTTACAGTTGTGACTCTACGATGATTTTTATACCCTACATCACCATAGTGGGGAGGGTATATGGGATTTATGCTGATGTTTGTAACGCCCAGAAATATTGGTCCAGCACTCACCTTAAAGTAAACCGATCGACTCAGAATCAGTTCTAGGTCAATTTAACGATGTCCGTCCGTCCGTCTGGCTGGCTGGCTGTCCATGTAAAGCTTGTGTGAAGATATTTCGATAAAATTTATGTATTTTTTCGGCCCAAGGATGGATGCAATTAAACCTAGTAGAAATTGGTCTATTATTTCACCTGTCCTCCATACAAATGTCCTCCAGAAATTGGGGTTTATCGATCATAAATGTTTGAATTATGCAAGTATCCAAACAAATTTCATCAGAAATGAGTAGTAAATGGAGCTAAATCACATCTAAACATTTTGTGAAGATCGGTCGTGGCTCCCATATAAGGCCCACTTCCGAAAATCACTTTAAAGCGCATAACACACTCAAAAATGTTTGTATCCAAATAATATTTAACGGAAATATATTTCATATATATATACAAATAGTACGGTACAATTTTATTATGATCGGTCCATAATTAGTCGAAACTCCCATATAAGACCATGTCCGTAATTCACTTTAAGCTCCATAAATATTTTAAAAGTAACTATTTATATCGAGATAAAGTTTAGCACGTATAATATTTCTATTCACAGACATCATGACACTAAATTTTTGGATGATCGGTCCACAATAGGTTATATCTCCCATTTCTGAAAAACTGTTTTATTTATATACTGGGCGTAGGGTATTATATGCACCAAAATTCAAGACTCTACAATGTCTCTTTATATTTAATGCCAGTTGGACCACTGTGCGATGTAGTTTCAAAAAATTAATAATAAAATAAAAATTATAGCGTTCATATTAACAAAAAATATTGCATTTTATTCAGGACATATCTGCCAATATGGTAATAGAAAAATCGTGGAAATTTTGTTATTATCTCTATTTTTTTATGAATTTTTGAAAAAAAAATTTTTAAATAATATTTTTTCGTCATATATTCGGCTATATCTCCAAAACTACTGAATGGAGTTAATATTATATATGGCAACATGAGGGTAACATTTTTTTAATTTTATTTATTTATTAAGTCAATAGCTTAAATCCTTAGAGACTTTTTAAAGAGTATATAAATAAAAAGCAATTTATTAACAAAGAGTATAAAATATTAATTATTTAATAAGAGTAAAATCAATTATTTCATATAAATTGTTGAATTCACAATGGGTCAGCTGGAGTTGTAACATGTTTGATATACAGTGGCCTTGAAATGGCTTGAAAATCGTTGAGGAACACTAAAAGTAACATTATTTACAAGGAACTCAGAGCAGACTTCACCATTAATTATATTGATCATAAATATTACATTAAGCATAGTTCTTCTACTATATAGAGTTGGTAATTTTATTAATTTTAGTCTATCAATGTATGATGGATGGAAGGTTTATATCAGGATTCCAAGGTAAACCACGTAGACAAAATAGTAAAAATTGTTTTTGTACAGACTGAATATCAATATGAATATTATAATAAGGATCCCAGATAATAGAGCCATATTCTAATATGGGTCTTACTAAGGAAATATAGAGCTGTTTTTTAACATAGGGATCATCAAATTCCCTAGCCCATCGCTTTATAAATGCGAATACACCTCTAGTTTTATTTATCGTCATGATAATGTGTGAAACAAAGTTTAATTAGTTGTCTAGACAAATTTCCATATTAAGAAAATTTTCAACAACTTCAAGCCGGTAATCACCCAAAGTAAAATTTTTATTATATTCCTAATTACTTCTTGGAAAGCGCATTAGTTTATATTTTTGTAAATTTAATTCATGGAGATATAAATGATCCACAAATTGAGAGAAGCTCAAAAATATTTGAACATCATCAGCATACATTAGAATGTTACAAAAATTTAAAACATTTGCAAGGTCATTGATGAACAAGGAGAAAATACTTGGACCTTGATTAATACCAGAAGACCACAAAATATTTTTAGAGTATTTATTTAATTTAACGCATTGAGTTTTATCCAAAAGATAAGATTTTATCCAGTTTAGATTGTGAGATGTAAAACCAAGAAGACCCAGTTTATCCAGTTTATTGTAGCTAAATTTGGGTTTTTTTCTTTTAAACTGTTCTTCATTTATGTTACGCAAAATCGTGTAATTACGTAATTTAAAAAAAAAAAAATTATATCTCGAAAACTTGAGCTGGGGCCAAATTACCGCATTCGTGATCGAATGAGTTATCGTATCGAAAAATGATTTCAATATCGAAATTATGATATGAGAAAATTACGATAAATTTTACTCGATATCGAATGCGGTAATGTGGCCCCTTATCCAAAAAACTGAGTTAGAGGAATTGTAGCTATATAAGATTCATACAAATAGACTAAAAACTTTAAGGCACCATTTTTTGTGTTGGGCTGTGTAATTTAAAACATTTAAATAAATTCAAATAAGAAAAATGGAACAACATTTTCTTAAAGCCAGTTTAATTTGTTTTCTAGCTTATTTATCTAAAAATCCTACTTTAATTTTAAACAATCATTAAGCCTTTTCAATTTCCTTTTATGTTTTCTAATTATTTACTTGTTGTTAACATTATTACTTTTGGCTATTTTTTCATACTGTCACTTGAGCAAAATTGCTAAAAGTATTTTTTCTTTATTTGTTATTTCTCTCAATGGCTCTTTTTCTACTCTAACATACTTCTTTCCAGTTGCCAAGAACTTCAAGTGAATATTTCATTTCTCTGGGGGTATTTATGCGTTTTTTGTACTTTAAAACTATTGCTACAATTTACGAACTTGTCAGACAGTATTCTGTGTTTGTATTTCCGGTTTCCTTTTCTTATAGCTAAAGGAGCCCAACAACCAGAAATGTTTCATTTGTACAGTTTGGTGCTTTTACAAGAGTCCAACTACTGCCACAATTGCGTTTCGGTCTTGTTTTGCTCTTTTCCATTTTATTTTTGTTTTGTTTTTGTAGCAGTGTATATGCATTGGCTTATTGTACATTGTGATGTTTTCTTCTAACAATGAAGTTTTCCAGTTTGAAAGAGATATGACTACTTGAAACTTATGTTGCCATTTTGTTTAGTTTCTTCAAATGGTATTTTTCTTTTTTGAGATTTTTGTTTTTTGAACATTCTGTTACAATTGTGCCTTGCAGCGATAAAGTTATAGTAATAATTTTTTTTTTTTTCATTTTTAAAATCATCTTTATTTACAGGTTCTTTATATATACTATTTACAAATTTTCGAGATTTTATCTAAATACTACAACGAATTATATTTTATTGACTGATGTTGATAATTACTGTCTACTTTATAATTTTATTTAAAGGAAAAAATAGGAAAACCTTTATATGATAAAAATATGTTTCAAATATAGCTAGAAAATATATATGTATGTAATATAATTATCAGAAGATAATAATTCAATACATATCATTTTCGACTTGGTGATATATATTTTTGGTTGCTCTTAAGCCTATTCTCTACATTCCCTTATCAGTTGATAAGGAGAATTTGCTATGGTTTCATGATATCTACTGTTTATTCTCTTTATGAAATCAACGATGAGTTCATAACCCGTTTCGAAGTGAAGAAGTTGCGTAGAGTATCTCCAGTTTTTGTTGTTTATGATCTTGAGACATTTGTTTTGTATTATCTGAAGTTTTTTCAGATGTGTTTTGGCTGCTTTATACCAAATGGGACTTGCGTATGTTAAAGATGGTCTAATAACACTTTTAAATATTAAATTTTTGTTTTTAGCGTTAAGAGTTGAGCGCTTACTTAGAATTGGCAACAAAGCTCTAATCGTTTTGAGAGATTTTTTGCATATTTCTGCGATATGTTTTCCAAAATTAAGTTTCTTGTCAAGACACATACCAAGGTATTTAACATCATTTTGGATTGTTAGTCTCTCATTTTGAATTTTCAACTGTCGATTTGGTAATCGTTTGGGAGATTTGTTGTAGGGAAATATAATTGCCTGAGTTTTGTTAGGGTTTATTTTTATTTTCCATTTGTTAAGATATTTTCTGCAAGCATCAAATCCTTTTTCCATTTTATTTAGTAGTGCCTTAGTGAGTTTGCTAGACGTTATGAGAGCGGTATCATCAGCATAGTATGCAACATTCAAGTATGAGGGTGGCGAAAAATCGGAAGTATAAATTGAGTACAGTAAAGGAGATAATATTGAGCCTTGTGGTAAACCTGCTGTAATAGACTTAGGGGAGGATAATGTATTATTAACAGCTACTACAAATGTTCTATCCGATATAAAATCCGCAATAAGTTTGCATAAATATTTTGGTATATTAGCCTGGAGGAGTTTATATATAAGTCCATTGTGCCACACGGTATCAAATGCCTTTTCTATGTCCAAAATAATCATACCTGTAGATTTTTTATTTTGTTTGTTAGCATTTATCATGTTTGTAATGCGATTAATTTGATGTATTGCACTGTGTTGTTTTTTAAAACCAAATTGCTCTTTAGCAATTATTGATGTATTTTCAATGCAACCCCGAATACGATTTTGTATAACTTTTTCATACAATTTTCCTAAGTTACTTAATAAACTTATAGGTCTATAACTATTTGGATTATTTTTAGGTTTGTTCGGTTTGGGAATCGCAATAACTTTAGCTTTTTTGAAGTGTTTTGGAAAATAGTTTATTTTTAGGCTGCTGTTAAAAATAATCATTAGTAACTGTCTGGCTTTTGTAGGTAAATTTTTAATTAAAATATTGGAAATATCATCGTGTCCAGGAGATTTTGTTGCTTTGAGCGTTGTGATTAAAGAGTCTAATTCCGAAATAGAAACCAAATTTAAATCTTCAGTATATACTGCTAACTTGAACCTATTGACTTTGTGGTTAACAATTTTATCAATTGAGTGTTTATAGGTAGATGTAAGATTGTTAGAGGCGGAGAAAATTTCGGACAGCATTTGTGCTTTACCAATATCTGTATTAATTTTGGAGTTTCCTTGAGTAAAATGTGACAGTTTTGTATTTTGTTTACCTCTTAAGCATCGGCTTATTTTCCAAAAAGATTTATCACCAGGCCTTAATTTTGATAGCATATTATTCCATTTTTTATTTCGGTAAATATTTATTTCTTTGTTGATTATTGTAGTCAGAAGCTTCACACATTGTTCGTAAAATTTTATATCAGTTATAATTGATGTTCGTTGGCTTTTCCTTTTAAAAGTCCTACGTGTGGTTATTAGATTAACGATATCTACAGGTAAGGCTGTTTTACCAGAAAATCTTAATTTTGGTGTACATTCATTTCGTGCATCTAGTATTAATTGAACGAATCTCTCAATTTCTAGGTCAATTGTGGTTTTTGAACTGTAAACATCTGTATTTATGTTAATTTTATCGTTAATAATATTTCGGAATTTCATCCAATCCGTGTGTTGATAGTCATAATAACTTACATCTATTTCACAGGTTGTTGCATTTTGGATTTTACACACAATAGGTCTGTGATCTGATGGAATCTCATATTCAAGTACATCCAAATTAATATTTAACGTACTATTGCTTAATACCAAGTCAATAACAGAACTATTTCGATTTCTTTGATATGGATAGAATGTTGGCTTGTTAGGATAATATATAAAAAAGTTGTTTGTTTGCTCAAGGTTGAATAGAACATTGCCTGCGGTGTTATTGTTCAAGCAGTGCCATGCCGAATGTTTGGCATTTAGATCTCCAAATAATATAAAATCTTCATCTAATGATGTTAATTTTATAATATCATTAGCAAAACTCTTTTTATACTTTGGCGAATATGCGGTACAAATGATAAGCTTTCTTCTATTTATTTCAGTTACTATTGAAAGATTTTCTATACCCAGTGTATTTGCTATAGGCAGTAACTTGTGTTGAACAGATCTGCGAACAACTAGAGCTACTCCACCCCCACATGAATCTTGTCTATCGTTTCGGTATATTAAATAATTTCTGAAATAGGTTTTATGATTTTCATTAAGATGTGTTTCGTTTAAAGAGGCGATGTGGATATCTTCTCTTTCAAGTAAATTTTCGAATTGAAGTAAATGAGAATAAGTAGTAATACCATTAGCATTCCAATGCAGAATATTTAATCCACTGTAATTACCGTAAACCATATGCGTACTTTACCATTGACATTACAACTTGAATTTGTTGTATTTTTGTTGTACATTTTTGGAGATCACTCAACGCTGTTGTAAAAATTCCAAAGAGTTCATCTATGTTAAAGAGATCGTTATCTGATCTTACACAGTCTGCATATGATAAGGAGTTACGATAAGTATTGTTGTTGTTGTGATTGTTTATGGGGAGATCAGTATTGATGTACTGTGGTGAGTTTTGGTTGTTGTTGTATTTACGTGAGTTTTTGTTAGTTGCTTTAGCTCTGGTTTCTATATAAAGAGATCGAAAAGGGCAATTAATATCGTTTGCAGAGTGGTCAGTGCGCTCTCTACCATGTTTTTTGCAATTGAAGCAAGAAAATACTGCTGGTATTTTATCTTGATTCCGGAGTGGGCAATCATTAGTGTGGTGTTGATTGGCGCATAACATACATGCTGGTAGACGATTACAATGTTCACCTCCATGCCCATACATTAGACATCCTACATTGCGTAGGATTTTCTTTCTTTTTGGGTTTGTACTTTTTCCAAGATACAATTATGTTACATATTGCAGTAACATTGCTTAATGATTTTGGGTTAAAATTTTTCCTAACAAATTGTACTTTATATACAGCATTGTTAATAGAACTGAATTTTGTATTTATTTCAGTTATAGATGATGGTGTTAAATTATAACCTAGAATCTCATTCTTAATTTCTTCAGTACTGATTTTGGGAAGTCCATATAAAAATACTGTATATAAACGATTCTCTTTAGAATTAAAAGTATGGAATTCAATTTTGTTATCCAATAAAATCTTTTTGCATTTTTCATAGCATGTAATATTTTGCGGAAAAACTTTGGTTCCGATAGATGTGCGTTTATAAATTGGCTCCTTGCCCAGTAAATCTTGAAGTTCCTTAAGAGACATTTTTTCATCGGCTACCAATGGAGGAGGTTTAACTTTTTCTCTGCATTTATATTGGATACTGGATCCAAATCCATGTCATTGAAATCAGCTAAAGAACTGAACCGATTTCTTGAAGTTGAAGGCAAATCAGATATCATATCGATGGAAAGTGGTTTAGACAATTTCTGTCTCTTCATTTTGAACTTTTTTAAATTAAGGTTTTTCAAATTGGCCCCCGGGGCCATAGCAGTATTGCTATCTCAGCAAGCTTAATGTAATTATCACACGTGCGAGTTCAATAACAACAGACGACAATTACAAAAACAACACTGTTTGCGTTATTTAACTTTGATTTTCTTTTAAAAAACAACTAATCCGTACTTATTTGAGACGACCGTGATCTTCGAAGTTAAGTATCGAACTGTTGAGTTATAGTAATAAAAAAGCAACTAAATATGGGTTTTTATTTTGTGTTTTAATTTTGAATAAATATTTAAATAAATTTTGGTATATTTCTTACTAGGTCATTGACTTATAAAACACCGCAAATTTAATGAGTTTTATCTAGAATATTTATAATTATCCTAATATTCAAACAACTTAGACACTCTCGAATATATTTGTTGCATTAATACGGTGACCACGACTTATAGCAAGCAAGATCTGCTATATAACTGTGAATAATACAAGCATCTCTTTTTGCCGGTCACTGCTTTAAAAACACAAATATCCAACATTACATTAAAATACACAAAATAAGTGTACAAAGGCACCAATGTGTAGATATGTGTAATTTGTTTAGATCCTCTCACTATTAAACATTTGTTAAAACACGACAGAAATTCTTGAAATAATGATGAACTACTTTACGATTATGGACCGATCTTGTATTGGACAGGCGTGTTGTGCTTATGACTGTGTATGCGATTGACTCTTTTACTGGTATTCCTCTTACAAACTGTAAAATGCTTGTCTAACACAAATTGTTTGGACGTACATAGACTAGGTGTCTATTTCGTTGTCAATGTGTAACGTATTTTTGGTATTCACTTATTGGATTCCATCGTAACCAGATAAAAATTATTGTAGCAACCGTTAGTGGAACTAATGCCACGAGACTGGTTATTAATGAGGAAGTGAAACAGCCAATAAAAATATTCCATCAATTCCCAGCTCTGACCATTGTAAAGTGTCTCTTTTAGCAGGTGCTTGGAAGAACTGACGGGCAATAATCTTATGGTACGATCACACTTGGCAAAAATTTGTCGAAAAAGACGTAACCACTAGATAAAATATATCTGAATTCGTTTATTTGGTAAAAAAAAGCTTAATTTATTTAGGACAAAACACAACAAATTTCATTTGGCTAATTTTCGGACGCTATTGATATTTGTGTCGAACCAGTTCGGTTACATAAAGAAAAAATAAAAATATGCAAAAGGAAATGGAGCCATTTCCACGACCTTTCGGCTGATTGTTTAATAAGAATGAAAAGCGAAATTTTTCATCCTAAGTTTAACTTTTATTAAAAAATTGTTTGTTGTTACGGCTTTTTGGTTGCAGAAAACACGATTCCATAAGGCCTTAACTACAATTACTAAAAAACTACTATTATTTTATAATTTTTTTTTATAAAAACAAATCCGCAATAGTTTTTAAAGTTAATTCCGAAATTAGGCCAATAAGAATGAAATAGTCTTAAGTTAATAAAGTTTTTTGCGTCCCCTGTAAAAAAGTAAAATGTGTAGTTGCGGCCTTTTGGATTTTCGGTGACGGAAAGCTTTACTAGCTCCTAAATCAAAACTCGAAATCCTTTTATGGACTCTTGCGAAATTTTTAAGATTGTTATTCCTTCTTGATGAATATTCTGAAAAGGACTGTGGCGCGGGACTTGAAGTCTTTTGTAATGAACTGTTTTATTGAGGATCAGGGAGCAATGAAAACTTTTATACGAAAAGAACGAAGTAACGGATTCTGTGTCGTCAGTCAATTTGCATTTATATCACTTAAAGATAATTCGCCTAATGGTGGTTTTAACTGATCATCTGGTATAATAAAGGCAAGCTGAGATATAATTCCTTGCAACATTTACTATCCTAGCTGCTTGGATCATTGAAGGAAAAAAATAGTTATTCAGTGAAATCATTAACAGACAGACATGCATTCGCAAATTACTGACTGACTGAATTTCATACGTATTAAAAACTGATGTGATTGAATTTCATACGACAAGACTTTAGGGGTTTTATATTGCTAGCAACTTGAATTTTGACTTCCATGTAAATCATGCTATTTATTTGATTTATTTATTATGACCGTTGTTAGCACTCACAGACAAGCGGCTTTAAGTGTTTTTTTTTTACACTTAAGATCAACATTTGTTTAAAATTTTATGTATTTTTCTCGTACATTGGCAGTTGTTCGTTTCTTTATTGCATCAAAATGTCCACAGTCAGCCGTGCATTTAAAATTGAAAGGCGACCCTCCATTAACGAAATTCTGACACATATATTTCACCTATATTGTACATTTCGTCAACATAGTGTGAATGTTGTGCCAGCAAAGCCGTTTTGATGTTTTATGCCATATAAAACCATAACCTAAGCGCTTTATGATTGAATAAAAACTATTTTACAATTTCATTCAAATCTGTTGCATTTGCAATTTAAAATTTATATAAATGCAGTGTCTTTATAATTCAAGTGAGCGGTTAACATTTAAACGTTTCTAAATATTCTCAGTTCTGCCCCATAAATTTTCCTTTAAAAAGAGTTATACAGGAATTTCTTTCGGGCAACCATCGATCTTTGTTCTTAGAATTTATTCACTTGCTTTTTGAGTTTCTTTTTTTTTCTGTTCAATATTTTTATTTTTAGTGCTTTATAGCCAACCATTAAATCATCATTAGATTACATAAATTGACAAAGCCCGACCATATAATACCCTACAGCCAGTATATGTATAAAATAGTTTTGCAGAAATGGGTGCAATATAAGAGATATTACCTATTGTGGACTGATCATCCAAAAATTTAGTGTCATGATGTCTATGAATATAAATATTATGATTGTTGAACTTCATCTCGATATAAATACTTTTAAAAGATTTATGGAGCTTAAATTGAATTACGGAGAGGGTCTTATATGGGAGTTTCGACTAATTATGAACCGACCATTATAAAATTAGGTGTCATTATTTCTGTATATAAGAAACTTATTTGTGTCAAATTGTATTTGGATACCAACATTTTTAAGAAATTTATGATCTTTAAAGTGAATTTCGGAAGTGGCCTTATATGGGAGCTGCGACTTATTATGGATCGATCATAATAAAATTGTACCATTTTTTTTGTTTACATATGAAATATATTTCCGTTAAATATTATTTGAATACCAGTATTTTTGAGAACGTTATACTCTTTAAAGTGATTTTCGGAAGTGGGCTTTATATGGGAGCTACAAGTAATTATGGACCGATCTGCACAAAATTTGTAGATGTGATTTGGCTTCATTTACCACTAATTTGTGATGAAATTTGTTTAGATACTTGCATAATTCAAACATTTATGATCGATAAACCCCAATTTTGGGAAGACATTTGTATGGGGACCAGTTGAAATAATGGACCGATTTCCACCAGTTTCAATGCCATCCGTCATTGGGCCGAAAAGATATCATGTACCAAATTTTATCGAAATACATACATATCTTTAAAATTGCGACCTGTACTCTGCGCGCAAACTTTACATGGACAGCCAGCCAGACGGACGGACGGACCGACGGACATCGTTAAATCGACTCAGGAAGTGATTCTGAGTCGATCGGCATACTTTAAACTGTTGGACCAATATTTATGGGCGTTACAAACATCAGCACAAATCCAATATACCCTCCCCCCTTATTGTGGTGTAGGGTATAAAAATAAGCAAAGGATCAAACAACCCACACATGTGTTATAGTAAAGCCAAACACATTGATGTATATTTAAAACCACACATTGACACTTTTTTTCTTAACTTTGTAGAAAGTAAAAAAACAAACACACAGAGACAATTTAAACATTCTAAATTATCCATATGTACCAGATACTTTTAGACACAAACTAACATCTACTATATGTTACAAAAAAAAAAAAGATAAAAAATACTTACATATGTATATTAATGACAGGTACACCTACTCTAACAAATTCCCAGTCACATATTTTGTACACCCACATACATATCCCAGCAAAAACTTTACTTTCAAATATTAATTTTGAGAATTCCGATCCAAATTGTTAAAAACTCGAATTTTACTGAGCTGTTACCTTCATTATCTAAATTATATTTTAGTTTTCTTTAAATTACATCTTTTAAGGAATAGCATGACAAAGTTAAATGTATGTAAGTTTTAAATTTGATTTTATGGTTTACGTAAAAGCCGGCAGGATATAAAACTTATAATACATTTTATTTTAAATTGTCTGCATGTGAGTTACTCACACATACTAAGATTGTGTTCTCTCGGCACATAATAGAAATTTACATGCTCCAAATGTGCTACATTAACCAATCGCCTGTATATAGCAACCAAGGTACTCATTCCACTGATTATTTACTGGTGCACAATAAAAAATGACAACGAAATTAATTAATTCCTTAAAG
This sequence comes from Bellardia pandia, assembly GCA_916048285.2. Classification (NCBI taxonomy): domain Eukaryota; kingdom Metazoa; phylum Arthropoda; class Insecta; order Diptera; family Calliphoridae; genus Bellardia; species Bellardia pandia. The sequence continues at coordinate 56,528,412 of OU696532.1, read as the reverse complement.
AAAAGAAAGAAGCAAAAATCACATTATTTGGTCAGACTACAACAGATCAGAACAGTTTTATTGGTGATTATAATTTTTAATTTTATCTTTATCTTCAGAGGTTATCTCCGCCTTTCTTCATATTTTAAATTTTTTATGGATCTGAGCAGTAGTTTGGAAGTTGTGCAAAATAGTAATTGTAATGACCTTTGATCTTTATTATTTTAACAGAAGCTTAATTTTACGCTTCTGTATAGAAACCTTAGGACAATGATGTCTAAACAAATTACATTTATTAAAGTTTTTTACTAGGTTTAATCATTTGTTTATCTTCTTTGATAAAGTTTAATCGATTACAAAGTGAAATATTCTTTTAACAGTACCAGAGTAGTGCTCAGTAAAAGATTTTCTACATACTAAATTTTTGTTTTATATACATAGTTAAATGAAACCATAATAATAACACTGAAAAACACCGTAACTTTGTTTTGATGCGAAAGTCTTCCAAGCCATTCAATTATGATCTCCTGTTGATCTGGATATTGACGCAATATTATATTATTTCCAACATTATGTTTTTACTTATTATTTATGAATTTATAAAATAATGAATTAATTTTTCAATGTTTTTTATAGCGATTCCAAATAGCTACTACCCAGCAAAAACTTTACTTACAAATTAAGTTAAAAAGTAATAGGAATTTTTCGACCAGACTACTTACAAATCTACTAGAAAAAGTACTTATTTATGTTTGCAATGTCCCAAAATTAATCCATTATAGATATAGACTGATTACAACAAAATGTTATAATATACATAAGCAAACTTAATAAATATTAAGGAAACTTATTGCTGTTTCACACGTGCCGGTTTTAGCAGACCAGTTTTTGTTTAATTCTTTTTCGTTCACACGTGTATCTTCAATTTTTGTGCTCTTTAGCTTTAAGTTTCTACTTTTTCATGCAAATGAACATGCAAATCAACTTTGCGTAGCAAAGACAAAGGAAATAAAATGAGAAAACAATAAGAAAATTGACTAGTACCGTCAAAACTTTAATTCTCTTTTCCCCTTCTTGCCGAAATATATTTGCCTTGAAGAGTTATGCTTGGTTTTCACTATGTCAGTTTTGTTGTCAAATTGGCCAAATTGTTATGAAATTACCAACAATTTGGACAATTTGAAATCTATTTATTTGAATTATTTTTTTTTGGATTTTATAATTATGACTTTTTTAAAATATATATGTAAATAAAGTAATTCTTTATTATATAATTAGTAATACAAAAAGTGACGAATAAAGTTACGAAATAATGAATTATGGAAGTCATTAAAACTAAGAATGTAAGTAAAGTTTTTGCTGGGATGTCTGTATGTACACTTGATATATTCTTCACAGTTTTCAGCACACATAAGCAACATTCTAATACAATTGTTGTCTGGAACACGCAGAATGCCAACTTGTAGTTTTAAAAGCAAAAATTGCTTCTCAGGCAGATCTTCATGTAGAACTTTATAAACGCAACATCTGAATATATTTACTGATACATACTAAACATTAATTCTATTCTATCTGCAGGTAGAATAATGTCGATACAATAAAATATAAAAAAATAAATAAAACTTTTCAGACAAATGCCTGAAGCAACAGCAAAGAGTTTCTTCTATATTTACTCATGAAATGTATTCAATAAAGCTGCTTCCGTTTCTCCAACTTAAACAATTTGTTGATGGAAATAAATCCAAATAAGCTGAAATTTGGAGATTTAGGAAAATATGTTTGGTAATTCCGTACTTCTAAAAGCTAATGCCTGGAGCCATAATGCATTCAAATGTAATTAATGCCTTGAGCTAGACAAAGAAATCTTTTTAAGTCGTAAACTTAAGTGTGAAAATCTTATAAATTGGCCTACGGTAAAAAAATTACCTTTAGAGTTTTTAATATAAGGTTAAAGCTACAGTTATTGAACATGAATTCTTGTTATGGCTGATTGTAAAAGGTATGTAGGGAATTAAATATAAAGATTTGTGTGAAAGGAAAATAGGAAAATACATCAAAGTCCTATATTCAGATGAGTCTAATCTTAAAGTATTTCCACAAAAATATCTTCGGCATAATAAATATTCAGTGTGACCCGATCTCAAAAAGTTACGCGGCTAAATCAGTTTAAAAATAAGCTTAATACGCTAAAACTTGTTTCAAAATGCCAAAACAATGTGCTAAATTTTTTAAAATACTTTCCTGAAATACTTTTTTACAATTTATTATAAAAATAAATTTTTTATATAAATAAAACAACTTTGAACTCAAGAATAAAACTAATTAAGGTTCTCTTCAGGAGTCTAACCTTAAATTTTTTGAGTAATTTGGTAAAATATTATTTAAACTCATTGTATCTTATTTTATTAAACGCTGCATCAGTGATGGAAAATGGCTTTTTGGATTTTGTACCAACTGTATAAATAAAATGCACTTTTTAGAGCTCCACGGTACCATTTTTAATATGCGATAAATAATAATAAAGCTTAAATACAAGCTTACTTTATAAAAAATTTGATATATCTTATGGCAACATTTTTAACGAATGTTTAAAGAAATTTTTACTCGACTGGTATTGATTTATTTCAAAGAATCATTATCTAACTACTGGTGATATCATAAATGCTACATAACTGGTCTTTATTGAAAAATGCTACCAGATAAAGCGGTTGTTCACTTTATGCAACTAGTGTTCCAGGAACAAAGAAAGGCAAAGAAACAGAGTTCGTTCACTACCTGCGAACACTTAAGTAGAGTCGAAGGGACCCCGTTTTAAAAAGTTTTAAAAAAAAGTTCGTTTCGTAATAAAAAGTTTTCTGTAAATTATCTTTATTTGGGATTTGTCTTTGTTAGAGTACCACTTCTGATTCTTTAAGAATATTATGTGCGTTTATTATCGCGATTATCTAAAATATTCTTATTTATGAAATATCGCATTATTTGCGAAAAGTTAACCTTGTTAAATATATATGTAAATATATTCGTGCATTCTTCAATTGTATTTCTAAAATTACTAGATGAACGGTCTAATTCATAAATACATTATAACAGTGTAATAAGGCAATGAGAGACAAAATACGAAAAAATTGAATTCATAAATGCATAATAGCTTTTTAGCTGGTTATAAGTCTCTTGTATGTTTTGATATTTTTATTGTGTTCTCTACCCAACTTTAACCATTTAATGTTTGTTTGCAAAATATTTGAACAGATACGAGAAAATTTTTCTTTTTTTGTATAAAAGTTAAAAAAAGTGATTAAAGAAGTAAAAATGTTTACAATAAATTTGGCTTAAGTCGGTTTTAGTAACTTTTTTCAAATCACTTCCAAAATTTTATCACTCATAGTTTTAATTTCTAGTTAAAATAAAATTTTTTTTTGCCGGCCATTCCTTTTTTCGAGTGGGCGGTGTGCTTCAAAGTTTATAATATATTTAGATATATCTTAAAAACTACATTTCTTATATATCATATGATAGACACTTTAATAACCTTTCCAACGACATATAACATGACCTATTTGTATGAACCACCTATAGGTCAATTTCGGAAAATTATTTTTTGATCCTATATTTTTTTTAAAAATCTTAAAAATTCTGGAAAAGGTCTATATGAGTAGATATATAGTTATCAAAATTTTAAAGTCAAGAAATTAAGCTTCAAGCTTTAAGGTATAACATGATCATGTAGGTAATGTAGATCCGAAGATATTAAAGAAAGATTATGACATTTCACCATAAAAAATACAATCTTTACTATGATAAGCCGGTGTTCTGTATACCATAGAGGAGAAAATCCTTGCGCCCGGCTTTAGGCCGGCAATACAGGAAATCTTAAGCCGGTAAACTGTATACCATAGAGAAGAAAATCCTTTCCTGTATACAAAATTTTGAAGAAATATGTTTTTTTTTAATTTTTCAGATCTTATAATTATATGATTATAGTACCTACAGACACATATGATACCTTAAATTAAAGCTTCATGTCTTGGATATAAATAAAGTTAACTAACTCTTAAATATAAAAAAAATTCAGGTCAAAAAAGATTATTTTCAGATTTAACCCACAGTTGGTCCATATTTGGTTGGAAAGGTATTTTTATTACCTTTAATTTGATGTATTACAAATTATCATAGACCCAATAGTTCCCGAGATATAGACTAATATATTTTCAATTTTGAGGGCCCGCCCCCTCGAAAATAAACGTGGCCGCCAAACATTTTTTTATTGCTTGAATTGATAATTTTATTTTTTTTGAGCAGTGAGTAAAACCGACTTGTGTCATAAATTTAATTACCCGAATTCGTAATTATATACACAAGTATGTAACAACTATTACATAGAAGAAATGTCGACATCTTCTACAAGATGATCAAAAACAATTGCTAGCACTTTTCCTACTCGATACGGAAGGAGAAGCATCATAAATTGTGTCCATTTTTTTATTTATATAAATATAACTTACATAAAAATAAGCATAATTATAGAGATGCATAAACAATTACATTAAAGTGAGTAGTCGACTAATTGTTGTTGAAGGCAGCACAGAGTACTCTTTAAACTGTGTGCCAGTGGTGAATAATTGTATTTAAAAGTAAATTTTTTACTATTGAACTAACTTTTTATGTAATAAGAAGTAATAAAACAAATGTTTTTTAACATTTCGATTAAATTATGTGCAATAATTCATACTATTTTCAGTTTTCTATTAGGGTACTTAAATAATCCATTGTAATTATATTCATCACTAAGTATAAAATGAGAGTGGAAATAACATGTTATTGCCAACATAAAACTTCAAAACTATTAAAACCGACAAATTGTTAATTTACTCTTATTGTGTTTTTATGAATACAAATTTTTATCAGTAGCTTATAAAACAAAAAGAAACTTATAACTATTATCAGCTTATAAGTTAAAATTTGAAATTTTTATGAATTACACCGTTATTATTTTAAGAATAGAAAAAATACCATAACTAACTACATTTTAAGCTTTAGTTTTTGGATTCAGCCTAAAAATCATTTAATGTGAATTAATATGTCAGAGGCTTCCATTGCTCGATAATCCAACCAACAATTTCTTTTCGTAATAATTGTCTTATAGATGCATATTTAAAGATCACAATGATATCAGTTCAAAAATGTTTATGAAATTTAATAAAATCTCTTTGGCACAAATAGTAACTTAAATGATATATTTATATATTTCATCTGGAATAACAAATTGTGATGCAACAGTATTTTGAAATTGTACCATAGACTCGTGATAGTACCACGGTACCAACTGTGTTTAAAATGTATCAAAAAAAGTACAATTGTACCAAGTTTGCCAACACTGGTATACATATACTGTGGCGGCTTTTATATGATGCGGTTCTCATGTAACTATCAAACTAATTAAAAGGTTTTTATGAACTATTATTATGTTTCTAAATGTACTTATACGAGTATATATGGTATGTACGCGGCTTAATGTATTTATAAATTCGTAAAGTCCATTAAGCCACGTTACAAATTTATGATCTAATTCTTTGTAATTTAATTTCACAAAGTTTCATTTGACATAATGATGGTGAAAGAGTCTTCTAGTCTTTGACCAAAAAAATATAATTGTTCAATAAACTTTTCGATTCTCTTTATCTGCTTTAACTATAATGTCCTCAGTTGTAAATCACATTTTTTTCACAATATTGTCAATAAAATGAGTTTCCTATTGAAAGGGCATTGCATTTTCCTTCCAATCCTAGTGCCTGTGTATTCTCATCTGGATTTAGAGCTGTTGTTATTTTTAAAAATCCTGTTGTTGTTCTCATGTCATTTCATTTTATGCACTGCTCCCATCCTATTTTCTTTGCTGCCTTTGTTGACAAGTGACTTAACACATCACACCATACTGCATAAATATAAAAGTATATTGGCATTTGAACGTAAACACACAGATATGTTAATGCACTTGTGTAAGAAATTATGAGGTTAGGCAGGAAAAGTGCTTTCAGAAATGTATTCTATAATATTTAACGAAATTTGTCCCTTTTTTCCAGCTAAATACACTTCAAGCCATCCCAATGCAGCTGATTGCTTTACTTCCTTTTGACATTGTTTGCAAGGACTTCTCAGAGTACCCTCTTATATGTGACTAAGTCCATCTGTGTGCGGGTTTAATACAGTTTATGCTCATTTAAAGCCATTTTTCACCTGTTTTTACTATAATCAGTTTCTACAACAACTTTGTTTTTCCTAGTTTCATTGTTTGGTTTTATTTTTATAGCATTCCTGTCTAGTGGTGGTTTGCTTGTTTCGTAAATGAAAAAGATGAAGCTAAAGTTATTTTTGGCTTTCATGTTGTGTTGTATTTTTCTCCACTAACAACTTGCTCATTTCATATTTTCTTTTGTGGTTTTACAAAATGAACTTATATTTAAGAGGGGTTAAACTCTTTGTGTGTGTGTGTGTGTGTGTGTGTGTATCAGTGGCAAAGGACATTAGCTGGAGAAGAAAAAAAATCAATAATTGCCTTTTTTTAAACATAGCTGTAAAAGAAGAGTCTGTTATCAGCAAAACCAGTCAGTCAGTCAGAGTAATATTAAAAAAGTTAAATTTATATTGTAACACGTACAAATTAAAGTTAAAATTGTTGCAAAATTTTCGCTTGCTCAGTAATTGATGCAATTCTTTTGCCAGGAACTTAAGACATGTTAAGCTGTATAAGTGAAATTGAGTAGAGTTGTTTAATGATTTTAAAGAAATCAAATGTAAACAAAGGTCATCGAATAAAAATAAAAAAAAATTGCTTATTAAAGTGAAATATAAAGAATATCAACACTGACTACCTTTTAGATTACATAGAGACAGTAAACTGTCTGGTAAGTCTAAACAAGCTTGCCAGGAATGTGTAAAATAAACAATTGACTTCACATACATAAGTATTAAATATGACAAAATTAAATTCAACCAAGTGGCTAAGCATTAGTGTGAACCAGAGTCCATTTAATCAAAAATCAAATTTGTTATTTATAATTTGTTTTTAAAAATAAATCACTCAAAATAACTGTTAAGAAAATGATTTTTGTTTACATGGTTTGGTTGTTTTTGTTGTTTTTTAATGCTTTGGTGAGAGCAAAACTATTTCAATTGTGTTTGATCTTAATAACTGTTAACATTGTTTCTATTTTATTTACATACTATTACTTTATATATACATATATACTATACATACAAATTGAAAACTGAATTTGAATATGAACTAAAACAGTGCCGATATTGGGCAAGAAGTAAAAAAAACGAATTTTATATTCAAGTTTCATTGTTTTGCATTAAATGAATTTTTGGCATTTATTATAAAAGTTATAACCTGAACTTTACGCAAAAAAAATAAATTTTAAATCACTCATCTTATTTTCTATATTTTCTTTTCTGTTTTTCTATAAAACAAAAAACCAATTTTAAATAGTAAATGGTGCCAAATTAACCACTAAAATTAAAGTGGTCCCTTTATTTCGGTTCTCTGGTGAGAACAGATAAACTGCAGGGTTGCAACAACCAAATAAAACTTTAGCAACAAATATTTAGTTCATATGCACACTAAAGTAACTGGTTAAAAGACAGCATCAATGTTGACAAATTTTTTAAATAAATAATTTTTTTACGATGTTGTCTCAAATTTTTTTATTTATAACTTTTTTTATAGCTAAACTGATTTTGCTGGTTTTTAATACCAAGCTCTGTCGCCTTATAGTGTATACTCTGGTCGAATTTTATTTATTTCGTTGCAGTACTTTGAATGTCAGCGTGATTTGCACATACAGATAGAATTTCAGAAATACTCAAACTATATTTCAATGGGATGATGATGACGAAAATTCAAAAACTTTTTAACACTATTTTAGATCTATAGTTCAACACGTTCTGCATTATGACTTTGTCACTTACTGTCATTAAAATTCATTTTAATTATGGATGTCTTTTTTTTTCTATTTTTACATTAACTCCCTTTTGTGGTCTTAAAATAATTGCGTAAATTACTTGTATGACCAGGACATTTTAATGTTATTACAACACACCATAAAAATAAAAACTGAAACCAAAACAAAACAAAGAAACATCTACCACTTTCAATTAGAGCAATTAGTCATGAAATAAACCACTAAAAACGATACAAAATAATGTTAATATTATGTTTTACTCATAATTAAATTAATGAAAACAAAAAAGAATTACAGACAGTGGCCCGAAAAAGTATGAAAAGTCAAGTAATTTAAAATTTTTTTATTAGATTGTTTAAAAAGAGAAAAAAAAAATACAGAAATTTAAAAAGATAATAATACATTATAAAAATTAAAATCCAGGTCTCTCTGACGCAGACCAATCAGAAAATTACAACTTAGCAAATATTTGCGGAAAAAGATGTAAAATATTTTTGAACTCGTTTATTTATTTAAAAAAAAACTTCGTTTATTTGGGACAAGACACAACAAATATTTAGTCTTATTTTATATAATGCTGCTTGAACAACTTCAAACTATTTCTGTGCTAAAACAAGTGGTTACGCTTTATTGAGTAAATATTTGACATGTGTCACCATACCTTAAGTATTGCATAGACCAATACGTGTGTGAAGTGAATATCAAACACCATACAGAAATAGCTACCAGGGCCTAGATTATAAGTCGCAGCGAAACGGGGACAAAAGAAGAATTGTTCAGCAGTTGTGGTATAAAATAATGCCTGAAGAAACTGGCTTTTATTAGACATCAACGTTAGTTTTGGCCCGATTTAACTCACTTTCATTATACAAAATGGAAAATAGAAGATTGGCACGACGTAATAGAAAAATATTGAAAACCATCTAATTGTCAACATTTTTAACCCCCTGGTCCACGATGTCGAACGATAATGTTCGCTTATATAAGACTTAAGACACAAACTTTTTATCGTATCTAGTTTTTTACTCAATCAAGTTTGTTTATTCCACAATCAAGTTTGTGTCTTAAGTCTTATCTAAGCGAACGTTATCGTTCGACATCGTGGGTCAGGTGTTAAGAGTTTATATTCGGCTGTACCGAATCTTTTATACCCCACACCAATATACCAGTAGTGTGATCTATGCATCCTGGAAACAAATATGTCTTACATTTAGTATCGATAACGATGTTTTTAAGGGATAAGACCGAAAGGCAAAGATAATTAAATGCTTTGCAAACTCACCTTGCAGGAGCACAATGTCTTAACAAAGACACCAAAGTCTCTGAAAAATGATATTTGCAACTTATCTCTTTGTAAAAAAATACAATTTATCGATATACAATGGATGGCAACATTATAAAAACTGTTGCAACTACATTACACGAGAATTGGAAACCGCTCATTGAATGTGACGTTGATATGCCAGACTCACTACAAATCATACAATGTATGTACAATGTATAACATCGTGTTATTTAAATAAAAAAAAAAAAACTTGAAATGTACCCACTAAATATAATTGGATTTGTGTCATGACCATTTTCTAGCAAATAAATCCCAAGTAAAACATACACTTACCTCCGACCCATTCTCCTTAAAGATGTCTACAGCTGCAGCATGATAAGCAAAATTCCAAGCTCTTCAAAAACAATGAACTTTAACATTAACTGTTGGTTTTTGTGTAAATATTTTCAAGAATGCAGAAAGTCACAAGCACAAAGCGACAGACAGACAGATAACAGGCTGGGGGAAAAAGCCACAAGCATGCAACAGGATAATGATTGTTAAAATAATACAAACAACTACAGCAACAGCAAATACAAAAACACTCAAGTAGTTTTATTAAATAAACAATAACAACAATGAAAATAATAATAATAATAATAATAATAATAATAATAATAATAATATAATAAAAATACAAGTAAAACAAAAGAACAACACAAACAGGACGAACGAACAAATAGCCAACCATGACAATAAACAAAAGCAAGAAGAAAAAAGTATCTACTAAATGTTTGCAAAAATATATATAAACGTTGTTGTTTTTTGTTTTGCTGATATAATAATGATGATGTACATATGTACAAATTCTTTAATTTGTTTTTCTTTTCCTTTATTTTTTTTTTTGGAATATTCGTTATAATTTCATTTATCTTTCTATCTATTGTTTCTCTTTTTTGTGAATAAACAATATACCAAGAGTGTCTTGGCAGACATGTTTAATCAACATAATTGACATGACATTTTGATGGCTGCTAGAAAATGTAATAGACCTTCAACGTTTTTGCTACATATTAAGGAATTAAAATTGTAATTAAATTTTATAGAATTTACATAAATTATATATATTGAAATAAAAAATATACAATATTAGTTAGTTAGTATAAAATTTGCTGACTAAGTGAGAGGTTTAATGGCACAGCAGTGTTGCATGTCAGTGTCAATTTGTAATATTTATATAATTTAAGAAATTACTTACTTACTTACTTGGAAGGAATATATTTCATTTGAAAATAGCAAGAGGCTAATTAAATGTCAAGGTTATTTTAAAATAATAAAAATATTTACTTTGGAATAAATATACGCTTACAATCGGTCCATTATTAGTCATAGCTCTCATATAAGGCCTACTTTCGAAAATAACTTTAACAACCATAAATCGCATGAAAATATTGGCAGCCAAATAAAATTCAACACAAATAAGTTTTACTATACAGATACTATGACACCTAATATTAATTAACGGTCGATCCGTTAAAGCTCTCATATAAGATTCCGTTCGAAAATCAGTGTAACATGAGTCAATTGTCTTTTTAGTGTCCCTTAGTAATGTACAATTTAGTCAGTTTAGTCTTTTTTTTTATTTCAATTTAGGCAGTAAATTTGACACACATCAGAAATATTATAATATGATAAAGAATTAGTTGTTATTTACTTGATCGGATCTAGTTTTTAAAATTTTACATTAGACATTTTGCATTAGACATTTTTCTTTTAAAGTGCTTTTCATATTTGATATTCTGTCATGTATTTGATATTTTGCTAAATATTTTGAAGAATATTATTTTCAAATCTTAAGGTTAGTGTGTATTTTTTTACTACAAACTAAGGTTTAAAATATGTATAAAACTTCTATTTTATTCAGTTTACTGTGCAAAATTAACTGCCAAGAAAACATCACCTAAATGCATAAATCATTGCAAAAACTAAGCCACTGCATTAAATTTCAACTCTACTAATTTCAAAATTGTTTTAACAAATTTCCTTAATTATTCCGTTTGAAATGTCCTCCCAACATGCACTCAAAAACACACACACACACACACACATAAGTTAGCTCTAGAGTTTAAACCTGCTCTGCAAAAACATGCACCCTAAAACAACCGACGTCACAATATTTGCTGTTATGCCATGATTTCATGTTCAAGATAAATGAATAAACGTTTATTTTGCGATGTAAGCCGTTGCGTTGCTTTAGGATTTAGCATGTTTTAAACTAAACTCTATTAAAATGCACATTTGTGTGCAGGCACGCAGGAAAATTGGTGAAAACATAGTTATTCACTTATTTACTCAGACACTAACATGCACATACGAGTACAGGGAGCAGATCAGTGTAATGAAAAATTAATTTTCAAATACGAGTATATGGAATATCAAAGTTTATATATTTCTTGAAATTTCAATTATTTAGATGAAATAAATGTGTGTTTTAAAATAAATGCCAAATTATTAATTAATTAATTAAAGTATTAATTCGTTTTTATATGTATTTAAATTTTTCAAGGAAATTTAAATTTTTTTTGAATATAAAATTCGAAATTTTTTTTCTATCTTAAGGTCTGTGCTACTCGCACAGTTGTAGTATTACTTCAGTTGTTCAAGTACGTGATTTAAGTCATTATTTACCTCCTCGAAATCTGAGGTGTTTTTTTACACATTACACACATGTACAAAATGTCTTCATGTAGAAGAACTAGACAAGACGAAAGCACAACATAAATTTGAAATTGTGTGAATTTTGTGATAAATATTTTCATGCTGTTCAAAATTCCACATATTGTTTGCTACAAAGTTCAGTAAGAGTTTAAAAATGTGAATGTATATTTATATATTCACAGACATGCTAAGAAAGTTCTATTAAAATACACGCGGTAATTTCCGTGTAAAAAAGACACTAATCGTATGCAAAATAAGTGATTAGTTCCTTATCTCTAAAACCTATTGAAATAAGTGAAAAACAAGGATTTTTTAAGAACAACAGGTTTATAATATTAAATCACATATACCTACGTGTACAATGTGTTTTTACACAAGCATAGCTATTAAGGAAAAAAAAAAGATATTGTGACGTATTCATAAACAATAAAGTAGACTTTAAGTGTGCTTTTAGACAAAATTTTCATACAAAATTTTTTCACTCTAAGCTTAAAATTAATAGCGCAACTCACAATCTTGTGTAAATAGTTAAGCATCATTGCATTTGCAAAAGGGTTTAGCATATTTTTGCTCTTGCTGTGTATTTTGTTAGTGTAGAGCAATATGCTAAATCTTTTTGCAAATGCAATGATGCAATACCATTTGCACAAGATTGTGAATTGCACTAATGTAAAAAGATGTGTGTACAACATACATGTGTATTAATGTATTTGATTGTATGCACTAAAAGGGAATTTCCCTAAATTAGTGCTGTTTACAATTGCTTTGACCATTAAATTTGCTTGTATACACAAAAAGGGAATTCCCCCAAATTTGTGATATTAACATATATCGCAAAAATTAAATTTAATCGTGCTAATTGGAATAAAATCGTGTAAAAAAATGTAAAATATATTTTAAAACTGTGTTATATCAAAACTGTGTAAAAAAAGAATTATGTACTTGGCAATAGTAAAGTGAGATTCATTTAGACCTTTTTTATTTTAAATAAAATGCTTAAATTAGAACAGGACGTAGCAAACTTTCGAAATAACAATATTTAGCATTTGCCTTTTGAATGTTGGTTGCCCATTGGAAAGGTCCAATTTCTGATTACTCTTTGCAGCATTACTATTGTTATCTCGCGAACCACTACTTTGACTGCACTTAACCCCCTGTCATGATGAAGCGAGTAGCAACCAACAAATAAAAAACAGCTATTACACCTGTGTTTCAAAGTGTTTTAAAGTTACATACAGTGAGCGTCAATATAAAGTAAGCACCTAATATTGTTTAAAAAATACTTTATAAACTAAAAGTACAAATTTTGAAACAAAATATATTCCATTATTCATAAGTAAATTAAATAATTTAAAAATTCGACCTTTTTGCAAACTAAATGGAGAAATAATAGGAGAAATTAACAAAATTTATGTATTTAAAAAATTTCATCATTCCAAAATGTTATTATCTTTCTGTTTATTTATTATTAAAAAGTTTAAATTATTTTTTCTGTAAAACATATTTTTCAATTTTGTCAACCCCTTTCAAACTAATATCAAAATATTTATTTACTTATTTAGTTCTTTTATTCGACCTTTTTACACATAGAAAATTTGTTATTTTTTAAATATTAAAATAAAATAACTCCCGAAGAAGATTTCCAAAGGAAATCGAAATATCGAATTAATTATATATAAAAATAAAAAATCTTTTATAAAAAACAAAAAGTGACCTCAAGCTTAAAAATTATTTAATAAAAGATAAGTAAATTAAGCAAAATTAATTAACCAAAGGTAGAAAAACAAAGAAATACTAAAATAATTATGACAGCAACATTTGCCATTCATACTCATTCAACCATAGACCAAATCCTTTGAAAATTGGGAAAATGAGACAGAATATAAATGACACACTTAACCGGAATCTTATGACAATCTCAGAATGGGGTTGTGCGGATAGAGTCGATTTTAACGCACGTAAGACTCAATGTTGTATGTTAACACATAAACGTACGATACCTCATGATTCGTCTGTTTATATGTGCGGTATAAATATAAAGGAATCAGACGCTCTTGATGTTCTGGGCATGAGAATCCAGCATGATGTCCGCTGGACCAAACACATTTTTCAAGTGTCAAAAGAAGCGTTCAGGTGCCTTGGTTTTTTAAAACGGTATAGGAAAAATACTTTACTCCATCTGATCTCCTTACACCACCTCTATTCGATCGAAAATGGAATACAACTCTCGAAGTCTAGAGCGTGGCCGCAATGTGAGTTGTGTTTAACTGTTCTATCGATAATGAAATGTGTTCTGCTGAAATTAAGGAATTTGTTCCCGAAACACGTAGTTTTTTGCGTAATACACGCTCTTCAGTCTGGGCTCATCCATTCATGGTCAACTAGACAGCGGATCGAATAACACATTACAGGGAAAATGCATTCTTTAGACGTACTTTCCGTATGTGGAATAAACTACCAGCAGAAGTATTCCCTGTCACTTTCAATATTTGAAAAGTGAAATCAAATGCTAACAAACACTAGTCCCTCTATCTTCCCTAGTTTCCTAGTTCCAACACAATGCATTGCATGAGTAGGGGTCGTCCTCTGAGTGCTGGTCCAAGTAAACTAAGACTTAAACATCCCCTCAAACATTTAAAGTATCTGCAATTGAATTTTTCCACATGATATATGACACCGTCTTAATAAAATTACAAATGTTGTCAAGATGTAATTCTCTATACTAGTGCACAATTGCCGGCAAGTTAAAATGAGATACTCTATAGGTTGTGCTCACCAAAGCGTATGATTAATATTGCATTTATTTAAAATAATTTTACCCTCCTGTTTAGTTGCAACAAATGTTGTGCTAATTTATTTGACATTTATTTAAATGATGACATCAGTTTATTAAACATTACTCATATTTCCCTATAAACATTGATTTTTATATGAAAAACATAAAATCATTCATAGTCGTTAATAGGAGGTCCCAGATTAAAATAGGACAATAATCTGTAATCATTGATTTTTCCTTAATAAATAAGAATTTTTTTTTATGAGAAACACAAAATCATTCATAAGTCTTTAATAAAAGGTCCTAGAGCCAAAAGGATACTAATCTGTTATCACTCATATATCCTTTCAAATAAAGATTTTTATATGAGAAACATAAATTCATTCATAAGTTGTTAATAAAATGTCCTAGAGCCAAAAGGATATTAATCTGTTATCACTCATATATCCTTTCAAATAACGATTTTTATATGAGAAACATAAATTCATTCATAAGTCGTTAATAAAATGTCCTAGAGCCAAAAGGATATTAATCTGTTTTCACTCATATATCCTTTCAAATATCGATTTTTATATGGTCTATCCAAAATCACCCATAAATCGTTAATAAATGGTCTTAGATCATTAATAATTTCCTCCAAAAATCGATTTTATGCTAAATATCTAAAATTATTCATAAGTCGTTAACAAGAGTTCATGGAGCAAAAAAGACAATAACTCAATAATTTCCTTCCTTCAATTATTCGATAATAAACTTAAATAACTCTTTTTCATTCCTTTTCCATCATCTAGCGCTGTTGTCAAGTTTATTTCATTTAAAATTTACAATATTAAAACTATGAATTATGATGCATTCAATGGTTCATTGCCACGTATAGTTTTCTGAATTTTATTATTTGTTAAAATTAATTATTATTTTTTTTAATAATATTCGTTATTATGTATGTATGTATGTAGGTTAAACAATTATGACTTGATGAAATCTTTTAAATGTGTATTTTTTTAAACTGCAATTTTTTTCGACATTTAACTTGAAGTTAAATATTTACAATTAATATTGTTGTTGGCTTATGAACAATAAATAAATCCCACTTTTTAATACAAAATAAAATAAATAGCTGTGCCGTGGCTTAAAATTTGTGTTTATGCAGGACCTAATAAACAAAACAAAAAAAAAATTAGTAAACACTTTTATACATACAATTTTATAACTATACAGCTGCGTGCAACTAATTAAGGGCAGTTGTATTCAATATTTAAATATTAATATTAACCCCCTGGTCCACGATGTCGAACGATAACGTTCGGTTAGATAAGATTTAAGACACAAACTTATTATTGTATCTATTTTTTACTCAATGAAGTTTGTTTATTCCACAATCAAGTTTGTGTCTTAAGTCTTATTTAAGCAAACGTTATCGTTCGACATCGTGGGCCAGGGGGTTAATAAATTAATCGTGCACTAAGTTAAGGACAGTGATAAATTCATTTACATTTTCAAATTCAGTTAATTTTTAATAGTTAGTTTCAATTGTGTTTTTCAGCATATGAACAGTTTTTAACACTTGCTTAACATGGGTAAAAGTGAATCCTGTGATGTCAGTACTGTAAAGATTATTTTAAAAATGCATCAGGATGAAAACAGTTATCGCGAAACAGCCTTAAATGTTTCAAAAACAATGGGTTTTCAAGCGTTGAAATATTTCCGAAAGCATTTACGACAAGTTGGAAGATGCACTGATTGTAAACAAGTGGAAAAAATCTTCATAAAATCAGCAAAACTGAAATTGGCCTGTTTGTAAGAATTTAACGAAAGAAGCAATTATTGTCTGAACTTAATCACAAGAAGAGACTCGAATTCGCAATGAAGTACCTCCTTTGGAGGGATGTGGAATGGAAAAGAGTATTATTTTCGGAGGAAACAAAAATTAATGGGGTGTCTCCAGATGGAAAAAATATGTTTGTCGTCCAAAGTAGAAATAATTTGCTCGAAAGTACTTCACTTTGAAGCATTTAGGAGGTTCTATAATCCTTTGGGTTGCTGATGCCATATGCTGATCAGAACATGCCAGTAACAAGATAACAGTCCGATGCATACGGCTTTTAACGTCAAGCAATGGTTTTTTTTAACAATTCAGTTACTGTTATTGACTGGCCTTTAACCGATTAACTGACTGGCCTTAGCCGATTGATTTGTAAAAACCAAGTTGTAAAAATAAATTAAGCTCTGTAAAAATACGAAATTTTAATGACCTCTTTGCCGTAACAAAAAACGCTTGGGAAGCCATTTCTAGTAGAGTATGTAACAATTTTCTGACCTCAATGCCTCGCAGATGTCAAGCTGGATGTGCAACTGGATGTGTTAACTTTTTTTTGTTAAATTCGTGGTACATATGTCCTTAATTATTTGCATGATTGGTATCAATCTTATTTGAAAAGACTCGTATGCTTCTCAGATTCATAAGTAATAATTAATTTGACACCGTATGCAGTTTTTCTTCTAGGAGTTAAAGTTAAATTGACTAAACTACGACAAATTTTGAGAATATCATAAAACCTTTCGTAGTATTTGCTTCAAGCTGACATGTGTCCTTAATTAGTTGCACGCAGCTGTATATAACCTATTTGTTTGTTTTTATTTAAATTCAATGATTTAAAATTTTGAACAGCCGCTTTCCATGACTTAGGTGTTAGTCAAATGTCAGCCAGGCACCAGGATAAAACACATTGTCACTCATTGTGACACGTCATGATAAGCAAAAATATATATTAAAAAATTAAATACATTTAAAAATAACGACACAAGATGTGTAAATGTATTTAAAAGCCTATTTATTATGTATGTGCACACATGCAGTCATACAGTTTTTGTTAAAATATTACTCCTACACATACTCGTATGAAAGCCTCCATTAATCTTACTTACCCCGACTAGTTAATACATTTCCATGCCAATAGAAGCCTATTGTAATCCTGCTTTTAAGAATATGTATGTGTTAACACAATAGCTGTTTAATAATAACAATCTGTTAACAACAATATTTTAATGAACTATTTTATTCTTTTTTTTTTCATAAAATAAATTAATAAAATGATAATATTGTTGAAATTATAAGAAATCAATTAATTTTTCAGTATAATACTTTCAGTTAAGTAAATTTTAAATAAAATAAGTTACAGTGTTATGTATATTCGGTTGTGCCGAATCTTAAATACCCTCCATCTAAATTACAAAATCTACACTGTTGTTGGGACAATAATATGATTAGTCAGTGTTTCTTATTCAGTTTTAGTTTTTCAGAAACATTTTTATTTTGCAGTATAATCTCCTGAAATTTAAATACACTTATCTAGAAATTTTATCCCTTGATTAAAATAGTTTTCCTCAAGACCTTCAAAATAGTAGTTTATTACTGTAATTGCATCTTCATTTAAGGTAAAACGTTTGCCAGCTAGAAATTTTTTTAGATTTGGGAACAGGTAAAAGTCACTGGGAACTAAATCAGGAGATGAAAAAAAATTTTTTTTGTGTTGTAAGTC
Organism: Bellardia pandia; assembly: GCA_916048285.2. Lineage (NCBI taxonomy): Eukaryota > Metazoa > Arthropoda > Insecta > Diptera > Calliphoridae > Bellardia > Bellardia pandia. Next base: position 56,510,175 of record OU696532.1, on the reverse strand, counting down.
AGGATGTTTTTTCTCGAATTTTTACATTTAATTGATCGAAAATGTTGCAATGAATTTATTGTTATACCCTTTTGCAGATAGTCAATCAAGAAAATACATTTGACGTCGCAAAAAACCGTTGCCATAAGCTTACCAGCCGATTAAATTGCTTTTGCCTTTTTTGGGCCACTTCCTCCAGCTTCAGTCCATTGCTTGGATTGTTCTTTTTTCTCTGGAGTATAGTAGTGGATCCATGTCTCTTCCACAGTTATGAAACGACTCTTAAAATACATTTTAGTTTTCTTAAGCTTGAAATATTTTCATTCTTATGCGTTTTTGGTTCACTGTTAACAAATGCGGAACCCATCTTGCAAAAAGCATTTTCGTCTGTAGTTCTTCATGCAAAATTAAATGGACTCGATCATTTGAGATGCCCATAATATTGGCTATTTCACGCTCTGTTATTCGTCCCTTTGGACTACCCTTTCTATATAGAGGAATACGTGTGCAACTCGATATTTGTCCAAATTCTTCTAGAGAATTTCATCCTAAAAGTAATTTTTTTCAAAATTCAAGTAAATATGACTGTTAAGTGCTTAACAGTGGTCTGTTGACTGTAACTTTATCAATGTTAGGAAATTCTTTTCACATAAATGTTTTTTTTGCAGAATTTTATATTGATATTCTAGTTTTATAGGCATTTATGCATCATTGAGCCATATTTCGGGAAGATTTTTGTATGCGGGCTATAAGAAATCATGGACCTATTCTTACTCACACTTTCTTCTTTTATCATATTTGTTTGGGGACTATGGGCAATCATGGACCGATTCTTACAATTTTCATTATAGTTTCTTATTTTATCCTAGAAATAACGTGTTCGAAATTTGGTGGTATTCTCTGTAATATATTTAAAAATTACAAAAAAAAAAATATACGAGAAATATCAAATTTTTATGGAGGTTTTTTACATGTTGGTCAATAACTCTGGTTCTACTAAACCGATTTTTTTGATACAAAAATACATATACGAAACAGTTTTCTGCGAGGTCTCTGAAGTTATGTTGTGTATTTTGTATTTTGTGAGACTGTTTTACACAGACAGATGGACGGACAGATAGATGGACATAGCTCACACGACTTAGAATTTCATAAGGATTAAGAATATATACATATACATTGTTGGGTCTCAGATGAAAATTGCACAGGGAATGACAAACGTATAAATACCCTCATTCACCACTTGTGGTGGTGGAGGGTATAAAAATACAGTAAATTGTTAAAAAAAAATACAATAAATTTCTTAATGAGATAACAGATAACGTAGAAACTTCCTATAGTATCCCTCCCTGAACTTAAAATAATCACCTCAATCATTTAAACATTTTAACAATATTCTTAATGCAGTTTTAAAGCATACATATACATAAGTATATACAATTATATATATGATAACTATAATCATGCGAATCGTAATTCTGACCTATCATGATTGCCGCAATTATATAAATAATCGAAAGAAACCATAATATTGAATGAAACACTATAATGCAAAAATGCTTGCCTTGATCATGTATGCATTACTAATTTATTTTATTTGTACATACTCGTACATATTTATACTAACTTAAACTGCAGTATACTAGCAATTTATAATTATACTTTATAATTATGTATGTAGGTATACTTTACACAAATTTCTTTTGCCTATCACCCAGCAAATTATTATTTTGCGTAAACATTTGACACAAATAAATTTGATTATAATTAATCATACTTTGATGACTTTGATGTAAATTATGATAAAAATAATTATGTTGTTTTTCTAAGCAATTCCTTTTCATAAATAATTTTGATTGATTGGATGTGACGCAAAAAATAAATATGAAACAAGTAAGAAACTATAGTCGGTCAAGCCCGACCATATAATACCTTACACCCAGTATATATATAAAACAGTTTTTCAGAAAAAGGCGTTATATGGAAGATATAACCTATTGTAAACCGATCATCCAAAAATTTTGTGTCATGATGTCTGTGAATATAAGTATTATATGTGTTAAACTTTATCTCGATATAAAGACTTTTAAACGATTTATGGAGCTTAAAATGAATTACGGAGAGGGTCTTATATCGGAGTTTCGACTAATTATGGGCCGATCATAATAAAATTGGATCGTATCATTTGTATATATATGAAAGATATTTGCGTTAAATATTATTAGATACCAACATTTTTGCGAGAGTTATTCTGTTTAAAGTGATTTTCGGAAGAGGGTTTTATATGGGAGCTACAAGTAATTATGGACCGATCTGCACAAAATTCGTAGATGTGATTTGGCTTTATTTGCCACTCATTTGTGATGAAATTTGTTTGGATATTTGCCTAATTCAAACATTTATGATCAGTAAACCCCAATTTCGGGAGGACATTTGTATGGGGGGCAAGTGAAATAATGGACCGATATCCACTAGTTTCAATCCCATCCGTCCCATCACGTATAAAATTTTATCAAAATATCTTCAAAATTGTGACATGTACTCTGCGCACAAGCTTTACATGGACAGCCATCAAGCCAGACGGACATCGTTAAATCGACTCAGGAAGTGATTCTGAGTCGATCGGTATACTTTAAGGTGGGTGTTGGACCAGTATTTCTGGGCGTTACAAACATCATCACAAATCCAATAAACCCTCCCCACTATTGTGGTGTAGGGTATAATAAAAATTTAACATTAAACCTTGAAATAAATTGTAATATATACATATGTATGTCACACAAACACATGTGTGCGAAAAAAAATGCAAATAACTATTAAATGATTGCATAAATATTGTATGAGCATTAAACATAATTCCCTCTCTGTCTTCCTTTTATGATAACAATGAATCAATAAATAATCTGTCAAATGCTTGTTTGTCTTAAACGAATGCAAAAAAAATAATTCAAAAAATAAATATAAATTGATACATACAAATAAAGGCCAATTATCTAAAGAGTCTATTTTATTTACATCCACCACAAATAACTTTAACAAAGACTGTATGCAGTTATTTTATGAAAAACTTACTGTCCATAAACATTTTTTTGTTTTGTACTCTACAAGTTTTGTATTTTTATTGTAGAGATTTTTTATGTACATACTCGTACGTATAATGACTCTCAAACTTTTTCATTTTAATTCATTGTTTGATAGATTGACACATGCTTGACAAATGATTTTTATTTTTTCTTATTATTGTAATTGTTCCAACTGTTCGATATTGATTGACAGCCAAACTATTTGAATTCATTCGTTACATTCATTAATCTTAAGTGAGTGTACTGTAAATTGTATGATTATGTAATAACTATAATTGGAATCAGAATCTGATGGGCAGTAAAATGTCAATAAATACATATGTATATAATAAATGCATCGTTTTAAAATTCTGTTTTATATTAACGTTTTATACTACCGTTTTATACAACACTTTTCTACTACCGTTTTATACATCCTTTTATACTATCGTTTTATATTAACGCTTTATACTACCGTTTTATACCTCCGTTTTATACTACCATTTTATACTATTGTTTTATACTACTGTTTTATACTTCTGTTTCATACTAGCGTTTTATACTTCCTTTTTATATTACCGTTTTATACCTCCATTTTACGCATTCGTTTTATATTAATGTTTTATACAACCCTTTTATACTACCGTTTTATATTACCGTTTTATACTACCGTTCTATACTTCAATTTTATATTACCGTTTTATACCTCCATTTTATACTATCGTTTTATACTTTTTTCTATTCTATCATCTGGTTCCTATTTCTTTCACAATATCAGTATCGTTGTCATACTTTACGCATTAACCTTCATTTGGGATTTATGCTCAACTAAGAGCTTCTTGATATTAATAAATAAAACTGAAGATAAACTTCAAAACTTATGAAAGTTTTTTTCTGGTTTTGTTTTACTTTTTATTAGCAAACCACAGCAGGTGTACAAGATTGTATAATTTTGCTCATGCTGTTGCTTTTAGTAGCATTTATTAAATACACATAATATATAGTTTTCTTTTAGCCTTTAGCTTTAAGAGAAAACTGTGCAAGTGATTATATTTGTATATAAAAAATAAGCTGCAAAAATAATATTATATTATTCATTTAAAAAGGGCGAAAGAATAAAATGAGAAATACAGTAAATTAATTTCTTTAAAAAATTACCACCTTATGATTTGCATAAAAAAGTTCATGAATTGTTTACATGGAATACTTAAAAAAAAACAAAATAAAATAAAACAAAAGTCATGTAACCATCATAAATACAAATCAAATTATTTGTGGTTTTAAAATTCCCAGAACATTTCTGATAAATTGAAAATCATTGCTTATTTAAGAGCTTAATTTTATAACAATTGTTTTGAAAATTATGCTCTAAGACAGTTAAGATGAAAAAATAAACCATTAATCCTTAAAGGCCTAAACAAGTATCAATTTAGCATTATAAATCTGTACCTTGTAATATACATAAATAAATAAATTTGATAATTTCCCCCTCAACTTTATTTTTAATATTTCTCTAGCTTTCACTGCTAACAAATATTTTTGAGTTTATTTTGACTTCAATATTTGTGCATGCGAAAACTGAAATTTTTATTTGAATTTTAAAACAACTACTTGTACCTACCTATACATGAAGAAACTCTTCGTTCAACAAACTCACAATAAATAAAACGGAATGGAAAAATTTCATAATTTTCGATCTACTTGTTTAGGGCTCGTAGCAATTATTTTTTTTTGATGGGTTTGCAGAAATTGAAATAGAAAATAAGAAAAAACAAAAATATTTAAAAGTATAACAAGCAGTAAGTAAAATCAAAATTAAACGTTTACTTTTCAGACCAAAAGAGCTTAACAAATATTTACCCAGGTAGTAAGTAAGTAAGTAAGTAAGACGAACATGTAGAAAACATAACACACACAGCTGTACGGGAACAAATTCGTTATAAATACACTTGAATAATAGATTTTTCATTTTATACATATTATGTCACTTAGTGAACCAAACTTAATGCGATAGCGATTGATTGATTGATTTATTTATATCTGCTGGCTTGGAAATACTGAAAGGTAAATTTACAGACTTATAGCCTTTTTATTGGTTTTATTTATTGGTTTTATTGTAGTGTAACTTTACTTATGGGGGTTTAAATGTTTTAATCTCAAAGTGATATTAAAAGCAAACAATAAAAAAGTAAAAGCCAATGGAATAGAAATAATGATGGTGGTATTGGAAATTGATATGTATATTATAAGGATAGATAAGTCTTTAAAAATAAGAATTTTAAGTTAAAATGTTAAGTTAATGTCTTATTGAAATATTTTTTATAATACTGTGTTAGTCCACCGTGTCTTATACACTACCATCTTATACGCTACTGTATTGTACACTTTCGTTTAATACACTGCCCTCTGATACGCTACGCTCTGCTACGCTACAGTATTATATACTACCGTCTTATACACTACCGTCTTATACAGGAGCGATTTATACACTACCGTCTTATACGCTACCATCTTATACTCGTGCACTACCGTCATATACATTATCGTATTATACACTACAGTCTCATACACTTGTTTGGAATGAAACCAATTGTTCGTTTTACTTTTTCTTCAGAAGCAAAATACGGAAATAATTCCGCTTCCGAACGGAATTTAATTCTGTGACATGACTGATATTTATCTGTTTCATCTAAAATACCAAATTTTGATGCAACAGTATTTTGAAATTATACCATATGACTCGTGGTAGTACCACGGTACCAACTGTGTTTAAAATGTATCATAAAAAAGTACAATTGTACCATGTTTGCCATCAGTGCTCAGGACATTTTATATTGTAATTAAATAAGAATAAAATAGGTTAAAATGATCTTCTACTCTCGAGTGTTTGAATATCTAACTTATTACAATGTGTAATGTAAGAAGACATAATAAAGAAGAGAACAAAATAAAAATGGCTGCTTTTTGTAAAACCAACAGAAAAGTAAGGGTTTCCGTTGCAGGAAGAATGGACAAACAAAACTGAGACATGCAAATGTTGCGCATGCGCAAAATTAGTAGATGCAGTAGAGAATAGTTGCAGTGGTGTTTTGCTGGCTTCCTTTTTATTCTAGTTGTTGGTTTTAGAAAATTAAAAAAATAAATAAAAAAATAAAACAGAGTTTTGTATTATGGTGAAATTTTTTAACTAGACCATGTCAAGTCAACTAAGTCAGCAAATAAAGAAGTTTTTAAAAAGTTTTAGTTTTTAATTGTTGGAGTCTGCTGAGTGCGGCATGTTTTAAGCATTTTATCAACCATGTCACAGAGCTTAATAGTTTTGTTTCACCAAATTATAATTAAAATATACTTTTATTGATTCTATTAATTTAAGAACAACTTTATTTTTATAATTTTACAATGTGTTAAAATTAATTGTTATTAAATATATTTTTATTAAGTTGTTAATAATTTTTATTATTTTCTTAGAAGGAACCACTTTGCTCTGATGCTTATTTTTATCTGTCCTTATTTTCTACAAATCGTACTTTTATATTCTTAAAAATAATTGATCATGATTCTGCATGCATAGCAACCAAAAAGTTGTATCGAAATGGGCATGCAGAATCATGTTTCTCACTTGACAACAAGAAATGGTCAGAAAGAATGCAATTGTTGTCCACTTATCTTTCATACACATTTTATGTACATATGTAAGAAAGTGTACAACAAAAAATATACATATGTATGTTTCTCTGTATGCTAAGTATCAATTTTAAATCATGTAACTGTTAGTATTGGGCATGCAGAATGAAGATTTCTATACTTTCGTATACTTTTGTGTACAAAAGCAAGCGTGTCCAATCATGCTTAGCGACAAAAGTTAAAAAAATAAATTGATGGGCATTCATGACAAAACAATTTCATCAATAGGTAAATATTAAATGAGGATCAGATACATATATGTATATGTAAATATTTAAGTATGTAGATATCAAAAATAGGGATATTCATATCACTAAGTATATGTATGTAACTGTTTACAATTGCCATACATATAACTCCCCCTTCGTTTGATTCGAGCTCCTGTGCGAACTTTATTTATTTTAATAGACAATTAGATGTTTAATAAAAAGTTAATAAAAACATATCAATGTTTTTTTTTCTCTTTTCTTTTAATTTTCAAGAATTTTAATTTTTGGAAAAGTAATCTACATACTTAAAGTTCTTTCAAAATAATTACTTTATTGTTCCATTTTTTTCATGTTTTCATTAATTTTAATATAAAGTTTGATTTAGGAGTTCTATTAAATAAGTTCATATTTATGGCAACCTCTTTACTACATACTTCTTATTTTTATTATTACTTAAATTAAAATTTTTCCTTGAAATTCAATATAATGTATACTAGTTAATATTTAAACAATTGTATATTCAGTAATTATCAAAAATATGTACATATGTATGTTTTGGGAAATAATATTTATTAATTAAATATATCTGAAATATTTTCAACTTTTGATCCTTTGATCTATTTTTTTCATTAATTTTAATGTTCATTGAGAATATTCTTTTTTTTTACATTATTTATTTATTTATTTATTTACATTATTATATGAGAATTTGATTAGATATTATTCAATTGTTTGTAAATGTTTTTTTCTCTTGATGTGAGATTTGTAATATTTATGCCTTGTCTGTGTTACGACATGATCATCATCTAATTTCTCCACATTGACCTTCCTAAACCTAGCATGATTTTTTCCTCCCCTCTCATGTTTCAAATAAACCTGCCCAGTTTGAATCATACAGTCCTCACGGTTTTGATTAAGTCTGGAAATTGATTTTTGCTTCGATTTAACAATATTTTCCTTAATTTTTGCGTAATAGTGTATAGAGATTTGACCATTTTGAAACTCAATGGGTTTGCGTCCTGTGGTAGAATGGATAGAGTTGTTGTAAAACATTATAACCTTATGAATTTTTTCCTCTACTGTGTCCGTGTCTCTTTCTGGGTCATGTCGGAGGAGACGAATGTGTTCGTTCATAGTGTTGTGTAATCGTTCCACATCTGAATTAGAGGTATGATTATTGTTCGATGTAAAATGAATTTCTATGTTTCTTTCTCTCAAAAACTCTGTCAAAGGGAGTGCCTTGAAGCCTAATTCATTATCCGTTACAATTTTTCCAATATCGCCTACAATGCTTAAGTACTGAGTTAGTGCCTTCTTGATTTCAACCCAAGACCTATTTTCTATTTTTATAGCCTGAGCAAACTTTGAAAACTTATCAATGAAAGTAAGAAACAAGTTCTTTTGCAAGCTATAGAAGACGTCAACATGGACTACCTGTCTTGGTCTATCAGGTGTTTCCGTAATTCTAAACGTTTGCTTTATAGGATGTCTATCGTATTTTTCGATATTACATATGTGGCAATTATTTATGAACTGTTGTATCCTGAGTTTCAAATTTGGGTGATAAATTTTAGTTCTAAGTTGCTGAAAATTTTCGTTTATACCACGATGATTATTTTTATGATGTTCGTTTTTAATGTGATCTGTGAGATCATTTTCATCTAAAATATCATCGAGAAATTTTTTACATCTTGCAATTTTTAATTGTGAATTTTTAAAATATTTGAAAATTATATTCTGAAATAATTCGTAAAGGTTTGAATCACTAATGAAAATTCCATTTACAGAAGTTGGTAGGAAGTAGCTTCTTACTATAGCTATTATATCATTCTCTTCAAAATCAGATGATGAAATAATTTTTCTTGTATTGTTAAAAACCTTCGTGTTAACAACTTTAAGAGTATTTGGTCTTTTCTCGATAATTATCTGATTTCGATATGCGTTTAAAGGAACATCGCTTTGTCGAATTAAATTGGAGTTTTGATCTTCTACTAGGTTGACTTGTGGCTGTATTCGAGACAATGCATCAGCATTTCCATTATTGACTCCACGTTTATACGAAATTTCAAAATCGTACTCCTCCAACTGTAGTCGCCATCGAATCAATTTGGAATTTGGTTCTTTTATTGAAAATAGCCATTGAAGTGGCTGAGGGTCAGTTTTTATAATGAATTTTCTGCCGAAAAGATACGGGCGAAAGTACTTAACGGCCCAAACTACCGCTAGTAGCTCCTTTTCCATTATGCTATAGTTTATCTCATGTTCATTGAGAGTCCTACTAGCATATCAAACGGGGTGATTGTCCTGCGATAGGACAGCGCCCAACGCAAAGTTGCTTGCGTCTGTGTTTAAAACAAATTGTTTCTGAAAATTTGGGTAAACCAATATGGGATCATTTATAAGAAGTGTTTTTAATGTTCTGAAACTCTCGACATATTCTGGATCATTAATGTTCATTCTCACATCCTTTTTTAAATATTTCGTCATGGGTTTTGCAACTCTAGAGTAATCCTTAATAAATTTTCGGTAATAACCGCTAAGTCCTAAAAATTGTTTTATTTGTTTGGGTGTGTTTGGCAAGGGATAATTGGAAACACATTTTATTTTCTTAGGATTTGGCTTAATTCCCTGATATGTTACAACGTGTCCCAAGAATTCAGTTTCCCGTTTCAAAAACTCACATTTGTCTATCTGAATTTTTAGATTGGCATCAGCTAGTCGAGCAAGAACAAGGTGTAAACTATTTATGAGCTCTTGAAGAGAAGTGGAATAGATTATTATATCATCCATGTATACCAAACATACTTTGTTAACTAAATCACCCAATACATTGTTCATCAGTCTTTGAAATGTAGCTGGTGCCGTTTTAAGGCCAAAGGGCATCCTCAAAAACTCAAAATGTCCACCCTCCACTGAAAACGCAGTTTTATGGGTGTCCCTCTCATCAATTTCTACTTGATGGAAGCCTTTTACTAAGTCCAAAGTTGTAAAATATAGGCATCTGCCAAGTTTATCCAATATTTCTTCGATATTTGGTATAGGAAAACGGTCGTCTACCGTTTTCTCATTCAACTTCCTGTAATCCACTACAATCCGCCACGTTTTCAGACCACTAGCATCGTCTTTTTTAGGAACGATCCATATGGGGGCGCAATATGGGGAATTGGAAGGTTTAATTATTTAACTGTCAAGCATTTCCTGTATTTGTCTTTTCACTTCTGCCTTATGAATATAAGGGTACCTATACGTTTTTGCAAACACTGGTATATCGTCCTTGGTAATTATTCTATGCTTAATTGCATCCGTAAATGTGAGGTTTGAATTAGTTTCATAGAATAGTTGGCTATAGTTATCCAGAAGATCAGTTCGTATTACTTCCGAGTAAGATTTGTCATGGATGTTACCGTGGGATATATTGTTATCCACTAAGTAATAATTTTCAGGAGAAACAGGCCATGAACTATTTTTTGAAAGGTGTATTATACTTGGGCTTTTAGCGCCTGTTTCAATTTCAACTTTAAAATTATGTGAATTATATACACCTTCTGGAATAATAGTTTCACCTACAGAATTCCTGTGTTCCTTAATATGAACCAAACCACATTCAGTATCTGAAATAATTTTAACTGTTTGAAGCTTTCCCAATTTCAGCAAAGGAACAACCCTATTATTAATTCTCAATTGATTTGTGCTATAGTCTATAACAGCATTGTATCTCTGAAAGATATCATTACCTATTATTCCATCATATTCGTTGTGAAATCTACATTCAATTAAAAATATTCTGTCATTGATGTCTCCTAATTCTTCAAACATTGGTATCTGGTAAATTACATTAGTCGATATATTGTTCTGTAAGGTCATTAAAGTAAGTAAATTCGATTCAATTTTCCATTTTGGATTGCAAATTTCCGGGTTGACAATTGAGTGTGTGGCTCCTGTGTCCACAATAAATTTAAGTCCATTTTTTACTACTATATGTGGTAATTTTCCTGCGAGGCCCGTGAAAGAAAAATTTGAACTGTATCGTTCTGATTCATAAAAACATGATTAGGATATTGTACACAATTTGAATTCTTCACGTTTGGAATATTTTGTTGAATAGGTTGTTGTAATAATCGGCTAGAATGTTGAGCAATGTTAATGTCCATGGTTTCAGGAAGATTTTGATTTTGAAGGTTTGGATTCTGAAGATTTTGATTTGGAAAATTTTGATTTTGGAAATTCAATGAGCGGTTTGTAAAGCTATATCCGCTATAATTGCGAAAATTTATGTAGTGTCATTTGAAGTCTCGTTAAGGTTACTGTGTGAATCCTGAACAATATTTATGTCCATAGGTTCTGAAAACGTTCGGTGATTTTGAGAATTATGAAAATTACCGGAAAAATGTCGTCCGTTATTACTATAAGGATAATAATAAGATATGTTATTTGTAATAATAATAAGGATAATAAGGAATGTTATTTGTATTGCGATTATTATTTGTATTACGATTATTATATTGATTATTATTCAGGTATCTTGTATTACCAGGTCTTTGTACACTGCCCAGATTATATTGTACATCCGGTCTAGTTTTATATTGATTTCCCAAAGTTGTATTAAAATACTGACGTGTTTCATTGTTTGGATTTGATTGATAATTACCGGAAATATTTGTATAAGATCTATTACTATTTCTGGCATTTAAATCCCCAGATCTTTTGAAATGGTTATTTTTATTTTCATTACTATAATTTGCATATCCTGAATTGTAAAGAATGTCCATCGCTTTTTCAAGAGTATCGGGATTTCTACAAGCTAGGATTGTTTTCATTAGTTCAGGCATCTTTTGTTTAAAAATGTCAAGAGCAGTCCTCATATTGTTCCTTGCCATCTGCTCACTGTTTAGATTGATCCCTAAATCCGCAGAAGTCCTGTTGTTCAAACTTCTGAGTTTGTCTTTCATTTCGTTATAAAAGTCAATAACACTAGTTTTAAAAGCAACTGATCTAAGCCTATCGTACAACTCTTCTATACTAAGTTTTTCCCAAAAATTTTTTGTAAGAATCATCTTGATCTCTTCCCATGACTGTGCATGGAAATTGATTTCCACTGTCTCTCTAGCTTTACCCTTGAGTTTGCTTTTAACAATGTCAAACAATAAAACTTGTGACGTCTCATCATACAGAGAAAGTAGTGGGTTGATTCTGTCGACTAGTGAAATAAATGAATATAAATCTTGCCTTTCCCCAGAAAATTCTGGCAATCTTTCCAAAATTTTCAATGGGTCCAAAGTAAAATTACGTGGAGAATTATTCTCAAACGCCATTTTTGTATATATTCAATACTTCCTAAAAAAAAAAAAAAAAAATCTTTCTAACATAAAAAGTTATAGTTTCAAGGTTTTTTTCTTTTTCACGAAAATTAAACAATTTTTAAAAATACAATTAATCACTTTTTAGAAATAAAAAAATTTGAAAGTTTAAATTATTAATTGAGAAACAATTCAAAATACCTTATTTTTACAAAAAAAGGAAATATACAGGTTTTATGATGATAGAGATCTGATGTCTTCAGCGCGGCTTTTTCAAAATTGCTCCTCAGAAATGTGGATCAATATAGTCTTTTTCTTTACGTCCTATTTTCTTCTTTTAAGGAATATCTTTCCTTAAAAATGTTTTTCATGAAAATATTTTTCCAACTAGGTTTTTCTAATGTTCACAAAGGACTCTTTTTTACTTATGTCTTAATTTATTTTTATATTTAACACATTTCAGCTTTTTAGGAGTACTTTTCCTATGTGTTCCTTTTTTTATTTATTGGTTCCTTAATAATTTATTTTCTTGAAAATGTGTTTTTTTCTAATGTTCACAAAGGACTATTTTGACTATTTTTACTTATGTCTTACTTTATTTTTATATTTACCACTTTTAAATTTTTAGGAGTATTTTTCCTATGTGTCCTTTTATATCCGGAAGGACATTAAAATGTCCGGTATCGAATTTCACTTAATTTTATTTGAAAGGATACCCGGATATCCTACCGACTGCGCCAGTTTTGTTTCACCAAATTATAATTAAAATATACTTTTATTGATTTTATTAATTTAAGAACAACTTTATTTTTATAATTTTACAATGTGTTAAAATTAATTGTTATTAAATATATTTTTATTAAGTTGTAAATAATTGTTATTATTTTCTTAGAAGGAACCACTTTGCTCTGATGCTTATTTTTATCTGTCCTTATTTTCTACAAATCGTACTTTTATATTCTTAAAAATAATTGATCATGATTCTGCATGCATAGCAACCAAAAAGTTGTATCGAAATGGGCATGCAGAATCATGTTTCTCACTTGACAACAAGAAATGGTCAGAAAGAATGCAATTGTTGTCCACTTATCTTTCATACACATTTTATGTATGTAAGAAAGTGTACAACAAAAAATATACATATGTATGTTTCTCTGTATGCTAAGTATCAATTTTAAATCATGTAACTGTTAGTATTGGGCATGCAGAATGAAGATTTCTATACTTTCGTATACTTTTGTGTACAAAAGCAAGCAAATCAAAATTGGGCGTGTCCAATCATGCTTAGCGACAAAAGTTAAAAAAATCAATTGATGGGCATTCATGACAAAACAATTTCATCAATAGGTAAATATTAAATGAGGATCAGATACATTTATATGTAAATATTTAAGTATGTAGATATCAAAAATAGGGATATTCATATCACTAAGTATATGTATGTAACTGTTTACAATTGCCATACATATAACTCTTAATTCCGTTCGGAAGTGGAATTAATTCCATATTTTGCATCTGTAGAAAAAAAAAAATAGAAAAAAACGAAACATTTTTCGGAATGAAAGTACTCTTAATTATAAGTTATTTAATTATTAATTTAATTTAAAGTGATTTCATTCCGAATAAATATTTCGTTATACTTTTTTTAGAGAAGTCAAATACGGAAATAATTCCACTTCCGAACGGAATTAAACTCTGTGACATGGCTGTATGTTGCAGCAATTATAATTCACGCTAATCCACCCACTTTGCTGGTTTCTAATGTTGTTGTCGCTGCAATAAGCCATGTAATCAGGCTTAAAAGGCTTTGGCCAAGCATAGAATAAAATAGTTAAAAAAAAACTTACAAAATTTGCATATGAATTTGTGTTATTAATGTTGCGTTACTACCACAAACAACAAAAACTAAAACGGCAACAACAACAACAACAACGATAACAACAACTTGAACAGCAATAATTCTGTTAAAAATGTATGAATAGAATGGTGTGTCAAAAAATTTGCTAACGATTTGCATTTGAGATATTGATTTGGCGGCAGACAGAAGAAATTTGTTAGCATTTAATTCATATAGAAATTGGTTGGGTATTAAAAGTGTTTGGAATGGAATTGGAGCAGGAGTGGTTATTAAGAGTAAATTTTTACAGTGAGATGTGCTTAAGTAATATAATTAAAAGACCAAGAATATCAAACTATGCCTTTGTGCATTAAAAAATATTTGTCTGCAAGCTAACTGAAGTTAGATATTGAAAATGGGTAATCAAATTTGAATATTATAATTTATTATAATCTACACCACCACACTGGGGAGGGATTTGAGCTGATATTTGAAACGCCCAAAAATGGTAGTCTATTACATTCAAAGAAAGAGTAAATTTTCGGCTGCTACTTTTAAACATTTATAACTTTTTTTATTTATTAACCGATTTTGGAAAGCAAAATAATTGTTATTTTTAAATATGGTGAATTTCACGCCAAGTGACCCAATTTTAAAAATCGATGTCTGCCGATTTGGATGAAATTTGCACCAAGGTTAGTACTATTGGATAGTAGCCCAGACACAAATTTCAGCTCTATCAGTCGAGAACTGCCGGTGTTAGAGGGGGTCAAAGTTGGACATTTTGGTCAATTTTGGTCATACAGTGTTTTTTTTTAAATGAGTGTAACTTTTTACCTATTGGTCCTAGCAAAAATTGTGCAAAGGACTGTAGACAGGTATTTCTTCAATCATTTCAAAAATATTTTTTTTTAATTTTTAATTTTTTTTTAATTTTTTTCAATTTGGGCCCTTTTTTCAAAAGAAATGAGGAAGTTATAGTACTTTTTACGAACAAAAGAGTGGAAACCTGTTTCGATTTGATAAGCATGATTTAATAAAATAACTTTAATCTAACAAAACTTAACGAATTCTATATTTTTTTTTTTTTTTTTTTTTTTTTTTAATTTATTTATTGGATCTTCAGAAATGAAATGACAATAAGTTTTCGAATCTTAATACTAAAAGAAAATAATAAGTCCAGCCAGTGCTAGACAAAATATTATGATACTACAAAAAATTTATATCCACTGATCCAGTCATCTGTTTTGCGCTTGAGTTAAAGCAAGGGTATCCCTCCTTCTCAACCGAACATGGCCAGTAAAGTTAAGGATGTCTCGTGCAAGTGGGTTTGGATGGTGTTCAAGTTTGCTGACATACTTTGACGCATATTTTGTAAATTCGACTTTTACTAATGGCACGCCTAGATCTTTGTGGATTCGAGAATTTTTAACATACCATGGTGCTGCAGTAATTATACGTAGAATTTTATTTTGACCCCTTTGAATTTTTTCAATGTTGGATGCTGAGGCAGTACCCCATAATTGAATTCCATAGCACCAGATTGGCTTTAGTATTGCATTGTACAACAAAAGTTTGCAATCCAATTTCAATGTAGAGTTTCTGCCGATTAGCCAATTAAGTTGCACTGCTTTTAATCTCATTTGTGTAAGTTTCGCTTCAATATGAGACTTCCAAGTTAAACGGCGGTCGAGGTGAATGCCGAGGTATTTGACTTCATTGTGTTGCGGGATAATTTGATTATTTATTCTGATGAACGAGCAGGTATCTTTTCACAATGTGAAAGTTATATGAATACATTTCTGTTCGTTAACCCTGATTTTCCAAAGCTCTAGCCAATTCTCTAGTTTATAAACATAATTCTGCAAATTCTGTGATGCAACTTGGTGGTCCTGATGGACGCTGATAAAGGCTGTATCGTCTGCAAAAGTTGACGTATGGATTTTAGGGTCTGACGGCATGTCGGAGGCATATATCAAATATAAAGTAGGACCCAGTATGCTACCCTGTGGCACACCTGATTCAATTGGCTGAGCGGTACTTAAAAAATCACCTTCTTTGATTTTAAATTTGCGACCGTATAAATAACTTTCCATGAGTTTATGGGTATTAGCAGGCAGAGTTAATTTAATTTTGTGCATTAAACCGTCATGCCAAACTTTGTCGAACGCTTGCGACACATCAATGAAAAGGGCGGAGCAGTATTTTTTCTCTTCAAACGACTGTCTTATCACATTTACCAATCTGTGTGTTTGTTCGATGGTACTGTGTTTAGTTCTGAACCCGAATTGGTGATTTGGGATACATTGAGTGTCGTTCAGAATTGGAATCAACTTAGCCAATAACAATTTTTCAAACAGTTTTGAAATTGTCGGCAGTAGACTAATTGGCCTATATGACTCTACTTTAGTGGGGTCCTTCCCTGGCTTAGGAATCATGGTAATCATAGATACCTTCCAATCTGCAGGATAGTATTCTAGGCGTAAAATAGCATTGAAAATAAATAGGATAATTCTTTTAGCTACACGAGGTAACTCCACAAGCATTTTGTTGCTGATTTTATCCATACCTGGAGCTTTTTTAAGATTCAGAGTACCAATAGCGCTTTGAACATCATTAAAGCTAAGTCTTAGAGGTACAGGAGGTCTAATAACGAGTGGAGGCAAATCAGATGCATTATTTGAGTTGTTTATAGTAAACACATTTCTCAAATGGTTAACAAATATAATCCCCTTCTCGGAATCATTTCTAGCCCAGTCACCAGTCGGATTTCGCAGAGGAGGCTTTTCTCTAACTGGTCCTTTTAAACCTCGTGCCGCCTTCCATAACGAATAGTCAGATTGTGGGGTACTATCAAGACCCTCCAAGTAAGATTTAAGTGAAGCCGTTCTTTGGGTTTCTAAGAAATTTCTTAGTATATCTCTGCATACCCGTAGCCTAGCTTTCAGTTCAGGAGACCTGTGAATTTGCCACTCTCTTCTAACTCTTCTTTTTTCTGACAGGAGATGATCGAGTTCAGCGAAATAAGTTCTATTTGTCCCACTTCTGCACTCAACGTCGTATGTGGAGGCGTGATGTACAGCTCTTCGTATGTCCTCAGTAAACTTGCCAATCGACCCATCAATATCCTCGGTAGTTCTCAACACTACATTTTCCGTGCAGTGGGAACTTAAATACTTTTTATACTTTATCCAACTTACTCTGGTTTTAGATATGTCCCGAAATGGAGAGCCATTCCCTTGAAGGAAACGCATTGAAATAATAGAAGGAGAGTGATCTGAAGACAAGTCTAATGAAGGCTCCACTTGTATCGATTCTACAGGGATATTTTTCACTACTCTGAAGTCAATAACATCGGGAATCTTCCGTCGGTCCGTCGGCCAGTAGGTGGGATGACCGCTTGAGAGTACATCTAATCATATTTTCGCAATGGTGTTTTATATTTGTATCACCAATTTTTACATGAAATTTTTTTAAAAATCTTTACTTACCCCCTGGCCCACGATGTCGAACGATAACGTTCGCTTATATAAGACTTAAGACACAAACTTTTTATCGTATCTATTTTTTACTCAATCAAGTTTGTTTATTCCACAATCAAGTTTGTGTCTTAAGTCTTATTTAAGCGAACGTTATCGTTCGACATCGTGGGCCAGGGGGTTAATCTATTACGTTTAAAATACAAATCATCAGTTTCTCGCTTTAGTGACCAGCTGTAATTAGCTAGCGTCCTGATTTGACGTTTTCCTTCAAATCTCTTTTCAATTGTTTATAACTCCAAATGACCTCTCATTTTACTCAGAAAAATACTGTCTTTAATATATAAAAAATATTAAACATTTGCCATATAATTAAAAAAATCTATTCATATTTGTGCTAATATTGTATGAGAGGTAAATATATTTAAAAATAACAATTATTTTGATTTCCAAAACCGTTTGAATTTCAAAAATCGGTTAATAAATAAAAAAGTTATAAATGTTTAAAAGTAGCAGCCACAAACAAATTTCTTTGATCTTTAACTCGGGAATTTGGAGTTACATATATTGAAACTTTTAAGCCCGGATTCGTAACATGCTCACCAACACCTTTAACGCACACTAGACCATTTCAGAAGTGCTTTTCAAGTGTGTAATTTGTAAGAGTAAACAAAGTCAAACAAATTTGTGCTAAAACAAGAGGTTACGGATTTTTTGAGTAAATATTTTGCAAGTGTAGCTTTAGTCTAAAGGTAAGTTGTTTACTGTTACAAGAGTTTTGCAAGAGCAAACAGCATCAACTAAACTAAAACTAAATAATTGTTGTATTTAAACGAGTTGAAATATGTTTTATTTAGTGTCTACGTCTTTTGCGGCAAATATTTACCAAGTGTGACCGCACCTTAACAGTGTTTTTGTCTTAGAACAATTCTTTGGCAATGATTTTTTTTGCACTTTAAAGCCAGTATAAATATAAGTTTTTGTGCATAATTTATTTCTCCTTGAATGTTTTATAAAGTAATGTTAAATATTCCTGGAAAAAATGTGTTTATTATTGAATGAATTTTCTTTTGCTGCTCCATTATATATAGTTCCTGTAAATGATGACTTACTGCTTAAGTCATGTCGTTGTTTTAATAGGTATAATAAGAAAACACGCAATCATTTCAACTGTTTCATTTATATTCATTTGTTAGTATGTAATAATCAATACTTTTGATTACCTTCTATTATTTCCGTGTTTTTTTTTATTTTATTTTTTAATGTTGTTAACAATTCTCTGAAGTATCGTTGAGTTAATTTTTGCTCTTGGTTTATTGCCATTTGTGTTTTTAGTTTTTATCATGGTTTCACAGTTTGCCTTTGTATAGACATTTAAATAAAGATTAATATGAATAAATGTACATACTCGTATATACTTTATTTTAATCTGTTATGTGAATCATTTTTAATAAGTCTTTGGGGATAATTGTCAATTGATAGTTTTTGTTTGTTTTGTACGGCTGTTGTGATTTAAATTCCATTATTTGTTTAATGTTTATTTATAAGTTAAAAATCTTTTTACTTTATTAAATCGGCTTGAGGTCTCTTTTATTAATAATATAAAAACTCTTTTCCGTTTTTAATTTTTTTATTATCTTTTATTAATTTCTAATATTTAGACCAACTTTGTTGATCATCTTCAGGGAAGAAATATAATTTAATGTTTAATACTGACTTATTTATAAGTACACACATGGAGACGCAGTATCAGCCTATTATCTTGTGTTAACTCTTTAAGAAAAATTGAATTTTTTTTAGTAGCCTTAATTTTAATAAACATTTTTTTTGTAACACAAAGGACTTCAATAATGGAGCACATTATTGTTATAATACTGCAATGAATCAGTTCTTTTAAATGTATCTGCTTTTATAAATTAGGTTGGTTATTTTTCTTTGCTCCATAAATCATAAAAATTTTACATGTAAATTGTTCAAAACAGCAGGGTAGATGAGTTATGAACTCTTTTTATGTGTGTGTTGAATTTTTTATAACTTTAGGTATGTACTCGTATGTACGAGTATATGTGGCTAAAGAACAAAATGAAGAAAAAGAATTTATTTTTCATGGCTTTATTTTCCTTTTTTTATATTTTTCTAACACAAATACTACCCACATTATATAAATTAAGATTTTGATTAGTTGTGTGTGTTTGACTTAAGTTTTTTATAAAAAACAAGTAAGAGTTTATATTCGGCAGAGCAGAATTTTTGAAAAAATTAACTTTTAGGATGAAATTCTCTAGACGAATTTGGACAAATATCGAGTTGCACACGTATCCCACTATATAGAAAGGGTAGTCCAAAGGGTCCTAAATGAGACTACATTTGTCGAATTTCTGAAATAATTTTGGAATTTGAATAAATCGAATTTCAAAAATATGTATTTTTGGAAAAATTAACTTTTAGGATGTATGTATTGGCTCCATAATATAAAAAGCATTCCCATATCATAATGCTAGAACCGACCGTCTTAAATGTGAAATATGTATTGTGTTCTGCATTTGGGGGGCGTCTAACATGTGAACGAGAACCTTTTCCATCAAATAAAATGATTTTACTCTGGTCCGTCCATAAAATATTTCGCCATTTACCAGCGGACCAGTTTAAAAGTTCTTGTGTAAAAGTACTAATATTTCTGCCGGCACTGTATGTATGTGTGTTTTATGTTTTTCGGAATTGGGTTTTTTATGGGTGCTATGGTCAAATATGGACCAATTGGCATGAAATTAGATACCAAGCTCTAAATATGGTTATATATGTGGATTATTTGTGTCGATTAAAGGGGATTAAAGCGCATTTAAGTGATTTTCGGAGGTGAACTTTATATGGGTGGTTTAGTCAAATATGGATCAATGCAAACAAAATATCGTTTTTTTCGCACGAAACTTATTTTTGCTGCATTTTGTATGGATACTGCTTTTCTATAAAAAATTATGCACCATTAAGCGAAATTTCGGAAAGACATTTGTATGGGGGCTACAAAAAATTGTGAATCTATTCTTACTATTTAAAACAGCACTTGTCGTTCTATACCACAAAAAAAGTGTGCTAAATTTCATGATATTAACTGCATTATATTTGAAGAAAATAGTAAAAAAAATATTTGAAAAATAACGAGGTCTAGAACTCCGATCTGCTAGACCCATTTCGTCCATTTTCAACAACAAACATTTTGGGGAAACAAATAATGTTTGGAAAATTTAATCTAGGTCTCCAGCAGATGGACGGCTTGCTAGATCACCTTAGAATCATATATAAACTTTTTGGTTCTATGACCAATATTTCGATGTGTTACAAACTGAATGACTAACTTAATATTCCCCTCCCCCCTACATCTTTTTGGTGGCTTCCTATTTATCTTCTGTTCATCCTTTTTTTAGTTTCTCTACTACGCTTGCTTTCTATTCTGTTCACTTCACATGCTAGTAATTTGTAAAATGCAAAGGCAATTTCTGTTAATGCTCCGTTCATGCTGTCAGGGGTTCAAATACGGTATGGCACCAGCAACAATCGCTCACTGCAGTGGCAGCACAACAAAAATAAATGCAAAAGACATCAAAGTTAAACATTTGTTTGCTTCCATGCCATCAAATCTATTCTTTGCAGGAATTTTATACAAAAAAAATCGTTATATATGTATAATACATACACTAAAATGTGCTCAAATACCGTGAAGCAACGGATACGGTAAATAGTGGGTAGAAAAATACACACAGTTGTGAATACAGCTACACATACTTGTGCACACAGCCAGACAGAAGCAACAAGTTGTAAGATGGGTTGTGGATTTGGTAACAGCAACATTTTTACACTCTACTGGATTGTATAAGAAATTAAATGACTAGTGCCTTATCAAGATACTACACCTGAAATAAAATGTGTAAAGTGTAAGTGAAATGTTTTTAAAGTTCCATGAAGTCTTAGCATAATAATATATTATAAAACGATAAAATCTGATTAAAACACTATAAGACTTTCAAAGTCTTACTGCCGTATGCAAAAAAAATAAAGTAGGTTTGAAGTGTGTCAAAATTTTCCTACAAAATTTTCTTAACCCTGCTACTACGTTTAGGGTCTTTTGATGACCCAATCGTATTTAACATTGCATAACTTGCAAAAAAACGTGTTTGTCCGTCACACCGACACACAATCACTCTAACGATGATATATTGCATTGATCACAAGCCTTAAAAATATTTTTGAAATGTACAAATTTTAATTTTCTCAATAAAAAAAATGTGGGATCAAAATATGACCCGAACATAACATGTGTATTTGTATGTAACATAGTAGCAGGGTTAAAGTACATTTGAAGTCTACTTAAATTTTTTATGAATAAGGGCAAAAGAGTTCTTTGAAAGTCTTACTTTTATACTTTTTTTTAATGGACGTAGTGATAGCGCCCAATCACCTGGAGATCCTATACAGGAACCAAAACTCCGTAACCAATTCCGCATGACTAAGGCATGACTTTACTGAACTTTACCCAACAGAAACTGGACCCATCAGGCCAATAATAGGGAATTGAATTATAAACACGTGGTGGCTGTTGAACGGGAAGACAATATCTGAGTGACAATAGTGAAAGTTCGCAGAAGGAAACGGCCACAGGCTCGTGCATTGAGCATTTGATTTTTATTAGGTTAATCAAGACCTGAGAAATTTTTTAGATGAAAATTTAGTCATCGATACAACCAACTAGAGAATAATATGAGAACTAAATCACAAGACGTTAACCATTTCATATAACGTTAATATTACTGTAACAGTTTTACTGCTAGCGACAGTCTAAAAAATCTTTGTTCGGAGCGTAGAAGTAATTGTCGTGGGAACGTGTGAACATGAACAGCTTTGCATCAATCAAAGGATTCCAGGACAAAAGCGCATCGGCTCAATAAATGTGCAGTTAATCATTCACTGTCGGAGGAAAATACGTCGCGAAAGTATTTGTCACAATTCAAAATGGTTTCTATGGGTGCCACAGTTAAGTATTGCCCAATAAGTACCAGCATTTTGTTCAGTAATTTAAACAAAATATCTTATTCCTTCTTATGGCACGTTAATTAAAATTTATTTACCTTTAACCCAGATGATTCATTTTAAGTCGTCCTAAAAGACTACCGCATCAGGTGGGTTTTATTTTTTACCAAAAAAGAAAAAAAAAACAAACAAATTGTCCTACAATGATTTCTCGAAAAGACCATGTATAACAGCAACATCTACAAGACATTTCAAGCCAAGGAAAGCTCAGCTTGTCATTTGTCTTTTTCCAAGACAAATATAAGCACACACACTCGTACAGTACAAACAAGGAAGGGGAAAAAATAAAAAATAAGATTGTGGTAAAAGGTTAACAGGTGAGCATAAATTTTATGTGGTATGAATGCAATAAAAATGTCTGAACGGTTGAATGAATGACTGTTTGACTGACTGTTTGCTTAGACACCTTCACTACACATCACTCCCAGCCAACACAGCTGAACTTAACTCAACTGAAGTCAGTTCTCATTTAACGCAGAACTTACTTAAGTGAACAAATATCTCTTGGTTGATGCTGTGCTGTTGAGAAAAAAAACATGTGCCAGTGAGGGGAATATGGAATAAAATAAACAGTCAAATTTAAACAGGGTGCTGCAATAAATAACACAAAAAAAAGTGTTTTCAAAAAGCCATTGGAGTAAAAGCCGTTAACACATTACATTTCATTATTTGGTAATCGTATCCAGAGTAGTAAATATAAATAATACTAAATTTTTGCTCCACCCTATTGAAACATATACAAACTGCTACGGTGTAAATACTCGTACATGTAAGAGTAAGTATGTATTTTCTGTACTTCCGTGCCATTTCTCTGGAGGATTGTTCATAATTTGTTCATGGCAAATTTCATTTTATTTTTCTCATTTTTCGCTTCCAGTTAAAACATGTAACAATTCTTACTTCATTCGCTTTTTTTATTCCTTTTTTGTTTTAATTAAAACGAATTTTTCTGCATTACTAGGCACGTGCTTTAAATGCTTAATTCAGAAAATAAATTTTAATCAACATTTCGTACTATAACCGATATGACTGGTCCTACAACCACATTTTGACAGAAAACATCGACATTTTTTTTTGTTGTATGTCACTTTATAAAATTTTAAATATAATTGGAAATACAAACTCCTCAAGTAAAACTTATTTTGAGCTTATACTTTTCAGTATTTCTAGCTTAATAATAATATGTTTCTTAAGTTAATTTATGGTATTTTTATTTATACTTTTAAATAAAGCAATATTATAAGTATAGATATTCCCACAAGGAAAATATTAGGTTTAATTGCTAGATTTCTCAAATAGAAAGAAATATTTCTCAAAAGTAAACATTTTAACAGTTTATTTTGTGTGAATTTTGAAATAACAATTTACTATTTCTTTATCGCAGGTTTATTCTCTTCACTTTACACTTTACTACTTTTTTGAGTGTATTTCTTTCATATTCCCATAATGAAATTTAAAATTTTATGCCAATAAAAAGTGTGTGTAAATGAAAATATTAAAACTTGGAAATACAAAAAAAAAGTAATGTGCTGAATTGCTGTTTCTGAATACTGCTGTAGAGATAAAGAAAAAAACTGAAAATAAATGTTTTCATTACGGTGAAATTGTTAACACTTAAGCAAGAATAAGTTAAATGAAGTGAGATATTAAACAAAACTAATTGATGAAATTTTAAATTTAAAGTAGAATAAAAGTTATACCGCTCAATTCTAATTCAGTTCTAGTTTAGTTCTAGTTTACCTCTAGTTCTAGTTCAGTTATGGTTCAATTCTAATTCAGTTTTAATTCAGTTCTAGTTCAATTCTAATTCAGTTCTAGTTTAGTTCTGGTTCAGTTCTAATTCAGTTCTAGTTTAGTTCTGGTTAAATTCTAATACAGTTCTTGTTAAATTCTAATTCAGTTCTGGTTAATTTCTAATTCAGTTCTAGTACAGTTCTAGTTTAGTTCTGGTTAAATTCTAATTCAATTCTAATTCAGTTCTAGTTCAGTTTTAATGCAGTTCTAGTCCATGATGGCCATGGAAATACAAAGGGCATTGTTATTTGTATGAAAAAAATGCAACCTATTGGCAATTCAATTTATTTTTGTTCAGAAAAAATATAAAATTAAACCAATTCAAGATCGTAAAAAATATTTTCTCTCTCTCTTTGTTCGAGCAAAATTTTTGTTACGAACGAATGGGTGAATCCACCTTTATAGTTCAGTTCTAGTTTAGTTCAGTTCTAGTTCAGTTCTAGTTCAGTTCTAGTTCAGTTCTAGTTCAGTTCTAGTTGAGTTCTAGTTCAGTTCTAGTTCAGTTCTAGTTCAGTTCTAGTTCAGTTCTAGTTCAGTTCTAGTTCAGTTCTAGTTCAGTTCTAGTTCAGTTCTAGTTCAGTTCTAGTTCAGTTCTAGTTCAGTTCTAGTTCAGTTCTAGTTCAGTTCTAGTTCAGTTCTAGTTCAGTTCTAGTTCAGTTCTAGTTCAGTTCTAGTTCAGTTCTAGTTCAGTTCTAGTTCAGTTCTAGTTCAGTTCTAGTTCAGTTCTAGTTCAGTTCTAGTTCAGTTCTAGTTCAGTTCTAGTTCAGTTCTAGTTCAGTTCTAGGTTAGTTCTAGTTGAGTTTTAGTTCAGTTCTAGGTTAGTTCTGGTTCAGTTCTAGTTCAGTTCTAGTTCAGTTCTAGTTCAGTTCTAGTTCAGTTCTAGTTCAGTTCTAGTTCAGTTCTAGTTCAGTTCTAGTTCAGTTCTAGTTCAGTTCTAGTTCAGTTCTAGTTCAGTTCTAGTTCAGTTCTAGTTCAGTTCTAGTTCAGTTCTAGTTCAGTTCTAGTTCAGTTCTAGTTCAGTTCTAGTTCAGTTCTAGTTCAGTTCTAGTTCAGTTCTAGTTCAGTTCTAGTTCAGTTCTAGTTCAGTTCTAGTTCAGTTCTAGGTTAGTTCTAGTTGAGTTTTAGTTCAGTTCTAGGTTAGTTCTGGTTCTAACACTTAGTACAGTATATACTGCCATTAAATAGCTTTGGCAGTCGACATGTTAGCACAACTTACAGACCATAACCCAAAATACTATTCCGATTCGATATTGTTTAATAATACGTTTTAGTTAAATTTGCCAGTCAAAACCTTTTCAAATAGCTGGCGGGTAACCAATGATGGTATTATTTTCTATTAATCCAAGTGTTATTAACACCAAGCTTTGCCGGGTATTATAATTTCACAGACACATAAATTTCTGTGTCTTTATTGTTTAAGTTTCCTCTCTAGGGAATTCATTAGATATGTTTATTGTGTTTTAAACATTATTATTTTATTATTTTTTTATTATTTTTTAGCAAGCAACAACCGATTTTATATTACATACGTTTGAGATGCAAGTAGAATGTAAGAAACTGGGTAGTCAAAGAAACAACAGTTTTATTTTTATTTTATATAAAATTTTTAGAAGTTGTAACAAAAAAAAGTTTGTTACAAGCAACATTAAATAGCCCTACATATAGGGGTTTTTGAATAGAAAAGAGTTTACACATAGCCTGAAATATACTTGAGATGTATTTCAAGATTTTGAAAACCCTATAAAATAAGCAAAAAAAAAAATGGCATAAAAAGTTTACTAATGAACATGTTGTTCAACGGATTAAACATTAATAAAACCATTTTGTAAAAAGCAATGAAAGAAACAGCTCAATTGTGGAATGTGCCCTTGGTGGGTTGAAAATTTTACAAATGCAGAACTGCTGAATTTAATAAAAAACAAAGCAATAAAAGCTCTGTTTTGCAGGAGCCCTATAACTACTATAGGTATGCATTAATTCATTGAACAACAATGTATTTATTTGAATACCTTTTTAACAATAATAAAAAAGATGGGGGTTAGATTAAGTTTGTCATTCCGTTTCTAACACAAAGAAATATTGGTCGTAAAAACAAGAAGTCTATATATTCTGGGTCCTTACAAGATTCTTAAGCCATTTAGCCATGTCCGTTCATGAATAAAACTTTGAAAAAAAGACTTAGAATAATGAAATTTTTCTTAAACTTTCTTTGTTTCACTGAAATTAGGATCCGAGTTATAGATCAAAGTTTCAGACAGCCTTGATATTTTTCAAATATTTGTTGCATTATCTTCAAATATAATGCAGATAATATCATGAAGTTTTGCACACTTTATTTTTATTATAGAAAATGTTGAAAATGGTAAGAATCACTCCACGCCCCAAAGAAATGTCTACCCGGAATATGGCTTTATGATACATAAATGTCTATAGAGAAAACGTAACCATACAAAATTCTGCAAAGTGAAATTTCAAAACGATATTTTATTTCCATTGGTGCATATTTTGATATATCCCCATATAAAGTCCACTTCCGAAAATCAGTTAAATGCGTATAAATATCTTATAAAAATCACTATCAAGTTTAAATTCGACACAAATAGTCTGTCCATACATAGAAATATTCATTCCCAATTTTATGACGATCAGTCCATAGGCGTGTTTTACACACCTACAATGTACATCCATATGTATTATCTTCCAGTAATGAAGGGCATTCAAGTTTCGTTACTTCATAACTTAAGTGCTAAAATTAAACTGTACAGCAGCTAAGAGACTATTATTTGTTACAATATTTAATCCACACACTAAAAACAACAGCAAATAATAAATCGTAAAAAATCAATACAAAAACTATTCATGTGTTAAAATTTTTTATAATAAACTATATGTACAGACAACAGACATATGAAAAAAGGTTCATTTGAGAGAAATTCTTTAAATATACAGCATTTCTATACATCATTACAGCTACAACTTTTTGCTTTAAGCAATAAAATTTTTATAAATAAATTCCAATTAGTTTTATATATGTACATATATGACTTTTGCAGACCTTTTACACCAGCATCATTTGAAATATATTTCAACTAATAGCAGTTAAAATGTTTAGTTTTTCACAAACTAAAGTTACAATTTAACAGGAAAGTGTGAGCAAAATTAAGTAGAAAAGCAGAAATTTCGTTAGCTGGCTTCTAATTGGTAGAATAAAAAACAAGTAAGAGAGTATAGTCGGTCAAGCCCGACCATATAATACCCTACACCCAGTATATGTATAAAATAGTTTTTCAGAAAAAGGTGTTATATGGAAGATTTAACCTATTGTAAACCGATCATCCAAAAATTTTGTGTCATGATGTCTGTGAATATAAATATTATGTTATACTTACGGAGAGGAGCTTATATGGGAGTTTTTAATAATTCTGGACCGACCATTATAAAATTTCTGTACATGTGAAACTTATTTTTGTGGAAATTAATTTATTTTCTATTTTTAAGAGAGTTATGAACTTTAAAGTTATTTTCAAAAGTGGGGCTTATAGCTCCCAGTACGATAAATTATGGACCGATCTGCACAAAATTAATTTGGCTTCATTTTGTTTGAATATTTTCATAATTCAAACATTTATGATCGTTAAACTCTTATTTCAGGAGGACATTTGTATGGAGGCTACGAGAAATTATGGACCAATTTCCACCAGTTTCAATCCCATCTGTCTTTGGGCCGTAAAATATCACGTACCAAATTTTATTCAAATATCTTTAAAGTTGCCAGACGGACGGACGGACGTCGTTAAGTCATGCCAATTTTTAAAAATAACAGTTATTTTCTGTCCCTGCATTTTTTACATTACTTTTATGCTTAGAGTGGATATCTTTGTTTTAATAAATTTGTAAAATTAAGTAGAAATGAAATTTTCATTAAGTTTGTGTTCTAATTTTAGTTAAAATGATATGAAAAGTAAAATAAAATTTCCAGTTTGGTTCAGTTTCACTCGTTTTCTAGAACGCCGGGAAATTATCTATGTGGAATTGAAAACAATTTCAATTTCACTTCGTAGTGCAATATAGAAGATATGCGTATATGTACATGTGTGACTTAATATTATAAACCTGAATAGTTTTTCTTAAAAAATCTTTGTTTTTCACTTATTTCAATAGGTTTTAGAGATAAGTAGCCAATCACCTATATTTTGCATACGATCAGTGTCTTTTTTTACACGGAGTTTTCTGGAACCAATTACCGTGTAAAAACAGAATTAGGTGTATTTTATTTTCCCCATATATTTTAAATTATCTGCCTAAAACTATGCTACAAAAAATATAATATTCATTTTAAGTGTGCACTAATACCTCACTTTACGTCGAAGCTGCGTTCCAAAAAAAAAAAAAAAAAAAAAAAAATGAAAACACTACGCAAAATGAATTAAGATTTTCTATAGCAAACCATATAAACATCAAAGAGATGTACCAGGGTCACAAAATTGCTAATTTTTGAAAAGAAAATTAAGCAAAGTAAACATTAAAAAAAAACAAAAATAATATAAAATTTTATTACACACAAAAACCCAAAAGGAAAGTAAATACCATAATATGTATATTGATCAGTTGTGAACACAAAATAAATATAAATACTAAAAAAATCGACTAAAAGTCAAAAAATAAGAACATTTCAAACAACATAAACTTTTAAATCAAAATGGAAAAAATCTCACACATTCCTTAAAGAAAACTTATGGCGTTTTCTTTTCTGGCAAAAATGTTACATATATGTTACACTTTTTACCCATTTCCCATATAAAAAAGGAAAAAAGTGTAACATTTTTGCCAGAAAAGAAAACGCTATTAAAAAACATGACTGCCGTGAGTACATTTTAATATTTCAGACCGAAAGAAATACAACCAATCATGTTTAAAGCTACGAATTTTCAATAATTGAGCAACGCGGTTTGAAAATTAACAAATTTTACATTTTTTTGCACGATTTTTTCCATTTAGAACGATTGAAAAAATCATTTGGGCTTAACTTTTTTTTAAATTTAATTTTTTCGAAATATTTTAATATCACAAATTTAGGGGAATTCCCTTTTTGTGGATATAAGTTGCTCTTAACAAATCCTTGTTTTTCAATAATTTCAATAGGTTTTAGAGATAAGGAACCAATCACGTGTGTGCTTTTTACGCGAAGTTTTCTGTAACCAATTACCGTGTAAAAGCAGAGTTAGGTGTACATATCACCTTTTTTCCTTTCTTAAGTTTTTTTTATATTATTGGAAAACTGTAAATAAACAGGAATGTAAAAAAGTTTTGAAGCATACAAATTGAAAATTGTTTACTTTTGGAACTAGAAAAAATATTGCTTGGATATAAATTTGTTTCTGCGGTAGAATTTAATTGTTTAACAAACAAAATAAATTTGGGGAAAAATTATCAAAAATTCTGCCCTATATTTTAGAAAAAACCCGCAACAAGATTTTTTTTTTTTTTTTTTTTTTTTTTTTTTTGCATATTCTTTTTATTGTATCTTCATTTTAAATGAACTAACAATAGGTATTCAAATCCTAAAACTAAAGTTAATTAAGATAAGTCCAGCCAATGCTAGACAAAATCTAGTTTTCAAATTCGATAGGATATAATGAGCAACTTGTATTTATTCATCTGAGAGCGGTGGTGTCCCTCCTTCTCAAACGGCTATGACCGGGATGTTGTAAGATGTCTCGAGCGAGGGGATTTGGATGAGTTTCCAGCTTACCCAAATAAAGGGCCACGTGTTTAGTTATTTCCCATTTGACAAGTGGAACATCAAGATCGTTGTGTATGTTGTTGTTTTTAATATACCAAGGAGCGGTAGTTATCATTCGTAGAATTTTGTTTTGACGGCGTTGAATTTTCTCAATATTGGAGTTGGAGGCAGTGCCCCATAACTGGATACCATAGCACCAAATTGGCTTTAAGATTGAGTTGTAGAGTAGAAGCTTACAATCGAGCCGAAGGACGGAGTTTCTGCCGATGAGCCAATGAATTTGGGCTGCTTTCAGTTTCATTTGAGTCAGCTTAGCATCTATATGTGGTTTCCATGTGAGGCGACGGTCCAGATGAATACCAAGATATTTCACGTGTGAGTTTTGAGGCACTATATGGTCATTAATACGAATAGGGGGACATGATTCCCTACGTAGAGTAAATGTTACGTGGGTGCATTTCTGTTCATTTATTTTTATTCCCCATTGTCTTGCCCATTTCTCCACTTGCGTTACGTGGTGCTGTAATTGAATCGAGGCATCTTTTGGATCTTTGTGAGTACTGAGAAATGCCGTATCATCAGCAAATGTTGACGTGTGAATTTCATTGTTTGTTGGCATGTCTGCTGTGTACAGCAAGTATAGAATTGGTCCTAAGATACTACCTTGAGGGACGCCAGCACCTATAGGTTGAGGACGGCTTAAATAATCACCTTCTTTAATCATAAACTGACGGTCGATTAAGTATTTCCATAGTAGGTGTTGAAGATTCACCGGCAAGTTCTGCTTTAATTTAGATATCAGGCCTTCATGCCATATTTTGTCGAAAGCTTGAGAGACATCAATAAAGAGTGCCGAACAGTATCTCTTTTCCTCAAAGGTTTTTCTTATGACTTGTACCAATCTATGTGTTTGTTCTATTGTACTGTGTTGACGTCTGAAGCCAAACTGGTGATTGGGAATGCAGTTGTTTTCATTCAAAATCGGAGTCAGCTTGGTTATAAGCAAATTCTCGAATAATTTGGACATAGTTGGTAATAGACTTATTGGCCTATACGACTCAACTTTGCAAGGATCTTTTCCCGGCTTAGGAATCATCTTTACTAGTGCAATTTTCCAAACCGGAGGGTAGTACTCAAGCCGTAAGATGGCATTAAAAAGAAAGTGGATTAGTCTTTTTGCAATGCGAGGCAGCTCAAAAATCATTTTATTGCTGATTTTATCAAACCCAGGTGCTTTTTTAACATTTAAATTATCAATAGCCTCAACAACCTCCAGATATTGAAATCTTATTTGTACAGGTGGTCTGGCAACAACAGGCGGTAGTTCGCTAATGTCAGTATCCGTATTGGGAGTGAATACATTTTTTAAATGACTTACGAAAAGGTTGCCTTTTTCTTCGTTATTTCGTGCCCAAGATCCGTTCAAAGTACGCAGTGGAGGTTTTGCGATTACGGGTTTTCTTAGATTTCGGACTGCACGCCATAATGAATAATTTGACTGGGAAGTTGCGTCTAGACCTTCCAGATGTTGTTTGAGAGACTCTGCTTTTTGCGCTTCTAGCAAGATCCTAAGATTTTTGGTACATTCTCTCAACCTAGTTTTAAGTTGGGGCGATCTGTGTTGTTGCCACTCTCTTCGGACTCTCCTTTTTTCAGACAATAGTTGCTCAACATCTGCAGAAAAAACTCTGTTGTACCTATTCGGGCGGTAAGTGGAAGAAGCATGTTCTGCGGCTTTCTCGACATGTTCATTAAGACTTTTTATACAGGCATCGATGTCTTCAGCAGTTTTTAACGGGAGTTTCTCTGTGCAGTGAGTGCTGATGTATTTTTTGTATTTTAACCAATTCAGATGTTTGACAAGAAGTAAGGCATCAGTTACGATTTGCTGAGGACTTCTGATGGTGATTACAGTGGGTGAGTGATCTGAAGAAAGATCCAGTGAAGCCTCGACTTCAATGAGTTCCGGGGATACCCCTTTCGCCACGCCGAAATCGATAACGTCAGGAATTTTTTGCTGGTCAGTTGGCCAATAAGTTGGTTGACCAGTTGAAATCACATTCAGTCCCATTTCAGACAGGGAGTCGTACAAGATACGACCTTTAGGGCTAACGAGTCGTGAGCCCCAGAATGTATGCTTAGCATTGTAGTCGCCAGCCGCTATGAAACGGCTACCTAGTGATTTGTAAAAATCTCTATACTGATCTTTTGTTATTGAAAATCTGGGCGGACAGTAAACTGACGAAATCACGAGGTTTTGACAAAAGTTTTCAATACAGATGTTTGTTGCTTGAAGATAGCACTCTGAAAGACCACCCAATGAATGGTGTTTGATTCGCGATTTGACCAATATTGCCGAGCCACCACATGATCTATCTCTGGGGTCCTTGGTGTCGTAGAATGTATAACCACTTATTTTAAAAATGCTTCTCGACGTCATATGAGTCTCGGAAATCAGCATTACATCAATTTTCTTATTAAAAAGAAAATATTCAAGTTCATTTTTGTGTTGGCGTATGCCGTTTGCGTTCCAGAAACATATTTTGAGACAGTTCATGGTCTATTAAGTATGCCGCAACAAGATTGGGTAGAATTTTTAAAATAAAATTTTTAAATGCGTAGAGCTTGAAGGCCAAAATAGAAAAAATAATGATCTAATCAAGATCAGATCTATTTCCTAAAAATTTAGATTCTGTCCGACTGTGCAGAAGTAAAATATGACAAATTGTACCCCATGCAAATATAAAAATTATGAGACCTACAGCTCATGGTTTTTTGTTGCCCAGTGTCAAAATTATCAAATCGTGAGATATCACCAATTAGTTGTAGATATTTTTTAATCTAATAATAGGTTTTAATTGTGAATAATAATAATACAGGGTGGCGCAAAAGTAATCCTCCTATCAGAAAATGCTATAAATTTTGCGAGTATTATCTTAATCGTATAATATGTATATAAATTGTGTAATTTTTCCAGCAATATGTACATACTCGTATATTAAATTTTATGTAGAATATATTCTAATCATATCCATAAAAATTATAACATTATTTTTCTTTCTATAATTTCAGGTAAATGTTCTATTTGAAAAAGTTATAACTCGTAATTACACGTAAGTCTGAATTATATTGCAGTTAAATTTAGTTTGTAAAATAATTGATAATAATTTAAGACCTATAAAGCAATTAATACAATCTCATGATGTCTCAAATTTAAATCTTTCGGTTTAGATTTCTTACGACTTTTCTACATCTACTACATTTCAAATTGTATTTTAACATATTCAAATTCTAAATTGTTTTCGTTCTTAGCTGAATGTTAAAAATTTTTCATTCACAACATTCCTAGCTTATTGTTGCAACTTCAATGATTCGATCAGGAATCAAAATCACGTGCGTAAGCGTTTTCAAACGAATAATGTGTATTTGTTTGAGTTCATATTGTGGTTTTTCAATTCCACTTTCCCAATTCCCTGCAGTAATCAACAAAAGCAACAATTGTGTATTAGTTTTACTCATATAAAGTCAAGGAATTATAAAAACTAAATACTCGAGGATCACAAAATCAATTCAACAAAGTAACCCAGAATGAAATATGTTTCCACTGCAATCGTAATATGGTTCCAATGATTCCACTGCAACTAAAATATGATTATGTTGAAACCTGTTAGATGACAAGACCATATTGATCACCATAGTGACCACGTAATTGCTTTTATATATGTATGTTTATGACAATAAGTAAATGTTCACATAAAATCCGGTTGCATAAATGTTTATATTTTTTGAACCACAAAAAATTATTCTTAATATTTAAGAAAATAAGTAACTAAAACGAATTTGCTCGTAATAAAATCCGGGTTTTTTTTTCATGGAACGTATTAACAGTTGCATAATATTTCGATGCTTTTGCGCTACATGCTTATTTCAAATCGGTTAAAAAAAGTTTACTAGCACGAACTAACGCAGTATTTATTGTTCAATTAGCCAAAGTTGGGGATAATGTTGGTCTATTATTTTGATCTGATTTGATAGTTACCATTGCAGCTCTGCATTCTCATAGGGATTAATCGGTTGTAAACTTCTTTGGAGAGTGGTGACATATAATAAATGCATGCATTCTTTTCAGCGTTGTCAACTTTAAAATTTTAAAACGCACCAAAATGGTGAAAAAAGCGCTATTTAAAAAAATGCACCAAGTTTAGAATTTCTTTTTGATAGAAAATGTTTAATTAATTAATTTTCCATTTTTTAATATCATAAATTTTATATGAAACTTTTTAAAAAGAGATCAACGATTAATAGTAAAATAAGATTTTAAATAAATAAGATAAAAAAAACACCTAAAATTTAACTCACAATATGTCAATCGGAATTCAAGTACTAATTGGTAAAAAAGGACTAATTTCAGTACATAATTGGTACTTTTTTAATTATTTTTATTTTCCATTTTAAGTATTTCTATTTGAATTTTTTAAATAAGATTTGTTAGAACTCCACTGGGACTGTAACCCTGGTCACCTAAATGTGACAAATTTGATAGTATGTATTTATTATCATATATTCGTATTTAAAATACATGTAATGGGGTGTTTTTATAAAACTGCAATTAAAAATTAGTAAAAAGAAATATTTCATCACATTTTCGGAAAAATTAAAAAATGCACCGAATTTGAAAAAAGCGCACCGCGCACAAACTAAGGAATTTTTGGCACAAAAAATTTAAAAAGGCACCAAAAATGGTGCGAAACGCACCAAGTTGACAATACTGATTCTTTTATATCAGATATATGAAGATATATTCCCTTTGGAAAGGGAATAGGTAGCAGAATAATAGGTGGTGAAAAGAGAGAAAAGGTTTTCATATGACAACATTGTAATTACGCGTTATATTTAGTAGTAGTACAGTATT
Organism: Bellardia pandia; assembly: GCA_916048285.2. NCBI lineage: Eukaryota > Metazoa > Arthropoda > Insecta > Diptera > Calliphoridae > Bellardia > Bellardia pandia. The sequence goes on along the minus strand of OU696532.1, from coordinate 56,475,097 downwards.
GCAGAGCCTTTCTTTTTAATTATTTTACTTCGGTGGCGGATACAAAACTAATAATAATCAGAAACTGATCTTGTTTGAGTGGCAGCGGCTGGGAAGCAAACGCAGGCCACGAATACCAACTCATGCCTAATGATCAAAATTAAGCCACAGCACCCTCGAATCACAAATACTGCAGGATTGTATAAAATGAAGCATTTAATTACCATGGCATTACCATAAAATCTGATAATTCACTAATACTTCTACAGTTAAATGCCTTACAAGTAGGTTATTGGGTAAACCATTTTTTTTGTAGGTAAATCTACATCAAAGTTCGGCAGGGCATAAACAAGTATAGTATGTATGAATGTTTTAGACGCTGAAGTGACCTGATTTGAGGATTAGAACACTTATGAGACTTTTGCTGAATTTCACTTGAGTACTTCAACATGTGATGTGATATTATTTATGTGAACTTAATAGTAACTCATGTATTTTACACAATACTCGTATACACATACACCACTACTTTGTTAAAATAGAAATGCACCTAATTCTGTTTTTACACGGTTTGAAAATAAACAAATTGCATACTTTTTTACACGATTTTATTCCATTTACAAAGATTCAAAATCTATTGGGCTTAATTTTTTTTGGTTAAATTTAATTTTTGCGAAATATCACAAATTTAGGGGATTGTCAGTTTGGGGATACAAGCAAATTTACTGGTCAGAGCAATTGTAAATAGCACAAATTTAGAGGAATTCCCTTTTAGTGTATACAAGCAAATGAACTTGTCATACATAAATTTGTTTGCATTAATTTTAAGCTTAGAGTGTATATCTTTTTTTTCTTTCATAACGACAAGACGCACCGTTTTATTCTGAAAATTTGACCTAAAATCAGGGTGCGTCTTATGGTCCGATTCGTCTTATCCTCCGGCAAATACGGTATGTGATTTAATATTATAAACCTGAATAGTTGTTCTTAAAAAATCCTTGTTTTTCACTAATTTCAATAGGTTTTAGGGATTAGGAACCCATCACCTACATTTTGCATACGATCAGTATGTTTTTACACAGTTTTCTTTACACAAAGGTTATTGGAACCAATTACCGTGTAAAAACAGAATTAGGTGTACACACTTACCGCTTTCTGTAAGTTTAAACCAGAAATTATTAATAATGAGAACAATGTTGATTAAGCTGCTAATAATTGCATTATAATGATAACGATAACTATGATGATAATATCATTGTTATGGGACTGTTATAAGCCCTGGTCAATGTGATTATCTACATTGCAATGTGTGACAATGTGTCTTCCACAGAATTTTGTTGCTAACAGTTGCTGTTTTTGTTTTCATGATTGGTATGAATTTCAAGTAAATGTTGATTTATCCTTTATTAGTTAGTTAGGTCTTTAATGGGAAATTGTATTATCATTTAAAACTGTTTCAAAAGTTTTAAAAGATGTTTGAAATTCCTGGAATATTTGGTGTGTAATTTTGTTGAAAGCAATGCCTTTGATATATAAGAGTTAAATGGCTTGTTTATTACAGAATTTTAAATGCATAGTTTGTTAAAGCAGTGTTCACATATAAATTAGGCCACATTATAAATTTTTTTCATAAAAAATAACAGAATCTGTATGCAAAATTATGAATTTAAAAGAAAATTGTAAGATAAAATATAAGTTAAAAATTATAATAAGTTCTAAATGAATTATTAGATATATTGGAAATGATTAAAATTGTCAGTATCAGGGAGATTTGCAATGACAGCAAGAATTCAACAATTCCACAGTTGATCCATTAATAGTTATATTTGGTATTTATAAGTCGGTATGTATAGTATGTATGTATGTATGTATGTATAGGCTGTGATAATGCGAATTCTTGAGGGATATATAAAATCTTCGTTTTTTTTTATTTTCTTCTTTAAAATTTGGAAATCTTGCTTCAAAAAAAATCTAAGTTCAGTTGTCCCTGTTTCCAAAAACCAATGATGGGTTCTTTAAACAACAACAAACAAATTAAAAGTTGCTAAATAACCAAAGAAATAGCCATCTCAATTCCAAATTTCCTTACCAAATGATAATCATTTTTCCCCTTTTTCCTCAATAGTAATTTTAATTGTAATAGCAATTCAATTTCCCGTTGGTTGAGCACAATAAAAATAAAAAAAAATTTTAACTTGACAGAACCGATTCGAATAAATTTTCACACCATAATAAGAAAAATTTTAAATTTTCCCAAAAAAAAAAAATGTTTGAAATTTATTTTAAATTTCAAAGCCTATATGTTAATTTAACAAAAATTTCCAAAGTTTTTTGAATTTACATTTATCAACCAACAACCGATGCCTCCCAACACCCAGTATATGTATAAAACACTTTTCAGGATGGGCGCTATGAATGTAGAGGCAATGCAAAACTTTATCTCGATATAAATACTTTTAAAAGATTTATGGAGGTTAAAGTGAATTACGGAGTTTTGACTAATTATGAAGCGACCATTATAAAATTAGATGTCATCATTTTTGTGCATATGAAACTTATTTGTGTTGAATTTTATTTGGATACCAACATTTTTAAGAGATTTATGGTCGTAAAGTGATTTTCAGAAGTGGTCTTTATATGGGAGCTACGACCAATTGTGGGCCAAACTTTATAACATTTGGTGAAATGAGTTTTGTTTTGTTTTTGCTCATTAAAGTGTTTTAAAAAAAGCTTAAATGGGAGCTGTGGTATTGAATTATTAAACAATCCGCACAAAATTTAGGTATGATTTTTTTTTATATATAGAACTTTTTTAGAAAAATTTCGTCTCATATAAATATTAGAGTGACTCAATCGATTTAGAACAAAGAACCAATATAATAGTTTTTCACTTTTTAACCTCTTTAGTTTCAAAATATAACTTATATTCTATTGTAACGTATTATGAAAAAATTACTTTTCAAATACATAAATTTCGCATCTACTCGTAGAAATCTTAAAACAACAGACAAAACAGAAGGTACAAAGAAATACCAAAACTCAAATCTCTATCCTTTTTCATCCCATTAATTTAAATTTTCCAAATGTATGTTGTTGATGAGTTTTTTACATCTTAAAAAAATTCAATGGATATAAATCGTTAAATTTAAAATCAAACTCTTAGCAATGCAGTTTCCTACAAAGTGCCAAGCTAACTCAATTTTTGCTCCTCTTTACTAGTGGAAATACTTATTCTTAACTTGTATTCTTCACCACATAGGTACATATATGCTTCTTTTAATATCTAACTAATATTGAACTTGCAATCTCATTTAAATTGCACTTTAATAGTAAATAAAACCACGTCTTAATTATTAAAATTGCATCGTTTAATATTTATTTCAAGATATTATCATGACTTACGGACTAAAAAAAGAAGATTTAAAATTTATCTGACATTAAAAGTGGGTAGGATACAATAGATTAGGATCATTATGGATGATTTATTTCTGTATTTACCTTTATCTGATCAAAAAATGTAACACTTATTTACCATGTGAAAACTAATTCAAACAACTTACAGCAAATACTGAAAGCAATCTTAACGCATGGGACATTTTTAATCAGTAAGAGCAAATGTATAAAAATTTCCAGTATCTGGGATTTGGTAACGGGTTTATTACAAATATCTACTTCAATGCATAGATCCAAAACATATTGAACTTTTTGTTTATGAGCCGGTGGGCAAGATTGTAAACACTTTCTTAACTCAGCAATTATTTTTTTCATAAGTGTACGTTGCTGAATCAAAGATCTCTTTGCCCTTACATTTCCATTGGCCTCTGCTGCAGCTTCCTTAGTGGCATAAGTTTGAGCCACCACCAATAGAATTAAGAAATAAACTAACTTCATGGTTTTTGTATCGATGTAAACTTCTTCAATTGCAATTGCAATACTGTCAAGTTGTTGAAAATTTTATTGGTATTTATACTAAAAATATCTATGCATATGCATCGATCTAGAAATTACCTAGTTGTTTTTTATTCATTTAGTCATCCATTTAATCGATATAAAATATACAAACATATTTTTTTAATTATTATTATTTGAGTTGCAATTTAAGGATTATTTATTATACCAACCACCAAAAAGATGGAGGGTATATTTCCTTTGTCATTCCGTTTGTAACACATCGAAATAATGGTCTGCATATTATGGGTCCTTATAAGATTCTAAGACGATCTAGCCATGTCCGTCCTGCTTTCCGTCTGTTGAATAGAGTTTCGAAAAAAAGACATAAAACAATTAAATTTTTAACAAACATTATTTTATCCGCCGAAATGTTTGGCATTGAAAATGGGCCAAATCGGTCCAGTAGGATCCCAGTTATAGAGAAAAGTTTCAGACAATCTCGAAATTTTCAGATATTTTTTGAGATTTTCTTCAAATATAATGCAGATTTACTATAGAAGGACAAGTTCTGTTGAAACTAGTAAGAATCGTTCCACGACTTCTAATAGCCTCCATGCAAATGTCTTCCCGGAATATGGCTTTATGGTACATAAATGTCTATAGAGGAGCCGTATTCATGCAAAATTCTGCGGTTAAATCTTTCAAGTTGGAATTCAACACAAATAATTCGCATATACAAATAAATCGTCGTACAGAAATTCATGATGATCGGCCCGTAATAGGCAAATCTCACTTATGAGGACTACTGCCGAAAACTCATGCATATCGAACCGAAATTTTACACAGATCAGTTATATAAGTATGTACAAATTATACTATTGACTTTTGGTGAAAGTTGGCCCATAATTGGCCATAGCTCCCATACAATACACTTCCGAGAATAACCACAGAGTAGACAGAGGTGACAATTTTAAAGTTTCAAAAAGCCAAAACAAGTGTCCTAGGGCTTTTTGGTGCCTAATTTATTATGTGTTAAAGTAAATCGCTTTATGTCACACGCTGCAAAAATATAATCCAAGTGCACATCTGACAGAAAGAGACAAATATAAATTCTTGATTATATGCATAAAATTCTTATAAACATCGTTATTGAGATGAAATTCAACCAAAGTTAAATTAAAATAAATAGAAATTACGATACAATATTTTATGACATTCGCCCCATAATAGGTGATTTGGTGGTGGGTATATGAGATTCGGCATAGCCGAATATGGTAGTGTGTACATGGCATCCACACATACATGTATCTAAACCCTAATGGCAACTTTAACTGGCAGTTAAGCAAAGTTTAGTTAAACATTAATACATTGTAATGCATTGCATTTGTATTTTATTATGATAAACACAGACTTGTATTGACATAAAAGCGTTCAAATATTTTTCAGACAAAAGCAAATATTGACTACATGTGTTGTGTATTTTTGTGGAATTTTGACAAAATATTTGAGACTGGATTGCATATTTGTACATAAAGGTAGAATAACATTTATAGAAATATTGATTTTATTATTATTTTAAGATTAAGAAAATCTTGTGTTGCGTTAACGCTTATTTGCTGATTGTGTCTAATTTAAATCTCTACGTACGGGAAGTGTGTCTTTGGTGGCAGGTTGCTGACGTTCCCCCCTGATTAACTGGCGAAGAAAGACGCCATACCACCTGATGGTGATATAGACCATCTATGCGGCATTCCGCTATCAATTTGCTAGCTAAAAGTTTAGCAATATTTACTACGAGCTTGCTCATACCAGGTGGGCAAATGAACACACCTGTACAATAGGCTAAATAGGAAACGTACTTTCTACTTACTAAAATAACAGCGATTCCAACTAAGTTATTTAGTGTCAGTGATCACTGGACACTGATAATTCGGCAACCATGCAAGGTTTACCCTACAACGACTTCTGCAGAAGCTGTCATAATGAAAAAGAGGAGAAAACCATCTCTAATCTTCCATGTCAATGACCAGCAGTAAACATTTCTCTTAATATGTTTCTAAAACAACGATCCTTTAATAGTCTATCTGAAATATCAGATATGAAGCTACAGCGTATTGATGCCTTCGTTAGAATAAATAATTGGCTACCGCGATTGAATACATAAATCCTTATGGTAGAACTACTTGGTCGTTAAATTGACTCGGAGTGATTACTCCAGCTCCATTCTCTGCTAATCTATGAACAGGACTTTTTCTCTCTTGTGTCCATCTCACTTACTGCTGTCTATCTCCATCCATCTGTTTCTCTTTTCCTCTTTCTTATCTAAGTGAGCTGTGTAACCTAACCTAACAAACAAGAAACATTTATTGGAAGAATGTACACTTGAACACAGCTTATTTTATGCAGGCACGTATGAGTTTCGAAAACTTGAAATTAAAACTGGCAATTACACGATTTAAAATTTGATGTGATAGCCCTTATTATCTACAACAGATTTAAGACGATTTGCCATAGATGCAACCAGTTTTGGATAATACTCGGCGAAATATTCGACTGCTTTTATTTGAAATTTTGTGTTTCTTTATGCTGATTTCTAAAATTGACCATAAATTTTCAATAACATTAAGGTCTGGCGACCTTAAGGTGGTGGCGGTGTCATCAAATGTGGGCAGTTACATATTAGCCACGTTGCTAATAACCGATTTGTGCTTTGGATCGTTATCCTGGTTAAATCGAAAATCTGATCTTATACCCAGGTTCTATCCAACAAGTTATCCTTCAGAATTTAAAATATTGTTTAAACTTTGATTCAATTTTTAAATGTTTATGTAACAAAAACAAAAAGCGATTGGATACTTTTAAACTAAAAATGTATAAAAATTCCTGATTTTGATTTGATGGATCGTATTTTGATCCACCTGTACTGCATACTTACCCTAAGTCACTAATACGTTTTAATATAAATGATCCCCAGTGCCAGCTCTATATTGTTCAATTAGCCGAAGCTGGGACAATTAAGGGGTTTTAGACAATATTTCTTCTTCTTATATTTCGGTCTCCGCAGCAGTTTGAGAAGCATTTTTACATATTTATGTCTCATCATCTATAACAACATTTTATAGCAACACAATTCCACAGCTATTCTTCTTGCGATACTTACATTTGTATTTTGTATTTTTTGCGCGGCCATTGTCGGAGAGACCCGTATTTTTCTATATAATAAATACGACTACTTCTATGTAATGCAGAATATACATAGTTGTTATAGAAATGCAATGTATTGAGTAATTACAAACTATTGTCAAGTTTATACTGGGTATTTTAGCAATTATTTTGGGGATATTTGGAATGTTAGCTTACAAATAATATACCCGTATTTTTTGCACTTTAAATAACAAAACATTCATATAATTTCAATCATAATAACACCAGTTCTTAATGTCTACTCTTTGACCTTTAAACTTATAAATATTTATTTTCATATTTAAGTGTATTGTTTCATAATCATGATAATCTTGATATTTTAACTAATTATTTGTTACTGTTTTAAAATACGGTGGAAGCTCGATCTATTACTGCATCAACCCGACTTACACAACATTTATGATTAAAACCCACTATTATTGGGTTATATTGATTGATTTTGTCATTACATTTGTAATACATCCAAATATTGGTCGTAGATACACATATTGTAAGATAATATGTGAGAAGGGCCTGCAGAAAACAACTTAGGTGATGAAGTTTTTCTTAAATATTTTCTGTTGATCAGAATTGAAGTGGAAATGCAGAAGTGAAGTTATTACGAAACGAGCTCTGTTGCCGTTGCCGTAAGTTATATCGAATTTTCTTTAAAGTGAGTTTGTGATTAAGTTATATTATTATTTAATAAATATTAAAAATGTTACCGTTGGGGTATAAAAAGTACATTTTATTTATCCAAAAAGACATTTTCCATCCCTGATTTGTATGTATTTTAGACTTATAGCGTAGACAGACATTAGCACAAGCTAATGTTTGTACTTGTACTTTAATACTATGTTTCCACGACGACTTGAATCACCTGCTTCGCATGTAGATTCAATATGAATCTACTTGATTCGCTCTTAAAATGTTGTATGGTGAAGCAAGTTGTTTCGAACATGATTGGGGTGTGAAGCATGAATAGAGAGCGAAGCATGTACCGTGGAAACGTAGTATAAGTGGTACACATAAGAAAAAAAATGTCGACGAAAGTAGACAACAAACATAATAAAAATGTATTCAGGTTTTCGAGACGAAGTCTTGACATGAATACGAAAAAACTGAAGAAAAAGGAGGCAACATGTAAAATAAATGAAAAAATGATAATTACAACAAATTTCGAACCACCAGTGATACTGGTTAAAGGATTGATGTTTGACTGTAGGCTAGCGGGTATCGCAGTGGTGCAGAGGGTGAGAACGTAAAGAATTCTGATGAGAGAAAGTGGTGTTTCTCGAAACATATGTAAATTCAACCAACAACCCAAGTTCGAATCCTAAGCCAAGAAAAGTTATCAATAAATTTTAATAATAATTTTCATGTAACAATTCCTACCTTCAGTAAAAATAATTTAATGAAATTTAAATTTAATGAACTCGAGCCGAAATAAAACGAAATATCACGATTGATAACTTATTTTTTATTTTGTCATTATTAAAGCAAAGCAAATGTGATTAATTTTGAAAAAGTTTGTTTGTTACAATTTTTGTGTGACAAGTATATTTTCGTAAAGTGTTTGTTTTAGAGACACCACATATTTAAAAAGAGAGAAAATCCCCTTTTTACCTGCGAATACCTCCTAATCGTTTTATGGAAAAATTACTTCTCAAATAAATATTAAAGTGAATCAAAATAATTTTTATTGATTTAGAACAAAGAACCAATGTTATAGTTTTTCACTTTTTAACCTCTTTAGTTTCAAAATATAACTTATATTCTATTGTAACGTATTATGAAAAAATTACTTTTCAAAAACATAAATTTCGCATCTACTCATACAAATCTTAAAACAACAGACAAAACAGAAGGTACAAAGAAATACCAAAACTCAAATCTCTATCCTTTTTTATCACATTAATTTAAATTCCCCAAATGTATGTTGTTGTACCTAAATCGTTAAATTTAAAATCAAACTCTTAGCAATGCATTTTCCTTTAAAGTACCAAGCTAACTCAATTTTTGCTCCTCTTTACTAGAGGAAATACTATTCTTAATTTGTATTCTTCACCACATATGTATATGCTTCTTTTAATATCTAACTAATATTGAACTTGCAATCTCATTTAAATTGCACTTTAATAGTAAATAAAACCACGTCTTAATTATTAAAATTGCATCGTTTAATATTTATTTCAAGATATTGTCATGACTTACGGACTAAAAAAAGAAGATTTAAAATTTATCTGACATTAAAAGTGGGTAGGATACAATAGATTAGGATCATTATGGATGATTTATTTCAGTATTTACCTTTATCTGATCAAAAAATGTAACACTTATTTACCATGCGAAAACTAATTCAAACAACTTAATGAAAATGCTGAGAGCAATTTTAGCGCATGGGACATTTTTAGCCAGTAAGAGCAAATGTATATAAATTTTCAGTATCTGGGATTTGGTAACGGGTTTATTACAAATATCTACTTCAATGCATAGATCCAAAACATATTGAACTTGTTCTTTCTGCTCCGGTGGGCAAGATTCTAAACACTTCCTTAACTCAGCAATTATTTCCAGCATAAGTTTACAATAATTGGGGTCAATCAAAGATCTCTTTGCCCTCAAATTTCCATTGGCCTCTACTGCAGCTTCTTTAGTGGCATAAGTTTGAGCCACCACCAATAGGATTAAGAAATAAACTAACTTCATGGTTTTTGTATCGATGTAAACTTCTTCAATTGCAATTGCAATACTGTCAAGTTGTTGAAAATTTTATTGGTATTTATACTAAAAATATCTACGCATATGCATCGATCTAGAAATTACCTAGTTGTTTTTTATTCATTTAGTCATCCAGTTAATCGATATAAAATATACAAACATATTTCTTTAATTATTATTATTACACCCATCACCAAAAAGATGGAGGGAATATTACCTTTGTCATTCCGTTTGTAACACATCGAAATAATGGTCTGCATATTATGGGTCCTTATAAAATTCTAAGATGATCTAGCCATGTCCGTCCTTCTGTCCGTCTGTTCAATAGCGTTTCGAAAAAAAGACATAAAACAATTAAATTTTTAACAAACATTATTTTATCCGCGAAATGTTTGGCATTGAAAATGGGCAAAATCGGTCCAGTAGGATCCCAGTTATAGAGAACAGTTTCAGACAATCTCGAAATTTTCAGATATTTTTTGAGATTTTCTTTAAATATAATGCAGATTTACTATCGAAGGACAAGTTGTGTTGAAACTAGTAAGAATCGTTCCACGACTTCTAATAGCCTCCATACAAATGTCTTCCCGGAATATGGCTTTATGGTACATAAATGTCTATAGAGGAGCCGTATTCATTCAAAATTTTGCGGTTAAATCTTTCAAGTTGGAATTCAACACAAATAATTCGCATATACACATAAATCGTCGTACAGAAATGCATGATGATCGGCCCGTAATAGGCAGATCTCACTTATGAGGACTACTGCCGAAAACTCATGCATATCGAACCGAAATTACATATAAGTATGTACAAATTATACTATAGACTTTTGGTGAAAGTTGGCCCATAATTGGCCATAGCTCCCATACAATACACTTCCGAGAATAACCACAGAGTAGACAGAGGTGACAATTTTAAAGTTTCAAAAAGCCAAAATTAGGCTTTTTGGTGCCTGATTTATTATGTGTTAAAGTAAATCGCTTTATGTCACACGCTGCAAAAATATAATCCAAGTGCAGTCCTGACAGAAAGAGACAAATACATATAAATTCTTGATTATATGCATACAATTCTTATAAATATCGTTATTGAGATGAAATTCAATCAAAATATTTTACAATATTTTATGACATTCGCCCCATAATAGGTGATTTGGTGGTGGGTATATGAGATTCGGCATAGCCGAATATGGTAGCGTGTACATGGCATACACACATACATGTATCTAAACCCTAATGGCAACTTAAACTGGCAGTTAAGCAAAGTTTAGTTAAACATTAATACATTGTAATGCATTGCATTTGTATTTTATTATGATAAACACAGACTTGTATTGACATAAAAGCGTTCAAATATTTTTCAGACAAAAGCAAATATTGACTACATGTGTTGTGTATTTTTGTGGAATTTTGACAAAATATTTGAGACTGGATTGCATATTTGTACATAAAGGTAGAATAACATTTATAGAAATATTGATTTTATTATTATTTTAAGATTAAGAAAATCTTGTGTTGCGTTAACGCTCATTTGCTGATTGTATCTAATTAAAATCTCTACGTACGGGAAGTGTGCCTTTCGTGGCAGGTTGCTGACGTTCCCCCTGGCTAAGGTTATGTTGGAGCTTATGGCAACAGCAGGAAGCTCTCGTCCTTGGCAGTAGTGGTCATCAGATATATGTTGTCATTGCTGCCGAAGCAAGAGAACTTGCAAATTCTAAGTTAGTCCCAATTTACACGAAGCAATTCTGTAAGCTAAGCTCGTGGTGAGGGGAAGATAAAACGTGTACACACTTGACTGTACTAGCAATTCGTGTTACTCTCTTATTCGTATGACATATGTGTATATAATAGTGCGTATACTCTCAAATAAAATTACGAGCGATTTAAGCAATACAAATTGTGCTGTGTGAATATTTTCAATAAAAATTGCTTTGTGTAAATTGGGACTTACTGGCAAGTTCATACAAGTATGCTCTTGTTTCATCCGCGTTCGAGTGTGTCATAATGTTAGGCCGAAAAGTATGTTCAATTTAGTCCATCTTTTGTAGATTTAACTGAATTGGGATAACTTGAGGCATTATGAAGGGTTCATAAAGTCTTCATTCTAAGGGATTTAGGTTCTATAAGTTATTGCTTTTCCCAGCAAAAGAGGTTTAATTTCTCTTTGTTTGAGATTCATTACCGCAAATTAAATTTGTTAGTCTATTTTTCGCTAATTTTCTTCCGCTTTATCTAGTAGCATTTTAAATAGAGACCAGTTTTTCCCCGCGTTGAGAATATCAGCAGGATTTAGATTGTGATTCTCTGAAGTGCTTCACTGAATCACCTTGGTATGATAACATCTCTGCTCATTTTTTCAGGAGTTTTACATCGCTTTTTTATGACTTGTAATAAATCCACCATTATTATCTATGCCTTTTTATATTTCTATGGCTTTTCTATGGCAATTCTATTAAGAAATCAATAACAAAGCTCCATGTCCACCAGGGAATACTCACCATACTTTAGATATGAAAAAAGTTCGACAATAATACAGGTTGAAAGAATATGTGCACTCGTACAAAAATATTCCAATTGATGTTTTAAAAATAAATCACTGGCAAAAAAGTTTTACAACCTTTACAATGGTCGCATAAATAGAATCTAAAAAAAATGAATGCAGACAGCTGCCCTTGCTTCTATATGCTTCATTTAATTCTTTAATGGGACAGCATTTTTTCAAAACAAATTCATTAAATTTTGTATCTTAATTTTCTTAATGTTTCTTATGTTTTCTTAATTTTCCCTTTCCAAACGTACTAATCGCAGCTTTTTTGAAAATCAGTAAGCTTACATTTTCAATTTGAATAGTCTTCATTGTTTTCACGTCTTTGTTCATAATGTATAAGATCATAATTGCTATTGCAAATTGTGTGCTAATAAAGAGTTCTTGTTACATCATTAAAGGAGTTTTGTATGTAAGACTACTGTTTATAAAGATAAATATGGGTAAAATCAAAAAACATTAAGGTCATCAAAGCTAATAGACTATAAAACTTTTAATCCCTTAAATAAAAATACATATACTTAAACTCTTATGTGCTTATCTTATCCTTGAAGGTTGACTATCAAAAGAGAACTTTTCTAGTTAATATTTTTCTGATTGCCGAGAGTGACAACACAAATTTTCTAACTTCAACATTAAATACAAAAAACGATCTAAAACTAATATAAATATTCAAAAATGTATGTTGGTAGTTCATTAGTATATTAATTTAAAAGGACAAACAAATTTTCCTTATTATCCGTGATTACCCCCTAACTGTCGTTTAACTGAAAAGATGTGCTTTGCTAAGCAATATTTGAGTGAATCTAAAAAGTCAAAAAAAATAATTTTTATCAGTGCTATTTAAAAACTTATATTTCATTATAAGATAAATTTAACTGTCTTAAAACAAAAGCTACAAAAAAAGTAGAAAAACACAAATCTTTACCCTTTTTAACCCTTTAGTTTAAATTTTCCAGATGTATGTTTTTGATAAGTTTTTTGTCTTTTAATACATTTATTAAGATTAAACACATAATTCTACTTCTACCCGTTTTTATACCCTTTAAGATAGACTTACACAGAAATACTTTTCTAATACACAACTGCGTGACTATAGAAAGCTAAAATAAAAATGCTGCTGCTTCATAGACAAAGACAATAATTATTTCAGAAAGAAATTTTAAACGTTTTTCTCTTTTTCTCCATCGCCATTTGGGATTCGATCAAATATTTAAACTGAAATATAATAAAATAATCAAATGTTTATCAGATAAACAGAAATTACTTCTACAAATAAACATGAACATTAAAAACAACTAAAAATAATTAATTTATATTAGTTTATAAAAATAAACGGCGCGTGCAATAATATACAAAAAATATAAATTAAACAAATAAATAAAAATTGTATAAAAAGTATAAGAAATAACCAGCAAATTAACAGTTTTGTAAGTGAAATTGCAGAGAATGACGTTAAAACTATAAACATGAAGTTCTTTTCGTTCATTCTTGTAAGCGTCCTGTCTGTTTGATATAGTGACTGCATTGACTGAAGTCACAGGTGTTGAAACAGGCGCTGCATCAGCAGCTCCCAAAGTTACAACCGTTGCTCCTGGTGCTGGTAATAATGCACATGCTGCTTCAAATACTAATTCTTCGACTAAAGCTGCCAGTGTTACCGTGCGTAAGCATATGGCTACTTTACTGAGGAAAAAGGCTGCTGCCAAGAAAGTACGAGATAATTTCCAAAGGAAGCGTAAAAAAGCTCAAAAACAAAGAGCAATATAAGTAAAAATAGTGGCATTTTTATTTTAACAATTTTTAGGTTTATTAAACAAATTTTGTATAAGAAATTTTGTTTTCAAAATAAAATTTGATAAAATACAATAAAAATATCATTAGGAATTAAAGCATAAAAATTTAAAAAGAATTTATATTAATTATTTTAAAAGTTACCATCTGTTGAAGGCTGACTCCAAAAAACTACGAACTAGATCTTTCTAGCACTATGTGGTTAACAATTATTGCAATTATCTGTTCCGTGTTTTATAATTATCATTAATCAAATATGTAACTAACAATAATATTTTATATTTTTACAGAAAAACAAGTATCAATAAGGAAGAAATAACTTCAATATTGTGATACCTCTGTACTAGCAAAGACTATAAATCAGGGAAAGGCAACCCATACTATTACATTTTGCAATTGTATTAGTAATATACTCTCTTCGCTCTCAACACAAATCGGTGTTGCCAGAAAACTTTCGTCACTTATCCCCAATTAAAAATTTTAAATCTCCAAAAATCTCTATTTTATTATTTGCGAAAAATTAGAAAATCAGTCAGGAAATTGCATTACATCTTCAACATTTATTTCATATGGGCAACATTTTATGCGTATTAAATTTTTAAATGTCCAGCAAAACCTTCTTTTTTACCCAACATTACATTGGCACCATCAGTGCATACAGAGGAAAGCTTACTCTTATCAGTAAAAGAAAGAACTTTTTCATAATAATAATTTAAAGAAAATAAAAAATTCATTTCATATTCATCACACATTTTTAAAAAAGTTGGGAAATTTTTTTTTTCTGGCAACGCTGATTTTTAAATTACACAACCTGTCTGTTTGAATGCTCAAGCTAGACTCATTAAACTTTGTTTATTTCTCTACAATGCGTGTGTACATGTACGTAAGAGAAGAGTAAATGAAAAACGCGGCGCCCATGTTTTGCCTTTCCCTGCAGTAGCCGTTCTGCCTTCGACAAATTTGGCACTGACAGTACAATGTATGGCAGTGCAACATCTTTATATATTTATAGTCTTTGGTACTAGTATGCTTTGTAGTACCACTCCGCTTTAACTTTTTTGACTATTGTCCAACATTTGACTGAAGCTGTAGGCAATTAGTAGCATTCATATATTTTTATATTATTTTGACCTGATAACTTATTCAGAAATGTCCGTTTGTTGAATGAAATAGGCTTTTCCATACTCGACATATAGCAGCAGATTTACGGTAATATAAAAAACAAATATTTTGTATATCTCGTTCAACTTCTTACCTCTATTAAAATGTATAGTTGTGAGTAAAGACAAATTATTTATTGGGGACGCCTACTTTCCAAAGAGCGCCCAAAATGGTTTTAAATTTTACAAAACATTGCTAGTCTTTAAAAATTAATTCCTGCTATAGTTCAGGGATACAACTTTCAGAACTTTGAATGGAATCTCAAAATTTGACTTTTCAACTTATCCATTACTAATGTACAAGCAGTTTTACTTAAAAGTTTATTTTAATTGCAAATTGGGAAGAAGATAGCCATCACTACATATCAATTCCCTCATTGCAAAGAATCGCATAGCCCAATTTGAATGTTAATATATTTCCAAAGAAAAACTTAAGTATTTTCTATAGTATTTTATTATAAATAAATTATGTATATAAATTTGTCTGTATAACAGTATTTTCTATTTAACAGTCTGTAGAACAGGTTTTTCTTTTAAAATTGTTCTGTTTAAAAGTCTTCTCTATAGAAACTTGTCTGTATAACAGTATTTTTCTATAGAAAATTTTCTGTTGAACAGTTTTTTAAAGGATAATTTTATGTAAAACAGTTCTTTCTGTGGAAAATTTTACGTATAACAATTTTTTTATAGAAAGTGTTCTGCATGACAGTTTTTTTCTAAATAAACTTGTCTGTAAAAGAGTTTGTTTCTATAGAAAATTTTCTGTATTACAGTTTCTTCTATGGAAAATGTTCTGCATAACAGTTTTTTCTATAGAAAAGGTTCTGTGTAACAGTCTGTTTTAAGAAAAATTTTCTGTATAACAATTTTCACAATCTTCTGTATAAGTGTTTTTCTATGTATGTATCTATGTATTTTCTCTAAAAGATATTTTGTATAATATATTTTTTTTTTAATTTTATATATAACAGAATTTTAAAGGACTATTTTCTGTATAACACTTTTTCTATAAAAATTATTCCGTATAACAGTTTTTCTATAAAAATTATTCTATATAATTGTTTCTAGAAAACTTTATGTACAACAATTTTTTTATAACAGTTTAATAAACAATTATATATAATAGTATTTCAAAGGACAATTTTCTGTTTAACAGTTTTCTTTTAAAATTATTCCGTATAACAGTTTTTTTCTATAGAAACTTGTCTGTATAACAGTATTTTTCTATATAAATACATAAATTGTTGTACTAAATTTTATAATGGTCGGCCCATAATTGGTCATAGCTCTCATTATAAGGACAACATTCAAAAACGTCATTAGTTTTTATGCATATCTTATTCGTTATACGTTAAAAAATTCAATGGATATAAATCGTTAAATTAAAATCAAACTTTTAGCAATGCAGTTTCCTTTAAAGTGCCAAGCTAACTCAATTTTTGCTCCTCTTTACTAGAGGAAATACTATTCTTAATTTGTATTCTTCACCACATATGTATATGCTTATTTTAATATCTAACTGATATTCAACTTGCAATCTCATTTAAATTGCACTTTAATAGTAAATAAAACCACGTATTAATTATTAAAATTGCATCGTTTAATATTTATTTCAAGATATTATCATGACTTACGGACTAAAAAAAGAAGATTTAAAATTTATCTGACATTAAAAGTGGGTAGGATACAATAGATTAGGATCATTATGGATGATTTATTTCTGTATTTACCTTTATCTGATCAAAAAATGTAACACTTATTTACCATGTGAAAATTAATTCAAACAACTTACAGCAAATACTAAAAGCAATCTTAACGCATGGGACATTTTTAATCAGTACGAGCAAATGTATAAAAATTTCCAGTATCTGGGATTTGGTAACGGGTTTATTACAAATATCTACTTCAATGCATAGATCCAAAACATATTGAACTTGTTCTCTCTGATCCGGTGGGCAAGATTCTAAACACTTCCTTAACTCAGCAATTATTTCTAGCATAAGTTTACAATAATTGGGGTCAATCAAAGATCTCTTTGCCCTCAAATTTCCATTGGCCTCTACTGCAGCTTCTTTAGTGGCATAAGTTTGAGCCACCACCAATAGGATTAAGAAATAAACTAACTTCATGGTTTTTGTATCGATGTAAACTTCTTCAATTGCAATTGCAATACTGTGAAGTTGTTGCAAATTTTATTGGTATTTATACTAAAAATATCTACGCATATGCATCGATCTAGAAATTACCTAGTTGTTTTTTATTCATTTAGTCATCCATTTAATCGATATAAAATATACAAACATATTTTTTTAATTATTATTATTACACCCATCACCAAAAAGATAGAGGGAATATTACCTTTGTCATTCCGTTTGTAACACATCGAAATAATGGTCTACATATTATGGGTCCTTATAAGATTCCGTCTGTTGAATAGCGTTTGTTAAATTTTTACAAACATTATTTGATCCGCCGAAATGTTTGGCATTCAAAATGGGCAAAATCGGTCCAGTAGGATCCCAGTTATAGAGAAAAGTTTCAGACAATCTCGAAATTTTCAGATATCTTTTGAGATTTTCTTTAAATATAATGCAGATTTACTATAGAAGGACAAGTTCTGTTGAAACTAGTAAGAATCGTTCCACGACTTCTAATAGCCTTCATACAAATGTCTTCCCGGAATATGGCTTTATGGTACATAAATGTCTATAGAGGAGCCGTATTCATGCAAAATTCTGCGGTTAAATCTTTCAAGTTGGAATTCAACACAAATAATTCGCATATACAAATAAATCGTCGTACAGAAATTCATGATGATCGGCCCGTAATAGGCAGATCTCACTTATGAGGACTACTGCCGAAAACTCTTGCATATCGAACCGAAATTTTACACAGTTATCAGTTATATAAGTATGTACAAATTATACTATAGACTTTTGGTGAAAGTTGGCCCATAATCGGCCATAGCTCCCATACAATACACTTCCGAGAATAACCACAGAGTAGACAGAGGTGACAATTTTAAAGTTTCAAGAAGCCAAAACAAGTTTCCTAGGACTTTTTGGTGCCTAATTTATTATGTGTTAAAGTAAATCGCTTTATGTCACACGCTGCAAAAATATAATCCAAGTGCATATCTGACAGAAAGAGACAAATACATATAAATTCTTGATTATATGCATACAATTCTTATAAACATCGTTACTGAGATAAAATTCAATCAAAGTTAACCTAAAATAAATAGAA
Organism: Bellardia pandia; assembly: GCA_916048285.2. Lineage (NCBI taxonomy): Eukaryota > Metazoa > Arthropoda > Insecta > Diptera > Calliphoridae > Bellardia > Bellardia pandia. The sequence continues at coordinate 56,456,573 of OU696532.1, read as the reverse complement.
ATTACGGTACAATATTTTATGGCATTCGCCCCATAATAGGTGATTTGGTGGTGGGTATATGAGATTCGGCATAGCCGAATATGGTAGCGTGTACATGGCATACACACATACATGTATCTAAACCCTACTGGCAACTTTAACCGGCAGTTAAGCAAAGTTTAGTTAAACATTAATACATTGTAATGCATTGCATTTGTATTTTATTATGATAAACACAGACTTGTATTGACATAAAAGCGTTCAAATATTTTTCAGACAAAAGCAAATATTGACTACATGTGTTGTGTATTTTTGTGGAATTTTGACAAAATATTTGAGACTGGATTGCATATTTGTACATAAAGGTAGAATAACATTTATAGAAATATTCATTTTATTATTATTTTAAGATTAAGAAAATCTTGTGTTGCGTTAACGCTCATTTGCTGATTGTGTCTAATTAAAATCTCTACGTACGGGAAGTGTGCCTTTCGTGGCAGGTTGCTGACGTTCCCCCTGGCTAAGGTTATGTTGGAGCTTATGGCAACAGCAGTAAGCTCTCGTCCTTGGCAGTAGTGGTCATCAGATCTATGTTGTCATTGCTGCTTTTCCAGTAATAACCTTGGGTCAGTCTAATTGACTAAGCTAGGGATGTCAGGAATTAGGTAGCCCAAGCACTTAATCAAGGTGCTCCTTACATTGTACGAGAACTTGCACATTCTAAGTTAGTCCCAATTTACACGAAGCAATTCTTTGAGCTAAGCTCGTGGTGAGGGGAAGATAAAACGTGTACACACTTGATTGTACTAGCAATTCATGTTACTCTCTTATTCGTATGACGTATTTGTATACAAATGTGCGTATACTCTCAAATAAAAATACGAGCGATTTAAGCAATAAAAATTGTGCTGTGTGAGAAAGAAATTTCAAGGAAAAAGTTGTGTCAATATTTTCAATAAAAATTGCTTCGTGTAAATTGGGACTTACTGGCAAGTTCATACAAGTATGCTCTTTGCAAGAAATACATTAGTATGCTCTTGTTTCATCCGCGTTTGATGTGTCATAACGTTAGGCCGAAGAGTAGTCACGTTAATCTTGACCAAATATGTTCAAATTAGTCCAACGCTTGTAGATTTTACAGAATTTGGATAACTTGAGGCATTATGAAAGGTTCATAAAGTCTTCATTCTAAGAGATTTAGGTTCTATAAGTTATTGCTTTTCCCAGTAAAAGAGGTTTAATTTCTCTCTGTTTGAAATTCATTATAGAAACTTGTCTGTATAACAGTATTTTTCTATAGAAATGCATAAATTGTTGTATTAAGTTTTATAATGGTCGGTCCATAATTGGTTTGCAACTAACAATTAATTAATTAATGTATTTATTTCATTTTCTCAAGGAACTATAGGTCATAGCTCAAATATATGTTTTAATACATATACAAAGTGTAGGGTATTTTATGGTCGGGCTTGACCGACTATACTTTCTTACTTGTTTTATATTGAATTAAGTTTGTTTTTGTTCTAATTATTAACTGTACATACATATATAAAAGTACTTGTTTATTAGTACTTTTGATTATTTACATAAGTTCTTAAGTATATTTACATATATAAAAACATTTGTTTAAAAATTCTACAAATGACATTCAAAATTTAAAAACAAAAGTTCATGGCTTACTCATGGTTAGAGCAATAATAAGGCAAACAAAGCGTGTTTATTAAAAATTATTTATAGGAATGTTTAAATGACGATGGTTTCCAATAAATCCAATAAAAAAAAGTTAATTAAAACAAATCTTTAAGACGACGTTGATTCTAAATATTGACCCAACCTTTTACGTCAAAATGCACCAATTTGTCGACCAATAATTAAGAAGAATTTTCATATAAATATTGAGAATAATGGAAGAGAACCATCATTAGTTACTATTGAATTCTTACTTAGAAGAAACGAAAAAAAAAATCAAAATGAAATTTATTTTACGAATATCTGTGTGCCTTTTATTGGCCATCGCTGTACAAAACACAAAACAATCACCAATTAATAGTAATGAAGCTGCTTCAGAGGATAATAAAAGTTCCGGTGAAAGTCTAGCTTCGGAAAATGAAAGTAAGAGCGAAGATGACAATAATTCAAGTGGAGACAGTCAAGGAGGTGTTGAAGGTTCTGGCAGTGATGAAGATACAACAGAGGATAATAAAAGCTCCGGTGAAAGTCTAGCTTCGGAAAATGAAAGTAAGAGCGAAGATGAGAATAATTCAAGTAGAGATAGTCAAGGAGGTGTTGAAGGTTCTGGCAGTGATGAAGATACAACAGAGGATAATAAAAGCTCCGGTGAAAGTCCTTCGGAAAATGAAAGTAAGAGCGAAGATGAGAATAATTCAAGTAGAGATAGTCAAGGAGGTGTTGAAGGTTCTGGCAGTGATGAAGATACAACAGAGGATAATAAAAGCTCCGGTGAAAGTCTAGCTTCGGAAAATGAAAGTAAGAGCGAAGATGAGAATAATTCAAGTAGAGATAGTCAAGGAGGTGTTGAAGGTTCTGGCAGTGATGAAGATACAACAGAGGATAATAAAAGCTCCGGTGAAAGTCTAGCTTCGGAAAATGAAAGTAAGAGCGAAGATGAGAATAATTCAAGTAGAGATAGTCAAGGAGGTGTTGAAGGTTCTGGCAGTGATGAAGATACAACAGAGGATAATAAAAGCTCCGGTGAAAGTCTAGCTTCGGAAAATGAAAGTAAGAGCGAAGATGAGAATAATTCAAGTAGAGATAGTCAAGGAGGTGTTGAAGGTTCAGGCAGTGATGAAGACATAACAGAGGATAATAAAAGTTCCAGTGAAAGTCTAGCTTCGGAAAATGAAAGTAAGAGCGAAGATGAAAATAATTCATGTGGAGACGATCATCACGGTCATCATGATAAGCGAAACAATGGAAAGAAAAATCACGGCAAAGGTAAAGACAAGAAAAAAGGTAATAAACATAGCAAGGGTAACAAATTCGATCACTGGGCCAGTGAAATATATAGCTATGTACGTCATTCAGGAATTTATTATTTTATTTAAGTCAGTTAAATTGTTTATAAATAATCATCATTAAATTATAGTTATTACTAAAGCTGCATTCGACGGTAAAAAATGTTATACATATAACAAAGCTGAAGGGTAAAGAGATATGACACAGTGAAGTGTAGCATTAAAAAATTTATACAGTAAAAGAAAAATTATAAATTTTAATGTTTATTTAAAAAAAAAAGTTTTTTGTGTAAAATTATGGATTTTGGGAGTGTTGTTAGAGTTTTCCATACGAGTGGTTTGATGTAAATGGCAAGGAAATTTAAGTTGGTATTATAACCATTTGTAATTTTCAAAATTCTTATCCTCAAACCATAAAGTGCACATACATGTACGAGTAGATTTTGCATTCTTTTATATTCGATGTTTATCGATCCATTGAATTTAATTTACAACAAGAATTATTTGAAATGTTTATATATTTGAGATATGAAAAGGATTGACATTTCTTTCATTAAACATTTTCAACTATAGATAGGGACGAGAGATAGGGAATTATCAGCCATTGCAATTGCTGATGTAAACGATGTTTTTGTTAATAAAAGCGAGAACTATGAATTTTTGCTGATCAGGGCCCTATTCCACAAAACAACTTATCAACTTTTCGCTTTGTACTTATGCAATTTTTCGTCAATTTTCAAAACTTTACGTTGATCAGAATTATAAAATTTGATAAGTGGAAATTTATAAATGTAATCTGCAAAGTTTTTGAAATTCTTAGATTCTCTTTGCAATTTCTGTTCTCTTGTGCGAAGTACAAGATTTTGCAAATAATAGTGCCGTTTCGTTACACAAAAATTGTAAATTCTGTTTTTGCAAAGCAAATTTTCATAAGTTTGTCAGAAATTTGAAAGGTAAGGGATCGCTTCACAAATTTATGTTGTTAAAACTGTGTCTAAATTAAGTGAAATTTAAATTTCAATATGTTTTAAATATTTACAATAATTTTATAAAAAATACTTTATTATTTAGTTTTCTTTAATGACATGTAACACTGCAAGTTTTTTTCGAATTTTATTTTACGGCTCATTTAAAATAGGAAAGGATAAAAGTGACACGACAGACATAAAGGGTGTTTTTTTAGATGTAATTTACTCTATTCGAAAGATAATCTTCTGGCAGTTAAATTTAAATATGACTTCTGACATATGATCGCCACGGCTGGTTCGGATCTCGGTCTAATCTGGAGGTCCAATTTTCGATGACTTTTTGCAACATTTGTGGCCGTATATCGGCAATAACGCGCCGAATGTTGCCCTCCAAGTTGTCAGTTGTTTGGGGCTTATCGGCATAGACTAGCGGCTTCACATATCTTCACAGAATATAGTCAAGCGGCGTTAAATCGCAAGTTCGTGAAACTATGTGCTTACTAAACGTTTCATTCAATAAATCAATTGGGGAACGAGCTGTGTGACATGTTGCGCTGTCTTGTTGAAACCACAACTTCAGCACATCATGATTGTTCAATTGATGAACAAAAAAAAAAATCACAAATAAAAAAAAAATACTTTCTTATTAGGCGGTGTTTTGTTATCAGGTCTCCTATTAATAGGGTTTTAATTTGCGAGTTTCTTGTTGACAGGCTTCTTATTAATTGGTTTCTTAGTAGTGGGGTTTTTCTTATTGGAAGAATTTATGAATTTTTTAGCTACACTTTTACAACCACTTCAATTAGTACCTGTGCTACTAGAGCCAGCTCCAGAGGAACTGGAGCTGCCACTTCCTCAGATCGCTTTCATTTGTTACACTAGAGCCATCAGCCCGAGTCCATTTTACTTGAACCTAGTCCACTAGACAATACATTACTAGTACCAGTACCAACCTCTTCTAACGATCCTGTTTCTCCACTACCAGTCTATCCTGTTATACTTATCTCTTCCGTTTCACAGGATTAATTTTCACTTTCACCACTATCTGTCGAAGAAGTTTCGATTTCGCCACTGTCCTTTTATTCCTATCCATCATTAGTCAATCCTGTTTTACTGGTTTCTTCACTGGGTCCTGATTCACTCGTTTCTTCCATCCCAGTCAACTCACTACTAGACTATCCTGTTCCACGAGTTTCTTCAGATCCATAAACACCAGTCCCTTTACTACCACTAGATCCTGACACCCTTATTTCTTCCATCCCTATCAAGCCACTACCAGGTGATACTGATTCAGCAACAACTTAAATGCTTACCTTTGTCTTAAGTTATTGAAACAAATTATTAATTCTTCACGGAACGAGATCTGAGCCAGCCGTGGCGATCATATGCCAGAAGTCATATTTAAATTATGCTGCCAGAAGATTATCTTTCTTTATCTTTATGAAACATGTTGCAACAATATTGCAAAAGTCTTCAGCTATAAAACATGTATTCAGCTTTATATTAACATAAAAAATGTGGTCAGGAAATGTATTGCCATCTACTAGAAAATATGTATGTATCCATGTTGACATGTTGACAGACATTATGTTTGCTCCAACATTTTACCAGAAACAAGTTGATATTACCTTCTGATGGCCTATTTTGATTTTACGCAGATCAAGCAATTTTTGTCAGTTTATATATATACATATAATATTAAATTTTTATTGTGATTTTTTAGATCCATCGGAAGTAATATTTTACTTTAAGTTTTTGAATTAAAACATGCTTACTATATTTTAGAGGTAAACTAATTTTACATTTAATGTAGGTATTTCATTTATTTACAAGATTTATTTTACCTGGTATACAGATTACAAAGCATTTGTTTTCTTATAAAGTAATTAAGTATTTTATTGAGCTTCCTGCACAACTTTTTTATAAAATGTAACATTTCAACACCTATATCATCTTCATCGTCATCATCCTTATCTTTTTTATCATCTTTATTATTTTTATCATCTTTATCATTTTTGTCATTATTATTTTTATCATCCTTATCATTTTTGTCATCTTTATTATTTTGATCATTTTTGTCATCTTTATTATTTTTATCATCTTTATCATTTTTGTCATCTTTATTATTTTTATCATCTTTATCATTTTTGTCATTATTGTTTTTATCATCCTTATCATTTTTGTCATCTTTATTATTTTTATCATTTTTGTCATCTTTATCATCCTTATCATTTTTGTCATCTTTATTATTTTTATCATCTTTTTCATTATTATTTTTATCATCTTTATCTTTTTTGTCATCTTTATTGTTTTTATCATCTTTATCATTTTTGTCATCTTTATTATTTTTATCATCCTTATCATTTTTGTCATCTTTATTATTTTTATCATTTTTGTCATCTTTATTATTTTTATCATCTTTATCATCAGCATCTTCTGTATCTTTCTCGTCTTCATCGTCGTTTAGCACAACGTCGCTAACTTTTTCGGATTCTGGTTCATCTTTGTTTTCTTCATCTACATCGCTAACTGCATTACCGCCATATCTAGTTTTACCGTTATGACTTGGTAAAGTTCGACTTTTATTAGATCCACTTAATACTGCATCAATATCACCAAAAGCTAAACGACTTGTATATCTTGCGGGCATGCTGGCTGCATAGGGAGTTTGCATCCAAATACAAACAAACAAGACTAAGAGAGCCAAGCAGAATTTCATGCTTAAGTTTTTTTTTAATATTTTCAATGCGAATTAAAGAAACTTGTTCGACTTTGTGTTCTTAATGAAGTCTGTCACAAAACTAATATAATATCTTAAATTGGGTTCTCTTTATATAATTGTTACAATTGTTTTTTCTTTGGATTGTAAGAAAACAATTAGTTAAATATTAGCTTTTTGTATATAAATAAAAAGATATTTAATGTTAATGTATTAAAGCAACCTTGTTAAACTGTTTTAAAATTTGTATTTGTTTAAATACGGAAATGTATTTAAAGTTTGTCTTTTACATTCCCCATTAAGTTTTGTTTTTAGAAATATATTTCTAATATTTATACGTATTACGACAATGCGTAAACACTTCAATTTTAAATTTCGATGATTACTAACACTTCCCCTGTGACAACAGCACAGCAAAGTTATATGATTGTCGAAAGTTATGCCAGCGATTTTTAAAACTAAATTGAAAATATTAGACATGTGCTCCTGTTATGGCTGCTTCAGGAAAGTCGTTTTTGAAAATGTACTTTCTGTAAAATGTCTTATTTTAAAAGGTAGTTTTTTGTAAAGTGTAACAAAAAATAAAAAAACAAAAAAAAATAAATATTGCGAGGCCCCTAATGTCAGTTCTGTTTTGACATTTGTGTAGTAAACACATGCATTGTTAATAAACAATGTTACGCTACACTGCTTCAGAACGCGGAATATTTCAGAACTGACATTAGGGGCCAATCGCAAAATTTATAGCATTTTCCTGATATGAGGATTACTTTTGCGCCACCCTGTATTTAATACTAGCTGACCGCCCGGCTTCGTTCGGTATTTATTAATGATTTGTATTTCATATAGAATTGAAAAGTAAGACACAAAACTTTCAGTAAAAGAAAAAATAACAAACATTTGTATCAATTTATTGCTTAAAAAGTTTCTTCAAAATTCGATTATTATTATATGCAATAACAATTGTAGCAATTATTAATTAAAAAACAAAAAAAAAAAAATCATTTTAAAGCTTGATGGTAAACAATATTCTTTGTTCTTCTATTGGGGCAGAAAATGAATAGTCCTGAGGGTGTACCGACTCTCGAGCACGCAACATACAATTGACCGTGGGAAAAACATTGGGATTCTAGATTTAACCCACACACTTTTAAAGATTGTCCTTGAGATTTATTTATCGTCATTGCGAATGCAAGGCGAAATGGAAATTGGACGCGTTTAAAATTAAATTGTAAATCACTTGGTTTCATAGGTGAGTTTTGCTAAAATTTTCTGAGAAGTCAAAAGGAGGCTTTGGTGTCAGTTCTTCAAGTTTCTTCAAAAAATCTCTCTTATTAAGAAAAATAAGAAGTGAAAAGAATTAAAAACTTAAAATTTCCAAGTTTTACCAGCAATTTTTTAATTTTTTTTTACAAACCATCTCCTGAAAATTTTGAATAGAATAAAAAAAATCAGCCAGCCGTTCTCACGTGATGCCATTACATACATGGACAATTTCATTTTTATATACATATGTATATAGATTACAAAAATATCAAAAAACGTATTTTCTGCAAAAGTACTTTCAGTAAAAGTACTATTTTGAAAAAGTACTTTCTAAAAAGAATTTAATTTGTAAAACTAATTTTGTAAAATTCGCAAGTTTTAATTGAAAATAAATATTAGTGTATTTTTAGGAAATGTTATTTTAGAAAAAAACGCCCATTTCAGAAAAGTACTCTTTGAAAACAAATTTTCTAAGAAAATGGATTTTGTTAAAAGGTACTTTTTTGTTTTTATGAATAAACTTGCATAATTATCTAAATAAATTACTATGAAAATTTTATTTTTAATTTATACACAAAAACTAATTTTTATTTGTTTTTATTTTATTCTCTTTGCAGACAATTTCCTGACATTTTCCACTAATTTGCTAAAAAGAAAACACTCGAAATAATCCCAAATAAATTCTAAATATACAAATCATAAAGTTGCCAAAAGTTTCCTAAATAAAATTGAAATCTTACAAAAATAAACATAAAAGCAGACCATGCGTCTGGCGAAACTTGACTCACTAAAAACTAAAAAAAATAATCAACAAAAATATGAATTGCAACAGCAACAAAATAATGAATGGGGTAGTGCTAAAGGTCAAACAGGAGGAGGATTTGGCAAGGTTAACAGAAATACAGTAGAAAATCAGAATTAGGATTTAATATAGCAACAACAAGACATTAGGAAAATTTGTTAAAATTATCTCAACTTGTAGTATTGTAGTTTATATAAAATATTTAAATTATTTTCTTTCATATTTTAGCGTTTCAGCGGCACCCTCAGCATTCTTAGTAGCAGTAATAATAGTGGCAGTGTGCGCAGTAGTGTGGCAGGGGCCAACAGCGCCCAGCGCAATAGTTTCGGTAACGGCAGCTGCATTTCCTCGTCTGCCTCTACCAACAATACATGTACGAACAAAAAACGTAAATCGAAAACGTCAAAGTGTTTTAGTAGCACAGTGTTTCGCTGTTGCCTTCCTTGTCGCGGGGGCAGCGGCTCGGCAGCCCCCGCCACAAGTCCACCCCATACGCCCGTACCATCAAACAATTCGACCACCAGCAAGGCCGACAGTACAGTAAAACGCAAGCGTTCGGGTAAGTCAGCCATTGAATTGACAACGGACGGTAACGAATCATTGATAGCGTCAGTGAAGAAGCACTCATTGGCCGACACCATCGGCACCTCGGCCACCACACCCATTTCGCTAAAGACCCTCATCAACGACGAGGAAGAGGATTTGCAACAACACATCAGTGCCGCGGATATAGCGGCCGCCAAATTAGCTTCGGGTATATTACCGCGCAAGGCGGAACCAGAAACTCTTAGTGACACTAGTATATCGCCCACAACAGCTGTCTTGCAACTGGCTGCCGGTTCAGCTTCAGCCAGTTCTTTACTCTCGTTCACAACCTCGTTGCTGTCCAAAGCACCAGCCAATACACAAGTTACTTTTGTGGATAATAAAACTACAACAACTCAAATATCACCAATAACACCACCGAATACAAACAGTCATTTTGTATATCAATCACCCTTGCAGGAGCAAAACAATATAATTGCCAACACAACACCACAACCACCTCTTTCGCCGCTGCCAGCGTTAACAACCGCAGCACCTTCAAACTCATCAGGGGTAACAGCGGTCCCCGTGTCTGCTAATTCTACGTCAACATCAACAACAACTACCTCGTCTTCAACGGCATCGTCGACCCCATCGCGTTGTTGTTGTCCACCGCCACAGACGTCACCGTTGCCACACATCAAGGAGGAAGAAGAGTCTGAACAGTTACTACTACGCCAACACAGCGCCAATCAAGACGAAGATACTTTAACTGAACCCACCTCGGAAAGACACAATACCAATCAACAGCAGCAACAACACCAATCACAACTCGATCAGCTCTCCCCCTATACGGCCAACCCCAGCGGCAGCAGTGACAGTTGCACTTCCCTGTCCGCCACTCCTGTTACCCCAGCAACTACATCTTCCATAACCGGTGGCGGCTGTACATCACAGGAATTTACCAACACCAACACCTCCACCCCATCGCCTCGTATCAAACACAAGTTTCGCAAACAGCACAAGTCGGGCTGGGCACGTATTATACTCACTCCCAACAGCAGCCTTGTACCCGTGGGCGGCGTCGGCGCCAGCAGTTGTGGTGTTGCCAACTCTAGTGAGACTTTACCTTCATTCTCGAATAACAGCAGCAGTGCTGCCACGATCAGTGCTGCTCTAGCAGCTGCTCAAACACGCTTGGCATCGTCGTCAGCAACCGCACTTGCTACCCAACAATCGTCCAGTTCGCAGTTATTGCCAGCCAGCAAAATGCAAGCCGAACAGGGTTCCATTGGTGATCTGCAGAAGTATCACAGTCGATACTTGAAAAATCGAAGGCATACGTTGGCGAATGTTCGGTAAGTCGGGAAATGTATTGAATTTATTAATTTAATTTTTAAGAGAAATTTATGAAAACAATTTATTAAAGTTCTGCCATCGGAAAAGTAGCTCCCACAAACAATTATAATCCATATACTATATACATATGTATGTATATTATAAATGGCTTTGTAAGTTTGTTTGTATGTATATTTGCAATCACGCCTAAACGGCTGAACCGATTTTAAAGAAATTCGGATCGTAGATATATCTATCCTTGGAAGTGTCAATGGGCTTTATTTTTTCAAGACTTATAGCAAGAAGGGATAAAATAGATAAACCTGTTAAAATTGGTACCTTTGTTTTTTAAACAACCAATCTCAAACGGGACAAAAATGTGTACTAGAAAAGTACCTTTCCGAAGTTCGTCTCTCAAGGGGGTAAAAGAGGAATTTTCTGTTTATACATAATTGGAAAAACCGGCAAGACCAAACGGCTGAACCGATTTTAAAGAAATTCGGATCGTAGACCGTGCTTGAAAGCGTCAATAGGCTATATATTTTTTCAAAGCTTGGACCAGGTCGGGATAAAAAGCGGAAAACTGGTAAGCCGAAACGGCTAAACCAATTTTATTGAAATGTGGAATGCAAATAGATCTATTTTCAAGACTTGGGCCAGCAAGTGATAAATTGGGTAAAAACCGGTAAAATTTATGTATCCACGATGGTCAGATATTACAACGTTGTCATATCTACCAATGTGCTAGCAATGTACTGACATTGAAAATTTTTAGCAAAAGGTAAATTGTCAGTTTACACGACTGTAAGAATCCCAACAATTTCATTGTCACACAATGAATTTATCTGTCAACCGAAATTTTCAGTTTACACGGTTGTCAGATTGCTGTGTGGCATTGTCAAATTCGTTTTGCAGCTCTGTGTGTGTGTTTAAAAATTTTATTAATGCAAACTTTAATTTAAATCTTTAATTTTCTTCCACTTTTTAAAAAAAAAATTATTAATGCACACTTGTTTGTTTATTATTTATGTATATACAGAGTTGCATTTAGAAATAATTTCTATGACAATGCTGCCATTGGCAGATGCATATATTTTACACATATGACAATAAAAAGTGTTTGTCAATTGTCTTAAAACAATGACAATGACAAAATTGTATGTTTACACAATTGTTAGATGTCTGAAAATATTTTTGTCTTCCAATGTACTGAAAATGCTTTTTCTTACAACGTTGGAAGACAAACATTTTAAGTTTACACGGTTGTTAGACATTTTCTGCACATTTTTCGGAAAACGTTGTAATATCTGATGATCGTGGACACATAGCTTATAACAGTAGAATCGGGAGGGAGAAAAAGCACAAAATTTTTAATTTTTTTTCTGAAATAATTATTGTGTTTGTTTATACAGCAGCAGCATTTTTATTTTAGCCTGTAGAATTATGTGTTTAATCTTAATAAATGTATTAAAAGACAAAAAACTTATCAAAAACATACATCTGGAAATTTTAAACTAAAGGGTTAAAAAGGGTAAAGATTTGTAATTTTCTACTTTTTTGGTAGCTTTTGTTTTAAGACAATTAAATTTATCTTATAATGAAATATAAGTTTTTAAATAGCACTGATAAAAATTATTTTTTTTTTTGGCTTTTTAGATTCACTCAAATATTGCTTTGCAAAGCATATCTTTTCAGTTAAACGACAGTTAGGGGGTAATCACGGATAATAAGGAAAATTTGTTTGTCCTTTTAAATTAATATACTAATGAACTACCAACATACATTTTTGAATATTTATATTAGTTTTAGATCGTTTTTTGTATTTAATGTTGAAGTTAGAAAATTTGTGTTGTCACTCTCGGCAATCAGAAAAATATTAATTAGGAAAGTTCTCTTTTGATAGTCAACCTTCAAGGATAAGATAAGTATTTATTTAAGGGATTAAAAGTTTTATAGTCTACTAGCTTTGATGACCTTAATGTTTCCTGATTTTACCCATATTTATCTATATAAACAGTAGTCTTACATACAACACTACTGTTCCTTTAATGATGTAATAAGAACTTTTTATTAGCACACAATTTGCAATAGCAATTATGATCTTATACATTATAAACAAAGACGTGAAAACAATAAAGACTATTCAAATTGAAAATGTAAGCTTACTGATTTTCAAAAAATCTGCGATTAGTACGTTTGGAAAGGGAAAATTAAGAAAACAAATTTAACAGCTATCTTCAGCTTTAAAATCTGAATGCTTTGAAATATTTAATGAATTTGTTTTGAAAAAAATGCTGTCCCATAAAAGAATTTGAGTGAACTGCCAGTTTACACACGAAATATATTTCATTTGTGTGCTATTCCTAAAACAGATTACCAAATGTTAAATAATCAGCGGCTGGGAATAAAGATCAATAATATTCCGGGCAATGCCGGTTACAAAAAGCTAGTCTAAATATATAAGTAGCAAGTAAGGAAAGGCTTAAAATAGGGACACTCAGTTTAAATTGTATTTACATACATTCAGAAAACACTTAATATAATTTATTTTTAAAAACTCATTTCGTTTTTTCTAAAGTTCTATTAACATTTTTCCTATATTTTAATTATTGTACTTAATTTATTTTCACGTTTTTCTTATTTATTTTTGCTGCTACATCTTAAATCTATTTTATCACTTCAATCAGTTTGTACCCTTCAAAGGCCTGCGTTGTTCTAATAGTTTATTTGCCAGTGTTTATACAATTATCTTCGTTTTGTGTTCAACGTTTTTCTTTCTTTTTCGCTAAATATTTATTTACATTCGCCTTTGATGCCACGATAGGTGGCAAAAGATTCGAAATAAGAATTTAATTTGCTGCTAATGAATAATAATGAAATTAAGTGTTGAATAATTATGCTGTAATCTGCTGCAGACATTTGTAAATAAATATAATATTTCCTAATGCCCACTAGCGTTTTCATACAAACGTAACAACTGTTGAAGTTAATTTGAATTGTGATGAGGTTGTTATCAAGTTATTACATTGCATAAATAGTATTAAATTATTACTTGATAATTGCCGTAAGAGTTGTCAGACTAATTAGTTGCGGTTAGAAAAATAAACAAAAAGTAGATGATTAAACAGCCCCTACCTACACCTGATCTTTAACTTAATTTAATTTTCTACTAGTAACGAGTTTCGTTCATAACTTAAAGTTATGAAACACACAATTCTTTCGGTTCTAGCCGCTAGTCTCTAATGACATTTGACACGTGAGTGGTATTTGTAATGCTTAGCAAATTTAATTGGTTAATTTATACTTTCCAGGTAATCTAACATAAAGACAATTTCAATTTCCATTCAAATGTCTCCAAGTAATTCAAGTTTTATTCACTAGAAAGTAGTTATGTATGTTAAACACCATCAGTCTTCTATTGGAAAACAGATTGTATTATTATTATTATTCCACCTCAATCACAATATGATTATTTTTATTATTTATTCTTTGACATGGCTGTAGTGACATAAATCATTGTTTACATAAAATGTGCTCTCACAAATGTTTTAATATTTACGAGGACGGTTCAGAAACTTCTTAGTATAGCACAGAAAGAGAATAGTTAGTTTTTCAAAAACAGTTTAATTTTTAAATGTAATCTCCTGAAACTTCAATACACTTAGTCCAACGCTTATCTAGCACTTTTGTCCCTTGATTAAAATAAACTGTAATTTCATCTTAATTTGAGCTAAAACGCTTGCCAGCAAGGAATTTTGTTTATATTTGGGAACAGGTAAAAGTCACTGGGAGCCAAATGAGGACTCGTACTTTAATTCGTTGATTGAAACCATTGTTAAAACACTTTTGTGCGCTTGATGAAAAATTAACTTTTTGTATTGTAGGCCAGGACATTTTTCTCCAATTTGTTGCAATAGTACTCTGAATTTATTTTTTTACCCTTTTGCAGATAGTCAATCAGTAAAATACCTTTGAAGTCCCAAAAAACCGTTGCCATAACCGTACTCGATAAACATTTTTTATTTCATGTTTAGAGAATATTATGTCCAACTTTTTTTATATTTAATTTTTAATTATTAATTCAAAATGAACTCAAGCCTAATTAAAAATTTTCTCTAACATTTTTTATTCTAATTTTTGTATTGTAAAAAAAATGGCGGATGCGTCTTTTTTGAACACAAGTTTCTTCTATATGGAGACGTTGCCAGACCGAAAAGACATTTAACATGTGTTCATAGCACAGCAGTGATGGAAAATTGAAAAATTGAAATGGTACTGACTGTCAACAAAAAGAGTACTTTTCTCAACATTTTGGTACTTTTTAGGAAACATATTTTTATTCAAAAATAAAGTTAAAAATCCATTTAAAAATAATTCAAAAATAAAATTAATTCTGTTTAATAAAAAAAAGACTATTATAACAACAAACTAAAAATTAATTAATTTGTATGTAAAAATATACGTTTCAAACATTTTTATTTGTTGTGGGTTAAGATAATAGACATATGAGTATTTTGTTAATGTTAATGCAATATCATTAAGAGATCTTTCACCAATATGTTTGACGTTTGCAAATTCATATGATACACAAAAAAAAAACTCAAATAAGAAATGAGAATTACAAAAATGTACGAAACATATGAAATTTTAAAAATTTATCAAAATAGTACCACAAACAACTTTAATTCTTTATGCATCTGTTTACTTTTGTAGATTAGCTGATCCCACATCAAATAAATAACATGAATAATGAATTTGTGCCTTCCTTATGTTTTTGTTTTGAAGACAATATTGTCAATGATTATAAAAATAGTAACGCTGGATTTCTAAACAGGGAACAAAGCAAACCAAACAAAGAGTACTAAATATGATGTGGGGGTACTGTGGTATTTTTGTTGTGAAAAAGTACTGAAAATAGTACAATAGTATTGAATTTTCCATTACTGTAGCACAGATGCAAGTTTCCAATTAATTTCAATATATTTGAACCACGCATTTATACTCATTTATTAATATATATGAAAAGTGAAATGAGGCAATTCCTCATTAATTTCCTTCCATTCCATTATTAAATTGTTTTTATGTTGATGAACTACAAAACCATTTCCCTTAAACTTTAGTTTCTATTACATCGATTACTGACTTCTTCTATAAAAATCCATTGCATTTGAATAATGAAAGGGAGCTTAATAAGTACAACTATAAGGCAGTAAACAAGTATTACTGTTTATAAATATACGAAGTCTTAGTTGAAGAGATGACAGACCTTTCATATCTTAAATGCAAATTGCTTGCCAAACGAGTGTCTTTTACGAAATTTTTGTATAATTTGGGTCGGCATCCCGTTATTTTTGAAATTGACAGTCTTCTTGCTTCGTTGGCCCGGATTTTATTTATTTTTTTCGTTTTTTGAAAACAGTTCCAGTTTTCTTTTAATTATAATATTAACTTAAATGTCTACTATTATTATGGCAGAATTTAATATGGATACGGCTCCTCTATAGACATTTATGTACCATAATGCCATATTTTTACATAATAACTGATTTTACTCGCATGTGTGCTGATTTATAGCTTAATATTGATTTGTTTATTTTTTCGAAAGTTTTTGAAATTATCACCCTCCAAAAATCGAGGCTAAAAGTTAAAATGTCAATTTAGCCAATGAAATTGCTAATTTAATTTTTACTCAATAACAAAAAAAAAGGATCAATCAATAAGTTATTGTTATTTTATACTATAGCAATACATTACAGATACTTTTTTTAATGTTCTACAATACAAAAAAGGTTTGTATCAAAAGGTTTACATATGCAAAAGAAAATAAATCTATTCAATGTTATAAAGTTGTACGCAAGCAACAATACTGTGTTGGCATAAAATTAAAATTTAATTTAGTTAAGTGTCAGATCGACAGACGACGGTAGACATCGTTAAGTGGATGCGGGTAGCTTAAGGAAACGTTTTTATATTCACCACCAAAAAAAGATGGAGTGTGTATTAAGTTTGTCATACCGTTTGTAATATATTGGACGTAGAACCACAAATATTGTAAGATTCTAAGACGATCTAGCCACGTCCGTCCGTCTGTAGAAGGCACAATAGAGCTACGAAACATGGACGTAGAACAATGAAATTTTTACAAAACATTCTTTGATTCACCGAAATGTTTGGTATTGAAAAGGCAAAATAGCAGTCCATCAGGATCCGAGTTATAGACCAAAGGTTAAGAGAACCTCGACATTTTTCAGATATTCTTTGCTATTTTCTTCAAATATAATGCAGAAAATACCATGAAATTTTAAACACTTTTTTATTATAGAAGTACAAGTCCTGTTGAAAATGATAGGAATCGGCTCACGATTATCATAGCTCCCATACAAAACGATACAAGCAAATCTTAGACACAGCACAGTGTGGTAGATCGCAAATCTAATTGGACAAAATTAATAAATCGCGTTTGGGTTCACTTCTCACTTATGAATTAAATAAAAAATGAGTTGAAAGAAGATTTTTTTTGAATAAAATTAGGCAAAAAATAGACAGTTCTCACTGTCAGGAAAAAGTACATTTTAAGATAAAAAATTGATGCCTTAAATACATCCTCTGAGATTATTTTAATTTACTCACTTTCATATGTATCGTTAAAAGATTCTTCCTCCTCAAAAAGCATCAACAGATAATAACGAAAGAACTTCTTTTGTTATCAAACTCGAACTCGATGAAACGATCCGAAGAAATTAAGACTCTATTGAAAAGATATTTATTTACGTCTATTCTCGATGTTTTTTTTCGTAAACAACTCTCTAAATTTCCTTCTGTTCTTATTTATTGCTTCTTGACTGGAGTGAACTTTTTGCATACATCTCAGTGATTTCTTTTTCTTAGCTTTTTAAACATTAGTGTAGGAGGGTAAAAGATTTTTGCATTTTGCGTTCAGTTTTAGCCGACGTTAGTATTGATGTTTAAACCATTAAAGATAAGGCTTCATGGGGAAAAAGGCTCCCTAAAGACACAGGCTCACAGCACAATCTCTTACAAATTTTTTCACATCCCTGCCTTTACTGGATGAAGCTTCCAACAGATCTTTCACAAGTCTGGCTGAATCTCGCTTTCCCATTTTGCTAAACACTTGCTCACTGGCTTTAATAATTTCTCTTGCCTTAACATTTCTTATCACGTCTTCTAGTATATCTTGAATACCATATCTATCTAACCAATAGTAATATCAATATTTGGCAAGTTTTTACTCATTCTTCAAAAATTGCCTTTCGCGAAAGAGTTGGCGGTCATATTAGAAAAGTGAAAACATTTTATAGCGGCAGCAAAAATTCGCTAGATGTTTTTAATTTAGCTTAAAGTGAACACATGAGAAATTAACGCAAATATAGATTTACACCGGAACTCTGCTTGAAAAAAGAAAATATATATTTATTTGCACTTTCTGAACTTCTCACAAAAAAGTTATTTTTTAATACTTACAATGGCAATAATTAAATGAAAAATTGTAATATATTTCCCTGAAATAGACCTTAATAATAATAATATAAATATGACAATACAATCACCGTAGTCTTTTTTATCGTAAACCAAAGTCACACAAAAAATACGCTTCTCTTTAACCCTGCATTTACACATGCAAGTACTTGCATGCGAGTGCTGTGTACGGATTATATACGAAAACTTATTCGAAAAACTCGAATCATTTGCAAGTTGCATTACTGTTTATACAGCACAGTGAGAGTTCATTTTCAAAATGTTGTCAAAGCATAAACTTCTACCGGCAGCTCCATTTGATTTGCAATTGCTTCGAAGACCTTGCTTTTCAAATCGTTCGATATAAATTAATTAATTTTATTATATTTTTTAAATTTAATTTCACTTCCATTTTTGTGTTAATTGAAAAATAGTTGATCACATACAACTTTTTTATGAGGGGAAATTTTCATTATTCTCCAAAATTAAAACATTTTGTTTTTCAATATTATTTGAAAGAAATTTGTTTACAATCACTCATAAAATAAACTACAATTTCAATTATAAATATTATATTATCCACTTTCTCTTCATTGGAAAATATACATGGCAACATTATTTTTTTATTTGACGTTTACTTGCATGAGAGTGTAAAACATTCACTTGTATGCAAATTTAGCTGCGAGTAGCTCTGCAATTGCGAACAATGTGAGTGTATTAGTAAAAAATATGCGAGTGTATTGAGCTTTTCGAACTGTTACGCGCATGTGTAAACGCTGGGTAAAATCTGAACGCTAGTGTGGACAACAAATGACTTTAATGCTAGAAGCTAGAAACAAAAAAAAAAAAACAAAAAAAAAACTATTGTATTGAGATCAGAGGAAATATTGCCAGACATTTTTTCTTATTTTTCCGACTATATTTGCGATTGACCACACTGTTCACAGATTATAAATAAACATTTTTATCTCATATAAATAACTTATTGATAAGGTACTTTTGTGTCCCCTTAATAAAGTACTTTTACAAAAAAGTAAAAAAAAAAAAACAAGCAAGAGTGCTATATTCGGCTATGCCGAATCTTATATACCCTTCACCTTTGTTGTGGATGCATAATTATATTATGCATAACTATGTCGATAAACACGCCATCTGTTGATAAAATTGTTCGTAACAATATTAATACACTTAGTTTTTTTGATGAAATTTTCAGAGATTGTCTCGGATTTTTGCTCATATCTCCGTTATTTATGGACAGATTTTACTGATTTTAAATAGCAAACTTCTCGAAAGCATGTCTGACAGAATTATTGAAGATTGGGATCCCGAAGATATCTGGGGACTTCAGAAAATTGAACACACTTTCAATGCACACTTTTTGTTTTGCTTATCCAGAAATAAAAATAGTAAATGTTTTAAATGTTTGTAAATGTAGAAGTGTGTTTTTAAAACAAAATCAAGGATTTTATATAAAAATTATCAAAATTTATATTGCATTGGAAAGCGTAAGTCTAGGCATTTTTACAAAATTGTTGCTTTTAAATTTGTAATCGATACGATTGACACTATTTTAAACATTGCTGTAAAACAACCTTTTTAAAATAGTTCCTTTACGAAAAAGTACTTTTAAAAAATAATAATTTGGTAAATACAAACTTGGCAGCTTCTTAGCCGAAACTTTTCGCCACGTTTTGTTGCTAAGGCGTGACAATAATCTACAAATCAGCAAATAAAATTATTGACATCTGTATATGATATACATACGAGTACATACCAACAGTGGAAAGCAAACCTGTCCGGATGTTTTGCATTAAGGTAGTAAGGTAATATTTAATTGAAACTTATGGTAAATTATGAAGCATGAACTTACATAAATGCTTAAAAAATAATAAAATTAAAAAAACAAAAAATTCACTATTCGGACACTTTTGCACAGTACAAGAAATAAACATTATCACGATATTGCTCTTTAAAAATGTAACAGTATTTGACCCGGTGGTCTTTTTTGTTTGTTGCGATATCATTATCAAGCTCTTATTGCTCTATTTGTGCATTATTGTTTGACCTGTGAAGTGATTAACTTGATTTTTAAATAAAAAATTTAAAGATCTTAAAAAATTAAAAAAACGGCCACGGATATTGAAAACAATGTAAAAAATTTTTTTGCAAAATAATTATTCAGGCCGTAAAATTACTGAAAAATTAAGTTTAAGTAAATCCACGCAAATGATTTAAAAAAAACGGCATAATGTAGCTTGTAATAACAACCAAGGGTGTCCACCAAGACTGCTTTCTGACGGTGATAACCGGCAGATTGAATGTTTGCTACATAATAAGGACTTTAACACCCCGAAAAATGCTGCCAAAAAGGTATTGGTTGAATACAATTGGTTTAGTAGCCAGTGTGAAAAAGAAAAACCCAGCACTTTCCGATAGAAATATGAAAAAACGCCTTCATTTCTGTAAAACCCACAAAAATTGGACAGTAAATGACTGAAAACGGTTTATTTGGAGCGACGAAACGAAGGTAAACCGGCCTATTGGCATAGGCCGTATGAGCGCATCCAAAATCACCTTCCTTAATGCAAAACATCCGGACAGTTTTGCTTTCCACTGTATATACATGCATGTTTTTTATTTAAATCAGAAAATCAACAGTTTTCATTACTTAACAAAAATTATAATATCTGCTGTAACATCCATTTCCTGCCTTGAGTATCATCAGCTTGGCATTCAGGAATATTGCTTACACACACAATAAGAATATTTTTGCCAAACGAATAAAGAAATATTAATAATAATGGCAGTACCATAAAATGAGAAGCAAAATGTCATTTTAAGTAAATGAAAACAAAGTTGCAATATGTATGTATTATTAAAACTCACACTGAAAGCAACAATTATTGCTTAAGGTTTTTATTTTGTTATATTTTATATTTTCTAATAAAGTCTGCTTTTGCTTGTATTGGTGTATTGTATAATTTCTCCTGGTTGTTCATTATTACCTACATACTCGTATAATTCATCATACAGTAAATGAAATATTTCTTGAATTTATTTAGATATTTTAGTTAATATTTTTAATGCACGCTACTTTACATAATAATGTAGATAGTGATAACAATGACCGAAAATAACAATAGTTTTTTAACAATAAAGTTTTACTTAAACTGGTTGTTTATCTGCCAGGCAGAGTTTCTGACATGACTTTAGATGGATTGTCAAACGGGACTGGATTTTTAAATACTGGGATTCGGGGTTTTAAAAATGGGATCTGGGGTTTCTTATTAAAAAAATTGGGGTCTTAATAATAAAAACTATTTATTTCAAAAAAAGTAACTTATATTTAATATACGAAAGCGGTTCGGAAACTTCTTAGCCTAACACATTTAGTGTTAGAATAGTTAGTTTTTCAAAAATATTTTTATTTTTTAATATAATCCCCTGAAACTTCAATGCACTTAGTCCAATTATCTACCAATTCTATCCCTTGATTAAAATATGTTTCCTCAAGGGCTTTAAAATGGTGGTTTCCAACTGTAATTGCATTTTCATTTGAGGTAAAACGTTTGCCAGCTAGAATTTTTTTAGATTTGTGAACTGGTAAAAGTCACTGGGAGCTAAATCAGGATAATAAGGTGGGCGGTCAAACAATTCACACTTTAATTCATTGATTTAAGCCATTGTTAAAACACTCTTGTGCGCTGGTGCGTTGTCTTGATGAAAAATTTATTTTTTGTCTTGTAAGCCAGGCCGTTTTTGTCGAACTTTACGTTCAATTGATCTCAAATGTTACAATAGTACTCTGAATTTATTGTTTTCCCTTTTGCAGATAGGCAATCAAGAAAATACCTTTAAAGTCCCATAAAACCGTTGCCATAACCTTACCAGCCGATTGAATTGCTTTTGCCTTTCTTTGGGGCATTTCCTACAGCTTCAGTCCATTGATTGTTCTTTTGTCTCTGGAGTTTAGTGGTGGATCCATATCTCATCAACAGTTATGAAACAACGCTTAAAATCAATTTTATTTTTCTTAAAACGAACCTAACAAGCTTGAAAAATTTGCATTCTTATGCGTTTTTAGTTGACTGTTATTTGTTAACACCCATCTTGCAGAAAGCATTTTCATCTGTAGTTCTTCATACAAAATTAAACGAACTCGATCATTTAAGATGCCCATGATATTGGTTATTTCACGCTCTGTTATTCGTCAATCACTTAATACCATCTCAAGCACTTTGGTTACAATTGCTGTTGTTGTTGCTGTTTTTAGACGTCCACTGCGTGAACTTTTTACAGGAAAACATACAAATAAATAAGTACGAAAAAATAGATTGATTTATAAATCTACTATAGCTAAATGATTTTTCAACAAAAACTTTGTTTTTCATAACAAAATAGAGCACAAAATTTATATGACAAGTGTAATCCATTCACCGTGAATAATCTGCAGACCTTATAGCGCATAAACCAGTTTAATAATTCCTCTTGGTTTTGCAGAAACCCAAATGCGGCAACATTGCTTGCTGTCTTATCCAGGCTAATTAAAAATGAGCTTCGTCTGCGAAAAATATATTTAAAAAAAACCAGAGCATTATTCTTAAATGAATTCATAGTAACAATTATAAAAACTATTACTACTTTTACAAGTTAAATATCAAAACTTGCATGTTCATGTTCCAATGAACCCCAGCAAGAAACTTGTTTACCAAAGTTTCTTACTGATAGCCGTCTTTATTACTTGGTAATAAGTTTGTTTTAATTCCACAAGATTTCAAGGAAATGGACAATGGATTTAAAAGCATACATAATGCTCTATGGATGTGTCATTCACATATCGCACTCAGGGTAGGTAAAATTGAATTAAATTTAAAAAATAAAATTCCTAAAATCAAATTGTTTGTTTTTGATAAAAAACTACCACAAAAGTTTATGTTTTTCCAATTAACGTTAAAAAGAAATAAACAATTTCTGGTACACTTACACACCTACTTTATGTAGAAAAAAAATTTCCACAAATCTTTTAAATTCAATTGGTAAATGAAATCTGCTATTCTTTATATTTAGTTTATTTTCTTAACAAATAAAACTCCGGAAGCTAAAAGTAAAATTCCAATCCGAAAGAGCATTTGCTTCATTTTGACCACCCCAACATTCCTTCAGTCCCGCCAGCCATTTAGTGTACTTAAGAATATTTATAATTGATTTCAACAATTTCGCCAATAAATTCCATTTCATTTATAAATTTAATATTAAAATGGGGTGTGAGTGCAAACTAATATTTTTGGCAATTTCACTTACACAAATGAACTCTTTGTTTAGCACACACACACACAAACATTATTGGTTTACAGGCACTTTAATAAACATTTACGTTGATTATTATATTAAACGTAGTGTGGCGGACAGAGTGGCCGCACAATTCGAAAGTGTTGACGTGTTGATATTTTTGGCCAATATTAAGTGAATAGTTTCAGGTGTTGTTCTTTTGGTATTTGTTTAGATGTCCACAGTTTTTGTTTTGACAATAAATCCGAAAATTCTTGTTCATTTTAAAATTATAATTAGAAATTTTCTAGAAATACAACACACTTGATCAGAATGCTTTCTTATAGAAAAACTACTAAATTTATTATCTGCATGAACAAATCTTATGTATAACAGAATTATTTCAGGCAAATCTTGTGAATAGCAGAGTTTTCTTTAAAAAGATTTAGTCAATAATAGCATTTTCTATTGAAAATGTTGTATTCAGAATCTTGTGCTTTCCAATATTTTCTTTATAAAGTCCTTTGTACAACAATGTTTTCTATACATATGCACCTATTACCTTGTCTTGATCATCTATTTTATTTTCTACTAGGAAATCTCCTTCTGGATGATAAATTAGATTCAGTACATCTAACACAACACCACAATGTGTTATGTGTTTCATTTAGCACATCCTTTTTACAGAAAAACATGCAAATATATGAGAAAGAAATAAATTGATTTATAAATCTGTTGAAAACTTCTATAACTAAATACTAACAAAAAGCATTGTTTTCCATAACACAGAATTTATACTAAAACATATAAATTAAAAATTATATCGTCAGCACCCAGTCCACGTATGCAGATGTCGTTTCTTTTATCAAAATATTTAATCACATTTCAACAAAATGTTAGGTCTATTTCATAATCTGTAATCGATTCACTTGCCTTTGCATACGCTCTATGATAAAAATATCACCACAAAAAACAATCCTGTGGTATTAAATTACGTACATTTTCTATTGGAAATCTTGTCAATTTTCTGTACGAAATCTCTTCGATTTTCTGTAGGAAATGTCGTCTATTTTCTATAGGATTATCGTAAATTTGGGCAATCTCGTGAAATTTTAATGAAAAAATAGTCGATTTTCTATAGGAAATTTTGTTGATTTTCTATAATCGCCTAGCCCCGATAGACTAGGCGATAGTGTGTCGGACTATTAGTCCGGCGGGTTCGATTCCCGCCAAAGACTCTGGGTGTTTTCTGTAGACAAGCCAAAAAGCTTCGCAATTTGTGTTTGTTTAAAAAAAAAACTCGTCGATTTTCTATAGGAAATGTCTTTGATTTTCTATAGAAAATCTCTTTGATTTTGTACAGGAAATCTCTTATATTTTCTATGAAAATCTTGTCGATTTTCTATAGGAAATCTTCTCTATTTACTATAGAAAATTTCGCCGATTTTCTATTGATATCTCGATTTTTTATAAGATATCTCGTATATTTTCTGTAGGAAATCTCGTCGAATTTGTATAAAAAATATATCGTCGATTTTCTATAGGAAATCTCGTCAATTTCTTTAAGAAAACTCTTTCCTTTTTGATAAGAATGTCTCGTCGTTTTTCTATAGGATCTCTTCGATTTTCTATGATAGTCTTGTCGATTTTCTATAGGTCGATTTTCTATAAGAAAACGCTTTGATTTTTAATAAGGATATCTCGTTGATTTTCTGTAGGAAATATCTTTGATTTTCTATAGGAAATCTCTTAAATTTTCTATAGGAAATCTCTTTGATTTTCTATAGCAGATCTCTTATATTTTCTATGAAAATCTTGTAGATTTTTAATATTAAATCTTCTCTAATTATTATTCAACATTTTGTCAATTTTCTATAAGAAATCTCGTCGATTTTTTGTAAAACAAATCTTTGATTTTCGATATAGATATCTCGTCGATTTTTTATAGAAAATCTCTTTAATTTTGTATAGGAAATCTCTTCGATTTTCGATAAGGATATCTCGTTTGTTTTCTATATAAAATCTCATTTATTACCTTTATTACGATTTTATATAAGAAAACTCGTCTTTTTATATATCGTATTTTTCTATAGACTATTAGGTATGTGATGGAAATCGAAAACGAGTGAGTTTTTGAAGTCCATTTTAAAGTATTTCTAATCAAATTTTTAAAATTTTTGTTTTAAGATTCTCTTTAATAACAAATTATCTTTTGTGGGATAAAACTGTTTCAATGCAGAAATATTACGAAAAAATTAACTTCTAAAACTAACTCGTTTTCGATATCCATCACATACCTGTATTATATTTGTTCACATTAAATCTTGAAAATTGTTTATATATCTGTATTTAAACATCTATATACTAAATTCTATATACAAAGACACATTTTTTTTAATCAGCACATATCTACATGTATTAGAAACATTCAATTTGATTTAAATAAATGTACATTTTAAGATGTTTTGCGAAAAGTAACCAATCAATTTATGTAATCTAGACACAGCTGAAAAGGGTAAATAAGTATTTATTGTCAATTATATATAAGAAATAATCTAGTAAAAGCAATTTATTGGCAAACAGTTAAAAATTTAAACAAAAATTCTCATAAATTCACATCATGTTAAATAGGTAATAAAATGTTTCTTAATACATAATCAAATAATCAAAACATTTTCAGGGATCCTCCGAACATTATAAGAATTTTATTTACGCCAAAAATTCTTTAAGTTTAAAACAAATTAGTTAATGTATATTTACGTGAACTCAAACAAGCACAGACAGCCACAAATGGGAATACTTAAAATTTAAAATATATTTCAACATAATTTTTATTGAATCGTAAATGTAAGAAATTATGTGAATTTTTATGTAAATCTTTTTAAACACATTTTTCCTGCTCATGCCTTTCACTAACTGCTGCTATTTTACAAGATGGTTATAAAAATATTGAAAGAATTAAAGAAATGCCTTTTTGGCGCTGAGGCCACTTATATAAGGTATTAACATGATATGAATAAAATTTACAAATTGTTAAAAAAAAAAAAAAAAAAAAATGTGTGTGGATAAATTCCAATATACCTTTATTTACCAACATATGTCGAAATTTGCGTACAGTGGTTGCTAAATTATTCTAAACAAATTGTATAGTTTATTTCACGTTTTTGAAAAAGAGAATTTTCCTGGATTATTTTTTTAATAAGTTTTAAACTCCAGTAAATAATCTGAAAATGATATTCTTACATTTAAAAATTAAAATGTGCTTACAATTATTGCCACTCACTGTATGTTTATTATACTTTTTTATGACTTAAACTTTAGAGTCTAAAGTAATATACATTATTTAAGTGGATCACCATAAAACAAAAAGTTATAAACACAAATATACTATCCAATGATATACATACAAATTGCGTAGCATAATGACACATTAATTGTTGCACAAAGTTGCAATTTTAAAAAATGTTTTTTTTCATTACTTTTTTTTTAATTTTTCCCAAAGTCTTAAGTATTTTTTAATTCATATTCTGTTGACAAATTAATTCACATAAAGTTTCACGTATTGAAAAATTTTCAAAATTTTTTGTTTTTCCTAAAATCTCAAATAAATATTTATTAATAATATACAATACGTTGAATTTTTGTTTTTTGTTGGAAAATTAATTGTCTTTAACTAAAGTATCGGTTTAAATTTAATTTTGTTGTTGTTTTTCTTACTAAAGTATTGTTTGTTTAATTTTAAATTTGTGAAATTACTTAAACATTATTAAAAAGAAGACATAATTTCCTATTTAATGATATATATTGTGTTCACTTTTTGGTTTGTTGTTGTGAAATGAATTGCCTTAAAATAACATATATATTTATTGTTTTTGGTTTTCTCATAAAAGTCTTAAACTATTTTTAAATTTATGAAATTTATTCAACATTTTCCAGTAGAAGATAAATACAATTTTCTATCTATTGGTATATAATATGTTTAATTTGTGATATTTTTCAGTAACAAATTCTTTCAAAAAGTTTCAAAATTGTAAATAATTTTATAAATCCAAAGTATTTAGCTTTAAGGCTGTGTATCTTATGTAGTATTGAAGTTTTCAAGCTACTCGTATGTGTATGTGTATCATAATGAAGGACAAACTCTTATTTATTTATTTAGCGGGTTTCAAGTCCATCACATCACGTGTTAAGAAATTCTGTAAGTAAAAGCTTTTGTGTTTTCTCTCTAAAGAGTTTAATAACTTTGCCTTACTACAGCTCAGCTTGTGTTCAACTATTTTATCACTTTGAATTATATAAGTATAACACTCCTTTTCTTTGGATACAACAAATTTCAATCAACTTGATTTTAAACTGTTCTAGCTGAACAAACTAAACTTTTTCATCAACTTTGCCTAACTAACTATATAGCGCTCTTAGTATTTAATTATTGTATAACTTTAAATGTTAATTGAAAAGCTAAAACTTATAGTTATACATAAACAAAAATTTGTTTATATTGTTACCAGCTGTTCCTATGTGAAAACCTTTTCGGTTGAAAAAAATGTCATGAAAAAAACCGTCTGCACATGAATACTTATGCATAACCGTGTTTTCTTTTTAAAGTTATGTTTGTTTTCTATTATTATTACATGAATAAATTATTTTCTATAAGAACTCTCATAAAATTTTCAGATTAAAATTTTCAATTTACCAGATTACCTAGGTCTATTTTCTAGAGGAAACGAATTTATTTTAATTTCCATATCTTGTTTATTTTTTTTAGGAAATCATGTTTATTTTCTCTATGAAATCTCTTCCATGAATACCGTCTAGGAAATCTTGTCTATTTTCTATAAGAAATCTCGTTAATTTCATCTAGTCTCGTTTTTTTTTCTCTTGGTAATCTCTTTTGTTTTTTGTCTTTAAAAAGTCTCCTTTATTTTTTTTTCTAAAAAAGCTCGTTTATTTTCAATAGAAAAATCTAATTTATTTCCTATAGTAAATCTCTACGAAAACCTTATTAATTTTCTATAAGAAATCTATAAGCCTATTTTCTGTAAGAAATCTCGTCTATTTTCTCTACTAAAATCTCGTCTATTTCCTGTAAGAAATCTCGTCTATATTCACTAGGAAATTTTGCCTATTTTCTATAGGAAATCTCGTCTATTTTCTCTACTAAAATCTCGTCTATTTCCTGTAAGAAATCTCGTCTATTTTCTATAAGAAATCTCGTCGATTTTCACTAGGAAATCTTGCCTATTTTCTCCAGAAAATCTCATCTATTTTCTCTACTAAAATCTCGCACATTTTATATAGAAAATCTTGTCTATATTCATAGGAAATCTCGTCGATTTTCTGTTACAAATCTGGTCGATTTTCTAAAGAAATCTCTTCGATTTTCTCTAAAATCTCGCATATTTCATGCAAGAAATCTTGTCTATTTCCCATAAGAAATCTCGTCGATTTTCTATAAGAAATCTTATATGTTTTCACTAGGAAATCTTGCCTATTTTCTCTAGAAAATCTCATCTATTTTCTCTACTAAAATCTCGCATATTTTATATAGAAAATCTTGTCTATTTTCATAGGAACTCTCGTCGTTTTTCTATAAGAAATCTCGTCTATTTGCTCTAAAAATCGTATCGATTTTCTATAGGAATTCTCGTCGATTTTCTCTAGGAAATCTCGTATATTTTCTCTACTAAAATCTCACATATTTCATGTAGGAAATCTTGTCTATTTTAATAGGAAATCTCGTCTCGGTTATTTTTTTTTCTAGATTTTCTCTACTAAAATCTCGCAAATTTCATATCGGAAATTTTTTTATGGGACATTTTAAAAATCTCGTCTATTTTCACTAGCAAATCATGTATATTTTCTCTAGGAAATCTCGTCGACTTATATAAAAAAGCTCGTCGATTTTCGAAAGGAAATCACGTCTGTTTTCTATAGAAAATCTGGTTTATTTTCTCCAGGAAATCTCGTTTATTTTCACTAAGAGATCTTGTTTATTTTTTGCCTAGGAAATCTCGTCTATTTTCTATTAAAAAAATCTCATTGATATCCTATATGAAATCTCGTCTAAATTCTCTACGAAATTTTATATATTTTCTATTGGAAATCTTTCTATGGGAAATATCGTTTATTTTCTCTATGAGATCTCATCAATTTTCTCTAAAAAGTCACTTGTGTGCTCTGTAGAAAATAGTTTATATTAAATCTAGAAAAGTATTGTTTCCTAAATCTCGTCTATTTTCTCTAGGGAATTTTTTTTCATAGTCTTTTTTCTATATGAAGTTTTATAACATGTAACTGTATATAGCTAATCTTGTGTATAACAGTATTTTATATAGGATATATTTTGTATACAAATATTTTCTATAGAAAACGTTGTCTACAATAGTTCTTATTGAACAAAAAAAAAATATGTTTGTGGCTGTATCACTTAATTTGTTCTAGAAAATCTTGTAAATATAGGTAATAGTTATTTTCGAACTAAAATTTGTAAATTATTTTACAAAGATTTATTCATGAAATTTATTTTACTAAAAAGTATTGAGATTTACAAGCTGCCTTTTTTGTAGTGGCAGCTTTTTCTACGTACGATGAATTACTGTCAGAATCCTCCTTGGATAATGATTATCGGTATTCGAATTAGAACCATTTGCATTAGCTTTTGCGTTAAATAAAACTATGATGCCAACTAGTAAAATAATTAAAAGAGTTAATTTCATGTTTAGTTGTAGTTTAAGAGACGGGTTAAAAAAATTATGTAATTTGTAGCACGTTTCAACGCTTATTATAATTTTTATATGTAAGAGTTAGACTCTAACATAAAAGTTTTATAATAATAAAACGATAGAAATAAATACATATATATTTATAAATTACATTTCTTAATATGAATTAAACAATTATTTCAATATTATTTCGTTTCTGATCAAATATTAAATGTTCCATGTCTGTCTACTACAGCTAGATGTATTGAAGCAGTAGATGCTTTTGTGCAGAAGTTTCCTGTTTATCTACAATTACTTTAACGTTTGCCATCTGTTGTGTTACTTTATAAACATAACTAGTAATAAAATTCTAAAAAGCTTGTGTAAAAAGCATTGAATATTTTGTTCTGCTTTTTTCTCCTGGTGATTTTACATATGCTAAAGCTTTACAAAAGCTTTCATATTTTAACTTTGACACAACTAATAGCAAAGAAACGAACCATTTTTAGCATTAAATAATTTTGTAACGAAATCTTAATATTTTTATTAGAACAACTTTATACAATTGTGCAAAAGCGTTTGAAAGTTTTAAATTTGTTTTTAAGAATTTATGATTTTTTCCACTATGAGTAGAATAAACTGATGCAACCAAAAACAATGTAAATTAACATAAGCTAAGGGAAGGATGTCATTTGATAAAACAAGAAGTTATAAATAACATTTTTCTAATTTTATGTTACCATGTGTTTTAATTTACCAACAAAACACTGAAGGAATAAATTCTCCTTAATTCTTCTGGTTTTGTAAACTAGTTTTTAGTAGGTTCTTAACAAAAATTGGCAGTTTTTAAAGTAACCTGCATTTATAAAGGAAATTTTAAATGACAATAAAACTTTCTTCTATATTTCATAACTCTCTCAAAACTGTTGGTATCCAAAAAATACTAAACGAAAATATATTTGATATGTCTAAAAATAATATGGTACAATTTTATAATGATCGGTCCATAAGTAGTCGAAACTCCGATATAAGTCCCTCTCCGTAATTCACTTTAAGCTCCATAAATCTTTTAAAAGTATTTACAATATCGAGATAAAGTTTAACACATATAATACTTATATTCACAGCCATTATGACTCTAAATTTTTGGATGATCGGTCCACATTAGATTATATCTCCCATTAACGCCCATTTCTGAAAAACTGTTTTATACATATACTAGGTGTAGGGTATTATATGGTCGGGCTTGACCGACTATCCTTTTTACTTGTTTTTTTATTTTAGTAAACTGAGCCTATTTAAAGATGTGGAAATGGAAATGCATACGTGAATTCTTTTCTTTTTATTGTGACTTTTGCATTGGACTATCATGACTTGTGCATTCATAAAAATGTGTTTGCTTTAATTATGGCTTTCAATAGCTAGACTTTGCTCGTGACAGCCTTAAACCAAACGGAAAATGACAACAACTGTAGGCTAGTGATAAATTTTTTGCCATCAGAAAAAACAATTTTAGTAATTCGTATATGTTTAAATAATAGACACACACTAAAATACATAAATATATAAACATAAACACAGGCTCTTATATGTGGATCCATACATTCCAACTTACTTAATAAAAGTTCCCATTATTCTTACCATTATACATACCATTCAAAAAAAAAAAACACTCAAAGAAATATTTGTTGTTAATATAGTATTTAGAATTTGAAGTTCATACAAAATATATTTGTTTTAGTTTATGAGAGTTTATGAGCTTGTCCGATGTTGTCAATATGAAACAATACTTTTATTACAGCTTTAAACTGAAATTATATCTTGTATCGGTCCAATATATGCCAATATTTAAAAGTTTACTGTTGCAAAATGAAACAAATTTTAGCTAAGAAACTAAATTATTAAACTGCTCAGAAAAGTCAATGTTCTCCCCAATATAATTTGGAAATCTTGTTAGTTTGCTAAGCATTTTTCAATGTGTATTTGTAATGCGTTTGGCTCACTTGTAAATTTGAAAAAGATGGTTTGTTTTAAAAATAAATATTAAAATGGTAAAATGGATTAATCATATGAAATGAAGATTGTTCATAACAACTCTACCTACCAACACACGAACAATCATAAATTTGTAAATTAGGATGATGTATGTTAGTATGTATTAAAAAAATTATAGCTATAGTCTAAGCATAGTCTAGTCATAGTCTAGTCATAGTCTAGTCATAGTCTAGTCATAGTCTAGTCATAGTCTAGTCATAGTCTAGTCATAGTCTAGTCATAGTCTAGTCATAGTCTAGTCATAGTCTAGTCATAGTCTAGTCATAGTCTAGTCATAGTCTAGTCATAGTCTAGTCATAGTCTAGTCATAGTCTAGTCATAGTCTAGTCATAGTCTAGTCATAGTCTAGTCATAGTCTAGTCATAGTCTAGTCATAGTCTAGTCATAGTCTAGTCATAGTCTAGTCATAGTCTAGTCATAGTCTAGTCATAGTCTAGTCATAGTCTAGTCATAGTCTAGTCATAGTCTAGTCATAGTCTAGTCATAGTCTAGTCATAGTCTAGTCATAGTCTAGTCATAGTCTAGTCATAGTCTAGTCATAGTCTAGTCATAGTCTAGTCATAGTCTAGTCATAGTCTAGTCATAGTCTAGTCATAGTCTAGTCATAGTCTAGTCATAGTCTAGTCATAGTCTAGTCATAGTCTAGTCATAGTCTAGTCATAGTCTAGTCATAGTCTAGTCATAGTCATAGGCATATTCAGTGTCTAATTTTTATCGACTTTTTTAGTACCATCCAAATATTTTTGTGATTTATGAATATTTATGCGTATATGTATACGTATAAATGAATTTCATGTGATTGTGTTTGTAGGAAAATATAAAATATAGAAATTAAAGTAAACCCAGGCATAACTACAGGGTGGGCCAAAAGAAACCAAGGGGTGTAAAAGTTTAACAACTTTTTCGTTTATTAATTTTTTTTTTATTTTTTCTTTCAGATTATATAATATACAAAAGGGAAATTTTTTTACACTAAGTAGGAAAAATGATGTATCTTAAATGACCACCGTTTTCAGCTTCGCACTGATGGGCTCTTTTTAGAGCATTTACCATAACATCTTTCAAAACTTGTGACTGTAGCGTTCGAATTTCTGCAACAATATTTGCCTTGTGTTCAAGGATTGTCTCTGGCTTGTTCACATAAACTCGCTCCTTCAAATAACCCCAAAGAAAATAGTCGGGTGTTGTCAAATCTAGCGATCGCGCTGGCCAAATAATTTCCAAATTTCTGGAAATTATTCGCCCTCCAAAAATTTGACTTAAAAGTGCCATTGTGTCTCGGGCAGTATGGGCCTGCTGAAACCACATATCAGGTCTGTTTTCAAGAGCAGGGCGTAAAAAATTTTCTGCAAGTGTTGTCTATATAATCTGAAAGAAAAAATAAAAAAACATAATAAACGAAAAAGTTATTAAACTTTTACACGCCTTGGTTTCTTTTGGCCCACCCTGTAGCTGGGCATATTCACATACATACATTTATATATGATCTGCATGTTTGTATGTGTTCATATAGAGAGACCAAAATTTCATTTCAATCCTTAAATATTATATGCATATAAAAAATGTAAAAATAAATGTTTGTACAATTTATTTTAACTTCTGTTTCATTTTTCCTCTCAATATTAAATGTATAAAATAAAATTATTTGTGTTTCTGCACCAACGCTTCTTTAAGTGAACGGGCGGGTATTAAATATGCAGTAACAATTTATTGGCTTTTAAAAATTAGGTCTCCTTGCAGAAATTCCCATATTAAATTCTTTATTACACACATCCACTTGTATAAAAAGCAACATGAAAAAAGTTCACCAAAATCATTCAATTTTTTTGTAGAGTATAAAGCTGAGTAAAACGATAAAATAAAATAAAAATCAATGCTTTATTGTGGAGTGTTTAAAGGGCAATGAAAGAGAAAAATTACTGAAATTATAAAATATTTATAAAGCTTTTATTTATCTACTAAAAATTGAGGTTTAGGAAATAAGTAAATTGTTTGGTGTTACAATTTTCTGATTAAGATTCTTGGAAATTATTTATAGGAAATCATAAAGAATATGGTTGGGAATAGAGTCTAGTAAATTATACATATGTGGTTGAATGACTATTTAGAAAAGTTTTGTTAGCTCACTTTTACTTACCCAACTATATTTGGCAGCTGCTGTTTTTTAGTAAAATTACAATTATCATTCTAAAAGCATTTATATGCAATATTCTTATACAAATAAATCATACGTATAACTAACTCAGTGACCCAGTTTATCACTCAGTTTAATTAAATTAAATGAAATATTTTTTTAACATAAAATATACTCAGTTGGAAATATAAAGTTTATGCAGATGTTTACAACATTGGTCATATGCAAAACAAATCCAGCATAATGTTTAGAAAAACAAAATTAACAATTTGTTAACATTTGGAACTGGCGTAAAGTTGAAGCTACTATTATATTTGCTTGCTATAGCTGCTAACTGATTTCCTACTGGGTATTTAATAAAATACACAAAGTCTAAAATCAAATTATAAAGTATAATTTTAAAACATAAACTAAAATTGAATTTTCTTTTCACTTTAACTCCAAATCCTGTAGTTGTCTGTTTTATTATTTATTATTGTATTTTTATTTAAAAAATAAAATGATTTTCTAATCTAAAGCATTGTTCACATAAAATGCGGACACTCTACAGCAGCATTTAAAAAAAAACCTGGTTGCAACAGGTAAAACGATACAGACAAACCTTAAACACAGATTGCAAGCCAAAACATTATTAACGTTCAATGAAGCAAAGTCCGGCTCTCTGTGGGAATGGTTCAATTTGGTAAAAGGACAACGTTTTGGCAAGCAATTTACAGTTTTGGTCTGAAGAACAACAACCCTTTCCGTCACCTCTGCAAATAAGACTTTAGATATTTATAAAAGGTTATATTATTTCTTCTTTTAACTTTTCTTTAGCAACAATACATCAGTATCAATATCTGGCCTAAAAGAATCTAATCGCTTCTTTTTGTTATATAAATATTAAAAAATTTATGCTACCGGATTTTATGTGAACAATGCTTTATTTTAACATTTGTTTAATAAAAGTCCATTTAAACTAATAAACAATATGAGTACAGATGATTGGGTTAAATAAAATTAAAGCAAAATTGCGAAAAAACAGAAATTTCAACTTGTTTCAAAATTGATTTTGTTAGAAATTTCTTGTGAGTTCAACACAAAAGCGATTAGGCTAATTTTTAATAGCAAATAACTTGGGACTCTAGAAAATATTGTAGATGAGTTTCATTAATTTTAGATTTGTATTTAGTACGTAAGAGTGTTTTACACAAACAGGCTTTCTCCAGGCTTTTTTGAATTCCGTTACTCAGCAATAGTGAATAAAATAGATAATATTTACAACAGATCCTTGATAACTGCAGAATACCTCAGCTTAACTGATTACAGCAACAATTTAAACAATTAAGTAGACCAGTTTCAAAATTGGATTCGTTAAAAAATTTATTTCGAATTCATCACACATTTTGTTGCATAACTTTTTTTCGTCTAAACCGATTTGGCTAATTTGCAATAGCAAATAACTTAGGACTTTAGTAACTCTTGAAGCTAAATTTAACTACTTTCGGTTTTGTATTTTGTAGGTAAGAGTGTTTTACACAGACCGACTAACTCCACAGAAAAGTGTAATTGCACAGAATACATTTCTTTCAATACACATATTATACACATACGCTGTTGTGTGATTGACAAAACTGCAAAAATACATATAGCTTATGACTATTAGAATAACAGGCTAAGCAACAAGGGAAACATGGTTTACAGATTTTGCTTCGTAACTTATTTTCTGCTTAACCGATTTTGTTGATTTTCAATACCAAATTTTTTAGGACTTTAGTAACTAGAGCAGCTAAATTTCATTAGTTTCGGTTTGGTATTTCATATGTAAGAGTGTTTTACACTAACAAACGCCCTGCACCTAAAAATGTTATTGCACAACACACATATCTACCAATATACACACTGTATGTGTATGTAATTGTTTAAATTAATACAGCATATTGGATTTGGTGGGTCGTATGTTGGTTTATAACTTATTTTATATTACTTCGATTTTGTTATATTTCAATAACAAGAATTTTTAATATTTATTTTAAGCCTGCAGGTTTTACATATCTGATTTGTTTTGTTAACAAACCATTTAAAATTAATCTGATTTACAAACGACGTGCAACAGCCAATGATTGCTGAGAAAATTTCGTGTATCAAACTAAGCTTAACCATAAACTGGAGGTGTACTCTAGCGTACCTTAACAAGTACACAATTTCAATTTCAATCTGTATGTATGTGTGTATGTACAGTAAATCTAAAATCTATTTTTATACTTGACATGAGAAGGGTTCAAATGAGCAAACATTTTAATAATTTTTAAAACGCTTTCAGCAAACAGACTCTAAATATCTAAATATACTTTTTTCCAACAACAAAATCAATAATTTACAAAAAAAAAAATACAAAATAAAATCACACATATGTATAAACAAAAGCAACAGCTAAATGTATTTTTAAATAATAATAAAAAAGAACACAAATGGTTTATCAAATTGTTCATGTAAACAAGATTTAATAAAAATATAAATGGAATAAATGTTTCAAATAGCAGATATATAGTATTTTTTTTATTTGTAAACTGTTATAAATTATGACCTTATTAAAAATGATTTTCTTTTGTCTTCTTTTCTTTACAGGTGAGTCTTTGTTAAATTATTATATAAATAATTCTGTGTAAGTAAATATGTAAGTTTTTTGCCTGGTCTTTTAATCATTTGTAGTGAAAACGAAAAGTTTTAAATATTGTGGTTAATGTAAAAGAATTCAAAAAAAAAACATCTGAAGTTTTTAAGTCTTATTATAAAATCATCACCTAAACGACAAATTCTGAACTTATTTCTTTTTATACACACCGCCAAAAAGATGATGGGGGGGTATATTACGTTTGTCATTCCGTTTGTAGCATATCACAATATTAATCGTAGTATCAAAATGTCTATATATTCTGGTTCCTTATAATTTTCCAAGACGATTTAGCCATGTGCGTTCGTCTGTTTAAATCACAATAGAGTTTCAAAATAAAGACAGAGAACAATGAAAATTTTACCTAACATTCTACCGGTGTTTGGTATTGAAAATGGGCAAAATCGGTCCAGTAGGATTCGAGTTAAAGATCAAAGTTTCAGACTACCTCGATATTTTCTAGATATTTTTAGCTATTTTCTTCAAATATAATGCAGATAATACCATGAAATTTTGCAAACTTTATTTTCATTATAGAAGAACAAGTTCTGTTGAAAATGGTCCACAATTTCTCATGGCCCCCATACAAATGTCTTCCGGAATATGACTTTATGGTACATACAAAATTCTGTAATAATAAGTTTCATGCAAAGTGAAATCTCAAAAGCATATTTTGTTTGCATCGGTCCATATTTTGGCATAGCCCTATATAAAGGCCACTGCCGAAAATCACTTAAATAAGCATATATATTTTATAAAAATCGTACTAAATTTTTTTGATGATCGGTCCTTATTTGACCATAACTCGCATATAAAATCCTCTTCCGGAAATCATTTAAATACGCATAAATCTCTTATAAGCATCCGCAGCAAGTTTAAATTCGACACAAATAGTCCATAAATATATAGAAATATTTGCATCCAATTAAATGATGATCGGTTCATATTTGAGCCTAGTCGTCATACAAAGTTCACTTTGAGAAATCACTTAAATGCGCATAAATCTCTTACAAAAATCATTATTACTTTGAAATTCAACAAAAGTAATTCATATAAATCGTAAAATAAATACATATAACTCGTCTTACAGAATTTCATAGCGATTGGCCAGTAATAGGTCGTAGTTCCCTTATGAGGACTACTCCCTAAAACTCATTAACCTACATGTTAAAGTAAATCTTGTTATGTTACACGCTGCAAAAATATATACAAAGTTTAAATTATTCATTATAACTGGAATATGCAATTAATTCTTATAACTATCGTTATTAAGATGAAATTCAACTAAAATAAACCTAAAATAAATAGAAATTACGATACAATATTTTATGACATTCGTCCCATAATGGGTGATTTGGTGGTGGGTATATGAGATTCGGCATAGCCGAATATAAACTCTTACTTGTTTAAATTATAAAGATATTATAACGTTTTTTTTTTAAATATAACTTCCTCTTATTATTTTCAACCAGCCTTAGAAATTTTGCTAAATTTAGAAATATTTAAGGCAATACTAAAAGGGAAACTTACAAGTTACAAGTTTGTTGTATTTTTTTTGTTGCAACATAAAAAGTTTTCTTTTCCAACAATGAGTTAAACGAAAAAAAATAAATAAAACTTTGTTTATGCTGTTATTGCTGTAAAAAACAAATGAACAAACTGCAGCAGAAAAGAATTAAAGTATTATAGCTGCTGTTCAGCATAAATCCATAAAATCAAAATTTACTTAAAACTAAAAACTCTGCATACTTCAAGGATAACCACTGTGCGTTAACTAACACTACAGAAAAGAAGAGTGAGAAAGTAACAATGAAACAAATATATATATACCCTTATTCATAAAACTTACAACAGGTTTATAAGAGGTTTATTAAGTAAATTTTGTACGAATGTTCGTGTCTAGAATATTCAGCCAAAGTCGTTAAAATATAATGTTGCCATATTGCTCTGCTATGTTTATAACAGGTATTTATCAATAATTTTTTTAAACTTGCACAAATGCAAATGTTGCTATGCAAGTTGTATATTGATAACCATGCCGTATGTTAATACCAGCCGTTAAATTTAAATTGAAATACAATTTCGTAACAATACTATCGAATCATTTAAGAAGCATTTCAATATCAAATCATTCTTCATTTAATATAAAACTATTTTATTTGCTGGGTTACTATTTATTAGGGTTGCTAAACGGGACTGGTTTTAAAACCCCGGTATTCTGAATTTTATAAATGTAAATCCCAAAATTCTGGTATTTTTCGGTATCCCGGATTTTTTCTGGATTTTTGTTTTATATTAAAACAATTTGTTTTATTAATAATAAAAACTACTTATATCAAAAAATATAAATATGTTTGAAAACAAAAATTTTCTGCCTTGATAGCCAGAATTTTTTAATTTATTAAAAGTTTATTAACCAAATTTTGTGCATATTTTGTATATTAGATTGACAAAAATAATATATCACTTCACCTTTAATTTCTATATTAATTTAAAAGCAATAAACTATTATCATTCGATTTTAAGGCATCTAAAGCAAAGATAATCTTGCTTAAATTGTGTTACAAATATATGAAGCTAATGAAAAACATCGTTGAAAATCAATGCTAAAGAGCAAATGTGTAACAAAATGTTGTAAATGTTGTATGTGGATATATCCATAAAGAAATCAAAAACTTTACATTTGGTCCTATGAGAATAATGACTGAACTTAAACATGCATCAAAACAGCGAAAACAATTTTAAACTTTTGAACTTTACCAGGTCTTCTTTAACTTTTTCCAAACGTTCTTTCAAGGTCACGTTTCATTTGAGACGGAGTAATAAATATATTTTACGCACATTGCATGAACGTAAAAGCTATTCAATTAAAGCTGTGCTCACAATTCCTATAAAAAATTATACAAATCAAAATCCAAATTATGAAAATTAATTAAATTTACTTTGTCCGCTTTCACACTCTTCAATTCTGACTCTTCAAGGCAAGTATTTTTGGGTGAGAAGGGAAAACAGAATAAAAAGGGTACAAACTTGACGGTACTAGTCAGTTTTCTTATTTCCGTTTGTTTTTGTTTCTGATTTGCATTAAAAAGTACGAAAATTGAATGGACGTGTGTAAACGAAATGGCAAGTTCAAAAGAGAATTAAACAAAAAGTGGCCAGCTAAAACTGAAGAGTGTGAAACAGAACTTTCAATTGGGGATTTAGTGAACAATCTGTCAGTAGATCTCTTTTATTTTCGCTTCCTAAAACTGCTAAAAAAAAGCATTGATTTATGTTAATTGAAGATGTCTTGTATTTGTGTATTTCAAAAAAGCAGAAAATCCCCGAATCTTCGGTATCTGAATTTCGGAAGTGGCATCCCTACTATTTATATTACAACTTTAATAGAAATGCTGTGTCAGTTGCCAAAGAAGGCATAGAATAATTTCTAATAAAAAATCAATTTGAACAGAACAGTAATTGACTGATTTAAATGGTTATGGGCAAAAGAAAATAATTGACAATGCATTTATAGAACTTTCAAGAAATTCCATTACATTTTAAAACTAAATTAAAATATTTATCAAAGCATTAGCATTTTAATTTGTTACAAAAAAAAAACAAAATAAAACTGAAACTAAGTCAGCAATTGAAAAAATAACTTAGTTTACGATTTAAGCTTTCTGCCCTTTATCCTTTAAGGCTTTCAATTTCATTCTATACTTGTTATATTTATTTCTGTGGTTTCATCGATTATTTTATAAGATTACTCATTTTACATGTCAATCACCATTTAGTTTCGTTTCTTGTTTTGTTTTCTTTCCCTTCTCTTTTTTTTGTTACACTAGATTTGAAACATATTGCCGCAAAGATAGTCTAGAACAAACATGACATACATTTCGAGTAAAATTTATGGTAACTTATTTGAAATATATGAATAATAAATTGTGCAGATAATTATAAAAAAGCTTTAATTGCTAGAAATATTGAAACCAGTTTCATTAAAGGTTATTTTGCCAATAACATAAATAAAATGTTATTTAGTTCTTAAGTCATCTTACATGATAACTTGCTAAACTTCAATTCTTTTCTGCACAGCAATCTTCAGTTGTCCAAGGTCACTTCTAAACATAATGGATAATATAACTCTGGTTTGACAACATTCTAACTTTGCTATAGCAATGTTCATTGTGGTTGGACAACTGCTAAATGCTATCTAGTCTTCCTCCAGTTTCAGTTCATTGCTTAGGTTGTTCTTTTGTCTCTGGAAAACGAAATGTATTGACAGCGAATTAATGACGGCCGTCAGCGAAAAACCACAATCCCAATACATACCATGTGCATAGACAGGGTATTTGGTGGACCGAAATTTGCTGTTCAAACAAACTTCAGTCTTTTAACCAGCTGCCTTTCCGCCCGCTTTGGTTATAAAACCACAGCCACTACGTGTATTTCGTAGGGGACACAACCGATTTATCACTTCGAAGTTCTCTATAAGGCTCTAGTCAGCTGCGTGTTCCAAAGGTTTGAATCAATCTAACTCTAACTATTTACGAGCCCGTTAGCACATTAAAGCTAATGGCATCTCCCCAAGATGGTAACAGTGTTAAGGTGATGGACTAAACACCAGGAGATATTAGTCCCTAAGGGAACACTTATTAAAATAGCAAGCTATGCAACACAGCAAACATGTTTTTCGGATTTTACTTTATAAATTATTCTCCACCCAACCGATTTTGTTGATTTTCAATACCATTTAGTTTAGGGCTACATTTAATATTCTAGCTAAATTTCATTAGTTTCGGTTTGGTATTCTTTAATCAGTTTATTTGAAAAACAAATTTCCCTTTACGGTGTAACATTTTTATGAGTAAAACTTTTTATAAAAAACAACTTGTTAAATATTTTACAAAACTGGTTTCTTTAAAAACATAAATTTTTTGCGAGAGTCTTTTCCTTTGGTTTTTTTATTTGCTGTCTGAATTGATTTTGCAAATTTCGTTGCCCAACTAGTTTCGACTATAATAAACATTCCCGCTTTATCGCACAACTTTTGGTATTGTATTTTGGATGTCAGGGTGTTTTACACAAACAGACCACCTTCCCCTAAGGGTGTAATTGCATCAATTGCTCCAATGTACTTAAATAGGTTATATGTATGTTTAATTAAACAACACTCTTAAAACAATAACCTATAGATATGGTCACACATGGCAAACATTTACTCAAAAAAGCGTAACCACTTGTTTTAGCACAAATTTGTTTGACGTTGTTTATTCTTACAAGAGTTTTGCAAGATCAAATAACAGCAAACAAAATAAAACTAAATATTTGTTGGGTATTATCCTTGTTACATAAATAAAAGGGATCAAATATATATTACTAAGTGGTTACGTGTGATCGTACCTTAAGTAGACCAGTTTCAAAATTTATTTCATTTATTTTCCAGATCGTCTCGCATTTTGTTTCATAACTTATGTTCTACAGAATCGATTTTAGTGAGTTTTCATACCAAATAGGTTAAGTCTATTACAAATAAGCCAGCTTAATTTCATTAATTTCAGTTTTTTATTTTAGATGTAAGAGCGTTTTACACAGACAAATTAAATTCGTCTCAACCGTAATGACCATTTACAAATATAGATTATCATATACACACAAAACTACAACAATATATATACAATAATTAACTAAAGAAAACATAACTAAATATTTATTTCATTAAAAAAATTATTTTCAATCAAATAAGAATAATTTCACAGATAATGGTGGTGTACAAAGTTAAATACAACAAGAAGAAATTAATCTACACTGCTTAACATTTTTGTGGCTTAAACAGTTTCTTGAGTACATTAGTTTTGAAGATAATCTTATTATCTTGATCTTCCTGATGCAATAAAAAATATGTTGTTCTTACAAATCTAATAAGCCAATAAGAAACCATTTTTTACTAATTTTTAAATACACAAACATTCAAATAAAACAAATTCAGGAAATTAATCACAATTTCGTATGCTTGGTTAAGCAAAAAAAAACCTATTAAAAAAAATGACCGTTATAAAAACAGGAAACGGAAGTAAAACTAAGGACAAAAACAAACAACATAAAATGAACATACAGTTTCTTAAAGATAAAGTATAAAAGAAAGAAAACTTAAATTTGATGACAAATAAAAAAAACAAAACTAAATGTCAATAAAATCCAGCTTTCTAAAATAAAAAAAATAAAAAAAAGGATTTAGATAAATAAACCATTAAATTACTTTCAAAAGAAAGGCAAATACACTGTAATTATTCTTTTGTTTAATAAGACTTTCTGGAAAATTAATCATACGCAGTGTTATTAAACAATTAACAGCAATTTTATGTATATGTGTGTATATAAAGAATGTTTGGATGCACCAGACGTATGATTAATATGTATTTTAATTACTAATACGCATTATAAACAAATTTAGTATTTAGTGCTCATTTATGAGAATATTTTAATAGGGATGCCAATCCCGATCCCGGAAATCTCGAATACGGGGATTTGTTTTAAGAAATTCCGGGATCCCGAAAACTATTTATTTGTTAAGAAAGTCGTCAAGAAAAATTTAAATTCTATAAAATTATGTCGAAGAAATAAAGGTGAAAGAATTACAATTAATTTTGGATAATTATAATAATTATTTGTTTCGAAGGCTGAGAAAGGATTATTTAAGCAATCAGAATACAAGAATTTGCAAACAATTTTGCCCACAATTTTTAAATCTATATATATAAAAGTGAATGTGTGTCGTTATGTTTATTATTATTAGTTTGAAGTCTATAGACGGCTAAACGGCTGAACCGATTTGCTTGAAATTTTCACAGTATATTTCTGTATGTCTGGAAGGAGCTATAGGCTACTTTTTTTTTGGAAATTTTAAGTGGGCGTGGTACCTCCCATACAAAGTTAATTTTAAAAATCACCGATTTGCTTGAAATTTTCACAGTATATTTCTGTATGTCTGGAAGGAGCTATAGGCTACTTTTTTTTTTGGAAATTTTAAGTGGGCGTGGTACCTCCCATACAAAGTTAATTTTAAAAATCACCAATTTGCTTTAAATTTTCACAGTATATTTCTGTGTGTCTGGAAGGAGCTATAGGCTACTTTTTATTTGGAAATTTTAAGTGGGCGTTGTACCTCCCATACAAAGTTAATTTTAAAAAATACGGGTAGCGAAGCACACCGGGTTTTAGCTAGTTTTAAATAAAACACAGATATTTAAGAAAAAAAAATCGTCATTGAAAATTTTATTAAAAGATCGCGTGTGTGTCAGCAAAGCCGCGGCAGCCATCTGCACGATATCTTGTTCCATACATAACCTCATTCTGTCTACTTTACGATATAATAAAGTTTCACGATTTTTTTTTTCAAATATCTGTGTTTTATTTAAAATTTAAAAATTGCGTTCTAGTTGGGACACCCTTTATTAGTAACAATATAACTTAATATTTTAAACTTAATATTTTAAAGAATCTTTATCGATCGATAATATTCTGCGGCCTTTAAATTAATATACAAATTAATGGCGAAATTATATATTTTTTTTGCAATTTAACATTGCAATATAATTTTATTATGTTTTTTATCTATTAATGGTTTATAAACTTTTAATTAATTTAAAATTTTTGTTTTAAACCATATTTATATTTGATATTTTAGTAATTCTTCAAGTTTAAGCTCTTTTTTAAGAAATATTGAAAATAAAAATTTTAATTTTTTAAAAAAAGACCTTAAGCTTGAACAATTACTAAAATATTGATAATAAAACAAGTAAGAGTGATATATTCGGCTATGCCGAA
Organism: Bellardia pandia; assembly: GCA_916048285.2. Lineage (NCBI taxonomy): Eukaryota > Metazoa > Arthropoda > Insecta > Diptera > Calliphoridae > Bellardia > Bellardia pandia. The sequence continues at coordinate 56,411,902 of OU696532.1, read as the reverse complement.
TCTTATATACCCTTCACCTTTGTTGTGGATGCATAATTATATTATATACATACATACATACATATATATATTATATTGTTGCGTTTTTATCATTTAAAAACGATGGTTTATTTCCTTTAAATAAACCGGCTTCTTTTTAATTGCAAAATAAAAGCTTCAAGTAGTTTGAAGAAAATATAACAAGTCTTTATTTATTTAAACACAATTAAAAATGAACACACTGTCTTTTTACACACTTATATTACGGTTTAAGAACACACTTAACGTTTTCGAACACTTTGATGTTAAACACGCCATCTGTTGATGTTCGTAACAATATTAATACACTTTGTGTGATCAACGCCATCTGTTGATGAAATTATTCGTAACAATATTAATACACTTAGTTTTTTTGATGAAATTTTCATAGGTTGTCACGGATATTTGCTCATATCTCCGTTATTTGTGAACGGATTTTGCTGATTTGAAATAGCAAACTTCTCAGAAGCATGTCTGACAGAATTATTGAAGATTTGGATACCGAAGATATATGGTGACTTTAGAAAATTGATTTCAACACTCAGACAGACAGTCAGACGGACGGACATGGCTTAATCGACTCCGTTATCTATAAGGGTCGGAAAAGTATATTGTGGAAATTACAAACGCAATGACAAACTTATATATACCCTTCTCATGATGGTGAAGGGTATAAAAACGGCTAAATAAACTATAATAAGACATATTTATATTTAACATAAGTAACTTTTTTTAAATAACTTGTTATTATTTATAAACCAATTTATATTAATATGAAACAAAAAGGCGGTAATTCCAAAAATCCCGATCCTGGGTTTCATTTATGAAATCCCGGAATTTGAAAAACCAGTCGCGTTTGGCATCCCTAGTATTTAACAATTATCTCTTGAATAATAATTAAGCCAAGTGAATCCTTAATAGTCTAACAACTTCAACACATTCTCTTATGGCTTATATAAATACATTAATAGGATGGCCCGAAAAGTTTGAAATATTTAAATATTTCAAAAAAAAAATTAATAATTCAAAAGCACATGAGATATGACATAATCCAAATGAAATTTAATGCTTTACAAATATTAAGCTAAGAAATAGGAAAATATCAGAAAAGTCTTCCTAGAGAAAAAAATCTGTCTGATTTTGATTACACAGTTTGTTCTATGTTTAAACATATGAGCTTAAATTGTAGTCATTTGCATGTGTATGTTTGTAGGTCTACTTGCAGACTGTCTGTCTGTGCGTCATTAATTACAAGTAATTAATATTCAGAATGCGTAACCATGTTTATTCAATTCAATATTTTATTAGTTTATAGCCTTCTGCATATATGTATACGAGTATAGTTAACGCAATTCATTAAGCATTTTATGTATTATTTATCTTGTTTTGGTTTTTTGTTGTGCCATGAACTTTCAGTCTTGAAATCTTTATGTTTTTTTATTTAAATAATGTTGTTGATTCTCTTTAGCTAATTATTAAGAATATGAGCTTGAATTTATTTCAACATGGTTATTTGGAGTAAATTGAGTTTCAGTTAATCCACCTAAATTTGTATAAATGTCTATTCGCAACCATACTCTAGTTTTCATATTTACTAAACTACAATAATATAATTAATGAATTAAAATGAATTTTTATAAAAAATATATGAATTTTTTTAACCATGTTGCGAATTTTGTTTCAAAAGCTATTTTATACTAAAGCTGTTTAGCTTATTTTCAATACCAAACTGCTTAAGATCATAATAAATAACCATGTTGATTTTCCTTACTTTCGCTTTAATATTTTGGACGTAAGCGTAATTTACACAAACAGACTTCCTTCATGTAAAAGTGATATTCCGTAGGTTACTATCGGTCTTAACTAAAAAGGCAATATAACTGACAAAATTATAACAATATTCTTACTTATATTCTTTAAAATAAATATATTTATAAGAACTTTATAGTCGTTTGGTTTTAAGGCTTTCCTACTATAGGGTGTTTTTTTTTAGATCTATTGAACTATAAGTTGGCAGCATTTTGTCAGCTGTCAAGTGATTTATGTTTAAAATCGCTAGTCTATGCCGATAAGCCCGAAACGATTCAACACTTGGAGGACAACATTCAGCGCGTTGTTGCCGATATACGGCCATATGTGTTGGAAAAGTCACCGAAAATTGAACCTACAGATTGACTACGTCCGAGCCAGCCGTGACGGTTATATGCAAGAAGTCATATTTAAATTGTAATGTCAGAAGATCATCAGTTGAAGAATGTCAATTTTAAGTCAATTTAAAAAAAAATCATCTTTGTGTTTTTCCATTTCAAAGTTCTATACATCTAAGAAAAACACAGAACCTTGTTTTTTCAAAATAAATTTCAACAATTCGGAAGCAGATCCCTCTTTCTTAAAGTGGACTTACACAAATTACATTTACCCCAACATACAGATATACAATGTATATTACTGTCTAAACTGCAGCAATATGCCTTCAAAACAGAATCAACATATTTCACTTGAATGCTTGCAGGCAGCAGAAAACAACGCAAAACAACCAACAGTATGCTTTCTTATGGCCATTAACACAACTAGCTGTGAAACTAATGGTGTTTTCTTTTCTGAAATAAAATGTTACACCGTTATTATGTACATTTTTATAATGTTTACCCCACATTTTAAAGATGTCGCATTTTTAATGGTCAGAATAGAACATAAAATTACAACAGTGTAACACTTTTTTTCATGTACAGCTGTTTTTGTTTTTTTTAAAGAAGAAGCTAGATAAGATCGCTTGAAATAAGACAATGAATATTTATCAAAAAGACCAATGGCACCTTCCCGACTAATACGCAAATTCTTCTTAAACTATAAAAATTATATATATAGACATATATTATATATATAAGAAGTAGGAGATATTGTCCTATTAAATTTGACATACATTAACTTCAGAGTATTCATTAATTATGTTCTCTACAAAGCCTTTCACTTTTCCATAATCATAAAATATTTTATCATCATCAGATGATGAAGATGAATTCAACAAGTCATCAAAAATTTTTTAAGCACATAAAAAAGTAGTAATATTTTCCATTTTGTATATTTTTTTTTTTGTTTCTTAACACAAATACACATTCATAAACAAAACAAATGTCAGTTGCAGCGATGCCAACTTAGCCCTTTTCGGGCTAGATTTAGCCGGATTTTAGTCACTCAAAACGCAAAAAAAAAAAATTGGATGTGATTTTATATGGATTTTTTTCCATTTAGCCCTTTTTCAAAAATGTTTACGCGTTTTGAGTCTCAAAAGTTGGCATCACTGGTCAGCTGTTTTATCGTGCGATTCTCCCCCTCTAAAAATACAGAGTGTGAAAGGTGCACCATTTTTTTAATTTATAGTGTGACATTTATAGAAAAGAACACACTACACTTTAGCAGTGTTGATATTTTTTCAGAAAAGAACACAAAAAAATTAAAAAAGATGCGAAATGGGAAAAACGTGTAACATTTTTGCCAGAAAAGAAAACGCCATAAGTAAACATAATTCAATATTTTTTTCATTGAAAATTTCAATTTCTCGCATTTTGGTTCACAGCTAATTTTTTACTGAACAGATTTCAGTGATTTTCAATACTAAATAACTTAGAGTTATAGCAAATAAGTTGGCAGAACTTTACTTTCAGTTGTATATTTTGGACCTGAGCGTGTTTTACACATACAAACTACTACTAGACTAAAAAGTACCAACATCAGTGCTCAATTACTATTTTTATAATTGTTAAATCTACAACAATAACCTTGTTTGTACTTATTAAAAAAACATGCTAAACTACTTAATAAAAATTATTTGATTTTCAATTCCAAAAAAACTTAGAGCAGCTTTAAAGATTTCCATTAATTCTCATTGCTGATTGTGACAGAATTTTATACAGGCAGACACCCTCTAACTTAAAGTGCAATTGTACAAACTACATTTAAACATACAATGTTTGGAATTATCAAAACTACAACAATATGCTTTCTTATGTCCATCAAGTATAAAAGCACCTAAAGGTACGGTCACATTTGGCAAATATTTGCCGAAAAAGATGTAACCACTAAATAACATATATTTGAACTCGTTTATTTAAATAAAAAGACTTTTCTTATTTAGGCCAAAGCACAACAAATATTCAGTTTTAATTTATTTTATGCTTGCAAAACTCTTTTAAGAGTAAACAACGTCAAACAAATTTGTGCTAAAACAAGTGGTTACGCTTTGTTGAGTAAATATTTGCTAAATGTGGCGGTACCTTAAGTAAAATTATTTCAAAATTGATTTCCTTTAAAAAGTCAATATGATTCAAGATTATTTTAAGTTTTGTTTGATAACATATTTTCGACTAATGCGATTATTTTTATTTTCAATACCCAACAGCATAGAGCCATGGTAGACCTTCTACATTCGATATTTTATTTTGTAATGTCACAGTGTTTTACACTAACAAACTGATGAAGATAGCTAAATCTAAATTTTGAAAGAAAATTCAACAATGGTAGTGCAAAAAAACATTTTATATATTTATACATAATAAATAAAGCATAATATTCACACAGAATTATTGCTTCTATATCTGGGAAATAAATAAATAAATACGTATACCTCTTAGAAATTTCAAATAAATGTAAAAATATAAAGTATGATCAATTTCTTTAACAATTATGTGTAAAAAAAACAAATATTCCTTTCTCAGATTTTTCAACACGAAAGTATTTATTTATTTAAAACATATGGCCCGGCATAGCTAGCAGACAATTAACATAAATGTGTCATACCAAATATTGGTTGGCGGGCTGTTTTTATTTCTGGTTGGTAGTAAAATATGAGTAAGTGAATCTATTTTTATGTTTTACACAAAACAAAACCAAACAATTTGTCTAGATTTATCACAAATATAAGTATTAATAAATTAAATAAATAATACTTAAGTATGTTCTTTCTGGCTGTATAAATATCTACATGAACCTAAAAAAACACCACAATAAGCACTTGCACTCAGCAGATCTACCAAGTAAACCAGTAAACATTTTGCAAAATATCTATAAAAATATTTCATTCTGTTCTGGTTTTAAAATATTTTAATTCTTTGCTGGGTTGCCATTATGTGTTTCATTTTATTTCATAATATTTATTTTTTGTCAGATTTTTTTCTTTCAATTTAAATAGTATTGTATCTCTTCTGGGTTTGGTGATGGTATTTACTATAGAAAATCATTTGCCAAAAGTTTTTATTTAATATTTAAATATTTATTCATTTAATTTCGAAAAAAAACACAAAAATTTGTATAAAATTGTCAGTTTGTTTTAATACGTTACACATGTTCAGTGAAATTGTTGAATAATGACACTTTGGCTGCCCTTAAACACACATTATCTCTATGATCGAACAGCGAAATCAATGTTGCTGAAAATAGGAATTGAATACGGAAATAAAATACACGTGTTTGACAAATAGTACATACATATGTATGTCATATTTGAAAAGTTTGATTTTATATGTTAAGGTTTATTTTGTCCGGAGAAAAATATTTTTACTGAGACTACGATTCACCCATTTCGAACGAATTTTCTGGAATATCAAAGCCGCCATACGAGTATATAAACAAAATCCATTAGTTTTACTATTGCGGCCAATGATTTATTTTGATTTGGTTTTTAACTCTCAAAATACAAATATTTAATTATTTTATAATATACAGTCCAATCATAAATAACAAATCCGCATGAGTTTTTACCCTTTTTATTTTTTAACATTGAATTTGAATAGGAAAAATGGGAAAAGTTCATTTTCAAGCTGAAAGTTATTCGTGAAAAATATTTTCTCTCTCTCAAAAAGAGAGACGTCAAACTTCATATGAAAAAACTTTGTCCGAACAAATATTTATTTTAACAAAAATTTCTTCCGGAGAAAATTTTTTTTACTAAAGGTGGATTCACCCATTTGTTCTTAACAAAATTTTTTTCCAGAGAACAATTTTTTTACTGAGAGTTTTTTGCAGCACGATTCACCCATTTCGAACGATTTTTCTGAAAAATCAAAGCTGCCATATGTAAACAAAATCTATTAGTTTTACAAGTACGGCCATTGATTTATTGTGCTTTGGGTTTTAAGTGTCAAAATACAAATATTCAGGGATAAGAAATGAGAAAACCAATATCGTACCAACGAACTTTTAAAATCGTACTTTTTCGACCCCAATTTTACTAAATAATTTTTTGAAAAAACAAAAGGTACTTTAAATTCATTGGTACATGTAAAGTAAAGATCACAAAAAATAAATACATGTTCATTCATTTACATATATGTAGATAATTATGGTCATATAAAATTTTTTGATAACAAACCAGTTGCTATATTAAAGTTTTAACAACAAAAGTTTTATTTTAGTATCACTTGCAAAAAACTAAGACAACGTTTTCATACCGCAAAAAACCGTATTGAAGTTTTTTCTAGTCGTTAAAAAAAATTAAGCACGTGCCATGTATTTTAACAAGATGATTGCTACTCTGCAACAAAGCATTTCGTTCCCTTTTTTTATCAAACTGCATAAACTTTACAATTGCTCTCTTTATTTTATATATGAAGTTTAACAACAACAATAAAACATCAGTTGAATACTAAAAACCACCCGCTATTTATTCCCAATGAACAAGTGCAAAAATCTATTCACAATAATCATTCAGTAAATAAGCGTTGTCATTTTATATCAATTAAAAATATGTTTGGGTTTGAAAAATTTGGAAATAGTACCAAATGAGCCACATGGGTACCATCGTACTTTTTAGTTTTGAATTGTACCAAAAAAAGTACAATTGTACCAACTTTATCAACCGTGATTGAATTATTTTAAAGTAGTGTGTACTCAAAATCACAGTTGTAAATTCAAAATAAATAAAAAAAGAAAGTTGCTTTTGCTGATGGCCATGGAAATGCATCAGGCATTGTTATTTGTATGAAAAAAAAAATGCAACCTATTGGCAACTCAATTCATTTTTGTCCAGAAAAAATATAAAATTAAACCAATTCAAGTTCGGAAAAAATATTTTCTCTCTCTCAAAAAGAGAGACATCAAACTTCATATAAAAAAAATTGTTCGAACAAAATTTTTGTTAAGAAGGAATGGGTGAATCCACCTTTAGAAATAGATGTGTCTGAAATCGAAGCACCAACTTAATTTCATAAGATCAGGGTGTTTTTTAGATTGTTATTTTTAGCTTTTATTTTGAAACTTAAATTTTATTCAAAGTATTGACCATTGGTGGTTTTGACCTTGTCTCAACTTTCTGGTAATATATGGATTCGGCGCAAAAATAACTGGTAATCTTTTGAGAACCAGAACGAATCAAGCTAATTCCAGATGCCCTGTCTCAAAGTGAAGCGCATTTCATAGAAAGCGTACTGCATCGATTTTAACAAATAATAGTCGGTCAGGGCAAAGTCTGGACTATAATGCGGATGATGGTTTCCCATTACTTTAATCTATGTTGCATAATGAAATATTGCGCTTTTTCTGTCAATGTTCAATTCAAACGAATCACATATTTCAGCAGTTCATAATAGCTATGATGCTTTAGATCGCATCAAATACAGAGCATAATGCCGTGAATTTTGTTTTTGTTTTCAAATCTTCATTAAAAGAAAACCAACAGGAACTAAAAAAATTTAAAAGAAAAAATGTTATAGCCTAACAAACAACAATAAGTTGTTGCAATTTAATATATCAGAACAAAAAGCAAACAAATTGTCCTTTTATCACGAAAATTGTTTTGTTTTTTTTTTTTAATTTTAATATATTAAAATGTACATTTTTGCAATAAGTTATTTTTGTTTGTTAGACTATAATATTCCTGTTAGTTTTCTTTCTATGGAGCTTTGAAAAAATGTACTTCATAAAATAAACCACTGTATTTTTGGCTTTGGTGTCGATTCGGCTGGCTGGCAGGGCTTCCCATACGATCTTCTACGCTTCGGGTTATCGTGTAATGTAATATAGTATTTCATCAGCATTTCGAACACACAAAATTGTCTTTTAAAGTCTATCGTCATCAATTCATATGGCATCAATGCTGCTACTCGAAAACATTATGAAAATAATGCTTGAGTAGTTTCCAATGATTTTGTTGAGTAATCTTAATAATCTTAATGGAGTAGTATTTCTTAAAAACTTTGTTGCTTGCACTATAATGTTCAATAACTAAGTGAGAATAAATGGCAGATACGTATGTATGTACCCTGCAAAATGACATATAAATTAATTAAGACAAAAAACGCTTTCAAAAGTTACGTCATCTGTTATGAGTTCCTTAATTTTTAAGTTAAACACCCAATATGCTTTTATTGAAACATAAATAACAAAGCATCTACTCTTTTCTGAAAATTTCCCTGATTATTTTGAATAAAAGTTTCGTATAGATCTTTGTCATTTAAATTGCGAATAAGAAAGCAAAGCGTATATCAAGAGTACATAAAAGTGTGTAGCCGATTATTTTCTTCTCGTCTCTCTCGCCAAAGATTAAGAATCACAAGATATGTACGTGTGAACACAGACTATGAATGAATTTGCTAGAACTGTGTGCGTCAAAATAACCTTCTGTACTTAATAAATTTTGTAAGCCCTTAATACCCTAATTAACATAAAACGTGGATAATAATTTTATTATATTATGTCTGGGTGTAATTAAAAACTTTTTGTATAAACATACTCGTACTGCCATTTAATACAAACATGTTGCAAACTAAATAGTCCAACTACTACTATTACCGCAGAATATTTCAGTTAAGTATTTATAAGCAAAACTTCCTGAAAACTGAAAGTATTCAAAAGTAATAAAATGCATGTTTGTTATTTAACTCCCATTAATTGCAACTCTGTTGGTTTGTTTTTTTGGTTTTTTTTTACTTTTTCGTTGGAGATTACAAATATTTGTTTACAAAAACAAATTGGAATAAAATAAAGTACCCGCACATTAGAGTCTGCGCAATGTTACACAAATGAAGTTGTGAATAACTTTAAAATTGAAAGAAAAAACACAATAACAGGAACAAAAAATAGGGCATTTTATTAAAACCCCCCATTTTAAGTTTTTCAAAGTAACTTTCTTACGATGGTTTTGTAAAAATCAAAAATTTTGTAAAAAAAATTATAAAACAATAAACAGATATTGCAATTTAAGCTTTCAACCAACAAAATTACGCTGTTTTTTTGGGTTGTTGCATATATGTATGTACGAGTATGTAGCTAAATTATTTCTTTCATTGTTGCATCAAAATCTGCTAAAAAAAAAAAAGCTTTTAGTTTTTTTTTATTGTGTTTTTACTCGTATATCCCTTGTTTATCTTCTTTTTTCAAGCCATGTGCTGCTGTTGTTTAATTTTCCCTACATCACAATTGAAAAGCAAGCAGCAGACTGTGTGTGTTTGTGTTTGTTTGCATTGTTGTTATTCTTCTTCTTTATCTTTTTCTATCTACTCTGCTGGTATTGATGACTGACTGACTGGCAGACCATCTGCTCGTTATGTTTGCATGCGAGCCCTGTTGACCCGGTACTACTCAAACCATCAAACAGTTTGTTGCCTTTCAACTGGTTGGCAAGAAAAAGCTTTTATGCTTCATACAGGTTGTTAATAGAACATTTATTTGTTCGGTTTAGTTTAGTTTAGTTTAGTTTAGTTCGGTTCGGTTCGTTTGCGTTCATAAGGCCCAACTATAATATGCATAAATAAAGCTTTGTATAGACGGTTGTCAGCTCTTACAACGTTGTGCGAAAAATGTCCAGAAAATGTCTAAGCACCGTGTGAACTTAAAATTTTTGTCTTCCAACCTTTTGATAACAATTTTTTAATGCCAGTAATTAATTGCTAGCACATTGCTAGATCTGACCACATTGTATGAAGTAACAACCATCTATACATAGCTTAAGCAAGCTTAAGCAAATTGAAAAAGTTAACGAAAAGGCTGTCAAATGCATAAGCAATTCAGAGGTAACTTTCAGGTGGCTACAATGTACTTACGTGACTTTGAAACTTTTTGGCCACAGTTGCACATTTATGTTCAAAGAAATGTTTTTATTTTAAAAATAAGCTATTAAATGACTAAAATTTATAAATGTTATGGTAAAATATACGTATGTGTATTTTATAATTAAAATAAAACTTAGAAAATTTTTATTGAAAGTTTAAATTTTTAACCACTGCTCCTTGGAAGGATTTTGGGAATAAATACCGACGGAAAGCATTTTTTAAATGTCAAAATTTCTCATGTCAAAATGTATGAGATTTTGTATGTAGCAAACCGAAACAATGCGGCGGCAACGCTTTGCTATTGGAAAATCCGATTTTAACAAGGCGTTTCACAGTGAAGTTAGTTGCAAAAGAAAACAAAACAAAAAAAAAACAAATAGAAATAAAACAACAATGTCCAGTAGTTACAATAAACAGGGTCGTTTTATTTATTTGTTTGGGGTATCAGCGCTAATGCTCAGCGTAAAAATGGCTGAAAGGGAATTAATCAAGCTTTTATAAGAGTTATAGCTTATATACTAAAATTTCGTCTCACTATTTTTAATTATCAGTAAACAAATGCATGAAGCAGTATTACGACATTCCGTGCAGATATATGGATTTTGCGCGGATCGAAAAAAAATCCGCATAAATCAACAAATGAGATTCGGATTGCAGTCTTTAGCCAAAATGAGGCAAAACCGTCTGTAGATCTAGTAAAACGTCGACTGCGAGAAGTTGATGAGAACATGCCAGTAACATGAATATTTCAACAAGATAACGAACCGAAGTATACGGCTAATCACGTCAAGAGTTATGGAGTCCTGATCTCAACACGACTGAGTTGTGAAAACCAAACTAAGCTCTGTAAAAATAAGCAATTTTAATAATCTCCTTGTCACAAAATTCCAATTAGTGTATGTAAAAACTTGGTTACCTCAGGTTTTGTCATAAAACATAAAAAGCAATTCTAAATGCTGAATTTCATGAACTAAAAGTTTTAGAGTAAACAATTTCTGAATTTCAATGAGAAAAGTTTGCAAAAACTTCTCCTACTTTAACAAAACGTCGAAAGAATATTCAGCCAAATAGATCTTAATAACAAGAATACGGAATTTTTAAAAATAAGTACATGTATATTGGATTCTATACTCACAATGTTATTTAAAATTTAATGAACTAAATTGTTTTGATATTGTAATTTAATCCGAATTAATAAAATATGCTTAATATTTATTTAGATATTTATTTATGAAATACTGTAAGTCTTGTTTCACAATCTTCAGTTTTTGTTCAATTCTCTTTTGAACTTGCCATTACATTCACACACGTCAATTCAAAACAAAAGGAACTCAGAAAATTTACTAGTACCGTCAACTTTGTACCCCTTTTGTTCTCATCCAAAAATGCTTGTCTTGACGAGTCAGAATTAAAGAGTCTGAAACCGGTCTAAGATATTATAAAAATATTACAGAAGTTATGTTTAATATTATGTTTTTGTGACTTTTTATTTTTCTGATTTTTTTGACGATTTTTAAAATTCGAATTTTTGCGAAATTTATCTGGCAGCCCTGTTTACATACTCGGAACGAATGCTTTATGAAATCATTCAATTTACGTTGTCTTCAGTAGAGTTGACTTGTACGGATGGATATCCTATTACATGGGGTAATATTGGAGGGAATTTTCTCAGTGTATTCTTATGATAATCTCATCATAGATACGTGAATTCCTGCATGCATTGATTCCAATGTTAAATCTAAATTGCTTTATATTGTGTTACGCAATGGATTGCTGAATATTGTTCAACGGCCTCTGAGAAAATTACAAATAGGTATAATGACAATATTTCACTTCATTGTAAGGCGGGGTGTAAAAACTAAAATGTGCTTCAAACCAAAAACCTCAACTGCATTTCCAATTTCTAAACCATTAATTTCTTTAAACTTTTTCTCAACCAATTTCATCAAATAAACCACACACACCAACAAACACAACTTTCAGTTTCTTTTATACAATACAAGAAAAAACCGTTTGCACGAGTGTTGCGAACATCCAACATGTTACTGCTGCAACAAGTTTGAGTTCGTTGGCGGAAGTTGTTGTTCGTTATTAAGTTCTAGCAGGTGAATAACATGCGGATATTTAGTTGCAAACTAAACGTCGTCTAGGCAAAGGCACCCTCTACCTAAAAGAAAAAAGAATAAATATTTTCAACGAGCCACCAACCGTGTATTTTGTGTTTTTCTTTTCGTTTTTTGGCAACAATTTCTTCAAATTTGAAACGTGTAAATTGTAAACGAGTGTTTTTGTGTGTGTGTGTGTTTAAAAGAAAGTGAGTTGGTATAAGTGACATATTATAGTTTTTTTTTTAATAATAAAAGTAAATAAATATATATATTAAAAATAATACATAAAGCATGTTAACAAAAAAAAAAGGTTTTAAACAAAAAGCGTGCTCAGGCTTACTAATCATGAAAGCATCATAAAAAATGTGTTAATTTTTTATGAAAATTTTGTTTCCTAAATGAATTAGTAAAAATATGTAAAGAAGAGTGAAATTGAAATGTTTGAAATGAAATTTTAATTAAAGCAAATTAAATACATGTGTATATGAAAAAAAGAAAATTAAATGTTTATTAAATTAAGTATGTATTTGTTTGCGTCTGGGCCGTTATAATTGGAAAAGTGTTTTTTTCTTGTTGCTGTTAAGCTTTAATGCTTTAATTTGTTGTCAAACAAAAATAGAAAAAATTTAATACAAATTAAAATAACAAAAAATAATGTATGTGTTTTGAATGCTTATTGTGTAACACGAGCTGTTTATGCAAGTTGCATACACAGTATCTTTTAAATTATACTCGAATTACAATGCAAGCCAATGTGCATTGCATTCTATTGTAATTTTGAATATAATACAGGCATGAAAAAAATAGAAACATTTTTAAATCTACCACAAAAAAATATTTACATAAAAAAATGTTTACTGAGACAAAAATTACAACAGATAACAAATGTTTCTAAAATGTGTTTTATTTTTAATAACAAACAAAAGTTAAATTCTGCATTAAAACTTACGGAGTTTAAATAATATAATTAAACAGTGTCACAAATCATATAAAATATAAATAAAGAAAACTTAAATTTATTATATCTTCAATACCAGCAAAAAAAAATAGATAATTTAATATATTGTACAATTTTCAGAACTTGTTCTAAAATACTTGGTTCCAGAACAAGTGTAATCGGAACCCTAGTCAGATTATTTGATGATAGTATTGTTACTACTGATGTTTTATTTAAGTTCTTCTGGTAGCCGTTTGTTGCAATGTAATTTGTTTAGACATCATTGTCCTAATACTGTGTTCAGATATGAAACTTAATTGAGTCAATATTCGGTTAATTGACAATATTATTTTAAGTGTTCAGGCATACGCAATTTTCAGCTTGCTCAATAATCATTTGGCAAAGAATACCAAAAATACTCTAAATGGTTGTTGTGTTTCTATGTAAACAAACTTATCTTCACATTGACTTTTCAATGATTTCTTATGTTTTCTTTTGTTGACATTTGCCATTTTATACAATTTTGTTCACTAAACACAGTTGTGAACAGTGTTGCATTCGAAATCTTACTCAATATTATAACAATTCCGTACTTATTGCGCAATAATTAATTAAGATTTTATATGAAATATTGAGCTCAATAATGGCGTTAATTGCGATTAATGCAATTAAGGCGCATATGTGAACACGCTATAAGGTTTCTAAGCAGTAGTATAAAATTAAGCTGCTATACAAATAATAAAGGTCAAAGGTCATTATAATTACTATTTTCCACAACTTCCAAACTACTGCTCAGATCCATACAAAATTTAAAATATGAAGAAAGGAGGAGATAACCTCTGAGCATAAAGATAAAGTTAAGAATTATAATCACCAATAAAACTGTTCCTATATCTGTTGTAGTCTGACCAAATAATGTGATTTTTGCTTCTTTTTTTTCGTTAAGGAATTAATTAATTTCGTTGTCATTTTCATTGTGCACCAGTAAATAATCAATTGAATGAGTCCCCTGGTTGCTATATACAGGCGATTGGTTAATGTAGCACATTTGGAGCATGTAAATTTCTAAAATGTGCCTATGAACACAACCATATTATGTGGCAGACACTTTAAAATAGAATGTATTATAAGTTTTATATCCTGCCGGCTTTTACGTAAACCATAAAATCAAATTTAACATTTAACTTTGTCATGCTATTCCTTAAAAGCTGTAATTTAAAGTAGAATAAAACATAATTTAGATAATGAAGGTTAAAGCTCAGTAAAATTCGAGTTTTTAACAATTTGGACCGGAATTCTCAAAATTAATATTTTTATTTGCAGAAAACTGAAAATATAAATAGAGTAGGATTTACATTTTTAAACTGATTGATATGAAGTTAAATTTAGGTTAGTGGGCCACGCTCATAGTATACTAAATGAAGGAAATATAGATAGTATAAAATAAGTAAATTAAATAAAATAAAATTGTAATTTTTCTTCATCGCAATGTTTTTGGCAGATAATGTACAATTAACAGAAATCACTTTCAGATAATGAGGGTCAAAGGTCAGAAAAAGTAAAGCTTTCTTTACATCTTGTCAGTATTAGGAACTTCCAGAGTACTATTTACATATTTTTAAGAATTTTCAAAATATGAGTGGGAATATATGTTCCAATTTAGACGAATCAATTTGTATTGATACAAATTTTTCCTTGAAATTTCTTCGGTGTTCACACAGCACAATTCTTATTGCTTAAATCGCTCGTAGTTTTATTAGAGAGTATACGCACATTTGTATACACACATACATATATCTAATACGAATAAGAGAGTAAAACGAATAACTAGTACAATCAAGTGTCGTGTACTCGTACTCGTCTTATATTGCCCTCATCTCGATATCTAAAAGGTAAAAATCTTATCTTAATTATTTATTAATTTTTAATGGGTATATCTAAAGGTGCGGTCACACTTGGCAAATATTTGCCGAAAAAGACTTAACCACTTAATACAATACACATATATGAACTCGTTTATTTATTTAAAACAAACTTTGTTTATTTAGGAGAAGACACAATAAATATTTAGTTTTATTTTATTTGATGCCGTTTGATCTTACAAGCTGTGCTTTTTTGAGTAAATATTTGCCATAAGGACCATAATAGTAAACCAATCTCGCACCATAGTTGTAAAGATATGTTGTTGACATCATACTTGAACTTTTGAGGAATGAAGGTTTTGCTGCCACAAACTAAGCGACAGGTGACTATTTTTTTTTTCTAATCGTTTGAAATAGTCTTACGATCGCAAAAAAGTTCGATGATATTTTATTTTATACGATAAAATGTGTTTTACAAACTCTTAAGGTACAGTCACATTTGGCAAATATTTACTCAAAAAAGCATAACTACTTGTTTTAGCACAAATTTGTTTGACGATGTTTAACCTTACAAATATTTTGTAAGAGCAAGCAACTTCAAATAAAATAAAACTAAACTTCTATTGTAATTTGGCCGAAAAAAAACTTTTCCAAATAAACACAAGATTTATGTATAACAAATTTTATTTAGTGGTTATGTCTTTTTCGTCAAATATTTGCCTCGTGTGACCGTACTTTTAGATATTGGTGTGTTTACAAATGTGTGCCAATATTAACCCAAATTCAGATTTTACCTTTTACAATTTTATAAACAATCTCTTTTTTCCACATATCAATATTTAATTTACTTAATCATGAGCTGCCACGAAACCTACAAAAGCTGTCACAACTTTTATACATTCTATAAAATTTCTTAATTGAATGCTGTCAATGATAAACTTTGCACTAAAACTTTTAAAATTTACTAAATACTTTGTTCATAAATATATTAAATTAAAATATCTTAAACAACATGCCTACAGTTTTTGAAATATTTATTTAGATTTACACAAATTTGCAAAATGTATAAAGATAATTGAAAGATATTTTTTTAAAGATAATTGCGGCTGTTTGTTAGCAGTTGTTAACTTTAGAAAATACTAAAAACTGCTTGTAAAAAGTCTCTTATTTTCTTTAGCAAAAATGATGTTAGATAAAAATGCTTGATGTTTACAACTTACTACAAAAGTGTAGGAAGAATGCAGAGGAAGGTCGTAGCGGAAATGTACTCGTATTTCAAACAGCCCTTGTTATAGTAAAGCAGTGTTTGGCATTCATATTGCCCAGAAAACAATAAAAACTATGTTTGTGAGAAACAAGGACATTAAACTATCTGTCCCCTAAAAACGGTAAACTTTAGTTTAACAGTTAACCTGGCAAACATTTTCTATTTAAATGGCTTTTGTAAAGAATTAAAATTAATCTATTGCATTTAACTTATTCTGCTCTTCACTGTATCAGCTAAACAAATTTTAATAACAAATTCTTTATAATGACGTATTTATTTACATTTTGCAAAAATAAAATAAATATCATTAAAATCAAAACAAAACAAAAAAATTAATTCTAAAATAAATTTTGTGATAAAATGCGGAAGTTTGTTTGGCCGGTATTGCTGTTTTAAACTCAAATATAGAATTTTATTAATTAACTGTTTTTTTGTTTTACAATTTGGTTCATTTATTATTTATTGAATATTATTATTATTAATATTAGTTGCTGCCATTTCTTACAGCGCATTTAAGTTTTTTTTTTTTGTTTTTAATTAAAGGTGGGCGTTTTGTGAACGGCGTCTTAAACGTTTTTTAGTCGTTAGTTTTAGTTTTATCTTTAGTGTTACTCGTACGTTTTTTCTGTGTAGTAAATTTTATTTAATTAACATCTTTTTATTGGTTTTATTTGTTACTGAGTCTTCGAACTTAATTGTTATTGTCGTTTGTTGTTATGATTGTTTTGATTTTGTCTTTGTTGTTGAAAATATAAACAAACAATTAATTGTCTTATATTAAATTTACAATAGAATTTACCTTAAATAGTGCTTGAGTCATTTACTCAGTCATTTGTAAATATAAAATATGTACATACATATGTAAATTGTTTATATATGTGTTAATAATATCTTAAGGTTTTAAATAATGGAATTTTAGAATAAAAGCTGCCAACACAAATTTAAGTTATAAGATATAAAAGTCGGCAAATGTTTGCATATTGTATAACAATTTCTAGGAATTTATGTGCTCTAACTTTGTTACAATATATTGGCCTATGAATTTAATTCAGGCATCAAAATAATTTATTTAGTTGTTTGTTAATATTTTATATCTTACGTAGTTAGCTGCTGAATTAAGCTGTTTGCAATTTGTAATTTCAATGACCTTTGACCTTTGTTTGCTAAAAGTAATTTTTGATGCATTTAAATTAGGCTTTTCAAGGCATATTTATATAAAAATTCTATATTTATATTTAATAGTTTATTACATCTAGACATAAATTGTTCTCGAAATATATCAGGTATGTGATGAAAACGAAAACGAGTGAGTTTTTGAAGTACATTTTAAAGTATTTCTAAAAATATTTTTTAAATTTTTGTTTTAAGATTCTCTTTAATAGCGAATTATCTTTATATTTTGTGGGATAAAAATGTTTCAATTCAGAAATATTTCGAAAAAATTCACTTCTAAAACTCACTCGTTTTCGTTTTCGATTTCCATCACATACCTGTATATGTTTTCTTTATGTCCATTAAGTTATTTTGTATGATATAATTCAAAATTTACAAACACTTTAAAACTGTACAAAGTATAGTCAAGTTATAAAGGTTTTTTTATATTTCCTTTTACGGATTACTATGTGTCTTTAAGTATGTTTAAATATGTTTTCCCAATACTGAATAGAATTGTATCAACTTTTGTTTATGTTTATCAACTCTAAATATATCTAAAAAGAACACTATTAAAACTAAGCTCAATCAGTGTACAAATAACTTAAATGTTTGCAAAAGGAAACACTAGTTTTTGTGTAGTAATTGGAAGCACTACTAATTGTTAAAGATTGAGTTTTAGCCCCTGGTGTCTGTAGGTGGCGATCACTGGCATACATTATTATCTGCGTTGCTAAATTCATAAATAAAGCCATAAATAGTTTGAAACTTATATGGTAATTTATTTACACATAAACAACACTAACAGCAACGATGTTCCTGAAAAATAATAAAAATAAATAAATAGATAAAAAATTAATTAGAAAGAGCATAACATTACCCAGCGAGAAAAAATGCTGTAAAGGGGCCTTGTAGAAGGTCTTCTTTGGCAGTTACAAGTACTTCCAGCCGCATTGCCAAATCGTTTCAATTTTTACATGGCGTGTCATTGTTAGTCAAGGGCTTGCCTACTCGCTACTGGTTATAGCCTGCTAGAATGGCAATTGGAAGGTCTACCAAATACTGCCTTATGCAAGGCGTAATTAAAGCTCTGCTAAATTAATAATTACATTGAGAAAAATTAAAGAAGGGGTTTCAAAAAAAAAAGAAAAATTTTAAATTAAATAAAATTAATTTAAAAAATCACATGTATCACTACTTTACACCACAAACTTTCATAAAATGCTAACTTTATAGTATAACAAAGTGCGTAAAATCAAGTTTGTTGTTGTAGTGACGATATAATGGAAGAAACATTCGTGTTTCTTGGCTCTTCTGGACGTTTCCATTGGGATGATTGGGCTTTGGTTTCAATGTCACAGCCAGACACCCATGATTCGTCACCAGTTATGACCTTTTTGAGTAAATCTGGATCGTCGTTGACGATGGTCATCAGCTCCTGAGCGACGTTGCTTTTGCTCAAAATTTAGCAATTTTGGAACAATCTTCGCTGCCGCACGTTTCATGCCTAAAACATCCATAAAAATTTTTAGAAAATATTATTTCGAAATTTTTATATTTATATATTAGCGAAAATTCTTAATTCAGGCTTGAGTTCGTTTTTAATTAATAACTCGAAGAATACCATTGTGAAAACTATATTTTTCTTAGACAAATGTCACACTGCTTGGCATGAGCGGAACGATATGCCAACATCGTCAGCAACCTTTCTGATAGTGATCGACGATTATCCAAAATCATTTTCTTCACTGCTTCAATCTTTTCATCGGTTGTTGACGTGCTCGGGCGACCACGACGAGTATCGTCATTGACATCTTCTCGGCCTTCCTTAAACCAGTTATACCACAATTGAACAATGTGTTCTGCCACAGTCAAGATTTCAAATGTCCTTGCGCATTTAATTTAATTTTTTAATGAAAACTTATTACAGCTTCTTTGATCCATTTTTTCGAATAGTAAAAAATCGAAGAGCACACCAAAACACGACTAAACTTTTTATCTGTCAAAAACAAACTGACAATCCAAAGTGGCTGCTATTGCCAACATATATGACATACATGTGTAGCAACATAGCAGAAAAAAAGGCGAAAATCGAACATATATGTAAATATATGAAAAAATTGTTGATCCCATTTAGAACCCCGTTCGAAAATCACTGTTTTTAAAAGATTTACATCGATATTAAATTTAACACAAAAAATATTAATATGCCCAGAAGTCATGCCACTAAATACATGAACAACTGTTTTTACACATATACTGTTTGTAGGGCATTATATGGTAGGTCTTGACCGACCATACATGGTCTTACTTGTCCAAATTGCAAAGGTATTTTAATATAAATACTTGCTTGAGATGTAATATAATTATATTGCCTGCAGCTAATAAATTACATGTTTTAAATACTTTGTACTTACATTAAGCTGTAAATAAAGTTATCTACTAAACGCAAAGGTTTAACAGGTTACTGACTTTAATAGCTTCAATTAATTTGTAATTTGTCTCAGCTCAGTCATGAACACAATTAATATTACACATTTAATTAATGAGAAAATGCAAAATAAAATTTAAAAAATGTTAAAACAATTAAACAAATGCTAACAAATGGTCTGTGTTACATACTACAATATACGGAGCGTGCATGCTCTTTATGAGCCCAAAAACAATCATTATTGCTCCGAAAACCTTCAGAGATTCAGAGAGAAAAGAGGGTAATTACATTCGAAAATGGTCCGTTAGAAAAGAGTCTTTTATGAGGGTTTTTGGGGCTCTGAAAGAGCTCTTAGATAATATCAGAAAAGAGTCTTTTATACATTTTTTTGGGCTCTTGTAATCTTGTTTTTATCATGTTTTTTTTTTTTTGTTCAAAGTACAAATAACAGGACAACAACACTTTGGTACACACATAATTAAGTGGAATTTCTGAGTCATACTGCGTGCCGACTCAGGACAGTAACAAGCACTTTTTTTCGCTCCGAAAATGCTATTTTGTTGGACTCTTTTCTGACTCCTTTTTTGGAGCGCTCCTAGAATGGTATGCTGTTCTGTTTAATATAGTTATTTATATATGTGTTTGAATAGCTCGTCTAAAGGATAGAATTAGTTAATTTTTAGCTTGTAGAGAATAGAAACTGCTTTAAGGTATATCTATCATTTTATGTGAAACGTATTTAGAAGCGTTGACTCATTTTAGAGATTCTGCGACAGCTCACTAACAAAGTTAGTTGTACAAACTTATCAGCTGTAATCTATATTGGGTCTAATTATACATTCCGTTCCTCGATTGTGGAAAGGAATTTTTGTGCCGAAGCATAATGTGAAATTATTCATTCCGTTTTTGCGGTATTTTTCCTTTTTGCGGTAACATCTCTACACAGACAGTATGCGGCATGCCGCAGGACATTTTACATATCGATCGATGTTTCTTTTCGCTTAGTTTTCCTTTCCGTGCGGAATCAATAATAACAATAAATAATTTTTGCCAAGACCACAAGTTTCATAGTCACAAGAAGTAACTGCGAAAGTATTATCGAATTAAGCTAGATCCTTGATTAAAGGGGTTCCAAACAACTATAGGTAGCTCATAAAAAGAAGTATGTTGAAGGTATTATTATTATTAAATTATTTTTTTATAATTCCATTATTATTAATTATTTGAATTCTAAAAATTCTTAATGCATTCTAATGCCTTAATGTTGATATTGCAATAGTTTTTGTTCTTAAAATTTTACTATTAAATTTCTGATTTCTCTTAATATATAGTTTAACCTCAATAAATAAGCCATATCATTCTACCATTTAGTTGCTAAACTAGAAAATATATTTTATACTATTTCACTATTTAAAGAAAATAGTTCTTTCTGTTCTCTTTGATTGACATCTAATGGCTTTGGGGAATTTTCTATTTCAAGACCATTTGTCTCTACTTTTTGTGCGTACGAAAAATCATAAAATAATACTATAATCCTACAATAGTATTTTGGTTCACTAACATGTTCATTAGGTTGTTGTTGTTAACATTTGCTACAGAATAATAAATTTTTATAAAATTTTTATTTTTCTCTTTCTATGTATTTTTTTGTTGAACGATTTTTATGATGAAAATTTTAGAAGAAAATGTGCCAAAAAATTATTTTCTTTTCGTTGTCTTTTTGATATGTATTGTGTGTTTGTGTGATAATTTTATTATTTATTTTAACTTTAGTCTTTTTAAGAGATTTCAGTTGTATTTTGTTCATGTTAATTTTTTGAATGAAAAAAAAAACAAAATTGCAATATAATGAAGACAAAATTTTAAATTAAGGTGGTATAGTTTTATTATAGTATTTTAAAAATCAAAACCCTCTCAATTGTTATAAGTCTGTAACCCAAAAACTGGCTTTGAGATCTTTTGGTTTATTTCAAGAGATGTCTGCCAGACAAACAGTATATGAGATGACAACAGGGATGCAAAAGTTGGTAACATTGTACTTTTTTTTAGCACTATTTGAGAGTCAAAAGTGCAATAGCATCCCAATGACTTATTTAGCACTATTTAAAAATTTTCCCTGTATTATTACATTGCACAAATGTATTTTAAAATATTCTTCTTTATCGCATTTTTTGTGTTCATTACATTTTCATATGACAACTCTTGGTTAACAATTCGTTGTGAATTGTTTTGTCCATTTTTTTCTAAGCAGTACGAATGAATTTTAATGTGCTTTTTATACCCTACACCACCATAGTGTGGAGGGTATATTGGATTTGTGCTGACTTTTTCCAATATCCAGACCACAAATAGCATCGTATAATGGCACGTTCAACATACAAAGGCTTCTCAACAATTGCTCTTGAACAAGTATAAGGCAAAAACTGTTTATATTGTGACCGTACTTTAAGTTATCATTTATATTTATAGCTGCCAAACCTTAAGGCCCAACTATAATATGCATAAGCAAGCTTAAGCAAATTGCAAAAGTTAACGAAAAGGCTGTCAAATGCATAACCAGTTCAGAGTTAACTTTTAGGTGGCTACAATGACTTTGACACTTTTTGTCCACAGTTGCTCATTTATGTTTAAAAAAAATGTTTTTATTTTAACAAAAAGCCATTAAATGACTATATTTTATAAATATTATTATATTATTTTATAATTAAAAGAAAACTTCGTACCAGAAACGCATAATTTTTCCTTTTTTTTAATTTATCGGCAAAAGTACTTAAATGTACAGCTGTGGCAGCACTACATTGTAAATAATAATAAACGTTTACATATGTTTTGTTAATTTTCGTATTGTGTTTGCAAAAATGAAGAAAAAACTTAAAAATTTAAATAATATAAAAATATTAAAGTTAGCACTTGAAGGCCTGTGCACATTAAAAGAAATAAGTGAACTACACTGTAAAAGAAGAAGACGCTCTTGTTCTGTCAGAGAAATAACCGCGACAGAAAGACATTTTTGTTAAAATAAAAAGGGTCCCTTTTATTGTAAAGGCACTTATTTTTCCCGCATTATCTATTAAATTTAAAATAAATATATTTTCTTCCATTTTGTTCAAAACACAAACAAACAACAATAAACAGCTGATTCTGTACAGAATGTGCGATCAGTTTCGCTTTTTGCTTAAGCAAATGACAGTTGAAAAACTTAACGAAAAGTTTCGTTAAGTACATTATAGTTTGCCACATACAATTCATATGTGTTCGCACGTTTGCTTAAGCTAGCATATGCATATTATAGTTGGGCCTTTAGTCTTTCCAATATTAAGCAAATTTTAATGATTTTCTTTGTTTTTTTTTTCTTATAGTCAAAAAACCCTATTAATAAATTTAAAAATATTTTTAGAATGATTGAAGAAATAGCTATCTAAAGTCCTTTGGACAATTTTTGCTAGGACTAATAGGTAAAAAGTTGCACTCATTTTAAAAAAACCCTGTATGACCAAAATTGACCAAAATGTCTAACTTTGACCCCCTCTAACTCCGGCACTTCTGGACTGACATTGATTTTTAAAATTGGGTCACTTAACGTGAAATTCACCATATATGTATGAACTTCTTCGTGTTGTTTACAAATTAATAACAGATCATTTTTGGCTTCTGATAGCTATATGTGCCGAACAGTGTTTGCATTTTTTATTTTATAATATCTTCTTTAAAAAAAATGGTTAGCCTGATGTTTGCTCTTTAGTTTTGCGTTTCAGCGCTTACGCTCTTCTTAGAAAAAATACATAATATTTGATGTGTGTGGAAATAAATATCCCGAGTTAAATATGTTGCAACGTAAGTGTAAGTGACATAAGTGTAAGTTATGACGTAAGTTGTGAAAGTACTATTTCTTGTCTTCAGTTTTCATATAGGTGAATTCCGTGCGAAGAAATGGAACTCTAAAATCTTTGAATTATAAATTCAACCAAAAATTAAAAATATCAGCATTCTCAATTGTATGTTGTGATAGTACTATCCCTTGTCTTCATTTTCCATATAGTGGGAATAGTTTGGCCACATTTGGCTAAATTCCTCAAGCTCTAAAATCTTAAAAGTGTAATTTTAATAAAAAATTAAAACTGTGACAAATATAATTCAGCAATTCTTGTGGTTTGTCTCTATTCATTATGTAGTGATGAAACAATTTTGCAATATTTACCAACATATATCAAAGAACTTTCAATTTTGTAATTTTAAAAATTGTTTTAGTATTATGTAGTTATTTAATATGTAAAAATTTTTTTTATTAAGGTTTGACGTCAAATTCCATTTCGTTACATCAAAACATATTTATCTTTACACTAAAATATTTTCTTACGTAAGCACTAACGTCAAAACTATTTTAACTCGGTATATTCGTCTTCACATACAAAGCTGGTTTGTTAGGATTTTTTGCTAGGGGATTTTCTTTTCTAGCTTTTAATTGTTGGTTTGTTTACTTATGTACTTTATTTAATTGGGTCCTATGATTGTTATCTTGAGATTTGTGTATTTGTTATAGTTAATTTGGGCGTTAAAATCATCTACCACTAAACTGTAATGTCCTTGAGTTGGGAGTTTTCTAATTAAGATCTTTAAGAATATACAAATACATATACATATTGCTTTTGCCTACCATTAACCCACCAGTGGCCAATAGTATTCTGAAACTGCTAATTCATCATAATAGTTTAGTTATAAACATAAACAAATATCCTGGCACACTTAATTGCTGAGTTTACTCAAATTAATATGTGACCAATAGCAGTAGCACTGTGAACAAATATTTATTATTTAGAAAAGCAAATCCCTTAAAAAAAATACTTGAGAGTTTTTGTTTTATGTATATTTATGTATAAATATACTTTGCAAACGACCCTGTAATACCTTCCCTTTCCCTAGCAGATCTTTTTTCGCTTAAGCTGGCATTACATAAACAAACACTTACATTCATATACATACATGCATATTTATTCTTACCAGCGATGCCAACTTAGCCCTTTTCGGGCTAGATTTAGCCCGATTTTAGTCACTCAAAACGCGCAAAAAAGAAAATTGGATGTGGCTTTATATGGATTTTTTTCCATTTAGCCCTTTTTTCAAAAATGTTTACGTGTTTTGAGTCTCAAAAGTTGGCATCACTGATTCTTACTATATATTTAAAAAGCACGAGTGCTTGTCAGCGTTGTCAACTTTGAAATATCAAAACGCATCAAAATGGAAAGAAAACGCGTTATTTAAAAAAACGCACCAAGTTTAGAATTTCTCGTTTATTGAAAATGTTTATTGAATTTAATTTTACATTTTTTATTTCATAAAATCTATATAAAACTTTTTAAAAAGAGGTCAACGATTAATAGTAAAAGCCATTTAACCACTTAAAATTTAACTCACAATATGATATTCGGAACTAAAGTACTAATTGGTAAAAAGTGCTAATTTCAGTACATATTTGGTATTTTTTTTTAATATTTTTGTTTTCTGTTTTTAGTACTTCTATTTGAATTCTTTAGTAAAATTTTTTAGTGCTCCACTGGGACTCTAACCCTGGTTGTTCTTTTACAGTTCAAACCATCAGGCTGCACAAGAATTTTTATAAAATGTAAATTTTATTTTCAAACAAAGTTGTTCACCCTATTCACCTTTAGCAATAATCTTCATGTGACACATTTGATAGTATGTATTCATTCACACATTCGTATTTAAAATACATTTATTGGTGTCCTTTTTCTTCGTATAGATTTCATGAATTATTAAAAAACTGCAATTAAACATCAGCAAAAAGAAAGATTTCATCACATTTTCGGAAAATTAAAAAACGCACCGTGCACCAACTAAGGAATTTTTCGCACAAAAAATTAAAAACAAAACACCAAAAATAGTGCAAAACGCACCAAGTTGACAACGTGTTTCTGTTATTTACTTATACTCTCTGTCTCTCTCTCTCTCTCTGTCATTATACTGCTGATTCTTCTTCTTGTTATTGGCTTAAGCCTCAGTTAGCCGACTGTAACGGAATGTTGTGTAATGACGTAAAAATGTAAGGGAATTCTATTTCTTAAAGATTCATACATTACGGTGTTGCGTTACTTTACATCTCCATAACCATTAGCATTACTTTACACATAACAATATCCATCAGCTAAAGCTTCAGTTAGCCGTCTGTAAAGGAATATAACTGCAACAGTATATATAACAATAATAACTGCAAGATGTAAAGTAACGCAACACCGTAATGTACCTATGAATCTGTAAGAAATAGAATTTCCTTACATTTTTACGTCATAACACTACATTTCGTTACAGTCGGCTAACTGAGGCTTAATTTTTCATTTTTATTCATATTTTTTTTTTTTTGTTTAATCACTCCTCATAATTTATTTATTAACCGAAATAAAACAAACAAAATAAACAACTTTAACAACAATAAAAGCAGTAATACTAAAATAAATAAGCAACAGCAACAACATCACAAAGAATCAGTAAAGTGTGTTAAATAATGTAGGAGAAAAATGCTACAAACAAACAACAAAATCAGTGTTATATTAGAAAAATAACGGCAACAACAAATTGAAAAAATTCATATTAAACTTCTCGAGAGAGAAAGAGAGCAAATAGAAGAATAAATATGTATGTTAATTATAAAATAATAAAAAAAGAAGCTCATAATTTCAATTGAAATGAAAGTAATATTAAAAAATTTAATAAAATTTGAAAATAAAACAAAAGTGTAACAACATTGCTTTTTTGTTTTTTGTTTTTGTTTTTTTTTTTGGCTTTAGTTGGAAAAAAATCCTTTTAACAAGAAGTGAAAGTCATAGTAACGAATTATACATAAGTACATAATTGAAATAAGGTGCAATGTAATGAAAATATAATAAATTTAAAAGCAAACAATATATATTTTTAATTAATTAGGTGTAATTAAAATAAGCATGAAAATATTAAATAAATGCCCTAAAGACACATAAGGCTAAACAAAAAATTTAAAAAAATATATCGCTTATGTAACAAAGAAAAATAATTTTAAAAAACCTGTGGGTATAAAATCGTAACAGAGAAAAACCAAAAAAAAAAAGAAAAAAAAATTAAATCAAAATTCAAATTTAAAGTTATACAAAAAGTGTTTATTTTCTATATTGTATATCCAAGTGTTAAATTAATTAAATATATACATCATAAAAATACTACAACCAGAAATATAAATTTTATTTAATTTTGTTCACAAATTTATCGTGAAAGTTCGTTGCGTTCCAGTTTGAAAACGGTGAGTTGCAATAAAATTAAACGTTATTATTTATTTTTGAATTAATTAATAATTTGTCTCTGTTTTTTTCTGTCGTCGTTATTGTTATTTATTTATACAAATAACAAGGGAAATAATAAATAGAACGAACTTATGTAAATAGTGTTGTATATGCGTTGTAGGTTTTTTTGTAATTCAACAATTAAAATTAAATAATTACTCACATGTTCTCTGATATTTGTTTTAGATTAATTACTTGTACTACAATTAAATGTTCATTTATAATTAGTCATTTTATTGCGGGTTGTTTAAGGAGGGGAAACCAAGAGATCTCTAAATTATGCAATAGCAATAGTGTCGTTTCTTTTCCAGCATTTTTAGACTTTTCTGAACGCGACATTCGTATACCTTTAAAGTGACAAAAATAAAGAAATTGTGACAATTTGTTACTTATTTTATTGAATTGTTTGTAGCAGTATGTTTAGTGTAAAATGTAGGTTTTGTCATTTAGTTTCTTCCAATATATAAGCAATAAGCAATAGTTTAGCAATGCAATAGTGTCGTTTTGTTTAGCATTTTAGACGTTCCTGAACGCGACATTCATAAGGTTTATGTGACAAAAGTGACAAAAATAAAAAAATTGTGATAATTTTTTTATTTAAATTGTTTGTAGCAGTATTTTCAGTGTAAGTTTTGTCGACTAGTTGTTTCCAATATATTAGCAATAAACATAAATTTTCAAATTAATCAAAATATATAAATCATTTTCGACTGCCTCAAAGCGATTTTAGTTTACTGGTATTGCAACTATTAATAAAAAGTTGACACGTTGGTGTATTTAGGTTTGTTTTATTTTTACAACATTTAGTATGATTTAGCACGAGAAATATTTTTTTCGTTGCTATTTCCAATAAATATAAAACGAAAATAATAGTAAAAGTTTATATACTTAAGCCAGATTTTGTAATTAAACGTCTATATTATACACTTAATAAAACTTACCACATTACTTCAACCGTAATTAATTTACATATTATCAGTTTTTCTACAAATTTTCAAATGATTACTTACAAATTATAAGTACCATAAAATCATTCTCAGTCTCTTTATTCGTTCATCCCTTTTGAACAACAAAATAATGTACTCAAATCTTATAACCAGCAAAATCAACCATAGATAACTTATAAATGTAGTTCAAATATAATTAATGTTTTAGACCATTAAGCATACCATTTATTAAAGATCTTCTTTATAATACAAATCTTTCAATGTTCTATTCTATTCTGTTGCATATAAAATGTAAAAGCCAGGAAATTGCAGCAGCAGACGTAGAATATTCACAATCAGTTTATTAATGCAGAAATTTCAATGAACTATAGAAATGCTGTTTAGTTTTAGAATTCAGTTTTCTTAAACATTGCATTCAGGATTTGTCAAACCAATGATAATCCCTTGCAATGGGCAACCTTTGAAAAGCACAAGATATTCTTGGATTTACATGTACATAGTTGTATGTAAAGAGAGGCATGTGTTGTAATGCATACTGATTATTTATTGTATCCTGCAGTACATTGAAAATGTACCAATTTCCTTCTAACTACGCGCAGAGAAAAAATATGGTTGTACATACATGTTTACCACAACCATTTCAATATGTTTACACATATATATGATTGTAGTAATTATGTATATGTTTGAAGCAATCATGTTTATGACGAATGTTTTTATCGCAATATGTTGCTCCTTGATAGTATTGTGTAATGTTTATCATAAAAATTATTGTCACAAACATATACAAAATTAATCATGTGGGATTTTTTTAAATTATTACAAACACAAAAAAATTTTGAAAAATTATTGAAATAATAAAAATTTAAAAAAAAATGTTTAGTTGTTTCAATTAAATTTGTTAAACAAAACTCAAAAATTTTATTTATTTAATTTTTTATTATTTCATTCATTGGGTTAATTGGCTGATTTATTGAATTGAAGATAGAGTTTAATTTCATCAAAATGTTATTTTTATTGAATTGTAAAGTTCAACGGATAAATGTTATGTATGCTTGGCTTGCTGGTACACATACAATTAATTTTTCAAAATTTTCATTAATCATTTCGAATAAATGTTGCTAAATTTCGTTGAAAAAAATTGGAATGTTCTACTTCAATGAACAGGTGGTTATGAGACTTTTAACCTGAAGTAAATATAAATTGCAAATAGATTTAGGGGTTATATAGCACACGTGCTGTTAATTTTTCATGCAGTTATTAAATTGCTATCATTTTGTTGAGAACGCAAGTTATCCACAGCAATATTATGCAACTTAGGCAGAAAGAACTGTGTTATCATGTCGAGATATCGAGCTGCAGTAGCAGTTACTGCTTGACCAGACTCCACAAACAGAGTGACATTTCCAATGCATTTGTTTCTCGGCAAGCACATGTAGGTCAACCTGAAATGCGGCAATTTTTACGATTAACATAATCCTCACTGTTAAAATATGCTTCATTCACTAAGATGATATTTCTCGAAAAATCAACATCTACTTTTTGATGTTCAATATTTCATTGAATGGACTTCTTGAGCTGTGTAAGCATTGAGATGCTATAATGTCCCTCGACATTTGCATACTCTCATGATCAATAACAACATTTGAGCTGCTTTTTTTTGGTGAGTAATTTGTTTATTATTAACAATTGATGCAACTTCTCTGCTTTTTTCAATTAGTCTGTTCAGAGTTGACGAAATCAAGTCAATATTCCGAACCCATTTTGTGGAAAATGTTCCAACGCTTTTTTGTCTTGTATATAGTCATAGATTTTTACAAGAATATTCGTTCTTGGTTTCGGATTAGGCCACAAATCGGTATAATACCAGCATTCGGTATTCTTCGAAAATGTAGCAGAATACAGAAACCGAAACGTGTTTAAAGGAAAAACATATGTTATGAAAGGAGAAACAAGTTTTGAATACAATAAATAATTTTTTCGCCGAATATAAGGTCCGGTTTCAACTTAAAAACAAGTAAGAAAGTATGGTCGGTCAAGCCCGTTCATATAATACCCTACCCAGTATATGTATGAAACAGTTTTTTAGAAATGGGCGCTATATGGGAGATATTACATATTATGGACCGATCATCCAAAAATTTAGTGTCATATAGGAGCTAAGACTAATTATGGAACGATCATTATAAAATTATATTATATTATTTGTATATATACGAAACATATTTTTGCTCAATATTACTTGAATACCGACATTTTTAAGAGAGTTATGCAGTTTAAAGTGATTTTCGGAAGTTGGACTTGTATGGGAGCTATGATCAATTATCGACCGATCTGCACAAAATTTGTAGATGTGATTT
Organism: Bellardia pandia; assembly: GCA_916048285.2. Lineage (NCBI taxonomy): Eukaryota > Metazoa > Arthropoda > Insecta > Diptera > Calliphoridae > Bellardia > Bellardia pandia. The sequence goes on along the minus strand of OU696532.1, from coordinate 56,381,452 downwards.
ACCTTCATTTACTACTCATTTGTGGTGAAATTTATTTGGATACTTGCATAATTCAAACATTTATGATCATTAAAGCCCTATTACGGGAGGACATTTGTATGAGGGCCAGGTGAAATAATGCACCGATTTCCACCAGTTTCAATCCCATTCGTTCTTGGGCAGAAAAAATATTACGCACGAAATTTTATTGAAATATCTTAAAAATTGTGACCTGTACTCTGTGCACAAGCTTTACATGGACAGCCAGCCAGATGGACAAATGGACGGACGAACATAGTTAAATCGACTCAGGAAGTGATTCTGAGTCGAAAGGTATATTTTAATGTGGGTGTTGGGCCAATATTTATGGGCGTTACAAACATCAGCACAAATCCAGACTATTGTTGTGTAGGGTATAACAAACGGTTTCTATAAGACCGTATACATTTCATAAACTCCAGGGTGGTGTGTTTATTTTTCCTGTGTTGTACTAGCATAAGATTTTTATAAACTCGTTACTTTCTTTTTAATATTGTATTTTTATTCTACCAATGTTGTATATATATATAGTGTTACATAATCTTCGGAAGAGTTGTAATTTTATATTTTGTTTATGTTAATGAATAATTTATTTTCATAAGCTTGTCAAGGATTTATTTCTTTTTTCTCTCAGATATAAATTAATAAGCTTTGTTCTTCATATTTATATTTATAAGTTTTTCATGCTCCCTCATTGATATCGGTTTACAATTGCTTTCTAACCAAATAAACAAATTTAATCTTCAAAATTTGTATTACATTTTAAAGCTCTTTATAATTCCAGAATTTAAAAAACAAACACTATAAAAGTTCAAAGCTAAGTTTTTACAAAAATTGTCCCTATTTAACCTTTATTATAAATATACTCGTACACAATCTAAAAATTTAACTAAGAAAATAAAGGAAAAACAAACGCACACCCTCAACAATTAGCCTTTAGAGGCCAATAAAAAGCAAAAACATAAATTTGCGACCCAACCAACTAACTACCTTTTCATTTATTTTATATTATTTATATATTAATATTTATAGCCTTGAAAGAAAATGTCCCAGAGGAAAAATATTTACAAGTAGACATAAATTATGTATAAACGCAATTTTACTTTTTCTGCTTTCTTTATTTTCACCCGTCTTGTCGATATTGATATCAAAATGTTTGGCACAGTTGTTGTCATTAGCAATTGATTGAATAAATCATTAAAAAAAATATATAACGAATTATATATAAGAAAGACAACTTATTTCTTAATGGGTTTCCGGTTTCAACAACAACAGTAACAGCTGCCATACGATTTACAATAAACGGTTTAAACATTAATAGTCTTAGTAGAAAAAAAAAACAAAAACGAAACCACAATCAAAGACATGTTAAAAATAAATAAATATTTGCACTTCAAAAGGCACACAGGGTATTAACTGACAACAGATAGTATTGTTGTAGTGGAAATATATAGAATATCTAATATATAAGGGTAGTACAGCACAACAACAATAAATACCCTGCAGATCATGGAACTTGATTAACGTTAGGTTGATCTTTAATTATGATAGAGAATCACATAATATGGTATAATTTTTCACTAACATATACTTAATTACTGTAATTATATACTTATATATAATTGTTATAATCATATATAGTTATAGTTGCCGCAATCATACATATAACTAATAATAGTGGCCATAGTATTGTTGAAAATTTTGTAAAAGTTTTAAACTGAGTGGATGTAACTTTAAAACTGCTGGCATTGGAAAAAGACACATACTTAAGGTATGGTCACACTTGGCAAATATTTGCCGAAAAAGACGTAACCACTAAATAACATATATTTGAACTCGTTTATTTATTTAACATCCTCTTCTTATTTAGACCAAATCACAACAAATATTTAGTTTAAATTTATTTGATGCTGTTTGATCTTACAAAACTCTTCTAAGGGTAAAGAACATAAAAAGCTTTTTGAGTAAATATTTGCCAAATGTCACCATACCTTTATACATATGTATATGTGACCCGGCCTATGAAAAGGTGGCTTATGACTCAAAAAAGAAATTGCGAGACACACAGCTGTTAAAGATAAACAATGCATTTCGTCAGTTTCTTAGTAGTTTTGATTTTGCATTATGAACAGTCATGCCCAAAAGGCAAAAGAGCATAAGTGAGATAAGTTCATGTATTATTTATTATCTTGATTCTGGATTTTCAATAAAATTCTGTTTTTCTTTCTCTACCTGTTTAGTACACTTTTTTTTCGAGTCATAAGCCACCTTTTCATAGGCCGGGTCACATATATTTATATTTATACATATTTAAGCTACAACGACCCTTAAGTTTTGTATTTATTTGAAAGTTCATACAAGTACAAAAGAAATTTATAAACACACTCACAATATTCACAAAACTACAACCAGACAGACACATTCACTTTAAACTTGATACTCGTATTGTTCTACTCAGTAGGGTTTCACTAATAAAAAAATAATCATCATACATACATATATGTATATGTAAAACAAGTCCTCCAACACACTCATACACCAGCAGACACACACACACAATCACTTGCTTTTAATGAGTACTCCAGTAGAGAGAGTTGTTAGAACAGGACTAAAAACAATAGTCTCATAAAAACCGTCACACGCGTTTGTTATTTAACCGCCTTCCGTACAAATTCTATGAAGGTAATTTTATGCCCTTTCAAGCAGAAAATGTTTTCCTCTTCCACATACACATCTTTGTTATTGTAGATGATTTTCTTGTTGTTGTTGCTATTGTTATTCTTGGTATATTATTATGGTAGCAATAATAGTTCAGTTACTAATGCAAGCAGATGAATTTGGTAGATGTCTATTACGATTGTCTATTGGTAAAATTTCGCATAAAGCTAAAGTTTGCAGGTGAAAATCAGCAGGTTGTCATTTCCATTTTTGGAAAATCTGGAGATTTGGACAATAAAAATTAAAGCTTAAAAATTTGTTTAGTTTAAAAATGATTCATAAACGAAAGTAATTGAATACATTTTTACAAATAGTGTTTTATGCCAACTTATAGTTTCTAGTTTAAAATTATTAAAGCTCAGAACACACATAGAAAAAGTAACTTAGATAATTAGCCTATAGGAATGCTTTACTACTTCAGTAAAACTCAAGTTTTAAAGGGTTTTCCAACCAGAACTTTATTTTCCAACTGCGACGTATTGGAATAAAAAGAACGATTTTACATTTTACTTATATTTTATTCCGTTGCCGTGCTGAAATTATTCGAATACCATTTTGATTTGTTTGGAGACGTCAACAAGCAATTTCGCCGGATTTTGGCTTTTGAAAATCCATGCCTTTGCATGAAAAAACATTATGTATGCATATATCACTGTATAGAGCGCTATGTGGTCTAGAGACAGATAGAAAATGTTGACAAAGAAGTGCGTTTGTTTAATAAAATTTGAAAGAACATTCTTTGCAATTTATTTTTTGAAGATTATGTCTATCAAATGTTGGCCGTTACTACGTCGCAGATGGTCTGTCCGTTGAATCCAATTTTCGATGGCTCGTTCGTGCATTTCGACTGGTAACTGGCGACTTACACGCGTGATGTTCCCTCCAAGGCCTGAATCGAAGCGGGTTTGTAAGTATAAACTTAAGACTTTACATATGCCCACAGGAAAAAGTCCAACGGTGTGATATCAAAAGTGTTCTCTTAATAAATCCATTGATTGATGCGATGTGTGGGAAGTGGTGCCGTCTTGCTGAAACGAAATGTCGCCAAAATTACGAGCTTCAATTTCAGGGATCAAATAGTCGGTTATTATGGCACGATAATGGTCGCCATTGACGGTTACGTTCGCACCGGCATCATTTTGAAAGCAATATGAACCGAAGATTCCACCGGCCTGAAATAATGAATGCTGGGTCTCAAATTGGGCGATGTTATTACGAATAGTATGCTCAGTAGGCCGATTATGTTGACTATAAATTGAGCCAAGTGCATGAAACACATTCCTCACAGCACGTGAATTTTCGTAATAAAGTTAAACGATTTGTAAACGTTGTTCAGGCATAAGTCTTTTCATTATGAAATGCCAAACAATACTAAACAAATATATGTAACATGACAGCATGACACGACTAACACGTGATGTGTCAAAAAAAAAGGCTATTGAGAAAAGTATCTCTACTTGAATCACCTATTATTTACTTATTTACGTATTAATAAAGTGCCTATAAAATATTAAATTAATTGCATAATTTTGTTTTTTAATATTTTAATTCAACTTTTAAAACTAATGCCAAGAAAATGAAGGCGTTAATTTTGACAATGCAAGTGATAAAAAATTCAGCGTTGCGTTTTACAAATTACACAATTTCAAACAGTTGTATTAACAGCAACGTAAGAATCAGCTGTTACAACGCAACGCAAACAATCACTTGCTTGAACACCGTGATTTGCAAAATGTAATTTAATGCAACGTTTAGAAAATTGTGGCGTTGCGTTTTACACAATTAGGGCCTCAGTTGATTGTCGTTTTGTGCCTGGCTATTATTATTAATTAAGATTTATTTAAATCATTTATGGTTGTTAGAAACAATATAATGTCTTTTGGTTTATAAAGTAATTAAATATAAATACTTTTTAAACAAATCATATTTCCTTAAATACTTTTTTTTAATACTTCTCTTATAAAAATCTGTATTAATGTTTAATTTATTTTAATGGAAACTCTCATCTCTTTTTTCAATTAAAAACCTATATAAAAATTTAATTTTTCTTTTTCAAATAATTTTATGTAAACAAACAACATAAACTCAACTCAACTGATATTAATTGTCATAGTTAGTAAAGTTATCTTTATTTTTGCCTTCTTCATCATGCCATTAGATTTTATACATTTCTATAATGCCCGCCGCCATATTTTCTATAATATGTAACTGGCCGGCAGTTGTGGAAACTGTTAAAGTATTAGTTTAACTGGTAAGTCACCAGAGACAGTACTTGCTTACTTTAAAACTTCAGGGTTTTCATTTAATCTATACTAGTTGAGTTTATAATACATTGGAAATGATAGTAATGAAGGAGCTCTTAGTTGTGTTTATAAATTGCAGTGACTGTTTAAACATCAATTGTTTATTGTCATTTCTTACTTGTGTTAACGACTCCACAAATTAGAGATTAAATTTTACATTCAATATTCATTAAAATTCATTTATCGATATAGAGTGGCTTTCCAAAGCAGTAGAAGTGGGTTATAGCAACAGCAGCAGCTGTTTAAACTTTAAAGTCAAACACAAGTGCTCAAATATTTAATTTAATTAATGATAAAAACAGCAGCAACAAACCCAATTGAATTAAAAGGTAAAACTTTGAAACTTATTAACAAAGGTATATTATTATGGTTATGTCAAAGAAAATATTGTGTAAATATAAAGTGTAAATTATTTTAACCCACATAAACAAAATGGTCGGTCTACTGCTGTTACAATAACAATTTACTGTTGAAGTAATTTCTTTTAACACCACCTTCTCTACTCTGCTCTATTTTACTCTATTTTGCTTTTTTTCTTTACATATGAATTTATATTTCAAAAAACCTTCAGCACTTTGTTGTTTTTGTTGCTGGTGGTGTTGTAACTCTCTGTAATCATAAATTAAATCAATATTTTCTTTATACTTAAAATGCGCCATTTCATGTCAGTTCTCGTAAGTCTTTTCTTAAGACTGTGTAATTTAAATTATTAAAGATTTATATATGTAGGCAATAAGGTAAAACAAATGAGCACAACAACAAAAGTATCTAGTATCTATCTGTTGTTTGTAAAGTAAGAATATAAATATTTAATACTGAGAAAAACAAAAGTAAATAAATAAAATATAAAGCAAAAATATATGTATGTATGTATATACCAAAATTATATTTGTACAAGTGGTTGCAACATACACAATAAGGCAAACAGTAACACAACAAACAACAAGTGCAATTTATTATTTATACAATATTATTATTTTTATTATAAATACTAACAAATTATAGTCAGAAACAATTACTTAAAGTAACAATAAGTATATTTAAAAGATTAAGTAGAAGTTTTTATAATCAGTATAGGGAAACAGCAAAAGATAATTTGTTTTTATAGAAAATATTGTTATACACTAGAATTTCTATAGAAAATACTGTTATATACAAGATTTTCTATAGAAAATACTGTTATACAAAAGATTTTCTTCTAAAAATACTGTTATACACAAGATTTTCTATAGGAAATACTGTTACACGCATGATTTTCTATAGAAAGTACTGTTATACACAACATTTTTTTTTATAAATACTGTTATACACAATAAGCATATTTAAAAGATTAAGTAGAAGTTTTTATAATCAGTATAGGGAAACGCAAAAGATAATTTGTTTTTATAGAAAATACTGTTATACAGTAGAATTTCTATAGGAAATACTGTTATACACAAGATTTTCTATAGAAAATACTGTTATACAAAAGATTTTCTTTTAAGAATACTGTTATACACAAGATTTTCTATAGAAAATACTGTTATAGAAAAGATTTTTTATAGAAAACAGTTTTATACGCATGATTTTCTAAAGAAAATACTGTTACACGCATGATTTTCTATAGAAAGTACTGTTATACACAACATTTTTTTTATAAATACTGTTATACACAATAAGCATATTTAAAAGATTAAGTAGAAGTTTATATAACTAGTATAGGGAAACAGCAAAAGATAATTTGTTTTTATAGAAAATATTGTTATACAATATAATTTCTATAGAAAATACTGTTATACACAAGATTTTCTATAGAAAACACTGTTATACAAAAGATTTTCTTTTAAGAATACTGTTATACACAAGATTTTCTATAGGAAATACTGTTATAAACAAGATTCTACAGAAAGTACTGTTAGACACAAGATATACTATTAAAAATACTATTAAACACTAGATTTTCTATAGGAAATACTGTTATACACAAATTTTTTATAAAAAATACTGTTATACGCAAGCTTTTCTACAGAAAGTAACGTTATACACAAACATTTTTTTATAAATACTGTTATACACAAGATTTTCTATTGAAAATGATGTTTTAAAGTACTTTATATAAATGTTTCATACTTTTTTTACACCACATAAAGCGATTGATAAAAAACTAACAATGATTTGACAGCAGCTTTAACTACAAAAACAATTATGTACTATGAAAATCAAAAAGGGACAGTAAATTTCATATATTATATATTCAAATATTACTCTTTCTTCACACAAAATATCTACAACAACAAGGCCGTTTTACTCTGTACATACGTCCGTTTTCACACTCTTCAATTCTGACTCGTCAAGGCAAGTATTTTTGGGGTGGTGAGAAGAAAAAGAGAATAAAAGGTTTACAAACTTGACTGTACAGTCGTACAGTTTTCTTATTTCCTTTTGTTTTTTTTTATTTTATGCATGTTGATTTGCATGAAAAAATACGAAAATTGAATTGACGTGTGTGAATGAAATGGCAAGTTCAAAAGAGAATTGAATAAAAGCTGGTCAGCTAAAACTGAAGAGTTTCAAACAGGACGTCTGTTCTTATTGTGGTCTGTAAAATTGATTGGAAAAAAAATTGCACTGTTGAATGAAATCGTATTGAAACTAGTGTATCTTATTATACAACGATTTTTTTTCTCACACTGAAACAAAATGTTGAGTTGAATTTGCTTTGGTGCCACCAAAAATTAAAAACCGCACCGGAACTAAAAAAAGCGCACCTTGGCGCACAGTAAAAATTTAAAAAACACCAAGTTAACAACACAAATGTAACTTTACAATGTGTTTGGATTGGCTTAGCAATCAACAACAATTGTTTGAGCACATAATTGACAACATAATAGCGCAATTCACAAACTTGTGCATTTGCAAAAGTTTTAACATATGTTTGCTCTACACTAACAAAATACACAGCAAGAGCAAAAATATGCTAAATTGTTTTGCAAATGCAATGATGCAATATCATTTGCACGAGATTGTGAATTTTTTATTTTTAGAAGAGCTTTTTAGTAAAACATAATTATTGAATTCACAAGGGATGTTGTAGTGTCGTAGGAGTTGTACGTCATCTGAATTTACAATAGTTGTACAAATGTTGTTAGTAATCTTTATATAAATATTGTGTACAACACCTACGACATTTTTACATACATATGTTTTTCAAATGTACTTTTCTGTACATTTAAAACTTAATTTCTTTATTTATTAAAGAGAAATTTAATTTTTACGAAAACGAAATGTTTGGAAACTGTTTTACTGCCTGCAAGTAATGATACTGATATATTTTTTTATAAAAGTTAAAAGTTTTACGAAAAATTTATTTTTTAGTGAGTATGTATAGTTTTCTGAGACACTGTATGTTTTTTAAAAATTGTATGAAACTTGAAGTGTTGCTAAAAGTTAAAATGTGTATCTCAACATAAAAATTTCTCATTTTAGCTTAAAGAAATAATTAAACAGTAACACTCAAACCATAAACTGATTAACAAATTTAAAACAAGAAAATAAAATAAATAAACAAAACAATTTAATAATGAATATTGCTGAAAATGTTACACTATGTTTTAATTTTGTAAAATATTCATGTTTTCTGTTTTGTATATTTGTTTTTAAAATAGTTTTATTTTGACATTTTAAAGGTTTGGCAACATGCTCAAAATTGTGTTCATCATCAGATAGTTGTATCATACAATGTACAATATACAACATACAATATAACTTGTAAATTTTGACCTTTCAAAGTATTTTAATCAGAATGTAACATGCTTTATTTATAAATTTCTCAAATTATGATCTCATAGACTAGAGCTAAATATTTATAAAAAACTTTATACAAAAACTAAGTAAGTTTATAAGGTGTAAGTTTAGACCTTTTTACTTGCCACTTTAAACCATTTGATGAAGTTATTATAAAATAAATTTAAACCCTTATCACACGAATAACACAAACAATGTTGCCTGTTGACTAGCAGGCACCGTAGTGGTGCAGGGGTCAGAACGTAAAGAATTCTGATGAGAGAAAGTGGTGTTTCTCGAAACATATGTAAATTCAACCAACACCCAGGTTCGAATCCTAGTCAAAAATTATCAAAAAATAAAAATTTTTTCAAGTTGTTAAACAATTCCTTCTTCAGTAAAAATAACTTAATGAAAATTAAATTCAATGAACTTAAGCCTAACTAATAGAAAATATCAAAATTGAATTATTAACAGTTCAACAAAAATACTTCTAATTAACAAACAAACAATATTATTAAATCAAATGCATTTTTTGTTTTTCTGCTCTTCAAATATTGACTTCAAACACGAGAATTAAAAATCATTGTTTGTTATACCTACAAATTCAAGTTAGTTATTGTTAAAAAGAAACGCAAAACGTTGACACACCTTTGTTGGGTTAATAAATATTGCTGTTTAAAAATAGTAATGCTTTCAATATGTTAACTTTGCAAATGTTCTAAAAATAGCCATTATTGATAAAAGAAAGCGTGTAAGAATTTGTTTCAACAATCAAAAGTCGAATTGAAATAGAACAACTTAATATTTGAAGGGTATAAGCATTTTATTGATTATTTGAACATGGCGTTAAGAGTTTTTACATCAGATTACAAGTACGTAATTAATATATACGTCATTACAGTGAGTATCAAACAGTTGTGCTATAATTTTAACAAGTTTTTGCCGCTAATTTACTTTTTAAATATATTTGATTAGTCATAATAAATTTCAGTTTAATTATTTATCTTACCGATTTAATCGCTCTACCGCTGCATGTGTACAATTGTTGATAGTTTAAACCCCTATATAAACCCGTAACCATTAAATAAACAAAAGAAATCAATTTCAGGGAAATAGTTTTTAAATGTCCGCCATAAAATACCATTGAACTAACAAAATTATATACAAAGCTATTGGCCCATATGAAGGCACCTAAAAATACTTAAAGATAACATTTGCTTGCCATTAAACGCCCCTGTCAAAATCAAAGAATAATCACAAATTATTTATACAAATGAATTGAGTTGAATCAAATAATTGAGTTGTATCTATTGAACGAAAACATATACACATACCTGCAAACATTAAAACACAAGTACGTTTACATATACTTTTACGTCACTGTCTTACGGTTAGTGGTGCTTACTTAGTCTGACAACAAAAATTATAGAAATTCGAAAAAGAATGTTTATAGACCACTAACACGACAAAACCTACCTACCACAAGTCTTAAGCAATGACAAATTCTTTCAAAATATTAATATTAATCATTTCATGTAAATACAAACAAATCCTACATATTTACAAAAATATATTTATACAGTTGTGTTGACAACTCAATCACACCAAACTACAGCATAGTTTTAGGACTTATATGAATTTATTAAAGCTAAACTATTTGTTATCTCAAAGGCTTATTTTAATAAGATTTTAAGGTGTTGTTTTTTGCTACTACAACTTTTTTACTCTTAACTGTATTCTATAGATTTATCTACAGCCATATCTTGTTCTTTGAATAATCAAAAATTTGCAATTGATTTTTATTTTAATTCATTTATTTTATTCAGCTTGACATATTTCGAACACATTCGAACACTCCCAAATAAATTGACATGAAATGTCAAATGGTTTTCTTTTACACAACAAACAGCATTAAGAAAATTCAATTTATTAATAAATTATATATGTACATACAATCTTAACTTTTAAGAGTTGTTATTAAAAGAATGTAAAGCTTATATATTATTAAATTTTCTATTTAAATTTCAAGTATCAAAAGAAATGTTTAATTGCTTGCAAATTCTCTCACACTCATATTTTGTAATCATTTTGTTCTATATTGTTTTAATTTAAAACATGTGTCATTTGATTCGTTAACAGAAACTTATAATTATTTGTTAACTTTGTGTTGGTTTTAAAACAAATAGACGTCAATGTATTTTAAAACGAAAGAAAACCCGATAAGATAAAGCAACATAAAAGGGTTTGCGAAAAAAATCGATATTACTAAATGTTTTACAAAGTATTTACTTTAATGGTTTACTTTAAGGTTTTGAAACATGGTGTATTTGAAAATATATACAAAAATACTTAAAAGCGGTTTAAAGGGATAAGCGTTGGGTGGGGGAGGAGGTTGTGGTAAAAAAATAGCCTAGAAACGGGAGCTTAATGATATGACATGAATAATTTATGTGAGGTTTCTTTGCAATCGTCAGTTGTCAATTTACTTTTCTAAATGTTATAATCGCTAAATGCAAAACCAAAATTGTGGGAATAAGTCAATCAAGTATTTAATTTATAGCCGAATTGCGAAGTCAACATGTTGCCAGAAAATGTTTCTAGGAAATATGTTGCTAACAACATGTTGTCAAGAAATATATTGTTAGCAACGTATTGCCAGAAACTGTTTCTAGGAAATATGTTGTTAGCAACATGTTTTAAGGAACCTGTTTAAAGAAAAATATTGCCAGCAGCAGGTTTTAAGGAAAAATGTTACCAGCAGCATGATTTAAGAAAAAATTTTGCTCGCAGCATTTTTTTAAGAAAAAATATTATCATCAGCATGTTTTGATGAAAAATTTTATCAACAGCATGGATTAAGGAAAAATGTTCCCTTAAAAAATGCTGCCGTCACCATGTTTTTGGGAAAAACGTTGCCAGCAACATGTTGCCAGAAAATATGTTGCCAGCTACAAGATTTTTAGAAAAATATTGGCAGCAACATGTCTATAGGAAATATATTACCTGCAACATTTATATAAGAAATGTTGTGTCTGCAACATGTCTAAAGAAAATATGTTGCCAGCAACATGTCTATGGGAAATATGTTCCAGCAATATTTTTATAGGATTTTTTTTTTTGCTGACAATATTTATAGGGCAAATATGTTTCTTGCAAAATGTTTATGGGAAACATATTTCAGCCACCATTTCCATGGAAAAAATGTTTCCAGCAACATTTGCGTGTTAAACATGTTACCGGCAACATTATAAGAAAAATGATTTTGATCACATTTTCATAATGTACCCCGATAGACCAGGTGATAGAGTGCCGGACTATCAGTCAAAGGGTTGCGGGTTCGATTCCCGCCAAAGACTCTGGGTGTTTTCTGCAGATAAGCCAAAAGCTTCGCAGTTTGTGTTTGTTAATTAAAAAAAAAAATCATATATACATTTCTGGCAACATTTTCATGAAAAAAGTTAGTTAGTTTCCATGCTAATTTCATACTCAGAAAATATCTCAATTACAAGTCTACACATAAAATATCGAAATAGCATTTGTAACCGACAAGAAATTCAATACTAATCAATTAATTGCTAATTGCATTTAATGGTTTGCATACATTTTATAAAATTAAAACCCCTAATTTTTATACTCATTTATTTTCTATTTGCTTTACCAAACCAATTGAAACTGGACTTAGACACTGACAATACATTTTCTCTTGTTCATTTATATTTGTATTATTTAGCAAATAATATTATTTTTTTCGTACAACAAATTAATAAAATGAAATCACTTTCATTCCAAGTACACAAATGAACAGATTAATGATAAGATAACAATAAAACAGAGTATATTATGTTAAAGACATATTATATTATGTTAGTTATTATTTACAAAATATAATTGAATATTTTCTATAATCAAATATAAAACAAAAAACCACAGAAACACATTTAACTTTTTATCGTTCGGCATAATAATGAAAGAAACAACATAAGATGTATGTAAGTTAATAACATACTTTTAGGTGGAGTGTTTTAATAATAGTAAATGGCCTATTTTAAGGGAGTATATAATTATTTGTTAAATTGCTTGACAGATATTTAGTCACACAAATTATGAATTATAGTTTATTAATGATTTAACGGCTTAGCTTTCTTTACTTGTAACAATTTATCACTTAGTTATGAAGTGTTGTGATATTAATTTTTCATCCCTTATGCTTCAGTAAAGGTCAAAATTTAAAAATTACTCTTTGCCAGACATCATGACAATACCATAAAAGCATATAAACTTTGCTTTAAATCCCTAAAAAATTATATTTTGCTTAAATGATGAATGAATGTCTTTCTTGGTACTTTGATTATTTGGCCCACCAAATATTATTCTTGTCTAAATTAAAACTGTGTAAGATGCGTTTGTCAAAATTGTTGATGTGTATCTTTTAAAATGATAAATGATGTGCATATTGTTTTTAATCTTATGAATTTCATTTAATTTTTACTTTTTTTCTGTTATGCCACAAATTGTTGCCATTTTAATGTATTTATGTGTCTTTCTTTGGAATTTTGCCAACAGAAATGCTTTATGAGTGTCTGTCTAAATGTAAAAATATTTTGCACTTGTGGTGATGGTATATTTGAAGGGTAAGAATAGACAAACACAACAAACACACTTGGGTACATTTATGAAAACATGGATAATAAAAAAAATTATCTGCTTAAGTGGAAATTGTTTATTGCTTGAAAAAGCCTCCTTCATGCAATGTTCAATTGAAATTATGGTTTTTGAAATTGAGTGTATTTCTTTTTTGGGGTCACAACATTAAAGAAATGTTAGATAGAAAGAATTTTGAACATTAAATATTTTTAGATTTGTTTCTAGGACAAAATGAGATTAGTTTTCTTTTTGATATTTAGTGTAATATTTTTTTGATATTTATTAGGATTTGAATGGATCGCCTTGATCTCCACACAAATATGAAAGGGCATTAAGTTGCATTTAACAAATTGATATAGGAAAACATAGTCCAAAACTACAAGACACTGTTAGATGTGTCTTCTAATGGTATTTCTTATGATATAAAAATATTTATGTACCTTCTGGAAAAACCTTGATATATGAGCTAAAACATTTTCTATTTTTAGAAAATTTTCTAGGTATATGTGTATTTTTACTTTCACATGTCATTTTTGGAATACTTCATTTAAAAAATCAATTATTTTATTTCATTTTACGTAAAGCAACATCATGCTTTGTAAGATATAAAAGCAAGTACATAAATTAAATACTAAATAAAACTAAATAAATGATGTTTGTAAAATGTTTTTAATGATTTACATTTTTTTTTCTCTTTGTAGCAAAAAATGCATTTGAAAGAAATAAAATAAAATTAGTATATATATGTATACTTATATAAAACTACTAAAAGTATGCTTTAAAATATTTGCTTTTGTAGATAAAATAAGTGGGCAACATTTTTATTAAATATTAAAGTTTGTAATAGAGGAATTTATAACTTTTTAAGGGATGGAGAATGGAAAAGAAAATTTTGATCAAACATTAAAAGTAACCACAGCTTAACGAATTGGCTCTTAAAACACCTAAGTGTAAGTCTGTGACTCTGCACTGATTACAAAGTGATAGTCTGGTAACTGTTTCAATATAGTGGACATAACACTGTGTCTCCAATAACAATGAATTACATAACGTACAAGGCATATTAAATGTTTGCTTATTGTCTTAATGACTACTAAAATGAAAAGTATTCTCCTTACTGCCGCATATAACTTTGTAACTTGCTACTATTTCAAAACCGGAAGTTTTTACATTATTTTGGCACTTTAGTTTAGCTACAAAGGCAATGGGAAAACGTATAACAAATTTAAAACTTACACACAGTTTTATTATTATTATTACTTCTCTCTATTGCCAAAACTTTTACAAAACCCCCATATAACTAAAAGAGGAAAAAATCATTTCAATATGGCTAAAATAGTCTATAATAGAAAAAACGCATACAAAGTAAATAAATAATCCTTGGTGGTTTTCCCTGTTACAAGTAGATGGAAAGTAGTTTTCTTTGCTGTCTTTTGCTTGGTTTTATTATGCTTTTTATTTTCCTTGTTTTTTTTTTGGCAGACAATACAAAATATTGAATATTTGTTATGAAAACTGTAATAAAAAACTGCATAAAAAATTAAACTATCAGCAAGTTAGTAAAAAAAAAACAAAAAAAAATAATTTAATAAAAACTTTTATAGAGTGTTAAATGTCAAAATGGGCAGTATTCATTTCAAATATATGCTAAATTATTTTAATAGTGATTTGTAGTTTTTAAGGATTTAATAACAACATGTACAAATAAATACATGTTCTTATTTATACCCGCAATAGCAATTTTAAATTACAAAATATATTTTAAGAAAATTATTTATATAGTCAACATGTAAGAAAATAGAAATCTTTCTTCGGATGTTCTATATTTCAAAAAAAAAACCTTGGTTTATACCCAAAAACATCCTGCATATTGTGTAAACAAAAGTTGTAAGTCCTGCTTCACACTCATCAGTTCTGAGTGTCAAGTCAAGTATTTTTCAATGAGAAGGAAGAAGATAAAAGATAATTTTCTCTTTCCTTCATATTGAAAAATGCTTGACTTGACGAGTCAGAACTGCTGAGTGTGAAACAGGTCTAAGATATTTAAAACTTTTCTCAAAAGTGCCTTAAGATATGCTACAGATATTTACAGACGGCTGTCAGATCATACAATGTTGTCAGATCTGGCAATGTGCTAGCAATGTATTGACATTAAAAAATTGTTAGAAAAAGGTAAATTGTCAGTTCAGACGACTGTAAAATCTTACAATTTCATAGGCACACAATCTGTCAACTATCAACATCTGTCTGTTGTATATCAAAAAATATCAAATTCGTTGTCAGGTATTGTCAGAATTGAGTGTGTGTGTTTAAAAATTTTAAATATTGTCATGGAGCAAAAAAGAAAAATTTAAACAATTTTATTTGCATACTCGTATGTATGTACTGGAAGACAAAATGAAGAGAAAATAACAAAAAAAAAACGCACAAAGTTTTGTCAAAGAATTGTATGAAATCTGCGACCTCTTGCCATAAAATATTTTTGAGTAGTTTTTATTTAACGCAACCAGCATCGTGCAAACTTCGCCCTGCCTCAACTTCCTTGATATGTTTGATAATACTTTCATGTGACCACACGGATTCTACCTTTTTGCGGTAGGATTTTTGTTTCGCCCTTGATTTTTTGTCACCTTTACAGGCTGTTGGCAACTGAATAATAATATTCAATTCAATTGGCTCATAGCTGCACTCTATGAAGCAGGATTCGTTAATTGAAATGTCGCTATTAATTCTTATTTATTTTTTTTTTTTAATATTATTGAAACACACTTTTGATTATTTATTCACCTATGTATGGATATATGTATGTACCAGAGACCTGCAACGAGTACTAAATTTTCGGGTATACTTAATCATGCACATTGATTTTTATGATTTAATCGTTTTTGTTCAAATGCACAAAACGCTCGTTTACGCAACCGTTCGTTTCAAACATTCAGTTTTATTCACTGGTTGTTTTTTGCGAACATGAATATTCTGACTGTGTCGTTAAATGTATGAAGCTCGTTTTACATCAAAGCCAACGTGTTGTTAGCCGAACATGTGTTTTATTCATTTGTTGTTTTATGCGAACATGAATGTTCGACTGTGTCGTTAAATGTATGAAGCAGCTCATTTTACATTTTTTCTTTAATTTTTTTTGCTGTGCAAAGATATATTTGACAAACTGTACATATTACAAATTTTATCATTGCTTTGTCAAATAAGTTTTCTTTTCGACGAAATAATGTTAAATAGGTAGTAAATGCACATTTTTTATGTTTTCATATTTTTCTGCCAGCCGCTTTTTACTTATAAGTGGCTCGTGTGTTTTTAGTTCAATTCCAATCAGATCATGCACAACAAAGCCGACATGCAAAAAACAAACTGTGTATAAACAAGAATTTTTGTTTTCAAACATTGCAGTTCGAACCAAGTGTTGGAAATGATTTATACTCGTTGCTGAATTTTTTGTGTGTGCATAAAAAGTGAATAAGCATAAAATTGAATCATACTTTTTTGTATTGTTCTTAAAATTCAACGTTAGTGAATAAGTCGGCTCGTTCATACTTGTTGCAGGTCTCTGGTATGTACATTAGGGTGGCCCCGTTTGTATGGAGAAAAAATAAGGTATCGACGTTCCCGACTAATATTAAAATTTGATGCATTTTAAGACTACGTTTCTCAATTTTTTTGTTCTGGGGTCAATATTTGGTGAGCTGGATCAAAGGATAAAAATTTCCTTTTTAGAGGTTTTTTGATTTTTTTCATATTTCTTCCAAATTTGGTATCATATGAAAGGTCTTTGCGAGGCGCATTCAAAAATTAAAAAAAAAAAGAATTTTTAATTCAAAAATTTTGAAAATTTCCGACAAAATTTTATTTTTTCATATAATTTACTTAAATAAATAGTTGAAATTTCTTGATTATAAACATCATGCAATTTAACCGAAATGGTTTTTTCCCGTTTTTTTTTAAATTTTACCTATTTCAATTTGTATTAGTTTTTTTTTTTTAACCTTAATTCTTCCCTACCTGACAATCTTTGTTAACTCAATTCGTTAATGTAATGGGTATTAAAATAACGTAAATTTTATAAGCTAAACAAATTAAATATGTTTAATCTCTTATACTTTTTAGTTATATAGTTTTAGTTTTAATGCGGTTTTGGTAATAAAAGTTAATAAAAATTTACCAGCAAATTGGCTTACACTTACGCACACCATCGTAGTGATGCTTTAAAAAAATATTTAAATTATGTGTTTTAATTACTATACTAATTTGTATTTAAGACAAACCTTTTAATTAAATTCTTGTTAAATATCAAATTTTTTTCGTAGCATTCCAACTGCTTTAAGTTTATGTCTAAAATTAAATTTCTATTTAAGTTGTTCGTACTATTTTATTTAGCTATACCCTTTACACATTTTAATCATACACAAATAATAAAAAATATAGGGGACGTGATATAAATACATACGTATAATTTAACCTACAAAACAAACAGCCCTAAAAGCAGGCAACATATATTTTTATAAAACAATAATTGCAGATTTTGTTGTATGTATATGTAATTGTATAAAAAGCTGTTAATCTTTTCATAACATGCAATTAATGCAAAAAAAATCAAAGAAAAAAATAAAAATTTTTTAGACAGTCATAAAACCCAGCAGCTATACTGCCCCTTTTTAATGCAATCATACATGTATTTAAAGCCCAGTTGAAATTTAACAGCAAAAAAAAAATCTTCAAAAATTAATTAACCATCAACAACTCGTAGGTGGTAACAAATTGTAGCCCTTAGTTGTATTTATTTTTCGTTATAGAGCATGCAATTTATTTTGCAATTGTTTGGAAAATTAATGAGGCTTTAAAAGAACTGGGGCAATAAAATAAATCTGCACAAAAACTGCTGCATGCCTTCAGGCGAAAACTTAAGCTAGCTTTACACGATTGAAATTTTCTTCAATGCTTCAACTCGTGTTTACATTTGGAAGAGCAATTTTGAAGAAAATTTCAATCGTGTAAATCTAGCTTTACAAACATAAAAACTAAAACTTTAATAGTGGGTTTTTTTCTGTCTATGTAAATACAAACAACAATTTTTAACTAATTAAAACTGTCCTTAATGAGAAATAATAAGAAACTAATAAGAAATTTTTAGTATAAACGTGTATATAAGCCTTAAAACTTTTTTTATAGAAAAACTTATGTTTATGTTTAAAATTAAATAAATGTTAAAAATTTAGTTTTAAGACAAAAAAATAAACTTTGTATTTACCTCAAATACTTATGTACTCGTTGAGAACGATAGTAAAAGTATTGCAGTTGCTTGCAGTTTTATTGTTGTAGTTGTTATTAATAGCTTAAGGACATCATGATGATGATGATGATGATGAGGAACCTTTTAAGGAAATTAAAACATGTGTATGTGCAAACAACACACACACACACAATACTACAGGAAACAACTGTTACAACTATAGGAAGGAAGTTTAGTAAGTTGTGTAAGTGTTTGCTGAGTTAGGGCAATTTCAATTTCATATTATGTATTCAAGGATGTTGCAACTGATTTGTATAATTTTAATGCGTTTTCCAAAAGATAACAAATGGAAAATTTTAAACAAAATTCAAATATTGTAATATAAATCATATGAAAACTGCTAGGCTTTGAAGCAGTTTCTAGTAAGTTGCTTATGCCCGAAACAGCTCAGATCAGTTTGAATTGTTTATTATTTTAAGTTTTCATAAAATAAGTTTTCAATTTAGGTATTTTTTAGTTAGTGTAAAACACGCTTGTGCCAAAAATACTAAACCAAAATGGAACAAAATCTCCAAAACTGTTAATAATTTTCCTAAGTTGTTGGGTATTGAAAATTAGCAAAATCAGTGCAGTTGTGCAGCAAAATGTGTGACAACCTGAAACAAACGTTATATATTTTTACAAAACTATTTTACAATACAGTTGTAGACAGACCACCAATAATAAATTTCATTTAATTTTCCTAAGTTATTGGGTATTGAAAATTAGCAAAATCAGTGCAGTTGTGCAGCAAAATGTGTGACAAACTGAAACAAACGTTATGTATTTTTACAAAATTATTTGACAATACAGATCACCAATAATAAATTCCAGACTCCACAAAGTTTTATAATTATTTTAATGCAATTAATTTCTTTAGTGTAAAGTTAGTGTAAAACAAGACTCTGCAAAAATACTCAAACAAAATTGAACAAATTTTCCAAAACTGTTAATAATTTTCCCAAGTTGTTGGTATTGAAAATTAGCAAAAGCCGTGCAAAATTGTGCAGCAAAATGTGTGACAACCTTAAATAAATTTTATATATTTTTACAAAAGTATTTAACAAAGCAGTTGTAGAAAAACAATAATAAGTTTTAGTTGGAGCGTGTTTAAAATTCGAATCAGAAGAATAAAGTTTCTTGTGTGCTTTTACTGTAATGTTATGAGATTGATGTAAAAATTTTAGCTTATTGACCAACAACTAAAAAGTAAAATTGTTCCAGTTTTTGTTCCAGGTCGTGTTTTTGATGCGTCCTGCTCAAAACAGTACTTCAACTATCCTCTTTAAGAACCTAATGACCTAGATTTAGTTGTTTACTGAACAATTTTCAAAGTTTCAGTTGTTATCCTTTTCTGAACTATGGCATTGTCTTCAACTTTGTGTTTATAGTTCAATTAATTTATAGTCCAATTTGCCTTCCAGAAAAGTGTTGTCCCGGCCTCAGCATTACATTCTTCTCTTTGAGTTCATGCTTTAGTTGTTTAGTTTTAGTTTAGTTTCCAAATTCATTAATAGGTGAGAGAATTGGGTGTTTTAAAAATTTTCAAATTCTGTTGCTTACCAATAAACAATCCTAATGAGTATTTTGTTACCCACAAAAACAATTGTCAAGGAGCATATTTAATTAAATTACTTTAAATCAGCTAATGAATTGTTTTGAAGCTGATTAAAATCTATAAACTGGCCTGAATTATGAGCGTATCTCAAAATTATGCAGAATGTAGTAAGTGTCATGTCAAGTGGATTTACTTAAATTTATTTTCATAAATATTCCTATTATATCCATACCCTAGCGTTTGATTGATTTACAAAAAAAAACTATTTGCAATTAGTTTATTTAAATTTATTATTCAGCTGCAGTAAGAATAAATGAAATAAAATTATTATTCATATTGTTTTTAAACAAAATGAAATCCATGTTTATTAAATTGTAATATTTATTTGTAGATTTTTATATGCATGTAGTTACAGTATGCTATAAAAGTAAAGTAACACATGATATTTTGCACTTTGTTTGTTCATCGCTTTATGTTATTTAGCCAATGTCATATTTTATTGACTTCTTGAGGTAGCTATTTGGAGTTGATTGACTTCATACATATAAATGCCAAAAGGTGTTTTTAAAGACGATTTTTTTTATTTAAGGGACAAGTTATTTTATGTGAATATGAAAGATTTTCAAAAAGTAAGTCTGGAATGTAAATCAAGTCTCAAACATAAAATTTGATAAAGGTCTGATATCAGTAAAAGCAGCATGTGCTAATGCAAATGAAACTACATAGAAACTAAGTGAAAAAAGGAACTCTCGATTGTCTTCTCTAGATGTCACCGGGCCACTTAAAGAGGAGTTTATTGTGAGTTATCGTTGAGTGGACATCAAAGCGTTTTCAAAAAGTTCGTTAAGTGTGTGTTGAAGTAAGGTTTAAAAGAGTATTAAAAGACAGAGTGTTTGCTTACCTAAACCATTTTTTACATTTGAATAAATAACGACTCGTTATATTTTCTTTAACCCTCCGTCTTACACATGTTTTGATTTTCACATGAGTCTAGCCAGACCCACTCAGTTTTTCATGTACTTAATTCGAAAAAAAACAATTTTTTTTAATTAAATGTATTATAACATATGAGGAGGTCCATAACAAAACGCAATAATTACATTTTTCAAGTTTTTTGATTTTTTGATTGAATCATATTTTACACATTGAAATCTATATTACCTTTATTATAAAGCATTCCAAAACTCAATAACTACACTGCAATTCAATATCAAATATAATGGTTCAGAGCAAAATGCAATAATTACACATCTTTGCAACAAATCGCTACAAGAAATTTTAAAAAAGTCAACTTTATAAATAAATTATGCTCTGGTGGTAACTCTTAGATAACTGTAAGACGTAAGGAATTTTTGTTTAGTTAATACATTTTGCTTTTGTTAGATAATTGTAGTATGTATTGGACAAAATCTTTCATTTATGTGAATTAACGACACAAGCCTAGTTAATTGTGAATAAAGTAATTTATAAATTTAAATATTTACAAATAAAAATATTTCTTAATGAATTGTATGAATTTGGATTAAATAAATTTAATTTAATAAATGTGTTTAACATAAAAAAGTGTTTTCATTTTTCTACAAGTGGTTGCAATTTAAATCAAAATGATATAATACAAATCTATTCAAAGCAAAAAGCAGAAATTCCAGCCCTAGTTCAGATCAGAACGCAATATTTTCATACAGTTCAAAGCAAAATGAAATAAATACTATGGTTCGGACCAAAACGCAATAATTCCAAAGTTGTTATCTAAATAACTTTAAAACAAACTGACAGATAAAATAATTAATTTGTGATTAATATTATTTTTTGTAGACAATAATACCTCAATAATTGTTTTTTAAAAAAATTATGTGCTACTAACTTAAATTACATTTTGTCGTTTATCCAAAAAAATGTGATGGTGTAATTATTGCGTTTTGTTATGGACCTCCTCATATGTATTATAACTTTTAAATAAATTGTGAATTAATATTCATATGTTTAAAGGGGAATCACAATTTTTATAATCATCAATACAAACATAAATCAGAGGTTATGAAAAATGTAAAGACAGTTTCAATAAAACTTGTACCTTATAAATTAACTAGATGGAGTTACTTGTTGTTACTTGTATGTTTATGGCTTTTTTCTCGAATTAACCTAACTTAACCTTGTTTAATAGATATAAATAAATAATAACAGATAACTGGACAAAAAAATCATTAAAAAAGCAAGAAAAATATAAAATGCATTTACAATACAAAATATATGTATGTGGATGTGACCAGACCCATGTGTTACAAATGTGATTTGTACAGTATAATTATCGAATAAGTGTCCTTCTATATCCCTTACTGGAATTATTTTTAAAGTATTTATAGCGAACTAAATTGTAGAAAGGTACCTACAATTTCAAGTGTCTAACATTTCAAATTGAAAAAGGTCTGGCCAAACTCATGTTTAAGACAAAGGGTTAAACTGATTGGCGCTTTTATTTTGCAATTAAAGAAATCAGGTTTATTTAGAAGGTAAACACGTAATAATACTTTTAGCACAAACTGTATGTGTATATAACTAAAAACTTATGATGATTATGTTTTTTACAACAAATAAATTAAAAGAGATTTGCACGCATGTAATAAAATTATTTATTTATTTATTTTGATAAAAAATAGATATACGTATGTATGTATAGTGAAGAAATATATAATTTTTAAATAAAAAATATTACTTTTTATTTTTTTTTTGTTGGCATATAAATTAATAAAAGCCTGCCGTTGCTTAGAAAATCAAATATTGTTCATTATGACTTTTGTTTATTATTAGTAGATTTATTTGAAAAACTATTGATAAAGTAATAAATAAGTTACGAAATCAAATCAAGTTTAATTTATCAGAGGTAAAGCTTATGCTGTTGAAATAAATTGAAATTTAAAAGCCAATAAACAATTAAAATAAATTTTGTATATATTTTTAAAAACTTTAAGCCCTGTTCACATGAATGTTTAAATACTTGTGTTACAAAATAAACGACTGAATATTTCTGCATCACAAATTTATGCTATTTTTTTTATTATTTAAGAAGGTCTAAAAGAACAAACTAAAATTAAATTTCTCTTATAAAAATTCGTGTTTTAACGGATTGCATCATTAAAGTTGTATACAAATAATCATATACTTTACTTTATTTAGGCTAATATAACTCCTATATCAAAAGTTTTGAAAATGATTGTAAATATTGTTCGCCTGATTTTAGGCTATAGAAATTTAAATTGAATAAAATGTGTTGCATAACAAACTAGCTGACCGCACCGGCCATGTATGTAATGTCATCACGTGAGAACGGCTGAAGCAATTTGGCTGATATTTTTTATTCGATTCGAAATTCTCAGAAGATGGTTTGTAAAGAAAAAAAAATTAAAAATTCCGGGTAAAACTCATTTCTTTAAGGATGAGAAAATTGTAGCAAAACTCAATGAACTAAATTTTAGTGCCTCCTTTTCACTTTTCATTTTTCTTAATAAGCGAATTTCTTTGAAATATAAATCATTAGTAAATACCGAGCGAAGCCGGGACGGTCAGCTAGTTTGTTATACAACACATTTTATTCTATTTAAATTTCTATAGCCTAAAATCAGGCGAACAATATTTACAATAATTTTTAAAACGTTTGATATAAGAGTTATATTGGCCTAAATAAAGTCAAGAATATGATTATTTGTATACAACCCTAATTTGCTTAACTACTTTCCTTGCAACCAGAGAAATTTTCTCAAAATGTTTAAATTATTTTCAGATATGATTTCATTATTTTTAAAAATCTACTCTTAAAGCTGGTATCAGATATCAAACGAAAAACTTCCCAACAATATTTCGTTTTTCTTAAACACTTGTATTATTTTACGTTAAATATTAGAAAAACAAAAACAGAAACAAACACTCATTTGAAAAGCAAATAAGTTTTATTACTTCAAAATATCTAAAAAGATTAAAATAGAGAAATAACTCAGACACTTACGCATACGTCTTAATAATTGTCGCCAAACGTTTTGTGTTGGTGTCTTTAAAAAAAATTTAAATATGTACTTTAATTTAAAACTTGTTCAAACAGAAGGCGAAGGTATTAACAATTTGTATTTATTTTTTTTTTATATAACAAAGAAATTCTTAGCAATAAAAACAATATGCAATTATATATACATATATATATAATGCGTTAAAATGTTTACAAAACAAGTTAAACAAATAGAATTAATGTACATACAGTGGTGGACTTATAATTAGAAACTTTTCAGCATATATATTTGTTTATATATTTTAAAATTTAGCTCCACATATTAAAAATAATAACTATAAATAACTAGTAAATTAACAAATTATTTTTAAGTTTAAAATAAACAAAATGCACAGCATCAATTCTATTTTAAGAAAAATTAACTTAAACACCAAAAACACAATATCACATTGGTCACATAATTAGAAACTAAAAAAAGAAATGCAAGAAACCTTAGTGAGGTGTTACAAAATGGACTTGTCCTTTAATATTTTGTTGAATAACCCTTATTTTTGACCACATTCTCCAGTCTTTTTGGCAAATTATTCACCGAACACCACATTAAGAACAGGCACCCGAGACCATAATAGGCCCGCCACCGGGTTTCACTGTTTTAACAGTGCACCTGGGGTCTAAGGTCTTATTTGGAGAATGTCTAACATACGATTTTCCATAAGATTGGAACAAGTTATTTCGTCGCTCCAGAGAATTCTATTCAAATTACGTGGATCTTGCAACCTTTTTTAGTGCAATGCACCCACGAAGCGTATTCTTATTGTCCGTGTGGATATTTCTGTGATTATTTGCTGTCCAATTTCAGCCTTTATTGCGCGCGAAGATAAAAATGTTTTTTTTACTGGCTCTACAAATAACTCTATATTCTGTTAAAGGGGTCTTTCGTGGCCTAGGTTTCCTAGCTGGGGCTGCAAACTCCTTTCTATTTTTGTACAAGTAATTGCATTAAATACCATTTTTTTTTTGAACAACAAAACTTTTGTGCAGTGGCCGACTTTTAAAGTTTTCCATTTTAATATTTTAATTAACCGTCTCATTTCTGGAGTACATGACTTGTTTTTCCGCATTTTCGAAACCAAACCGTATCAAAATTATTACAAGTGAATACATATATTGTTATTATATTAATTATACTCACTTTGTCACTAATAGTTAGAAAAGTTTAAAAGTAGAAGAACAAATTCACGTTTCTAATTACGTGGTTAGCAACAAAAAAAAACAATTTTGAAAATAATGTTTTTATATATTTTTTTGAATTTAACTTAGAACTCAACGTGTTGTGCATCAACAACAATGTTGATTGTTTACTCATTGAATAACGGTGAAAACAGTTTACAGTGTAGGTCTTTAAAGAACTTACACAGCGATCTTATTATATCAAAGCATCGTTTCTAATTATATGTCCACCACTGTATGGAATAGAATGTGCAATAAACTAATATTTTGTATTACAATAATTATCAGCTCTAAGTGTGTCTTCTACAATTACTTTCCAGCTAAATGGAAATTGCATTTCTTCTAAATATATAAATAAATATTACAGAAACTCTTAAAGCTTTCAACAAAATATTTAAAACTTATAAACAAATAGTTAAAAAATTACTTACCATTTAACATTACTTTTAGTTTAAAAAAAGAAGAAAAAAACAAGTAAGAAAACTATATTTACCTGTGCGGAATCTTTTATAAACTTCAGCAAAGTATTCTATAAGACAAACAAAAATAATTTGAAATAAAATTATTTGCTGTAAAATTTTCCCGAAATGGCCCACTGTGGATCCAAATTCTTAAGCCGTGATATAAATGGCTTGAAATACCTTTCATTTGATATATATATTGCTTGTAATTTGTTTGTATATGACTTAGAAATTAAAATATAGGCATAAATTGTTAAAAAAAAAATCGAGTTAGTCTTGGTTGTTTGCCTATATCTTAGCAATTTGTAGAGTGATTTCCCAGATTTTAATTATCAACTGAACTAGGACTATAGCTGATATATTGATGTACCAATTATGTACATAAGTTATTTGGGTACTGCTAAAAGCTGATTTCAACGTACATATCTACATTATTTGATTTCATAACCCGAATATATACTTTATGGTAATGCAAACAAAAAATGTGGAATTTTCAAACGGTATAACAAATTTGTACTTAAACATGACACTCTCCTGCTGTAGAATAGAATAATATTAAGAGATTTGCTATTTTAGCCCAAGAAGCAGAAACTTCGTTCAACATGTCACAATAATAAATTGTTAAAAACTTCTCTCAACTTGTAAGAATTTTTATGTTTTATTTAAATTTCAAATTTATCTCTTAACTATTCAACAGTAACAACAATAACAAATATCAAAACACACAAACATAAATATAAACAAATAAAAATATATTTCATATTTTCTTTTTGTTACTTCCAAAAACTAAAAATATTTTGTGTTGGAAAACCGCATAAAAGGAGTAGACAAGTGTGTAAACGGGTAAAGGAGGTAAAAAAATACATTTTGCTAAAAAAAAAACACTCGCATGTCATTTGCCATTCATAGCATCAGACTGCTTATAAATGTGAATTTTCTGCTTCATAGAAGAAACTTGTCTATCTGTCAGTTTGTATTAAATATTTCTTTCTGGTTTTATATTATTTTTAAGTAAGCGTGTGTGTTTTTGCAGATTTTTTTTCATTTGTATTTATATTTGTGATATGAAAAACTTTTGACAGTTTTATTAGCATGAGTGCAATAAGGAATGACCTTTCGTGGTGGGAGGTTTTCAAATGCATTCATAACTATATATAGATACATAAGTAGATTCTTTTTTTGACTTCGTTTTAGTTAGTTGTTCATTTTTATTTTATTAAACTAAAGTAACAAATTGTGAAACACTGAATATTCCAGCAGAGAATGAATTAATTAATTTTCTTATTTAAGTTATTTAAAATATATATTACCATAAAATCCGACCACACTGCAGATCCTTTTTTTATAAACTGGGTACAACTGATTTGTTTTTAGCCATAACTATCATTATTCTGTTCATTTGCATGAGTCCTAAGCAATAAAAATATAAATTGTGCACAAATTACTTGAAAATCCGGCATTGTAAAACAGCTAGAGTTTCCAAAAAAAAACATAATGTAACAACATTGAACCTTTTCTATACAAATTATATGCTGGGTTACTTGGCTTATTGTGTCAGTGTTCGTTTTAAAACCTAATTTTATTTCTTTACACTTTTTGTGCAAATGAAAGTATCAGTTTTAATTAGAGTTTTTCTGTCACACAACTTTATTGCATGTGAGAATTAAAACTTAAATAGAGAGAAAAACATTTAATTGACAGAATTAAAAAGCTAACAAGTAAGAAATGTAAAGTATAATTTTAGGTGTTATAGAAATATTCCTTCAAATTCTAAAGACAGTTTTTACATGTTTTTTGCTTAACGAAATAAATTAAATTGTTTGAAAATGAAATGAAAAACTATATAAAATTGTTTTGTTAATATAATAAAGTTACTTAAGAAGTAATTTATTTTATAAATTTCCTTATAATTTCTAAAATAATTCTGTTAAACAATTTAAGAAATTATATCACAATAACTCAACAATTGTGTTTTAAGTAAAATTTTCAATGGCTTTATGTGTTGAATAAATTAAAATGTTTTAAAGTACAATCAGCAGTAAAGTAAGTTTTTATATTGTAATTAAAAATTAACATCAAGTTACTTAAGCATACTTTTTAAATCTCAAGGTTGTTATTAAGTATAGCCTACTTTTAGCAAGTTAAAGATATTGTTAAGTTTAAAATAAGTCGTTGGCAAATATTACTTAAAGTTATATACATGTATAAACTTATATAAAACTAAATAAATATAATAAAACATTAAAGTAATTTAGTTAACGCAGTTCATTTTAAAAGAACATTTCTATGGTAGTTTTTCTTAGAAATCTGTTGTTTTTCTTTTGTTTTCGTATTTTACACAGTATGTAAAATACGAAAACAAAAATTAAACAAATATCTTTTATTTTCATTAAAAGATTTTCTTTGTAAAAAAAACTTAAGCGGGAAAAGTTTATTAATATGACTATAACTTAATAAATTTGTTTAATGCGATTTTTAAGCACTCTTACATATATACGAATTATAACAATTAGTCTTCTAGATAAAAAGGAAAGTAGTTACAATTTCCTTAACATATGTAAGGATACTGAACTTAGTTAATGGCATTGCATATGTTGAGGCATTTGAAAAAGTTTTAAAACTGTAGTTTTAATAGTTTGAAAAGAACTAAAACAACTCTATAATAGAATATTAAGAGTTTAGTAATTATGTACATTTATATTAATATTTTTAAGTTTTCATTACTTAATTAGCTGATCCGGCAAACGTTGTTGTGCCTTCAGGTTTGAGGTAGGTTTTATTTAAATCTTGAATTCAAATGAATGGTGTTTTATTAAAATAAATACATAAATACTTCTATTGCTTTGCTGTGATATCATAATATCGTTCGTTGCAATGCTGTTGACATTTGTTGTTTTGTTGTCTGGAACATTGACCATGGCAAAAGCATGCATTTTCAAGACAATAAAAAAATATGTAGCTCCTATTATTAGTTATTGTGGATAACGCATACAAAAGTTAATATTTTTACAAACTTTTTAAATTTGGAACTCCTTTTGAAACACTTATTTTCCTTACCGTATTTTGCGTGGACAATGGCTCAAATATTGTTTCCAATTTTCATAGAGAAAAATTGTCCCAACATTTCAATTTAACCTTAAGCTATTTTTTTCATTACCTTTGGGGTGATTTTTCATAAAAAATAAAATTTCTTAATGAAATATGACGCCAAAATTTTGAACTTTTTTCGTTATTTTCTTTGGGGTCATTTTTCAAATTAAACAACAAAATTAGATAATTGGTTAAAAGTTTAACCATGCAAGTAAATATAAGTGAACTACAAGTAGATAATTTAACCCTTTGTAACACGCAAAGGTATTTTTCAAGCACCTATACTTTGATGTTTGTTTTAATCTAAAACTTATAAAACGTCAACATATTTTTTGTATCCTCAAAATTCTTTTATTATCTTACTGCGCTTCAGCTCATTCATTACTTTATTAAAATGTCAGCAAAATCACAATTATAAAATAAATTAAATTCTCTTATTATTATTATTATTATTATTATTATTATTATTATTATTATTATTATTATTATTATTACTTTATCATAACTGCGAAAATAAAACTTAATTCCTTATAAAACAAAAATAAAAAACACGCTCATGCTTACGTAATAAGTACAAATCCACACAACTTCTCAAGAAAATAGTAAATCTAAATAAAGATATAAATAATAATAATAATAATAAAAAAATAAGACATTCTATTTTTTATCTTTTTAACTTAATCATCTGTATCTTCTTTCTATTTACGTTTTATTTGTGGTCTGGTGTTTTTGTTTTGTTTTGGTATTAATATAACTATAACTGAAACAATAAAAAATTCAAAAAATCAAAATTAATTTAACTTTGAAAAACTACATTTTAATATGAATTCACTGTGAACAATGTTTAACTGTCAGATGTACTTGCCAGAGACAGAACAAATACATTTGAAATTTGATCAGTTCAAAAAACCGATTAAAAAACTAATTATTTAACTCATTATAATTAAATTTAGATAAGTTGTCATATATCGACCACCAAAGAACAACTACCAGACTGTCTCTTTGTAATCTATGCAGGGGCTTTTGAATTTAGTATTAGCATAAGCAGTGGTTAGTAATCAAAAATGCTAAGCAAAATCTCTTAGGACCACAACTGCTGGAATGTTTGTTGTTGTAACAGCTGTGGTTGCTGAGTTGACAGACCCTGCCTTAAAGATCTCAGTTCATTCCGCTGCGTATAAGTGACTTCGTGTGTCTAACAGGATTCCTTAAAACTACTGGGACCAAATTACCGCATTCGTCATCGAATGAGCTATCGATTTCGATATCGAAATTATGATAAAATGTACTAAATTCCTTGCTCGATTTTGAATGCCATAATCTCAAATAAGAAAATTACCATCAATTTTACTCGATATCGAATGCGGTAATTTGGCCCCTGTGTTGTTTTGGGGTGGACTATTCGTTTACCTAATCTGTTAAACATTTAATATGCTTAAAACAAATTGAACATTTAATACCCTTTATTGAGATATACAAGCTGTTGTTTATATTTTACAAGAATTCTTGTAATCATTATAATCCTTATAAATTGGGATTGCTTTTAAAAATATATAAAAAGTTCCCACCCATATGCCACACATCAATTGATTTAAGATTTTGTAATTTCCAATGTTATCATGTGTTTTTATTTCGTATTATTGCGAACTTTTATCATAAAATATTAATACAAATACAAACTGCAAACAAGTATGTGACCCTTTTATTGTTAAAAATATACAAAAACTTACACACTCATGGCTAGTGAAATACAATCAAGCAAATGCATAAATAAATAAAAAAGAATAAAACAGAAGTAAGAGAGTATTGTCGGTCAAACCCAACCATATAATTCCCTACACAAAGTATATGTGTAAAAGTAGTTTGTTGGGGTGAGTAGTAGAATGCTGGTTGGTTGGAAACTGGACCTTAATATTATTTTGTTTTCTTAGTATCAAAAAAGAAAAGAAACACCAATAAGAAAATTAATGAGAATGAATGTAAAGAAATAAAAACATCAAGCATAAGAATTTTTAAATTAGGAAACAGGAAATATTTATTTAATAGAAAAATTAAAATTTTTGTTACCACTCTGTTCGGCTGTAATATAAAAGACAAGAAGAAAATTTTTCAAAAGTAAAAAGCCGGAAACAGCAGCTTAAACATTTATACCAATTTGACGTTTAGATTGAAGTGCAAAAGGAAAAGAAATAGATGGATTAACTGTTAGCATTTATATACATACATATATAATATACATATATATATATATATATATATATATAGTAACTGCTATTAGGGAGGATCAAAAACACTAAGTCACTGGATTTGTGACACAGTTTGTTAATAACGTAGACAGACGACGCACAGTGGCGCCCGTAGAGCAAACGAGGTTGCAAAAATCAAAATTTTCATGAGCGCCGACGAAATTTTGAATAAACCCATGTTATAGGAAACTTCAACGATTTCAAATGTGCCACTCTTAATAATATCACATTTTTAGTTTAGAAGATATAACCGTTCAAAGTTGACCGACTTTCGGTTTTCAAAAAAACACACAATTTTTAGTCAATTTGTTGCGATTTCAGGTGTAATATCACGAAAAATAGGTAACGAAGCGCCATAAAAAAATTAGTAGAAAAATCAATTTTATGGTAATGGATGACCTCGAGCCTGATTATTTGCCTAATTTATTTAGAATTTAAAAGGTCGAAACAAAAACATATTTAGTAATGGATGAATATTTTACAGAAAATTGAAAAAATAAATTTAAAAAAAAAAAATATTTTTTTTTAATTTGTTGGGTAATAATTTAAAACATAAAATCCTAAAGAAAAAAAATAACAACAATCTAAAAATGTAAAAATAATTTTTTTTTAGTTACCATAAAATTGATTTTTCTACTAATTTTTAACTTTGATAACCCATAAGTAGGCGCCTACAAAGCGTAGCACCCTTTCCAAACGCTCTTTTCATAGGCTGAACAGTTATCTATCATATGCTGTTTAAACTGTTCAATTATCTTATTCGTTTCAAAAGATATGACTTTTGCAACGAAAAAAAAACTCAAATGGCGCCACTGTGCGACGGCGTTAATTTGCATTAAAATCTCACTAATGTGAATTAAGATTTTACCCTGACAGACGACAGTTTCTGCATTTAGTAAACAGCTGTTTGTTTGTAAACAACTGTTTAAGCTGAAATTACTTTTGCTGAAACTGCTCCATAATGCAAAAACTGTTCATGCACTAGCAACCATCAACCTGAACGTGTTGCTACAAGTGCGGACCGCAGTAGGACACTCTGAAATAAGAGAAAGGCAATTGTGAAAATTTATTTTTATTATTTAAATCTTACAATTGTCTTCTTCTGCTTTTACAATTGCAAACAATTTGATAACATATGATTGATTGTCGACGATGTTGCCATATTGAAATAGCTAAGTTCAGTATAAATTCACTCTGATTTTGTGCATTTACGTCAAACCTAATGCCCATTAGGATGGGGATAATTCACGAGTTAATTTGAATTAAGACTGCTAATGCAAATTAACTGTGTCGTCTGTCTACGCTATAATGCTTTTGGCATTAATACAGTTTGATAACCTGTATATGGGAAAGTTATTAGTGTTGAATTTTATACCACCAGCCAACCAACATTTTTATATGGGTCTTATATGTTATGGTCAATTATGGACCGGTCTTCACAAAATTTGTCGATATGAGTAGGTCTCATGTAAAACTTATTTGTAGCGAAATTTGTTGGGATGCGAGCAGAAATTAAAAATTTTTGATTGATAAACCCCTTTTGAGGTCAGTTTTATAGGGGCTAGGTGAAATAAAGGACCAATTTCAATCAATGTCCTAAACGTTATTGGGCCGATAAATTATCATGTACCAAATTTTATGAAAATATTTTCAAAATTGCGACCTGTACTCAGACGGACTGACGGACATCGTTAAATCGACTCAGGAAGTAATTCTGAGTCGATCGGTATACTTTAAGGTGGATGTTGGACCAATGTTTATGGGCGTTACAAACAGCAGCACGAATCCAATATTCCCTCCCTATTATGACACTTGTTATACATACATACCACACAACATTTGTGTAAACAAAGTAGGAAACAGAAAAACTTAAGAAAAATGTTGCATTAACAATAAAAAAAAATAAACGATTATATACACAATCTTTCATTCATGAACTATTACACATAATCATACTGATATGAAAAAAGACACATACTTACTCGTACATACTAATAAACCACACATTCATGTATTGTACATATGTACATATAGGAATGTGTTTTTATGTGTTAACTTACTTACACATCCTCATCTGCCCCCAAACCATACTAGAATAATAACAAATATTATACACTTATGTGAGCTATTATTATTATCATTATTAATGTTTCTGTTTACTTGTTATTTTTGCTGCTTGTAATACAATAAAGTTGTTAAAAACAGCAACAACTACTTGAAAACAAACAAATGCCAACACAAATGTTAACAAACTACCAACTCATGATAAGAGTGTGTGTAAAAGTACACAAATAAAGCCAGACATCTTGTAGATACATAAATGATGTTTGTGATAATGATGTGAAAAATGTCTTCTGCTTTAACCGAACATACATATGTATATAAATACAATTCGATTTGGTTATAAAGTACTCATATATAAACATATTGATAAAAAGGATAGCACAAAACGGAAATGAAGTAGAAACATATTGCTGCCAATGCAAATGCTTGGCAAAAAAGAAAAATAATGAAACTCATGTTATAACAAAGACAAATTTCTTTAATAAATTCATACACAGTAAATTAACTTTTAGTGACTTTTACAGGAAATTTTGTTGTAAGTCGTCTGTTTTTGTAACATATAGCCAGCAGTTTTTTTTAGTGGTTCATATATCTCCTGTGATTTTGACTAATGTTGTATCAAATTACCAATTTGTCTCTAGGTGCGGTTGCTAAACAACAACAGAACCATTGAAAGTAGTAATGTAACTTAAGGTACGGTCACACTTGGCAAATATTTGCTCAAATATGTTTGACTTTGTTTACTCTTACAAGAGTTTTGCAACATCGAACAAGCATCAAATAAAATAAAACTAAATATTTGTTGTGTCTTGTCTTAAATAAACAAAGTTTTTTTTTAAATAAATAAATGAGTTCAAATATGTACACGTTATTTAGTGGTTACGTTTTATACATCCCAAGTAATCTAGCATTTCCCATTTAGTGTCCCTTTGTAATCAAAAGTGTAGCGTGTGATTTTACTCTCTACAAAGTACAGGGGTTTTCAGCACAAAATAAACAAAGTTTTAATTGTATATGAAGACTAGCTAAGCACACCGGGGCTTCGCTACCGTGCTTTTGCTGAAACGACGTGTCTTTTGCATTTGCATCATCCAGTAGAGTCAAATCTCAAGAATGGGGCGGCCAGTTACCAGCTGTAGCTTTTAAAGATCCAGCATTTTCATAGGGAATTTTTAATATTTAAATGCGCAATTAAATTCATTGTAACAATTGCTTAAGCTTCTACTAATTATATGGCAACAATGTTTTTCCAATATGAGTTTTTGAGCTGCTGTTTTTTTTACGCAAAAATGTTAATTCCGATTGGTTTTTTTCAGATCTGGATGTAAAATATAATAAAATTTGTATTTGTCTCATCATTTTTGTTACTAAAAATTTAGAATATAATTTTTTTTCTTTTTCAATCAGGTATTTTTATTATGAAAATTAAATCCAACAATATGCCAAAAAGTAGTAGTGTAAACGCCAAAAATTTTCTTTAAGATTTTAATTAAAATCTACTAGATTTTACGTAGATGTAAATGTAGTATAACGTTTGCAACTCAAATAAATAAACCATCCCCACAAAGAATCTGTTTTAACTAAAAAACCACAATCTGATGTATGAGAACCCTTTTCTTTAATAAAATACAGACTTTTATCAATATGTGTTTGCAGTTTTTTTTAAGGATTTTTACCCTTTAAAAACATGCTTATTCTGTATACGAATGTATGCATGTTGCTGTTGTTGTGTTTTTTCTACAATCACAGCAATACAATTCTAATCAATTTTTTCTATTGAATGTATATGTGTGTGTGTGTATTTGCACAACAGCTAATATTGTAGAATTTTATTGTATTTGCAATACCAATCATCTGTGTTATTACTACTTGTCTGCAAGTGCAGGGACTTCAGTAGAATGAACTGTATAGTAATGAACTGTGTAAAATAATGTCAAGTGTCACACTAATGTCAAGTCATGCCGTGTTCTTTAAACATGCTGGACATGCAGGTGACTATGAATATATGATTTGTAATTAATTTAAAGGAATTTCGTTTGAAAAGAATATTGTACAAATATATCCCAATAGTGATGCTAGTTGTTTTCATAACACAGCACATTAATTTACATATGTTGCAATTACAGAGCGTGACAATGTTTTCAAGTAGCAGCATAGCATAATGTTTGAGTTTAGCATTGTTTACGAACATGTTGTAGGGCATTTATGTTAAAACAATTGACCACTTCTTTGGGGAACATTCTAATAATAATATAAAATTACACAAATACGTGCATGTTTGTATTTACACAACAATTTGAACTTGTCTAGGGGAAAAATGACACAACACAAATAAGAAATGCAACAAACACAATTGTTGTTTCTTGATTCGCCATAAACAACATATAAAAACTAAACGTACTCTTACCCCCAGCTATTGCAGACATTCTCTTTATTGCAGTTTTTCTTTAATGAGTTTTCTGAATTGTATTGCTTTAATGTTTTATGAATTCGGGAAAAAATATATAACTTTTTGTTTTAAAGGAAATTACTTAGTTTTTTATTTAAGTTTATTTGTGCATATTTGAAAGGTTTCTGCTTTAAAATTATACTGAAGCATATTATGCGCATGAGTGTAAATTTTTTGCACTGAAATGCGTATATTTTTGTGGCAACCAATTTTTTTAATTATACATGTTTTTTACATAACTGATTACATATTTGTGTTTAAGACACTTTTGAAAAGGATAAACAAAAAAATATTTTAATGCAATTCAAAAATTCTATTAAGTATAGAAATAGCTGTAGGACCAATTAGTGGCCCTACACGAAGAAAAAAAAAATATAGTTGTACATGTTTGCCATGAACATTGCTATAATTAAACAGGTTTTTTTTAACAATATTATGGTCTCTGTTATTATTTTTATGATTGCAGCAACTATACTATGTTAAAGTTGTGATTTACATGATTATAGCCAACATATATATGATTGCAGTAATTATGTATAAGTTGTGTTATATAATAGTAATTGTATTTTTTAAACAAGGAGTAAAAAATATTTAAGGAGAAAAAAAATCAATTTACATATCGACAGTTCAATTCTATGTCCACTTAGCATGTTTTTAAGTTGTTTGCGTTTTTGAATTTAGATTTTTTCAACTTAAATTCTGTCAAATTTTGGTTGTGATTGGCTAGTTATAAACAACAAAGTTCTACCTCATATCGCCTGTAAACTTTAGGAGCTTTTCCTGCAAAACTCACTTTTTCGACTTAGCATGTTTTGGAATTGAGCTGTCGATATTTACATATGTGCATACATAAAAGCATAAGCAAAATTAATTTAATAGCACGTAACTTCATATGGTATGTAATAGCCTGTTTATAGATCACGAAAGATAAGCGAACGTTAGATAAGACTTAAGACACAAACTTGATTGTGGAATAAACAATCTTATCTTTCGTGATCTATAAACAGGCTATAAGTATGAATAAAATGGGAATTCCACTTTTTACACGCAAGTAGGAAAAATATTCACATGTACTTATGGTATATAGCGACGCAAATTGGAAGCAAAACGACGCAAAGCAGATTGATACATATTTTTTTAAAGCCAACGCAAATCGGATGTGGTTTAACGACGCAAAGCGGCCTAAACCACATTCAGAAAGGCGACGCAAATAGGATAGACCCAAATCGGGGATCTAGTGTACATCAATTTTATTTAACCTGGGACTAGTTATTATAAATAGCCACCTTGTTGACCCAGTAATAACTTTACTATTTGTATGTTTTTTTCATACAACCTTGAAAATCGTTTTTATTCCTCGAATAAGTTAATAAAAATGCAAAAAGTTAAAAGACTATTTTTATTCCATTCACCTTTATTTTATAAATGTATACGAATATATTGTTTTCTCTCAGCAGACATTAGTTTTTAGTATTCATGCCCGCTACAATACAATTCAATAGAATTTCGTAGTATTTTGGTCATTTCATTCAGCCGTTTTGCAAATTCTAGTACTGAGCAAAGAAATTGGTTTTACTTTGTGCATTTTATTTTTGCACACAACAAACTGGAAAAACTCTGAGAATTAATTAAAATTTCTTTTATAAACAAGCAGAGTATGAAATTGAAATGAATTTGTGATTTGAGTGTTTTTTTTTTGTACGTGATTTTTTAAGTTTTGCTGCAGTTTATTGAAAATGCACATAGGCGAAAATAAAACAGTAAAACTGTTACAAAAAAAGTTCAAAGGTTAAAAGGTATATGAAACAGGAACAAAAAAATAATAGACAGCTGTCACAAAGAGAAATTGTTTTTAAACTGTAGCATACATTATGGCTGTATAATTAAACATTTATTGAATTATTATTTAAATTAGTAATAAATATCAAATTATTTTGAACATTTTATTTAATTTCTAATACTATAAACAAATTCTATAGATATGCTGGTTTTTAAGCAAATGGACTAATTTGTGCCGCCTTGACCAGGGGTAAATTGGTTTGTAAATAATTACCGCTAAAATAATGGGCAAATGGACCCAAGGCAAATATGCCTACATCATCGGAGCCATGAGTTTCGGATTCCAAGGGTACTGTGGCCATATATTTAAGTTTGGGATCAGTGAAATCTTTATCGGTTAAATCTTTCCGTCCCTTTTTAACTGAATAAGTTTTATCATAAGCCGGACCATTGGCATACGATAAAATGGGCAAACCATCTTCAGCTAAATCATCACTTAAATCCAAAATAACTGATTGCCGGGACTAAATGAAAATAAAAATTAAATGTTTTCTCTAAGAGATATTTAAAACATGCCAAAACTTACCGCATAACCATTAATGGTCATGGTATGTGAATGAACCGAGGTCACCACTATTAGACTTTCTTCACTTCTACAGCCTTATTAAATTTTTTAGTCACTTCCATGCTACGCCTAGCCCGGGTATCATGATTAGCCATATCGATTTAAGCTCCTTCCACAAATAAAAGGTAACCCATCTGATAATCGGGTTTTTCCAAATCCAATTCATTTAAATCATTTTTGTTAGAATCATAAGCTGCTCTTTTATTTTGCCGGTCTTCTATCAATCTTTCAATTTTCTGCCATCAGTTCTTTGACCTGGAAAGTCGGTTTCATCCTTTACAGTTTCATTAAGAAAATTTATGTTCCTACCACCCATTATCACACGCAATTCCTGGCCCACTAGCCATTCCACCAACTGGCGTGCTATATCCACATTTTTGAGAGGATCGCAACTGTCATTGAAAATCTTGGCATCATTTTCCCACTCACGATTGGCTGTGTGAGCATAAACCCCAGCAGGCGGAGCATGTGTTGCCCATGCTGTAGTTACCAAACCAGTACATTTGCCGGCATCTTGAGCCCATTTGGCTATGCTTTGTGTGTGCAATGATGCATCGTGACCCAATTCACAGTCGAATCATGCAACTTGCCCATTTACACCAATAGTGCCATAATTACCTTTGACACCAGTCAAATAGCCCGTAGCAGTGAACGCCGAATCTGGCACTTGCTTATCCACACAGAAAGTTTTCGATAGACCCACATAGGGAAAATACTCAAAGGCCAGTTGTTCCGAGGCATCTCTAATGTAAGAACGTGCTGCTGTCACAGTGTGTACAGACATGCCATCACCCAAAAATAGGATGATATTTTTGGCTTTTTTATTGTTCCAATTAGCTTGGCGTTGCAGCTTTTCGCGAAAATACTACTGGGCATTGTTAAACCAACAAGTTGGTTCTATTTCATTAGGATTTGCGTACAATTCTCTGCCACGGCACCCATAGAATCTGAAACTCATGGTGGTGAAGATGTGTCTGTGTATGCCCCGGGTCCATGGTTTGACATATTTAGTGGTGTTTATGAGAAAAGTACTATGGTACTAAGTAAAAGTAATGGCATTTGCGGGATGTTTTGGGCCAGTAGAGAAGGCCTGTTAAGGCGGATAATATTTATGTATACCATTTGTTTGCTAGAGTATAATAATAATGTGATATTTTTAAATTTCTAAATTATTTATTTATAATGTAATATAAATTGTTATTATTTTTATTTTTTTTTTTTTTTTGAAAACTTAAAATTTAAGTATTAACTAAAAAATATAATTTTAATTGAAAAATGCTGAATTTATTTAAAATTTATTAAAATGTGTTTAATTTTTCCTGCAAAACATTGGTATTTAAAACTTAAAAAATAGCTCAACAAAATTTAATGAATTAAAAAAATAGTGTACAAAAATAGTTTTTCAAACAATGGCTTAAAAATGTTTATTTTTAATACATACTAATGATATTATGGGATTTTTGTGGAAATACAAACAAAAAAAAACTACAAAATCATGTCAGTGGAAATATTATAAATGCTAAGTAAGCCACTTTTACCATTAATATTTGCATTATAAATACAAATACAACGAAACATACATACATAGATATAAACATATTAATTCCATTTAAATAAACAAAATGAATTCAAATCATGACAGAGCTTTTAATTTATTTGCTACAAAATTGTTATAAAAAAAAACATAAATAAGTTTTAAAGTCTATCAATTATTTAAATGTGTAATAAAGCTACCGAAATGTTTAGTTTAAAATATGTTTTTAAATAAAAAAAACATTATAAATAAATATAGATATTTGGGTTAATTGTAGTGTTTATAGTAATTATAATATATTTGTTTTTTATAATTAATTTAAATTAATTAAAATTATGATGGTTTTTTTATAAACAAACATTGTTTATAATTAAATGAAATTAAAAGTTAAATGAAAAGATTCACCACTAGGAGGACAACATGCGGCGCGTTATTGGCGTCATACAGCCACAGTTGTTGAAAAAAGTCCTCCAGTCATATGTCAGAAATCATATTTAAATTATAATGCCAGAAGATTATCTTTCGAATAAAGTAAATTTCATGTCAATTAACAAAAATCATCTTTGTTTGATTCAATTTCAAAGTTCTCTATATCTAAAAAAACACCCTCGATACGTATTTCGAACACAACCATGATTTTCAAAATAAATTTGCACAATTTAGAAGTGTTTAAATATTTATATTGAAATTTCAAACCAAACTAAACATAAATCACTTAACAGCTGACAAAATGGCCGCCACTTAAAAAACTGTTGCCCACTTGAATTCTATACATCTAAAAAAAACACCCTATATATGTATGTTCATCTGCTGAAACTTTATGCGAATTAAAAGTGTTAAATTTTGTTCTCAAAAAATATCACCAATTTACAACAAGCAGCTCAGCTTCGAATAAAAGTGTAAAATTTAATTTATTCGAAGTCTCGACTAACCATCGTTTTGTTAAATATTAAAATATTGTCTAGTTTTTTTTTTTTTTTTTTGACAAATTTAAGCTTTAATTTATAGCTACTTAAGTTATAAAAATTCTCCAATGCCAACCGTTTCTATAATTAATAAAATAGAAAACTTCCAAACAATGCCATACAACGAAAAACTCATAAAAATCCTAAACTTTTTTTTGCGTTTTAACAATTCGGAGAACATAATCCAACGATGTGATAACTGTCAACGAATGTTAAACTTACAAATAAAGCCTGATGAAAGGAAAACAACAAGCAAACAGAGAGAAATACTAAAAAGTGAGTTTT
The DNA here is from genome assembly GCA_916048285.2 of Bellardia pandia. Lineage (NCBI taxonomy): Eukaryota > Metazoa > Arthropoda > Insecta > Diptera > Calliphoridae > Bellardia > Bellardia pandia. The sequence continues at coordinate 56,340,440 of OU696532.1, read as the reverse complement.
GAAATGTTTAACATAAATCACAGACGGATTTGTGGGACACAGATGTCTAACAATTTAGTAACTCAGGTTGGTTAGTAAAGAAAAAGCAGCAAGAAAAAAACACAAAAACAATGAATTATTTATTAACTAGTAAAAGAACTTTGTCGACAATTTAAATTCAAACAGCACCTTAAATTAGGCAAAGATTTTCTGGTTTAACTTTAAATAGCAAAGTTAACCACAGACATAATTATATCTTTTTTTATGTATTTATATGAATATTTAGGCAGAAAGCACTTAAATAAATAAAAGAGAATACAGAAAATAATAATAAAAATTATTATATGTTTCCAAACAATTAAATTGCAGATTTCTGAGAAACACGCAAAAGTTTGTAATATATTTGTGTGTAATTTATGCTGCTAACAAAAACAAACAAATTATTATAACTTTATTGAATTTTTCATTGCTGCTTTTAATAAATGTATAAATTACTATAAAGTATTGTAACTCAGCTAAAAAGTATGCTATAAATATTGAAGCAGCCATTATAATATTAATTACTCTATATTTGTGTGTGTGTGACAATTTTGTTTTGATTGGAATGCCTTAACAAATACAACCCAGCAGTTCTGTTGTAAAACATTTAGCTGTACTATTGGTTACTTAGGAGTACTAAAGTGTAAATTTACTTAACTATAATTAAACTGGGATATATAAAATTACCACTGTTAACATAAGTGTCATATTATCCAAAAATAATAAGGAATTGTTAAGGGCCAAGTCAGTTGTTACCTTGTTTCGGTTAGGCAAAAAATATCAATTGTAACATTATAAAGAGAATCAAGATAACAAAAGAAACAATTGTTTAAATAGGGAAAGTCTCACCTAAAAATACTCCAGCTATGAAATAAAATCACCATTTAGGAGCAGCTGTATTCCTACGTTTTTAGATTCGAGAGATCAAAAAGGCTAATGTTGATTTAACCTCTAAAAAAGCACCTGGTAATGACGAAATCAGTAAAAAATAGTAAATCTTATTTTTAATGTTATTAAATGTTATCCACCAGAATGGAAGCTAAGCCGGTAAAAGATAACATAAAAATAGAATCATTTAGACCCATCACATAGAACCATATTGCCGAATATATCGAAGCTATTCGCGAAGATACCCATGAACAAGCTATACCCGATTTTAACTGAAAACAATTGTATTCGTAGTCATCAATTTGGATTTAGAAGAAACACAGTGCTATCGTACAAACCCAAAGACTGGTAAATATCGACATTTCTCAAGTGTTTTATAAAGTTTGGCATAATGGTCTAATATACAAGTTGAAACTTACCCGCAAACACACATAAGCTACTTAACTGGTTGAACATTTAAGTTTAAAGAAGGAGATTCACACAATCCAAGCTAAAAAAAATGAGTACCTCAATAAAGGGTCCCAGGATACTTCTTATATAGCGGGATCTATTTAGTATAATTTTTAAAAAGTTAAATTCATTATTGGGAAACAAAAATTACAAAACTTTAAATTGACTTTAATTTATAACAAAAATTTTGCTTAAGTATACCCTTTAACCTTTACTTTGGAGTAAATTTGTTATGTTTTCAACAGGTCAAAATAAATAGCAAAACATATTTTTTAAAGGTCTGATGTTAATAAACAAAAATCCAAAAAAAAAACTTGTTAAATAACAAAATTAACCAAAAAAGTATGAAGTGACAACATTTTATACACTTCCTTTGACCTTTTGTCAAAATACTTAACAGTTCTTTTTTGTTAACATGCTTTTCAACAAAGCAAACAACTTTTTCATATTTCCCTAAATTTTTTTTATTACTTTAATATAAACAACTTTAATATTTCTTATTTCTTGTTACTTTGTTTTGCTACATTTTTGCTTTTGTAATTTTAACATAAACTTTATTTTTATATTATTTCCTTCCCTTAACATTTTACAATTCTCTACTATTGCTAATAAAATAACATTGTGTTCATTTATGAGCAACTTTGCTTTGCTATTTTTCTTTGCCTTGTTTGGGTTGGGGTTTATAGATTTTTTTAATTATGTTTGTGGCTTTTTTCTCCTCTAGCTTGTAGATGATTTGTTATTGATTTAGACAGAATTTATGCTTTCGGCCATGGAAAGTTTTTGTTTTCAAAGAATGATTAGAATGGATTTGTTGCTGATTTGTTGCTAGATTTACACGAATGAAATTTTCTTCAAAATTGCTCTTCAAAATGCTTCAAATAGTTATTAATAGTTATTAAATAAATAAATTTTGAAGAAAAAGAAATTTTGCTGTTTACATGAGTTTGAAGCATTTTGAAGAAAATTTCAATCGTCTAAATCTAGCTTAACAGTGTATGAAATAATGTAAGAGTTTATTCAAGAATTCATTAAATTTTGAAGCACACTTTCAGGATGCAAATCAAACAAAAAGGAAATGAATTACTAATCTACACAGAAAGAAAAATGGCATTCTAAAATTAAGTTTATTTTTCTCAGTTTTAGCCTGAAATTTTCAAGTACGTTTTTACTAGTTCATACTTAAAATAAGTAAAAATCGGGATTGATTTTACAAATCACAAGAATATTGTTCTTGATTTAAGTAAAAAACTCTTAAATTAAGTACAATTTGTTCTTAAATCAAGAAGATAAATCATAAAACGAAAACTAAGACTTATTTTACTTAAATTAATATAAAAAAAATCCTAAATCAATCCCAGAGAAGAAATGAGCAAAGTTAAATTTACTCTCACAGAAGCTCTCAAAATCATTTTTTATATTTTATTGAGTAAGCAATTCTTACTTTAAGTCCAATTTGCTCTTAAATCAAGAGATAACTCTTAAAGCGAAAATTAAGACTTATTTTTACTTGAATTAAGACAAAAAATTTTATATTTTGAGGAAAAATTGGAGCAATAAAATTTACTCTCTCAGTTGATTTCAATATTGTAACGTGTAGTTACAAAAACAACATTCATGCTAATATAACGTTTTGTTACAAAACGCACACTTCCTATGTTAAAATTCACTACTATAATTCTCAAATAGTCTATGTGAATTTTAATATAAGATATATAAGAATATCACAATAAAGCAAGTAAGAATAGGAGTACCGATCCAGTTATAATCTGTTCCGAACGAACCAAATATAACCAGACGAGGCCTTGGTTCTTACTTCATAATATTGTAGCCGTAGTTAGCCGACCGAGATCCGAAGTATTTATATCGTATTATTTAGCTCATTTTGGGATTAATTATATATCGGGCATTCTTAAATCAATCCGATTCTAGGATTACATCAAATATAACTTAGAGCTTAAATCTTTTTCAAAATTCTTGTACCAAGCTCATTTTGGGATTAATTCAAACCCGAATATACTTAAATCAGTCTCATTTTTGGATTACATCAAGTACGAATTCGTGCTTAAATCTAGTTTATAATTCTTGAATCAAGCTTAGGGATTAATTCAATCTTAGCTAAAATTAAGATTTTTTGACTTGATGAATCCGTACTTAAATCAAGTATTTTGTACTCGGTATAAGAAAATCCGTACTTACCCTACTATTGACACCGCTACGGATTGATTTAGGTACGGATTACTCAATTTTGTTTTGAGTGTAATGGAAAAATGGCTCCTAAAAGCTTAGAAAACTAAAACATAAACCTGTTTTGCGAACTAATTATTAAAAACAAATTTAAAATTATCACTTAAATTATTACTTAAATAATTTGTGTCTCATTTATTTTCAGCTTAACATGATTTCAATTATAATTAATTGTATATTCTCTTTATTCGTTTATACTGCCTTCAATTCATTGTTCATTATTCATCATTATTAAAAACAATTTACTTACCAGGGTATTTATTTAACAGTTAAAATCTTTTTTAAATACATTATACTGTGCTGTAGCAAAGTGTACTCTACATAATATACAAACCTCCTTTTTTCATTGAAAAGCCATATGAAAAATCTCTTTATTCAACATGTGCTGACACTTGAAATTAAATCTTACAGATTTTCTTTCTCTCAATTTTTTCACAATCACGGTAAAGCTTTCATGTGTTATCAACTGTTGGTCGGTGGTAAAGTAAAGTATGGCAATGTATACTAGTGTCTATGATGTACTTCTTTCTTAAATAATTAACCCAACATAAACGTAATGTATTTCTTTTGTTTTTGTGAAAAGTGAATTTATAAAACCAGAAGAGTAAGGCAAAAAAAAAAAAAAATTAAACCCCATATTGTAAAAGGAATTTCTGTTGCATGTGCTTATCTTTAGTAAATAAGTTTAAAATGAAAATATAGTTAAGTAATTAAAATTGTAAAAATGTTTCAAGTTATTTTTGAAGAGCATAGTAGAGAATTAAATTTTAAGTCTTTTTAATAATTATTAATAACCCAGCATACCATTCTGGGAGCGCTCCGAAAAAGGTGTCAGAAAAGAGTCCAACAAAAGAGCATTTTCCAAAGAGCCCAAAAACCCCCTCGTAAAAGACTCTTTTCTGACATTATCTAAGAGCTCTTTTTGACGGACCATTTTCGAATGTAATAACCCTCTTTTCTGAAGGTTTTTGGAGAAATTATGATTGTTTTTTGGGCTCATAAAGAGGTTTAACGCTTCGAGAAAGGTGTCAGAAAAGACTCTTTTCGGACTCATACGGCTTGCTGGGAAATATATGTCTAAGTTTAAAACGTATAATAATTTTGCAGTAAATGTAACTGGGTTCTTTTTGTGTTTCAAAGTCTACCTTAGGGAATTTCATAGGAAAAAATAAACTGGTCTATAAAATACATTTTTTGTAGATATATTTGAATTATTGTATAATTGAAAATGGAACTTGAGTTTGAATAATTATTCCAATTATTTAAAATTTTTTTAAATTTGTTCGGTAGGAAGTCCTAAATAAATATTTGTTGAAACTGTTGTTTTTTTAATTTTCTGACCAGTTGTTAATCTTGAAAATTAAAAATTTTATATGAAACATTTAAAATCCAATAAAAGAGGAGAGCTGTCTCTAAAATAAAATAAAATTATATTACTACAAAATTGTTTAAATTGTTTGTTACCTTGAAAAATTTCAAGTTTCCAACCAACCAATCGATAAAACTGTTAGTTTTAGCAGAAAAATTGTAACAAAATTTTACAAGGTCAAATGTATTGTAAGAGGGATGTTCTAAAAGTTTTTAAAATTGTTTTTTCCATATTTAAAGAGAAAAATTATATTAACTATGAAACGGCGGAGCTTTTAGGCATTTAAACTTATGAAATATTGAACGGTGGAGTTCTTAGGATTGTAAGATGCTGATAATACGATGAAAATAGAATGTATACACACAGATATGTTCCACATTTCTGCAGGCATTATTTGGTATACAGTATCGGCCAAAATCTAAGCACCCGGTCAGTACATTTTTTTTATATATATTTTTTTTTAAGAAAACAAATTTATTAAATTTTTTAATTTTTGTTATTTATTTATATCTTTATGATGGAATTCAGAATTTAATAAAAAAAAAACTTTTTATTTTTTAATTTTTGTTATTTATTTATATCTTTATGATGGAATTCAGAATTTAATAAAAAAAAAGATAAAATTCAAAAAACCTTTTAATTAACCTAGAAATAATTGATCTGTTGATCGAATATTTTGCACTCAATTTATGTCTTTATTTTAACAAAATTTTATCCAACAGCTTTTTGCATACTCCTCATATTGTATTATTATGTAAAATATATATGCCAATCAAATAACTTTTTAAAACATGGTATAAGCCATGTTGCGGGTGGGCATATGCCAATATTTTGCCAGGCCTTGTGCAGTAGAAATACAAAATAACAAAGAATGTGGTGATGTTGTACAGTACCATGAAGTTGTAATGAAAAATTTAACAATATTATTTATGGCAAACAACAGCAACAACAACAATAACACAAAGTAGGTTACACATGTGATTATGTATAAAATAACAGTGACACACATATGTTGTTGTATACAACACTTACAAAAACAAAAACTCTCACACTCATATACTAGACTTACACTTATATACAAAAAAAAACACAAATATACAGAAAAACGTGTACTTGAAAAAGAGGTGGAAATGAAAGGAAAATTGTACCACAGTAAAAGTAACCGGAAACAGTTTTGTGTTACAGTATTTAGATACAATTTTGCTTTCCTTTATATTTAAACGATTTTTTTTTGTAACCAATTTTTTTTTCGACGTGGTTTCAGCTTTAAATACACTAGAGCCCAGAATTGCGTCGTTAATGGGGACCGGGAAAATGTGACGCAAACCGAAACGATGTAAAACGAATCACTTTTTTATGCAAATGTACGGACTTTTTGTTGAATGTGTACAAAATTTAAAAATAAAGCAAAATCACACATGTAAATTCACATGTAATTATGATATATAGCGACGCAAATCGGAAGCAAAACGACGCAAATCAGATTGATACAAAATTTCAGAGCCGACGACGAGAATAAACCACATTTAGAATGGAGACGCAAAATGGGGCTCTAGTGTACTTCAAAAAATTTAAGAGAAATACAAATAACTAAACAAAGACTAGAGTTTCTATTGTTATATAATTTATTTGACTTTGCACTGACAATATGTATGTAGAAAATTTCTTTTATTATTTATAAAAGATTTCCGTAAAACGTGTCACATTTTTGGTCTTTAATCTTTAAAAGTAACAAAGCCTAACAATAAAAACAGAAAGTGGGAAAATACTGTATAAAATACATAAGACACTTTAGGTATTTATCATAATAATCCGTTACATATTTTACAGCTTATTCTAAAATATGTATTTTGCAAGTGTAGTGTTAAGGAATATTTCTGTGTTAATATATATATGAGCACTAAAGTAGATTTACATTATTTTTTTATAAGGCACTTTGTTGAGTTATGATAAGAAATAAAAATATTTACAAGATTGTAAATTACATTCAAATTAGCTCAAATCCTTTTACATTGTTTTTCAAGAAACAAGATTTTTTTTAAAATAAAGTAATACCTTAATGTTTTTTTAAATAATTAAAACATTAAGTTATTAAAACTCACTCTTTATAATAAAAATTAAAGCTGTAATTTCTGTTTCACACACATTTTGTTGATAACTGTAGATGACTTACCACAGTTGGGGATTTAGTTACTTAGGTACATTTAATAATTTTATTAGAAAAGTTTTGCAAACAAAAAATTAAATTTTTGGCTTTAGAAATCCTTATTTAAAGCAACATTTTTAGAAAAAAAAACTTAGAAAACTTTCCATCACAAAATACTGTGAATATAAAAATGTGTGCCCCTAAAGTTAGGCTATGGTTAGCTGTTGTTATATAAACCTTAAACTATGCTTTTACTTTAAATATATAACTTTCTGCATACTCTTAAAATATTTTATATACAAAAATAGTATTAATTTGCAATAAATATTACTTTAATTTTTTTTTACTTTGTGCTTGTTTTTTTAGAATTTTACACTTGATTTGCATTGCAAAAAAAAATTGTGGAAATGGAAATGAAAGCAAAATAAGAAAATTATTATTTATATTTATAAAGTTGATAGCTATTTTACATAAACATAATTTTTTTTGCTAAAAGAATTTTATACAAAAAAAGGTTTGTCTTCTTTTGAAAAAAATATGCTGTAAATATTTGCTTTAATATTAAAACACAACCTTGTAATTTATACTTTAAAAGCTAAAAATTGCTAAACTTTCATAAATTATAAAAATATAAATAACAGTTGAGTTTTCCAAACCACCTAAATGTCTAATTCTCTTATTTATTTTATAACAACTTGTTGTTTAATGTAATAAACTATAGAAGCTATAAAATTCAATTAGTTCATCATTAACTTAATTTTAAACTGACAGCCTAAAAGAAAACAACTTATAGCGTATTCAGATATGAAACTTAATTGATGCAATATTCGGTTAATTGACAATATTATTTTAAGTGTTCAGGCATAAGCAATTTTCAGCTTACTCAATAATCATTTGACAGTTGGAAAACAATACAAAAAATACTGTAAATGGTTGTTGTGTTTCTATGTAAACAAACTTACCTTCACATTGATTTTTTAGCGATTTCTTTTGTTGACATTTGCCATTTTATACAATTTTGCACACTAAACACAGTTGTGAACAGTGTTGCATTCGAAATCTTACTCAATATTATAACAATTTCGTACTTATTGCGCAATAATTAATGGAGATTTTATATGAAATATTGAGCTCAATAATGGCGTTAATTTTGATTAAGGCAATTAAGGTGCATATGTGAACACGCTATTACCAACAAGCAATATAAGTAAAATTAAGACCAAAAGAGTTAATAAATTTATTGAAAAATCTTTGATGTTTTATTAAAGCCTTAATTTTGTACCTAAAAAGAGGATAAAATCACTGTAAGCATAAATCTTTCTTAAACAATTCTTGTTTATTCTGCATATATTTTGATTTTCATTAATATTTAATACAAAATCAAGTATTAAATTTACAAAAAAATCTCGCTTTCCTTTTTCACTTTTGTTTTCCAGCCCTAAAAAAGACTTTTGTTTTCCTCTTCATTTCATTTGTTGCTTTGAGGCTATATTTTCATTGAATTCAAAGTATGAAAGCGAATAATGTTTGGTTCAGATTCAAGTTGAATGTTCTTCAACAAACAGCAAAAACCTGCGTATTGTTTATCAGCCAAAATTTTCTGCCCCTGGCAAATATTGCAACAAATATTACAAATATTGTAGCATAAGCCACAACAGAACAAATATTGTAGCATAAGCCACATATGATGTATGTTGTGTTGTAAAAATTTTGTGTATTAGTTGCCCCCAAAAAATTCAGTAAAATTAAAGTTAAGTTTATAGTAAAATCCATATAAACGATTTGTACTACAATCTTAACTTGCCTGATCAAAGAAAACATTTTAAAATGAGCCTTAAAATAGCACGTATTTTTATTTGTAAAGCTGTAAACGATTCCTTAATATCTGTATAGATTTTTCACAGTAATAAACTGTTGTTAAATCTCATGACCGGAGAGACCAATTAACAGCTGTATTTCAAAATGTTAATACTAAATAAACTCCCTTTAACACGGAACAATTCATTTTCACAAGACTTCCAAATACTCTTTTGTTTCTCAAAATTATCTCATCATACATATGAATATTTACCATGGAGATCTAATTGAAATTCAAATCGTCTTACAACTTACAGTGTGTGGTAAGAATGCTTAAAACTAATTTAGTACATTTTTGCCCCAAAAAAACTACTCATTTGGTTTGAGTTTGAGTTTTGTTGCCTTTCTATATGTCGAACATATATCAAAGCCAAATATACCACTTGTCTCTGGATTTTTTTTATAGCAAAAGTTCAATGTATTCACTTGCTTTCAAACTTCTTTCAAAAACAGCAATGTATTTCATGTCAGTTTATTATTTCTTTTATTTTAACAAATGTCTTAACACACCTGTCAAATTCAATTGAAAAATGAAATAAAAAACTAAATGAATTGAATTTTCTTTTTTACAATTTCAACTCAATTTCAGTTTCAGTTTAGTAATTTCTTTTAAATTGATTTATATTATTAATAGAATTTTAAAACTGAATTTTTCAATCATACGCTCTCATAACGTACAGATATTTACGTTATTACAAAAAAAAAAAACAAAAAAAACGCATAAAAGTATGCAATTTATTTAAACGATTTTATTGATTTCTTTAGTTCTATGCATAAATAAGATTTCTTTATTACTTTATAGCTTTTCTTGTTATATTTACGTGAAAAATGTAACAAGAAAATGTTGTTTAATGAGTTTTTCATTGCTGTCTCAGTTTAATTTAACATTAAGGGGAAAAAGTTATTTTTTATTAAATATTATTCTGTTAGTCTGACTATGTTTTTTAGGACATTTTGCTTTAGGCTTATTTAATAAATATGAACTTATTCTAAGTTCATAAAACAAGAAATTATCCACTTAAGATTTATTTGAAAATAATATGTTGTTTATATATAAGAAAAAAAGTTACCTGATGTTCAAGAAGTCTTGTAGATACATACACAAATACTTTACAAAACTTGGTTTACTTTTTTATTCTTCTTTAACTTGGAATATATATTAATTTATTCGATTAACTTGCATTTGGTTAAATATAAACTGCCAATAAGCTATTATACATAATCTGTTTTTAAAGTATAACGTTATAACTTTAAATAAGACTTTAGTTAACTAAATTATAACAGTATTGCTAAGCAGCCAGGAGCACAAGTGAAAAATTGTATTTATAGCTTAAAATAACAACTACTAAGTTCAGGTGTAACATATAAATATATTAGATTTTAAAACATACTTGTCGCAACAAATATTTGAAATAAAAACTAGCATATCTTAAGGGCAACAAGTAAAGTTTCACAACATAATAAAATATTTACCAAATCTAAAACTAAAAAAATAAGATATAATGAGAAAATATAATATACACACAAAGGTCATAATATTAAATATAAATTGTAGCATAACTTAAGGGAACCAACAAAATATCATTCGCCGGCAAATTTTAGAATTTTTCAAAAAAATATTAAATTATTTTTACATAAACAGCAAAAGATAAGATACATTTTTAAAGAACCAAAAAAAAAAAACTAAAAAAATTTTAATGTTAAAATACTAGTATTAGTATTTTGATAATATACCTGAAAGAGTCATGTGTCACAGCTATTTTTTAACATACCTACACTGTGTCAAAAACAATTTAAAATTAATTAAATAAAGCCTAGCTTAAGGAGTTAAACAAAATCAACCATAACCTTCAATGCATATACTTCTTCGTTCTATTGCTACAGAAAAAACAGAGACATTTTTCAACCTGACTTTTAACAAATTAAACTAATTTAAACTTTATCCCTTGATCCCCCGAAATGTTTTCAATTTTAGCAACTTCTTAAAAACGGCTTCTACTGAAGTTCTATCGTATCACATCACAAGTACCTTGTTTTGTTAATGAAACTGCAGACAAACAAAATAAATACCTGTAATTAAGCCGCACAGAAAGTGCATACAAACCACCGATAAAACAACAAAAAAACCTTTACTTACTACAACAATAACCAACAAAAAAACAAAGCAAGTAAAAAGAGACCAAAAATTAGCCAACAAAATTGGTCAACATGTCCAACGAAAGTAACAACCAACCACCTCAATATATTATAACAACACCCAGTGAAGTAGATGCCGACGAAGTACGTTCCTTAAATGAGCTTGAAGCTGGTCAAGATGCCTCCAGCACGGTAGTGGTGCAAAGCGAAACGTCTACCCAGCAACAGCAACGTCGTGTTGTTAGTCAAATGTCTAGACAGATTGCCAGTCGTTCCTTTTCAATTGCCTCAGCTTCAAATTCCATACTGGAGGAAGGCTCTTCACTGGATGCTGAACTACAAAAACAACTACAACAAATGCAATCGCAACAGCAGCAAGTATTTACCACACAAAAAACCATTGCCACCAGTACGAGATCGCAGAGTTTGCAGTCTTCGTCGGTTACGGGTGCCACTGGAGAGTTAGCTTTACAAATATCTGCTGCTGGCGCTGGCAACTCATTGACCACCACAAAGCTGGGCCAACAAGTGAAAGCCCAGTCCAGCACCTCAATCATGAGCAGTGAACAGCGAGTGGGTTTTATGCAGAAAACCTCTTCAACAGCATCCACCTCAACCACCACCTCAACAAAATCGAAATTTCAAAGTTTCTTACAACAACCAGAAGCCGTCGGCCATCCTGCCTCTGGTTCGGGCGCTTTTCTGACGGCTCATCAAAAACATGTCAGACAATTTGTACGCTCCACCTCGGCTCATTCTGAGGCGGCTGTTACCATGGGCTCCTCTGGCTCTAGACCAGATAAATGTATACGCAGCGCGTCAACACAAATCGATGAGCCCACTTCAAACTCTATGGATAGTGGCAATGGTGATCATTTAACTGTATCTACAAATAAACTGGGTCTCCATCAATCATCGTCCATTTTAATATCGAAATCTGCCGAAACTATAGAAATGAAATCCTCGTCGCAGACTTCGTCGGCTGGCATGCGCACCCAGCTGACTTTGTCGGGTGGTTTGTTGGCACCACCAAATCGTAAAATCACAATATTGAGTCCTATACATGCGCCACCTGGTCTGCATGACATGCTGAAAAGAGCTGGTCGTTCGCCGTTATCGCCACGTATAAGTTTTCCAGGCAGTGAAGCGGATTTATTTGGGTGAGTACGACCGCAACGAAAATCATAGTTTTATTTACTGAGAATTGTTTACATAAATGTTTACACCAGGTAAAATTATCATAAAAAGCACTATAATCAGAAAAGAACTGGCCAAACAATAGTTTAATTAATTTTAACATTATAACAAAACATTTTACAAACTCATAGTTTTCTTTAAGACTTTATTTGTTGTTCGTATATAAACATTTACCTTAGGAACTGACAAATCAAAATGATTTTTCTGTTTTACTTAAATTTCCTATAAAAAAGCAAAAACATTTCATGCTCATTTGACCTCAGAAACAGTTTACATAAATCTATCAATATTCATTAGGCGTGACATTAACGTCTAAACTCTTTGGTGGTAAATAGATGCAATTTTTGTGACATGACAGCTAAAACTAGAGTCAGTATATCAAAATCAGCAGCGAATCTTGCACACATGCCAACACATACATAAAGAGACACACACAAACTCAGATTAAACACGCCCTTGACAACTAAAACAGCCATGTACAGATGTCGTGTATTATGTATTTGAGGCGAAAAAATAGCATTAGCATATTTACAGGATGAACATGCATGGTACGTGTTGGCTTAGCTATTTTAGGCTGAGCATGTTTAACTTATTTTAAAACGTTTTAATTTGAACAAAATTCAGTGAAGCTCTTTTGATTTTGTTAGTTGTTTTCTAAGATCCAGTTGTTTGTTTGTTGTAAGTTTTTTGTTTCTTGAAATAATTCTCTGAAGTTATTTAACGTTTAAACAAAACTGACTTTGGTATATATAAGTAAGTTCATAAGTAAGTTCTGTGACTTTTTAAGGGAGGATTTTTATATTTTTTTAATTAATATACTATTTCATGTCCTATGAATTTTTTTTGCTCATCATGAATTCTTTTTCGCTGTGTAATAAATTTTATTACTTCATTTGAGTTTTTTCAAGTGTATTTCATAGTAAAACAAATGCTTAAACAATACAATTATTATAAATTTCTTAGAATTTTCAGAAAAATTACGTTTTTAAAAATCAATCAAGCATTCCATTTAATAGTATTTAACTGTAACAGATTATATAAAAAATCAAGGCATAAAACTATTTACTTATACATTTTAAAAGTTCTCATTAAATATATTTACTAATGTTTGATTTTGTTTATTTTTACAGGTGAGTGTTGAAATTACCATAAAAACTTAATTAATATTTTAAACATGTAAGTTCTTCAATTTAAATTATATTCTGTTACTCGCCAAATATATTTTAAGCAAATTATAAATCTAGATATCATTTGTTAATTAGATTAGCAAATTAGTTTACACCATGTAAAATTTACTAGAGAAATGTATACAATTCTTTGAGAGTGGCCGGAAAAAAGTATTGGAACTGATAAATGCCTTATACCCAGAAGAAAATGCCAGGAATTGCTTCAAATACTTTTTTCTGTCCACTCTCAAAGAATTGTCAAAAAAGGACGAATTGTCAAAAATAAATTGTTAAAACTCTAACCCCCTTATTCATAAAAACTTACAACAGGTTTATAAAGCAAATTTCCATACAAAATTTGTTTTATAAACCTCTTATAAACCTGTTGTAAGTTTTATGAATAAGGGCATAAAGCTATATATCCGATTTTAAAGCTTTAACATTGACTATTAAATAGTTAACATAAATGACTTGTGTCTGGGATTAAAATTTATCATTACGAACATTGATAAATTTATTAAAGGAATGTATGCATCATGTAAACTTAACTAAATCACTGTTTACATTATGTAAACTTTAGTAGAGAAATGTTTACATCATGTAAAATTTTTTAGAGAAATTTGTAAATCATGTAAAATTCACTAAAGAAATGTTTACATCATAAAAAATTAAATAAATAAATGTTTACATCATGTAAAATTTTCTATTGAAATGTTTACATCATGTAAAATTTACTATCGAAATGTTTACATCATGTAAAATTTATTATCGAAATATTTACATTATTAGAAATTTAAATAAATAAATGTTTACATCATTTAAAATTTACTATTGAAATATTTACATCATCTAAAATTTGTTATCAAAATATTTACATCCTGTAAAATTTACTATCGAAATATTTACATCATTTGAAATTTACTAGAACAATATTTACATCATGTAAAATTATTTAGAGAAATTTGTAAATCATGTAAAATACACTAAAGAAATATTTACATCATAAAAATTTAAATAAATAAATGTTTACATCATGTAAAATTTACTATTGAAATATTTACATCATGTAAAATTTATTATCAAATTTTATATTAAAATTTACTATCGAAATATTTACATCATTAGAAATTTACTAGAGCAATATTTACATCATGCAAAATTTTTTAGAGAAATTTGTAAATCATGTAAAATACACTAAAGAAATGTTTACATCATAAAAATTTAAATAAATAAATGTTTACATCATGTAAAATTTACTAGCGATATGTTTACATCTTTTAAAATGTCAACTTTTCATTTCTTTTTGACATGTGATTCTCTCATGTCTGCAAAAAAAAGTATGTAAAAAGTTAGAGAGGCTGTCGTATACTTATGAATACGATAACTGGTGACGTTGTAGATCAGTTTTTAATTTTTACCGAATCAATGTGAGCCGTTTATCATTCTGGCACATACGGTCAACCAGGGAATTAATGCTCTATTGACACCAAATGCATGCACGCTTGTGGTTATATTTTATATAAGAGTGATTTTATATCAAAAGCTACATATTTAATTATTATCACTTCTATTATTAATTTAATTTAAATGTTTAAAGGTTTCTTTTTCCTAACCATAATAATATTAATTCCGTTTTTTTTTTGTAATGCTTTTAATTATATTTAAAAAGATTTAATATAATTAAAAAATATATTCGCATCTAATTAATATTACACAAAAATCTCTTTAACAGAAATCCATAGAAATATTAATGTGTATAACAAAAATCATGTTGAAAACAAATTGACTTTCAAAAAAAATAAAAAACTGCCACACACCCAACTATTAACCGCAAAATAGGCGAGAAATGTGGCAACAGAGAATGAATAGAGAAAGTGTAAAAACAGGAAACACGCATAGTGAGCATCATAATTCTAAAAGTATAAATTAATCCTTTGGCTAAAATATCTACATATGTATATAAAACACACAAAAATTAAGTGGAGAATTCATTTAGGGCGTTAGAATATATACATATTTACAACGGGAGGAAAAAAAGACAAGTAAACGAGATAAACTAAACACAGTCAGCCTTTTTTAAAACCAGCAAAACCCCTAAAGAAAAACTTTATAACCAAACAAAAATATTTGTGATAACAAGACAGCAGACACTTAGGTTTAACATAAAATTGAGATTTACTTAAAATTAAAATATTTTTTGCACAAATTATATGTTGTTGAAAACAAAAAAAAAAAAAAAAGAGATTCATATAATTATACCCTACACCACCATAGCGGGGAGGGTATATTGGATTTGTGCTGATGTTAGTAACGCCCAGAAATATTAATACAATACCCACCTTAAATTATACCGATCGACGCAGAATCACTTTCTGAGTCGATTTAACGATGTCCGTCTGTCTGGCTGGTTGACTGGCTGGCTGTCCATGTAAAGCTTGTGCGCAGAGTACAGGTCGCACTTTTGAAGATATTTCGATAAAATTTGGTACATGATATTTTGTTTACCCAATGACGGATGGGATTGAAACTGGTGGAAATCAGTCCATTATTTCACAAATACAAATGTCCTCTCGAAATTGGGGTTTAACGATCATAAATGTTTGAATTATGCAAATATCCAAGCAAATTTCACCACAAATGAGTGGTAAATGAAGCTAAATCACATCTACAAATTTTATCAAGATCGGTCCATAATTAGTCGTAGCCTCCATATAAGGCCCACATCCGAAAATCACTTTAAAGAGCATAACTTTCTTAAAAATTTTAGCATCCAAATAAAATTCAACACAAATAAGTTGCATATATACAGAAATTATGACAAATAATTTTATATGATCGGTCCATAATTAGTCGAAACTCCCATATAAGACCCTCTCCGTAATTCATTTTAAGCTCCATAAATCTTTTAAAAGAGATAAAGTTTACGCATCATGACACTAAATTTTTGGATAATCGGTCCACAATAGGTTATATCTCCCATATAACGTCTATTTCTGAAAAATTGTTTTATACATATACAGGCTTTATAACACACTCTACACTGGGAATTGGGAAAGTGAAAACACATTTTCACTTTAAATCAATAAAGTTCAAAAATAAAAATGAAGATGTATTGGTGAGAGATTTTGCCCAGCAAACATAATGGCAAACGCTTAAAATAAGAAAAAAGGCAGAGATTTTGCCAGATATAAAAACTTATTAAATGAATGTAATTTAAATTCTAAGAAAAAACAAAAAATATCGGAGCCCTTAAAAACAATTTTCAATATCAAAAAATAATTTTAGAACAGTTTTTTTTTTCTGAGAAAAAAACAAAAATATACATATGATGAATTTCAGGTCAAGTGACCCAATTTTAAAAATCGATGTCTTCCGATTTGGATGAAATTTTGCCAAATATTGAAAACTCCTATTCTTGAGTTAAAAAATATTTTTTTTTTGATAGATATCCCACTCGCATCCCATTAAGCGATTATAAAGGCCTTAAAGTAAATTGTATAAGCTTTCTTTTGAGAAAAAAAGGCCCAAATTGAAAAAAAAAAATCAAAAAAAAATGTTTTTTTAAAAAAAATTTTTTAAAAATTATAAAAAAAATGTTTTTCAAATGATTGAAAAAATAGCTATCTAAAGTCATTTCGACAATTTTTGCTAGGACCAATAGGTGAAAAGTTTAAAAAAACCCTATATGATCAAAATTTACCAAAATGTCCAACTTTGACCCCCTCTAACTCCGGCACTTCTGGACTGATAGAGCTGAAAATTTGTGTCTGGCCTACTGTCCAATTTATTATTATTAAGTGAGGCCTCATGCACTACGACCTATGAGATCTTTTGTGCAGAAGATGTCCAATAGTAATAACCTTGTTGCAAATTTCATCCAAATCGATTTTTAACATTGGGTCACGTGACGTGAAATTCACCATATACATAAGTCCATCTAAAACATTTTTATTTTTCGTGTTCAATTGTAATTGAATCGCGTGTGTTTACTAGGCTTCGTCCAACAAGAAGCAACAGCAATTTCTAAAGAAAAACAAAAAATTATCATCTGCATGTCTCAGCGCTTGCTCAAAGATGACTGAATTAAAGTTTTTAAAAGAACATAAGAAATGTTTTGTTATTTTATGGTTTCAAGTTGATGTGGATACGTTACTTTGCTGTTTTCATTTTATTTTCTTTGGCTGTCAGTCAGCAGCTCATTTTATAATGTTTGACAGGAATAAAGTAAATCTGTTATTCTTTGGTATTTTAAATTGTTTGATTTATTGTGTTAAGAGTCTGGCGAGGATTGCATGAAAATTTAATCTTAACGTTTTTTTTCTGTTTAGAACAACTATTACCTGTCTGGATATTAAAACGAATTTTTAATTTAAATTGTAACACATTTTGAGAAGCCCTCAACTTAATTATGTTATATTTAATAATAATGATTAATAACAATTTATTAGCTAAAAGGGAATATTATAACAAGTATTTATGTAAATACTTCTCATGTATTTATGATTATGATTTCAATGTTCAATACAAAAAGTGTTTCAATAAAAATGTTATAATAAAACTTAGGCATATAATTAATAATATATACAGTAGCTCGCAGCTTATTTTATGCAGTGGATTTTTTTTTTTTTTTTATTTTAAAGCTTTATAATTGGTTTCGTTTAAAAGAAAAAATATTACTGTCTAACAAACAAAATTAATTTCTTGCAAAAATGGACATTTTAGTATATTAAAACTAAAAGAAATAAAAGGGCTTGTTTGCTCACTTCACAGCTTATTTTATGCAGGCACGTATTGGTTTTGAAAACTTGAAATTAAAACTGGCAATTACACGATTTAATTTAAGGCGATTTGGCATAGATGCGACCAGTTTTTGGGTAATACTCGGCGAAATATTCGACAACTCCGTCAGTAGCACTTTCTTTAAACAGTTTTTGTTTGACATTTTAAAAACTGGTTTCTAACATTTACCGCAAATTTTCGATAACATTAAGGTCTGGCGATTGCGGTGGCAAGTTTGCACAATACCCGATTTGTGCTTTTCGATTGTTATTCTGGTAAAATCTAAAATCTGATCTAATACCCAGATTCGGTGCGCATTTCAACAAGTTGTCCTTCAGAATCTGAAGGTAATTAAAGTTGTCCATGGTTGTTTCAAGAAATGTTAAATTTCCAGTACCAGCAGCTGACATACACGCCCAAACCATGACACTGTTGTATTTAGGTATTCTTTGTTGATTTCTGTATTTGATTTCTGCCAAACATACGACATGCCATCTGAATCCAATATGTTAGAGATTCATTGGCGAGTATGACCGCATTCCAAAATGCAGATTCCTTTGAAACATGTTATTTGGCGAACCTTAGCCTGTATAGTCCGTTTTTCGGGTTTATAAACGGTTTCTTGCGTGCAACTCGGCAATTAAAATCAAACATTGTTTGTCCAGGTCAACTTTAACTTTGGTGGCCAGTTGTGAAGCTGTCAGCTTATTAGTTTTAAAATGTGTCGACGCTCATCATGCTTATTGAATATTTTGTTAGGTGCAGTTCTGTCTTTGTTTGGCTTGTGGAAGCTTGAATGTTAACCATTTCTGCTATTTACCGCTGTGAGTGGCCATTTTTTAAATGGTTTAAAACCAATTTTCTTTGCTCTATCGTTTTACGTGGACTCATTTAAACTATTTTAAATTGACATTTGACTTTACAAAATGGGACTTAAAACAGAAAATGTTGATAGAAAAAAAAATAAAAACGAAAAATGAACAAAGTTGCATTGAGCTATCGCTACAGTTAAAATTGTATGCATAAAATAAGCTGGGACTTGAAAAAACGAGCGTGCCTTTTTTGCTTTTTAGTTTTAATAACTATATTAAAATGTTTGTTCATTTTTGCAATAAATGCTTTTTGGTTATTAAACTATAAAGTTTTTCCTTTTAAAGCCCTTATGACACTACATTTTTTGTTCATTGAATTGATATAGAATTGATAGAAAGAAACAGAAAATGTTCGAAAAAGCAAACTATAAAAAAATGTAAACAAAACAGCCTTTTATTTTTTTCTTTTGTTATGGTTTTATATATTTTATTAAATGTTGTCAACTTTTTGTTTATGAGAAACATAAAAACAAAACAAACAAAAAACGGTTAATCGCCAAATTTGCCCATAAACCGCTGATTCAGCAACACTTTTAATATTTCAAGCTTGAAATGTCAATTTTAAGTTGAACAATTTTACATTTTTTTTTTTTTGACATAACTTCATTTTTTATCGATAACTTTAGTAAAATGTTTGACAGTTTGCCATTTATCTTAATACTGCTGAACTCTTTGCACTTGGTAAATTTTTCTATTACATTATATTTGTACTGTTCATCCAAACTTAAACAATGCATTAAAAATGTAGTGTCATAAGGCCTTAAATGACACACATTTATTTTTTTAAATTCCAGTTAGTGTTCTTTTTATAGAGCTTTGAAAACAAACAAAAATGCACTGCATAAAATAAGCTATGAGCCACTGTAGTTGACGATAAGATGGCTAGATTTACGAGTAATTAGCATTAAAAGTAAATCTGTATATTGTTGAAATTTTTAAACATATTTATTTTATTTAGCAGGTAAAATGTTGTTAAAACATTTGTGTCTTTAACTTATTAAAAATAACAAAAGTGTTTCAAAGTTTTCAGTGACATTACTAGTATCAGCTGTCCATTTATGAATGGTAATAATGGTGTTCAGTGTGACCATTTTGGCATTTTTGCAGCTAGATTTAGCATTTTTTATTTTGATTTAGCTGCATTTGGCATTTTTTTGTTAGCATATTTTAATAATTTGTTTAGCATTTTCTAGCTTCAATTTATTTCTTATTTTTACCCCTGTTACAATTAAATTATACCTACACCATATTTTAATTATGATTTTGAAAATTTTTTTGAAAACAAAAACAAATATAAATTCTGAAACTGAAAAAGAAATAAGAATAATATGTAGAAGTTTCATAGCAGAGTTAATATGTCATTACCCAAAATTTTGTTAAGTTTGCAATATATTAACTTTTTTGCTAATGACAAAAGTTTAAAAATAAATAAAAGTAGATTATATGAAAATTTCAAAGAAGAAATGATACATTTTTTCAAATGATGAAATTACAACTTTAGAATTACAATGGCGAAAATTAACTTCATACGAGAGGCAAAATCAGAACTCAACTAGATACAAGTTAATGAATACAGGAATGCTGTGAACGAAAATCCCTTCAAGGAATTGTCCAATTTTGTTATGAAATATTTAGTTTTGTCAGTTAGTAATGCAGAAGTTGAACGTGTATTTAGCGGAATTAATCTTTTAAAAAACGAATTAAGAAATAGAATGATATTAACTCTTTCACTCCTCTATAAGATGTAAGATGTGGATTGAAAAGATTGAATAAATTCTGCCAAGGTTTTCAAATAACTAAAGAATTAATCCAAAAATGTGATACAAATACATATAATATTATAACAGAGCGGCAAAATTTCAGTTTATGGGGGACACCCCTGGAAAAAAAAAAAAAAAAAAATGCCACGCCCCCTTAAATGACCCCAGGAGTGCGAAAATCATAATGAATAAGGGGGCTCACGCCCCCTATGGGCGTGGCAGTCGAAAAACGACCCGGCGCACCTACGTAGACAATATGGGTATCAAATAAAAGCTAATGTCTTCACGATTCCAAAAATAGCCGTAGTTGCCAGATCGGGCGATTTTGTAGACATTAGCTTTCATTTGATACCCATATTGTCTACGTAGGTGGGCCGGGTCGTTTTTCGACTGCCACGCCCATAGGGGGCGTGAGCCCCCTTTTTCATTATGATTTTCGTACTCCTGGGAACATTCTGAAGGGGATGGCATATTTAGATTTTTTCTCTAGGGGTGTCCCCCATAAACTGAAATTCAGCCAACAGAGCCCTCAGAAAGTGAAGAATACAGTTTTCATGAAGTATTTAATATGTGGCCAAAAGTTGTTATTTTTTGTTTAAACAAATTTTTTGTTTTATGGCATTTTAGAACATACAAAATACATAAAATGTTACATGAATTAATGGTCGCTTTTGTCCAAAATTGTTTTATGTATTTATATATACATTAGGCCGGGCCAATTTGTATGGAGCCGAAAAAATCGATTAGAGCCGCCCCCTAGGATGATTCTATGGACAATTCTAAGCAACTTTGGTGAAGGAACCATGGGTCTATCTCGATTTTCGAGTCTCCCACTTTTCAAAAAATGATTTTTTCCCCTATAACATCATTTTGATTCGAAATTCGATTTTTTATTCATCGTTATATTATCTTTTTTATGTGTACATGGGGGGTTTTTGGGGTCGAGAAATTCATTTTTGATCTTTATTTTTACCTATGAACACCACCAGAGGGCGTTTCATGCATATTTGTAATATTTTTCGTCTATTTTCCGAGAAAAAATGTTCGGTAAAATTGATATTTATTTTATTTTTTTCAACAGAAATTCAACCTAAAAAATGAGAACATGCGTAAAAAAATTAATTTAGTGGAAGAAAAGCGGAATAAGTTATTTTTGAAAGTCTTTCTTGCTTTCAAGTCATTCATTTTTTGAAAAGTGGGAGACTCGAAAATCGAGATAGACCCATGGTTCCTTCACCAAAGTTGCTTAGAATTGTCCATAGAATCATCCTAGGGGGCGGCTCTAATCGACAAAAAATTTGGCCCTCCCTAATATACATATTTATAAAGACCAGTGATGGAAAAATGAAAAATTGAAATGGTACTGACCGTCAACAAAAAGAGTACTTTTTTCAACATTTTGGTACTTTTTAGGAAACATATTTTTATTCAAAAATAAAGTTAAAAATCCATTTAAAAATAATTCAAAAATAAAATTAATTCAGTTTAATAAAAAAAAAACTATTATAACAACAAACTAAAAATTAATTCATTTTTATGTAAAAATTTACGTTTCCAACATTTTTATTTGTTGTGGGTTAAGATAATAAACATATGAGCATTTTGTTAGTGTTAATGCCATATCATTAAGAGATCTTTCACCAATATGTTTGACGTTTGCAAACTCATATGATACACAAAAAACTCAAACAAGAAATGAGAATTACAAAAATGTACGAAACATAAGAAATTTTAAAAATTTATCAAAATAGTACCACAACCAACTTTAATTCTTTCTGCATCTGTTTACTTTTGTAGATTAGCTTAACCCAGATCAAATAAATAACATGAATAACAATAATGAATGTTCTTGTTTTGAAGCCAATATTGTCAATGATTATAAAAATAGTAACTCTGGATTTCTAAACAGGGAACAAAGGAAAACAAACAAAGAGTACTAAATATGATGTGGGGGTACTGTGGTATTTTTGTTGTGAAAAAGTACTGAAAATAGTACAATAGTATTGAATTTTCCATCACTGATAAAGACTGAAAAATATATATTTTTAATTTTTGTTTTATAATTTTAATGTACGATTTTTTAAGAGAATAAATAATTTGTTTTGTTTTTAAGTTCAATGTGGTTTTATTTATATAATGAAACATAATTTGTAGAAACAGCGGTACAAATAGTGAAGAATTTCTTCATAATATTATTAAAAAAAATTTTGCATTTTTTTTGCCATTTAAATATCCATTTAGCATTTTTTTTTAGCATTATGTTGGATAGTATTTAGCTGCAGAAATGTTTGAGACCTGGGGCCAAATTACCGCATTCGATATCGAGTAAAATGTATTGTAATTTTCATATTTGAGATTATGGCATTCGATATTGAGCAAGAAATTTAATGCATTTTATCATAATTTCGCTATCGAAATCATTTTTCGATACGATAGCTCATTCGATCACGAATGTGGTAATTTGGCACCTGGTCACACTTACTGAAAATTTTATTTAAATAGAAGGGTGTTTTCTTTAGCTTATTATTTTTATTAATTTAACACAACATGTCGGTGGTTGTAGTTGTTTGTGATCCATTTTTACATATTTATGTCTCATCATTAATAATATTAGCAATATTCAAATCTCCCAAAAAATTACTTTACAACTACTCATGACATTTGTCAGCTATAAGTGACACAATTCATTAAATTTTATGTTCAGTCACTGGGTCAAAGGAGCAATAAAAACTTAAAAAAATGTATATCTACGTTTTTACTTGTGTCAGCTATTAAACAATATTTTACGTAATAAAATCTTACACAGAATGCAAAGTCTACAACATATGACAGACACGATTTGCTTTGAGCAATTTCATGCATATAATTTCAAATATTTATTTAGCAGTGTGATGTTAAAGAACATATCACAAGATAAATGTGGACAGAGCAAACGGCAGTTCAACTACAAGTGTCACGTAGTTAAAACATTATTACGACGCAGAAACGCAAACTCACACACACAAAGAGCCAATCAAATACATAGACAATGTTTACTTTGTTATTGACGTTTGTTTGAAAGTGTAGCAAATAGCATTCGTAATGATGTCAATGTAATACAAGTGATAGGGATCATACTGTCACACAAGGACCAACAGTAAACGATATACATATGCTGCTGATGTTTATGGCTGAAGGTGGTATTTTATAGTCTGCATGTGAGCCATACAAATGTCAATAGAAAAGCTTTTCATTTAATCAAAAACTATACAGCAGCAAAGTTGTCATAAGAGACAAAAATAAGCAAGCATACATAGCGCATTGTGGTGCATGTGGTTAATTGTGTGCCAATTAATAATTTTGTGCATTCAAGAGACATCGACCAAGTTTGAAGAAAACATACAAGTAACAAAATCAAACCAATAAATCATTAAACAGCTTACACATACATCTACACAAAAAACTTGATTCACAGCATGTTTCCTTTGCCACTTCCACTTTATCCATCGGTAATATCGTCGACGTCGTTGATGATGATAATGGCAATAACATTGTCATTATGCTTGTTTTTCTTTTGAGTTTTGTTTGGCTATGTTGTCTGCTTTAAAAGTTATACAAGTTAATCAATGTCTTGTAACTATGTATCTATGTACCAAATGACTTAAGGTAGAATATTTTAAATTCTGTTGTTATCCCAACAATAAACAAAAAATAATTCCAAGAAAATTAAATTTCATTAGGTAATTTTGTTGTTTTTTTTTTAATTTTTTTGCATCTACATCATGTAAAATTCCGTAAAGAAATGTTTACATTATGTAAAATTTCATAAACAAATGTTTACATCATGTAAAATTCTATAAATAAATGTTTACATCACGTAAAATTAGATAAATAAATGTTTACATTATGTAAAATTCAATAAAGAAATGTTTACATCATGTCAAATTCAATAAATAAATAATTACATCATGTAAAATTCTGTAAAGAAAAATTTACATCATGTAAAATTCCGTAAAGAAATGTAAAATAAATAAACGTTTAGATCATGTAAAATTCTACAAATAAATGTTTACACCATGTAAAATTCAATAAAGAAATGTAAAATTCCATAAAAAATGTTTACATCATGTAAACTGTCCCAAAAAAATGTTTACATCTTGTGAAATTTATCGGATAAATTTGTCTATCATGTAAAATTTCATAAAAAAAATGTTTACCTCATGCAAAATTCCGTAAAGAAATGTTTACCTCATGTAAAATTTCATAAATAAATGTTTCCATAATGTAAAATTCTATAAATAAATGTTTATAACATGTAAAACTCTGTAAAGAAAAGTTTACATCATGTAAAATTCCATAGATAAGTGTTTACATCATGAAAAATTCAATAAAGAAATGTTTACATCACGTAAAATTAGATAAATAAATGTTTACATCATCTAAAATTCAAGAAAAAAATGTTTACATCATGTAAAATTCCGTAAAGAAATGTTTACATCATATAAAATTCCATAAATAAAAGTTTTCCAGAATGTAAAATTCCACAAATAAATGTATACATTATGTAAAATTCTATAAAGAAATGTTTGCATTATGTAACATTTCATAAATAAATGTTTACATCATGTAAAATTCCGTAAAGAAATGTTTACCTCATGTAAAATTTCATAAATAAATGTTTCCATAATGTAAACTTCCACAAATAAATGTTTATAACATGTAAAATTCTGTAAAAAAATGTTTACATCACGTAACATTAGATAAATAAATGTTTACATCATGTAAAATTCTATAAATAAATGTTTACATCACGTAACATTAGATAAATAAATGTTTACATCATGTAAAATTCAATAAAGAAATGTTTACATCATGTAAAATTGCATATAGCAATATTTACATCATGTAAAATTCCGTATAGAAATGTTAACTTCATGTAAAATTCCATAAAGAAACGTTTACATCATGTAAAATTCCACAAATAAATGTTTACATCATGTAAAATTCAATAAAGAAATGTAAAATTTCATAAAGAAATGTTTACATCATGTAAAATTCCATAAAGAAATGTTTACAGCATGTAAAATTTCCCAGAGAAATATTCACATCTAAAATTTATTGGAAAACATTTTTACACCATGTAAAATTTACTAAAGAAATGTTTACATCTTAAAAAATATCTTTTAATTTTTTTTTTGTGACTAGAGAAACACTTGTCTGCAAAAAATGTGTAAAAAGTTAGAGAGGTTGTTGTATACTTATGATTGTGAAGTTGTGCTTAAGTTTTTGATGTTTACCTAGCCATCATATAAGAATGAATCAATGTGAGACTTAAGGTAGAACATTTTAAATTCTGGTGTTATCCCCAAAAAAAAAAAAAACAAACAAAAAATAATTTGAAGAAAATTAAATTTCTTTAGGTAATTTTGTTGTCTTTTTAATTTTTTTTTCATTTACAATAAACATACAAACAGAAATACTAAATAATTCTTGCAAAATGCTTTAAAAGCGTTTGTTAAGAAACTGTAAATTTTCTAAATAATTTCATTGAAGTAATATAATTTGCATTAAAGTAGTATTCGCATAAAATCCGGCCACACTATTATCAAACAGTGCTGAACAATGTGAAATCATTATAGAAAAAAATCGTGAAAATTCGACATTGTGGTTTCAATGATTGCAAAATATCTATAGCTATAATATTTGTAAATGATGCAAGCATTGTGCAAAGTGCCCCGATAGACTAGGCGATAGTGTGCCGTCAGAGGGTTGTAGGTTCGATTCCCGCCAAAGACTCTGGGTATTTTCTGCAGATAAGCCAAAAAGCTTCGGAGATTGTGTATGTTATTTAAAAAAAACTTAAACACAGATCGTAATCAAAAGGAAAGCAAACATTTTTTTAAATAAAATCAGGAGCTTAAAAAATAAGTAAAACAAAATCCGGATCTGTCCATGCAATCACTGCACAAAAATACAACAGAATACGTGCAGATGCTGCCAAATCGTAGTGAAAAGCAGAATGAATGGTGTTATTATAAAACAGGCATGTATTCTTAACGACAAATTTCAATAAAATTCAACAAATTCAACATGAAGCATATGTTAAAAAGAACCTCAAACAGCTACGGGAATGACAAGCCAAAAAATAAATATACAAAAAGATACATGTGGTTTAGCAAGCAATTTGCAGATGTGATCCCAAAAGCATCCATTGTGTCATATTTTCAATCATGACTTTGAATATTTGTATAAAAGAATATCTGTACAAAAGTTTACTGTCGCTTCTTAGACGTCACCAATATTTAGTAAAGTTTTGGCCTGATTTAGCATCCTGTCATTATTCAAAAACTGCATTGGAATGATAGCTGAGTAAATTATGTGAACAATTTAACAATATCCTGCTATTGTTTAAAGGAAATTCAAGAGATTTAGTACTGAAGTTCTGGACAATTGAGCTTAGTTGGATCAAAATGTAGTGCAGCAGTTAAAATGATTCTTCAAAACAGAAACATTGGTTTTTATAAGAGAAAATTATTTTAGTTTCTTCCTTAGCCTTTCTTAAATATTAAAAACTTGGTATCAATTTATAATACAAAAGTATTCAAGCTCTTTTTTATTTAAAAAAATATAAAACTATTAATGGCAAAATTTTATTTTTTTTTTGTAAATTATTTCATTAAAATAATATAAAAATTGCTTTTTTACTTTTTTTTGAATTAAAGCACAGAATAAATTTAAAAGTACTTTTTTCTTTTCTTTTTTTTGTTGCTGCGATAATAAAAAATATAAAGAGAAAAGAAAGAATAATAGAAATTTGTTGAATTTTTTTTCCAACAAGAGAACTTGTTTTAAATAATACACATTAAAGAAAATGCTATTTTTAATTTAATTAAGTTTGTCATTCCATTTGTAACACAACGAAATAATGGTTGTAGAACTAAACAGTTTATAAATTCCGGTTCCTTATAAGAATCTTAACCCTGCTACTACGTTTAGGGTCTTTTGATGACCCAATCGTATTGAACATTGCATAACTTGCAAAAAAAAAACGTGTTTGTCCGTCACACCGATACACAATCACTCTAACGACGATATATTCCATTGATCACAAGCCTTAAAAATATGTTTGAAATGTACAAATTTGAATTTTCTCAATAAAAAAATGTGGGGTCAAAATATGACCCGAACATAACATGTGTATTTTTTTCTAACATAGTAGCAGGGTTAAACGATATAGACATTTCCGTTCGTCTGTCTGACTGTTGAAGGCAGAACAGATCTTTGAAAAAAGCCATAAAACAATGAAATTTTTACACAAACATTATTTGATCGACCGAAATGTTTGGTATTGAAAATGAGCAAAATCGGTGCAGTAGGATTCGAGTTATAGATAAAAGTTTCAGACAACTGCGATTTATTTCAGATAATATCATGAAATTTTGAACATTTATTTTTATTGTAAAAGGAACAAGTCGTGTTGAAAACGGTAGGTGTCTGTCCACGATTTTTCATAGCCCCCATACAAATATCTTCCCGGAATATGGCTTTAGAAATGCCGTATCCATATAAAATGCAGCAAAAAATAAGTTTTAAGCAAAGTGAAATTTCAAAACGTTATTTTGTTTGCGTCGGTCCATATTTTGACATAGTTCCCATATAAAATCCACTCGCACATAAATGCGCATAAATCCCTTATAAAAATCACTATCAAGTTTGAATTTAACGCAAATAGTCCACATATATTTATATATAAATATTTGACCGTATCTCCCATAGAAATTGCACTTCCGTACATCACTTAAATGAACATAAATCTCTTACAAGCATCAGCAGTAAATTCTAATTCGACACAAATAGCCCATTCTTATAAATAACAATATTCATACCCAATTTTATGACGATCAGTTCATATTTGACCGATAAAGTCCACTTCAAAAAATTACTTAAATGCGCATAAAACTTTTATCACTATCAAGTTGCAATTCAACACAAATAATTAAAATATGTATGTAAATCGTTATACAGAATTTCATGATGATCGGTCGGTAATAGGTCGTGCATAGCTCTCTTATATTCCTCAAACTCACTAACCTACATAAACATCCATATCGAACCGAAATTTCACACAAATCAGTTATAAGTATTTAAAAATTATACTAGTGACTTTTCTAAAAGTTAATCCATATTTGGCCAAAGCTCCCGTACAAGCTCCAATTCCGAGTATAACCACAGACTATACAGAGGTGACAATTTTGACGTTTCAAAAAGTCAAAATCAGTTTCCTAGGGATACCTAATGTGTTAAAGTAAATCGCTTTATGTTACATGCTGCAATTCTTAAAGATAGAAACAAATATAAATTCTTGATTATAACTGGAATATGCATAAAATTCTTATAAATATCGTTATTGAGATGAAATTCAACCAAAATAAACGTAAAATAAATAGAAATTACTGTAAAATATTCTTTTTTACGTAGTTCCCCTGATAATTATTATTATAATTGGTGATTTGGTGGTGGGTATATAAGATTCGTCACAGCCGAATATAAACTCTTGCTTGTTTATAGTGGCATATTTAAGAAAGTAATGTTGAAATAATTTATGAAATAAAACTTGAGGCGTATGATTAGTATTAATGTAATGCAAATTAATAATAAACATACTTCTTATATTGAGGCGTATGATTAATATTAATGTAATGCAAATTAATAATAAACATACTTTTATTGTAGACAATATTTAAAGGGTAACTTTTAGTTTAAAAATTAAAAAAAAAAACTTGAGATATGTATAGAAACTCCTTTATTATACTTAGTTTTCAGAGCTAATATTTAATGTTTGCATCTAATATATACTAATATAATGTACGATACTTAAGAAAACGGCCATTCAGCTTTACATATTATTATTGGGAGAATGATGATATAATCCAGCAAAATAATTCAGATTGACATCGATATTAGTTTCTGTTAATATAATTTTTATTTTCAAGTGGAGTTAAAGGTTGAACAATTTGTTTGTAAAATTATTTAAGTTAATAACATCTACATAAAAGCATCAATTTGGTTAAAATTTTACTTTTTAAAAACGTTTGCGTTTCGTTTTTCATTCTTAGCAATATTTCTTAAACTATAATAGCTAAATTATTAAAAGGACTAACATTTATTCTAGTTTAAAAAAGTTTATATTTAACAAAATCAAATTGCTCTTAAAATTAACAGCAGAAGTTTAAAACCATTTTTATATAGTATGCTGTTGTTTATTTTGACAAGCCCTAGAAAATCAATTTACTCCAATATTGGCTTGTACTCAATTAAAACAGGGGTAAGTATATTGCTTAAGTTTATTACGTTTTTCATTTGCGTTTTTTTTTTTTTGACTAATATATGACCATCTGTCTGTGTAAAACACTCTCATGTCCAAACTACAAAACCAAAATCAACTGAATTTGCATAAAATCGTTTACCATTCTCCTAAGCAGTGTGGTATTGATAATCAATCAAAACAATCAAGCAGAAACATAGTTATGAACCAAAATCTGAGACGACCTGCAAAACAATTTATATTTTTCAAAATTATTGTAAATTGGTTTAAATGTATTGGAGATAATCTCATGAAATTTTGTAGATTTAGCTCATAGAATAAAATGTTATTTGAGATATAACTAGAGTCACTGCAGGGTATTCACAGATACTGGGTAGTACTTTTATTTGAAGAATTTGAAGGCAAGTATTTCTAAACATATAACCATAAAATCACAATTCCTAAACATAACATCTCTGGAATATTTAAAGATCATGTGATATGATGAATATTTCTTTGCACTGGGCTTAATTTATTCAATGTTTTACCCATTAAAAAACCTTTCACTAGTAAAACAGCACATTGTACCAGTGACCCCAACTAAAAATGAGTAAATTGACCAAATTTAAAATATTTAAAGTCTTGCATTTATTTGAAAATGTCTTTTATATAGAATATTCACGGTATTGGTGTATGTAGTTTTATTGGTGAGTGTTGGCTGTTACAAAACAATGTCTAGCAAATTAGTGCTAAAAATAGTGGTTACGCTTTTTCGAATGAACCATCTAAAGTTATTCAAATTATCAAATGTTCCCTTTTGGAATCACTGGTTCCATTCCCATAGTTAGGTGAAGGCTCCAACTTCATTTTCCATGCAGTTGATAAATTTTCAATCAATAATGTCAAACATTTATTTAAAGAAAATTATAAAATTTTCAAATACTCATTTTTTTCGAGAGTATTTCAAGAATTCCTAATTGTTTAAATATTAACATATGTACGTTACGACAATTCTGTAAATAATTATTATACATATGTAATTTTAATTTCAATTGCAATAATTTTTATTTTACAATAAATATCGGTTATAACGAACGAAATTAACTACAGACATTAAATATAATGTAAAGAATTCATTAGAATTTAAAGATAATGGACCAGCATGTTTGTCGAAAACTTGCTTTAAAAGTACCGTAAGACACTGCCAACAACTGGATGACGTTGCCAGAAAAAGTATTTTTAAAATGTTTTGGAGAATATCCTGGGAAGCTAAGCAAATTTGAATAAAGTTGCAAAAGAACTAGTACCTTTATGTATAAACTTCATTACAACCACGAACTTCTTCAAGTATGTAAAGCCAAGTTTACTACCACTCTTGGTATAAATAAAGGAATGTTACGATATTGGTTGGTCAATAAAAACCCAGATCCACCGTCTGATAATAAAAAACAGCGACTTAATTAAAAAAGGGGGGCTGTCAAATACTTTTAAAATAATATTTTAAAAACTGGACAAAATAGAAAGCCATTACTGCCACAAAGACAGTACTAAGATATACATAGCCACGACGTTTAAAAATAAAGCCGATATTTATAGGCACTATAAATTTAAATGTTTGAATTACAAGGTTCATCCCGTATCATCTTTTACGTTTTACAATTTTTTTGATCAACACAATATATAAAACGAATGTGTCACATTCGTGTTGGATTTAGAGCCAAACAAGTTAAATTAGACGAATATAAGACACATATTTTACAAAAAGAACGTGCTCAATTAGAAAAGCAACAGGACAAAGTTGTTGCTCAAGAAGGAAAGTGTCATGTTATTTATCATTATTATTATTATATGTATTTACGCGTCTGCCATTTACTATTAACAGCGTCTTCAGGTGCACAACTTTACTGTTTAAAATCTTGCAACACATCAATGCACAAACTACTGGTGGAACGAAATCAATAGGGATCTATCAGCATCGACATTTATTTCCTGTATAATGCATCATTTAAACACCCATTGCTTGTCGGATAAGCTACCCATCATTATATACTCTGATGGCTGTGGCTATCAAAATCGTAACCATCTTTTAGCAAATGCATTGACGATTTTTTATCTATAGAAAATAATAAAATAATTGAACAGAAATACTTAGAGCAGGGGCACACTCAAATGAAGTGCGACAGTGCACAAGCTGAGAATGAGATGAAGCTAAAAAATCAAACAATTTATATGCCGAACGATTATATAAGTGTAACATAAGAAGCCAGAAAGACCGTAAAAATAGATGATAATATAGTAACAATGCCTTTTGATGCTCTTTATCTCAACTATGATTTTTTTTAAAGACGATACCGATTAAAAACTTATTCGGTTCACATTAGACCTGGTCGGGGGAAAAACGATCCAACTAATTCACAATTTAAATACTTTATCTATCTACCTGGTGCTGATATAAAATATAAAGTTAATTTTGATGAGGACTATAATAGCTTCCTGAATAGAATTAAAGCATATAGCGGTCATATATAGGCAAAACCCTTACAATCTGGTCCCTGTCTAATACAACAAAGTAAGTGAAAGAATTTGCAAGCGCTAAAGAATATCATGCTTTTTATGATAATTTCAAACATGTGTAGGGGAGGGTATATTGGATTTGTACTGATATTTATAACGCCCAGAAATATTGCTCCAACAACAACCTTAAAGTATACCGATCTACTCAGAATCACTCAGAATCGATTTAACGATTTCCGTCCGTCTGGCTGACCATGTAAAGCTTGTGCGCAGAGTACAGGTCGCAATTTTTAAAATATTTCGATAAAATTTGGTACGTGATATTTCTTCGGCCCAAGGACGGATGGGATTGAAACTGGTGGAAATCGGTCCATTGTTTCACCTGGCCCCCATACAAATGTCCTCTCGAAATTGGGGTTTACGGATCGTAAATTTTTGAATTATACAAATATCCAAACAAATGAGTGGCAAATTAAGCCAAATCTCTTCTACAAGTTTTGTGCAGATCGGTCCATAATTAGTCGTAGCTCCCATATAAGGCCCACTTCCGAAATTCAGTTTAACGATCATAAATTTCTTAAAAATGTTGGTAATTAAATAAAATTTGACACAAATAATAATATATACAGAAAAAATGACACCTAATTTTATAATGGTCGGTTCATAACACTGTGGAACATTTTTGGGATTATTGTCTGGGGGGTGAGAAATTCCAAGTCAGGGTGATGGTACTAGGTCAGTAAAACCCTCAAAGGGTTTAGAAAATTATAAAAATGTTTACTTCATTTTTTTAGTAGTTTATGGCCAGAAGTCTGGAGTTATTGGGGAAAATTTATAAAAAAGGCGATAAATGACACTTTTTTGAATAAAAACAAAAATGGGATACCTTCACTTAATTGTAAATAAATAAGTTCTTAATTTTTCTAAATTTGTTTCATCAAAATCGGACAAGTGGTTCTCGAGTTATGTTAAACTACGTTTTTGCCAAAATGTTACAACTAAGCGAAAAAACATCAAGATAAGGAAAAAATTTAAAAGGTCATAAAAAAAACTGACACATACGAACGCTAAACCCTTTGAGGGTTTTACTATACTGACCTAGTACCATCACCCTGACTTGGAATTTCTCACCCCCCAGATTGGCTGTTGTACTGTGTAATTAGTCGAAACTGTCATATAAGACCCTCTC
The DNA here is from genome assembly GCA_916048285.2 of Bellardia pandia. Lineage (NCBI taxonomy): Eukaryota > Metazoa > Arthropoda > Insecta > Diptera > Calliphoridae > Bellardia > Bellardia pandia. Next base: position 56,306,569 of record OU696532.1, on the reverse strand, counting down.
CGTAATTCAATTTAAGCTTCATAAATCTTTTAAAAGTATTTGTATCGAGATTAAGTTTAACATACATTATATTTATATTGACACTAAAGCATGACACTAAATTTTTGGATGATCGGTCCATAATAAGTTATATCTCCCATATAACGCCCATTTCTGAAAAACTTTTTTGTATATATACTGGGTGTAGGGTATTATATGGTCGGGCTTGACCGACTATACGTTCTTACTTATTTTATTTTTTTTTTATATTTTATATGTAGTTTATCTAATACCTTGAATTCTATTAATATAATTACAATAAATCTTGTTTTGTTCAAAAAGCTTCCTATTTTAATAAAAATTCATGTTATTTTAATAAAAGCCTCAATTAGGTTTCATTATATCTGATTGTTATTTATTGTTCAAACAATGCTATCTGCTTGTTTTAATATTTGAAACGATAAAATTTTAACTTGTAAAAAGTGCTATCCACCATAGAAGGAATATAAGGAATTAATAAAAACTTAATTTATGTGAAATTTGAGCCCTCTTTTTGAATTATATTGTAATACAAACTTTAGTTACTACTCTTATAAATAGTTAACGACAAAAACACTTTATTCGCTCTCCTGTAAAGTTGTGAATTTGCAGATAACACTTTTTGAATATAAACCCTCGTTATATTGAAAAATATTTTTACTGTTATTTTATAAATTTGTTAATAAGTTTTATTTCCCACATTGTTATAGCGAAATAAATAAAAGGTAGTAAATTTTAGACATGTAAGCAAAAATTCTTTATAATAACGTAAGTTTCTTAAATAACAGTTCATAAAATATAGCAACTTAAAATAAGTTGGAAAATAACCTCAAATTCGTAATAAGCGATTGTTACTGTACAAAGAATAAACTGATTAAATAAATAATACTATAACAATATTATGACTGTATGTTACACAACGCAAATATTTCAATATGTTTGTATAATAAAACTCAATTTTAATACGATAAACTTAATTTATTAATCCATTTATGAGAATAAAATTATCAATAAATTTACATATGTATATGTACATATTAATAAAGGTTTTGTAAGTGTCTATAAAGTTTAAATTAATCAACAGTATATTGTTTAATAAAAAATGCAATATTTTTCTATGAAATATAAATTCAAATTATATGAAATAATAACTAAATTATAAATTACAATAAACAATTTCAGAGTTAATGAAATCCCATAAAAACGATGCTAAAGGAGCGTATAAATACAAAGGATTAATTAAATACAGTTGAGAAATATTGGTTGGCAAAACATAACTATAAATATTACACAATTTTTATGTTAATTCTACCAAAAAAAAAACTGCATTAACAAATGTGTTTTCAAAAAAAAATTATAATTGTTAATTTTTTTGAAAACTGTTTTAATTTGTTACACCCCTTTTCACATATAAACAATTTCCAAATCAGACATAGTGTGTTGTTTGGTTTTAATATATTTCTTTTTTATACCCTCCATATAAGTTTGGCATTCCGTGTGCAACACTGATAAATTTTCATCTGAGACCAAAGAAGAGAAATTCTAAGTCGATTGAGACTTGCCCGTCTGTCTGTCTGTGTAAAACACTCTCACGTCTAAAGGACAAAACCAAATTCAACAAAGTTTGCAAAAAACCGTTTATAGTTCTCCTAAGCAGTTTGGTATTGAAAATCAGCAAAATTGGTACAGTAGAACAAGAGTTATGGATCAAAATGTAAGACAACCTCCATAAAAATTGATATTTTTAAACATATTAAAACATATTTTTAAAGATATTGCAGATATTGCCATAAAATTTTATATACGTTGTTTTTATGATAAAAGAAAGAAAGTGTAAGGAAAATAGTAAGTATAGGTCCATGATTTCTCATAGCCCCCATACAAAAATCTTCGCGAAATATTGCTCAATTATACACAAATGGCTATAAAATTGGAATATCAATACAAACTTCAACAGGAATAAGTTTCATGCAAAAAGAAATCGCAAAATGAAATTTGTTTTTAGTTTGGTCCATGTCTGACCATAGACCCCATATAAAGTCCACTTCTAAAATTCACTTAAATACGTATAAAACTGATATAAATAATGTTAAGCGGCTAAAATTTGTCATAAATAATCTTTATAGGTAAATAAATTGTTGTGCTAAATTTTATGGTGGTCGGCCCATATTTGGTCATAGCTTCCATATAAGGACCACATCCGAAATAAGAATATCGGTTCATATATGACTATATCCTCCATATATCTACTTCTAAAATCCACGTTAATACTAATTAATGTTGTTAATATAACGTTATTATGTTGAAATTCAATGTGAAATATCCTCATATAAATGAATATAACTGTTCCAAAATTTAAGAAGATCGGATCATAATTTGTCATAGCTGTCATATAAGAATCATTTCCGAAAAACAAATAAACCTACAAAAATGTCTAATAAATATCGATATCGAACCAACTTTTATATAGATCACTAATTTTAATCCAGAAATCATACTAATATCGGTTATACGGCAATTATGCTACTGAATTTTGTATCTGTCTGTCGATAATTGGCAATAGTTCCCGAATTAAGTGCACTTCCGAGCATACTAAACAACCATATAACTCCTGTAAATAACGTTATTGAGATGAAATTCATCAAAAATTAGCCTCAAATACGTAGAAGCCACACTAGAGGATTTAGAAGCTATCAGTCCATAACTGGTTCACTTCTACTATGTCACCCATAAATATTTCGTACATAATATAATTGAGTTCAAATTCAAACTCTGTTTTATACTCTGTTTCTTAGCTTCTTGTGAATATGGAATTTTATAAATTGTTAAATTACACTCAAGATTATTACGAAAATCACATAAACTCTGTAAATTTCAGTAAGAATCGGTAATTACATCCATTATAAATGATCAAAATTAGATAAAATTTAAAAATATTTAAAATATTATTTTATTCTTATTTGACCTTTATTTTTATAATGACTTTTTTAATTATTTAAGCTTGAGGTCTTTATATTAATAAAATATTATATTTATTATTTTCGATATTTCGCTAACCTTTGGTTAGCATCGTCAGGAAATTATTAACAAATTTTATTAAAAATAACAAAAAACGATAACAAATTTATGAAAAAATATTTTTCTTTTTTGTCATAAATTAAATTCAAAAAAAAAAAAAAAAAAAAAATATTTGTCACAAAAATTTCTTAACCTAGTAATAATACCTATATATCTTACATACTTATAATTAAATACATTTCTAATTAAACTTATTTTATTCTAACATACATATCGTGACCTAAGAACAAGAAAATCTTAATTTTTATGTAATTTAATTTGCAAATTTAACCTTCCTGTTCCAAGGTCACGATATGTATATTTATATTATTATATCTAAACTTCTATCTCTTAATAACTAAATTTCTATAATTATTAGCTATATGTTCTGTGTCTGCTTTAAAATTTATTCTCTGTGTAATTGTTGTATTAATTATTTGTAACATTTCTAATATATATCTGCGTTTGTAGTTAGTTTCAGTGTTTAAAACCGACGCTTCTTCAAAATTTGGATAGTGATTAAATTGATGACAATGATGACTTAATGCTGTCTTTTTTGAATTAATGTCCCTATATTTTTGATCAGATCTATGTCCTGCAATTCTAGTCTTTAATTTGTTCTTCGTAGTACCTACGTAAACCTGGTTGCATCTTTCATTATCATTTCCTTTACAAGGAATTTTGTATACAATGTTGGACATATCCCATTTACTAGTTTTATCCTTTGTCTTGCTAAATAAACTATTCAATGTATTATAAGCTTTGTATGTTATCTTATATTTATCATTGTTAAAGATTTTTGATTCTTTTATCCTTTCTGAAAAATTTGATATATACGATAATGATTTGTATATCATAGGTTCTGTTGGTCTAATAATTCTATCATTCTGATTACTCCTATCTTTGTATTGATTAATTAATTCATAACTCAAACTATTTGGAAAATTGTTATCCCTTAATATATTTCTAATTTTAATTATGTTTTTTATGTGATAAACCTTGTCACTAATTGTTAGTACCCTATTAATTAAATTTTTAGCAGTATTTATAATAATCCGTCTACTGTGTCCAGAATAATAATTTAAAATTCTGCCTGATGCTGTTGGTTTTTGATACCAATCTATTAATAAATTATTTCCATTTCTTATTATTAAAGTATCTAAGAAAGGTAATTTTGAGTTACTTTCCATTTCTAAAGTAAATTTAATATTACTATTAAACTCATTAAATGTGTCTAACAAGTTATTTACCCCACCTTCATTAATAATGCAGAAAAGGTCATCAACATATTTAATCATTATCTTAGGTTTAATATTCAGTTTTCCAATGGATATGTCAAGTAACCTTTCCATTACAATATCCGCTACAATTGGAGAAGCAGGAGATCCCATTGGAAGTCCTTTCAGTTGTGTATATACTTTCCCATTACAACAAAAATATCTGTTGTCTTCTATACAAAATTTTAAAATTCTAAAAAACAATCCCTTGTCAATTTTCGTATATTGCTCTACTATGCTCCATTTTTCTTCTATTATTTCAAGTGCCAAATCTACTGGTACACTTGGAAATAGAGATACCACATCTAATGAAATTAATTTTTCATTTGTTTGTATACAATGATTACTTAACTTCTCTTTGAATTGCACTGAATCTTTAACATTATATATAGAATGTTCAGTTATTCTTTTTAAAATATTCGTCAAATATCTACACAATTCATAAGATGGTGAGTTGATAAAAGAACATATTGGTCTCAAAGGAAAATCGACCTTGTGAATTTTTGGTAAACCATAAAGTTTAGGAGAAATAGCAATATTTGTTTTTAGTTTATATCTTTCGGATATGGATATAATTTTCTGCCTAAAAAGATCTTCTACAATTTCATTATTAGCTTTTTCCAATTTACTCGTAGGATCCTTATTGCTTACCTTATATTTTGTATCGTCTTCTATAATATTATTAATTCTTATATCATAATCTCCCTTATACATAGCTACGGTTGTGTTACCCTTATCTGCCTTTAATATTAATATATTCCTATTTTTCTTTAAAAAAAAACTTTTTGTCTTATTAAATTTATCCAATATAAACTTATCCCTGTTATCTAATCTCATTTTGTTTAAGTGATTGTCCAAAATAGTTGACAATTTATTTCTAGCTATTTCCTGATCTTCTTTCCCCTCTATTGTTTGAACTAAATCTTCTCCTTCTGTTATAATTTTTAGCTTAGGGATATTTTCCTTTTTAACTGGTAAAATATATTTTGGTCCTAATGATAACATCCACTTAACATCCCTTGGAAAATCCTCTTTAGTTTTATTTACAAAAAATTTATTATTTATTTTAATTCCTAATTCTTCATTCTTTAATTCCTTCAATTTATCATATTTTTTCTTATGAATTCTTCTTACCTTCTCATTTAAAGAAGTCTCAACTCTCTCTTCAAATTTTAGAAATTGTCTCATTTCCTCTTCTGTTAAACATCCTTGTAAATTTTTAATCACTATCTCCAAATCTCTTTGAAAAAGCTTCAGTAATTTGTGTTTTTGTTTAAGTGTTAATCTTAAAATCTTATTTTGTAATTCATGTACATACTTATAACTAGTTTTTTGAATTCCCGGAAGTCTCCTCTCCATCTCATATATATTTGTTATGTTCTTTGTGGAATTTGATATAAATTTTGGCATAATCCCTGTATTTCTGCATCTTATTAAGAAAACTATTGATGATTTAGTTTTTATAATTCGGTCCCTTATAGCTTTGTATTTATTAATTAAACTTCTTGCTTGTTGATTCTTCTTAAATTTATTATACGTCATAATGAATTCTGAATCTCTTCGTGCTCTTGATTTTCAAATGTTATTTTATTCTTATTTGACCTTTATTTTTATAATGACTTTTTTAATTATTTAAGCTTGAGGTCTTTATATTAATAAAATATTATATTTATTATTTTCGATATTTCGCTAACCTTTGGTTAGCATCGTCAGGAAATTATTAACAAATTTTATTAAAAATAACAAAAAACGATAACAAATTTATGAAAAAATATTTTTCTTTTTTGTCATAAATTAAATTCAAAAAAAAAAAAAAAAAAATCAAAAATCTTTAACAATGATAAATATAAGATAACATACAAAGCTTATAATACATTGAATAGTTTATTTAGCAAGACAAAGGATAAAACTAGTAAATGGGATATGTCCAACATTGTATACAAAATTCCTTGTAAAGGAAATGATAATGAAAGATGCAACCAGGTTTACGTAGGTACTACGAAGAACAAATTAAAGACTAGAATTGCAGGACATAGATCTGATCAAAAATATAGGGACATTAATTCAAAAAAGACAGCATTAAGTCATCATTGTCATCAATTTAATCACTATCCAAATTTTGAAGAAGCGTCGGTTTTAAACACTGAAACTAACTACAAACGCAGATATATATTAGAAATGTTACAAATAATTAATACAACAATTACACAGAGAATAAATTTTAAAGCAGACACAGAACATATAGCTAATAATTATAGAAATTTAGTTATTAAGAGATAGAAGTTTAGATATAATAATATAAATATACATATCGTGACCTTGGAACAGGAAGGTTAAATTTGCAAATTAAATTACATAAAAATTAAGATTTTCTTGTTCTTAGGTCACGATATGTATGTTAGAATAAAATAAGTTTAATTAGAAATGTATTTAATTATAAGTATGTAAGATATATAGGTATTATTACTAGGTTAAGAAATTTTTGTGACAAATATTTTTTTTTTTTTTTTTTTTTTGAATTTAATTTATGACAAAAAAGAAAAATATTTTTTCATAAATTTGTTATCGTTTTTTGTTATTTTTAATAAAATTTGTTAATAATTTCCTGACGATGCTAACCAAAGGTTAGCGAAATATCGAAAATAATAAATATAATATTTTATTAATATAAAGACCTCAAGCTTAAATAATTAAAAAAGTCATAATATTTAAAATAATTTATGTTCGTCGTAAAATTGTCTTTCAAACAATAGCAAAAGTACTAATAAAATTTGCACTAAGACTTAATAGAAAACACAGAATAAGGATATGCTAGTCCTATAACCAGTGTAGTTTCTGTATTTCTTATTACGTTTAGGTAGAGGGTTTTAAAGATTCTGCACAGCCGAATATAGCACTCTACCTATCTTGTTTTAAATTTATACTTTCAACACAACAAAACCCCCAAACAAAATAGTGACTAAAGTTGCCAAATCGAAGTGGATCCCCCAGATTTACACTGACACCCACAATCCCAAACCACTCTGCAATAACCGCAATTGTGTGCAGATTTTATGAAGTAATTCATGCGTCATATTTCATACTTGTGGCACATAGTCGAGCAGAGAGTGCATATTATACTGATGCATAAAATTAGACAGAGTAATAGATAGTAGAAGGAACAATAAAGTCCCAACTTTTCATTTTCATAAAACATAATAGCGCAATTCACAATCTTGTGCAAATGGTATTGCATCATTGCATTTGCAATAAGGTTTAACACATTTTTGCTCTATACTAACAACATACACAGCAGGAGCAAAGATATGCTAAACCTTCTTTCAAATTGTTGCGAATTTAAAATTAAGAATATAATTGGTGTTAAAATACATAACCAAAAATAAGTATCTAATTTTATACTAATAATTTTATATATAATATTACATTTTCTTTGCATTAATGCATGTTTTAAATATAAAAACTTTTATAAAGTTTTTTTAAACACAATTTTCGGCTTGACCATTGGCCGGGTGACCCGGAGCCGTCAAAATATGTTTAATATTATACGCCTTTATAAAAACTTGAAACTCTTCGGCAGTAAACTGTCGCCCGTTATCGCTTACTAAAATATCTGCTAAACCAAACCTTCCAAATACTTTACGCAACTTACTGATATTAAAACTTGACGTTATACTTTCTGTTTTAAATATTTCGACCCATTTTGAGTACGAATCAATAATTAAAAGAAAATGTAAATCCTTAATAGGACCCGCAAAATCCACATGGAGCCGGGACCAAGGACAATCCGTAGGCCTCCACGGCATTAGTGGACTTTTTTGAGGACTTGGTTGGCTTTTCTTACACGGAATACAATTAGAAATATATTTTTCGATATCGCGGTCTATTTTAGGCCACCAGACATATGAACACGCTAAAAATTTGATTTTCACAATTCCAAAATGTGAATAATGAAATTGCCTTAAAACTGTATCACGTAATTTTTGTGGAATCACCACTCTGTAACCCCATAAAATACAACCATATTCAACCGAAAGCTCATCTTTACGATTAGTGAAAGGGACAAATTCTTCACCTTTCAATGACATAATTTTTCCAAACTGAATAGCTTCTTTGACCTTAGATAAGGTAGGATCACGCCTAGTTTCCCTAGCAACAATTTTAAAATTTAAATTTAACTTATTATCGCCACTAATATAGTTAATAGACGTAAAATCCTCATTACTCTCTACAACTTCACGTTGAGGAGACCGAGACAAATTATTTGGGGCCAAATTACCGCATTCGTGATCGAATGAGCTATCGTATCGAAAAATGATTTCGATATCGAAATTATGATAAAATGTACCAAATTTCTTGATCGATATCGAATACAATAATCTCAAATAAGATAATTACGATCAATTTTACTCGATATCGAATGCGGTAATTTGGCCCCTGCAGAATTTTCAGTACCTTTAACATAACGCAAAGTGTAATTAAATTAAATTTAATAATGTAATATAATCCCAACTCCAGACCACACAGCTCCCTATACAATGACATGTTCAGCATGCAAAGAATTCTCAATTAATTCACAATTAATGTTGAATTTGTAGAATCTCTTATTATTCCAATAAGCTCCTGTTACAACTAGGATACTCCATCATTGAAATACATGAGAGAGTGATTACGATTTAATGATTTCTGTAGATACGTTCATAACGAGAAAGAGTTTAACTGTTTTTTTGGGTACAAGCATGTGAAATGTTACAAATTTTGAAATAATAGCCTAACCTAAGCGTTTGTCTACATACAAATTAGCACTATCCTATTATCCACATGCCAATAATAATGAAATAACAGCGTTATTATCATCAGCATGATCATGATTCTTATTATTATTGCCACCAATGTCGTTATTATTTATAAACAATTCATTGATTGCGAATTACTGCACATATACACAATACAAACAAATGACAATGTGACAATTTTCATTTTTGTTGATTTTCATTTACCACAATGAAACAGCTTATTGTACCTAGAATTTATAATTCTTTCATTTACTAATTTCCACCTAGATGAAAGCAAATGATGGTTGTGATTTGGGTTGAGGTATTTGTTTAATATAATCACATTTAACATTCATATTACTGTAGTAATCATATTATACTAGTATTACATTTACCATTGTTATAACTTATAAAATAATGTAGTGATCTTGTATATATTTATGTTCATTTGTCTGATGATGGTTAAATTAAACATATTTTGAAAAAGCATCCTAACATATTAAACATATTTGATTGCACCTCTGTGAACAAATATCTGCATGATTGTTATAAGCAACCGCTGCAGTTCTTTGCTGTTTAATTTTTATTGTGATCCTGTTTTAGTAGTTATTTGAGCTTAATAATATAACTCTAGATATTAAGTTTCTAAATATTATTTAAAAAAATACTTCTAATAACTGTGTCACCAATCTTTGTAGATACTGTCCAACGTATTTACTTTTAATTCAATTTGTTTTTCCAACATTTTATCTCTGCTTAATGGCAACTTTTCCCCGCACGCACATATGAAATATTTAGGAAATCCTTAACTTATTTTTTATTTCTCATATATTTAATATAGTACATTTATCTACTGGATTTTAAAACCAAAAACAAAACCATAGGGGAATGCAAAAAATTCTTTATGAAACAACAAAAGCAAAAATAAGACTTAGCGCACACGTGCTTACAATATTGTAACGTGTTCAGAAAAAATTTTCTTCTTTAAGAAAGAAAAGAAAAATTTTGCACAACAACATAAATAATGTGTGATTTACGTTTTAAATCAAAAATTTACAAAATAAAACATAATACCAACAATATATGTATGTATGTATATGTTCAAAAGTTATTTATTTATTCATTGTATAAAGGTAATAAAATTCAATTTGTTTATTTTCTTAACAACAAAAACATGTAAAATATTTGTTTATATAGACCCCAACCAACCATTAATAATTCATTAATGTGAGGTAGAACAAATTTAATGGGAAAAAAACAACATTAATTACACTCATAAATAATTCTATTGCATTGAACAACTGACGTATAAGTGATTTTACCCTATAAATGTTACGTATACGCAACATTTACTTTAATTTTCATATCAAATTGAATTACAGCCTAAGATTTTTATGCATAAATTTTAAATACATTTTTTTATTATTTAATTTTTGTTTCTTACACATATATAAAAAAATAAATCTTTGAAATTTTCTCCTGTGAAAATGTTTTTTATATGTTTTACAACATTTTTATTAAATGGCTTTTTCGTTGTTTGCCAACAATATATTATTCCTTTCAATACAAAAAAACCAATATGATTTATATACTTGTGTGAGAAAGCCAAAACGGAAATACATACACATTTTATAAATATATTCATGCAAAATGTATTTCAAGAACTCAAAGTCCATAAATAACTATAAAGCTGATGAAATTTTCCTTAAAACTCCCCTGCTTAGCTGTCATGACTATTTAGCAGCCGTTTAGTTGTGTGTATTTCTCTGTGTTTATTTTATAACATGTTGTACTTATGTTTGTTTTGTGGTAGGTAAGTGTTTGTTTACAATTTAAATAAAGCAATTACGTGGGTAAATTGTTAAGTTTGCTAAATAAATTTAAAAATGTTTTTTTATTTTTTATTTTTATATGCAAAATATACTTTTTACGAGGGCGGTTTGGAAACTTACATCTGTGCTATGAACAAATTTTAATTTGTTTCGAACGACGCATTCGCGATTTCTTTTACAATAGAAAAATTAGAAAACCGTGGTGTCATTAAATATTTAAATAAAAAAAGTTTATCGGAACAAGAAATTCATAATGATATGGTGCATGTGTTAGGTGAAACATTGGGTTGCTGAATTTAAACGTGGTCGTACATTGAGAGTGAACCACGTAGTGGACGTCAAAAACAGCAACAACAACAGAAATTATAGCCAAAGTGCATGATATGGTATTAAATGATCGACGAATAAAAGTGCGTGATATAGCCAATATTATGGGCATCTCAAATGATCGAGTCCATTTAATTTTGCATGAACAACTACAGATGACAAAGCTTTCTGCAAGATGGGTGCCGCCAAAAATGGTTATGGCAACGGTTTTTTGGAACTTCAAAGGTATTGATTAACTATCTGCAAAAAGGTGAAACAATAAGTTATTGTTAGTAAAGTACAATTGCAACATTTTCGATCAATTAAAAGTAAAAATTCGACAAAAACGTCAACAACACACCAGCGCATCAAGACAGCACACCAGCGCACAAGAGTGTTTTAACAATGGCTAAAATCAATGAATTAAAGTAGGAGTTGCTTGGCTACCCACCTTATTTTTCTGATTTTGCTACCAGTGACTTTTACCTGTTCGCAAATCTAAAAAAATTCTTAGCTGGCAAGTGTTTTACCTCAAATGAAGATGCAATTACAGTTGCAAAACACTATTTTGAAGGCCTTGATGAAAACTATTTTAATCAAGGGATAGAATTGCTAGATAAGTGTTGGACTAAGTGTATTGAAGTTTCAGGAGATTATATTGGAAAATAAAAATGTTTTTTTTTTTGAAAAGCAAACTATTCTCTTTCTGTGCTAGGCTAAGAAAGGTATTTTGTTTCAAAATTTCTTTTTATTCAAATGGTACCTTTTATGCAAAATGTTACAAAAGATACTTTTAGTTCAAAAGGTACTTTTGTTTCAAAAGGTACTTTTGTTTCAAAAGGTACTTTTGTTTCAAAAGGTACTTTTGTTTCAAAATGTACTTTTGTTTCAAAAGGTACTTTTGTTTCAAAAGGTACTTTTGTTTCAAAAGGTACTTTTGTTTCAAAAGGTACTTTTGTTTCAAAAGGTACTTTTGTTTCAAAAGGTACTTTTGTTTCAAAAGGTACTTTTGTTTCAAAAGGTACTTTTGTTTCAAAAGGTACTTTTGTTTCAAAAGGTACTTTTGTTTCAAAAGGTTCTTTTGTTTCAAAAGGTACTTTTGTTTCAAAAGGTACTCTTGTTTCAAAAGAAAATTTTTTTCAAACATTTTGGGGTTCTCTCAAAGTTTGGTCCATAACTGTGGCACTGCAAACCGATTTTGACCGTTTTCATTTCCGATAAACAAAGAATGTTTTGGACAAATTTCATAACCCTATGTCCTTTCATTGAAGAACTATCTTGCCAAGAATACAATAGCTAGATCGTCTTTGAATTTTATGATGACCCATACATTGTAGTTTGTACATTTTTGCACACAATTTATTTATCAGATTTTTCTAACTTTTCTTCGCTTACTCTAAATTCACCATCTATATTTTAGTGTAAACATACCAGAGACCGAAAATACCTCCTCCCATGTTATGAACAAAATTCAAAATAGTGATTTCTATTTTGTTTTGTTGTTTTTGAATGCCTTGATGAGAGACAAACTATTTCAATTATGGTTGATCATAATAACTGTTACCATTTAATTACATAGGCCCATAATCATAGTCATATAAAAAGCATACTTTAAGTAAAAGTAGACTTTTAAACAACAAAAACATATAAATTTTGTTCTGAATTTAAAACAAAAGCATGCTTTTGCTTAAAGTATGCTTTTTCTATGACTATGATTATGGGCCATTATATACAAACATTTTTTTTAAATTTCAATTGTGAGCTTAATAAATTTTGATCTTTTTTTTTCATTTATTATTTGTAAACTTTTAAATTTTGTTGCAAAATTGTGGATTATGTTTTGTTTGTCGAGTTTTTGCAAAATTTTTTTAGTTATGTATTTTTTTATTTTGTTCTAAAATTTTATATTTTTCTAATTTTTATATTTTTTTTTTGAAAAATTTTCGATTTTTTGTGAAATTTTAAATTTTACAGACAAATATTTATAATTTTTATATTAAAGCATCATTGAGTTGCATACTTTCATTATTATTTTTTTTGTTGCTTTCAACTACTAAACTAAAATGTTCTCTTATAAATCACTCTCTCAGTAATATAACACAAAAAAGAAATACTAAATTTAAGTGCACCTGTTATTTTCGGTTTCTAAAACATACATATGTACAAACTTATGCGTGTTTACGCAATACATAAAGAAAACAAACATTTAATAATTGCTAAATCTGATAGGCTTCAGCTGTTTGCAGATTAACAAATAAACATTTTTCCGTCAGTATTTTGTTGTTTTGCTTGTATGTACTTTAAATCAGGAAAAAGCCAACAAGCCCCCAAAAAAACGAATTAACATATACAAACGTTTTGAAAATAAACCGTGAATAGCGCAATCATTTACTAAAACCTTTTACATTTCCCTACGAAAGAGCAAAAACGATTTCCGCTCGTTAACGAAAGAAAGGCACACAAACAAAGAATATAAACATATGTACATATTTACATGCACACATACATGTTAAGAGAGTTTATTCATGTTTACTTAACCCACCACCAAAAAGATGGGGGTATTTTAAGTTTCTCATTTCGTTTCTAACACATTGAAATATTAGTCGTAGAACCAAGAAATGTATACATTCTGGGTCCTTATAAGATTCTAAGACGTTCTAAAGGCACATTAGAGTATCGAACCAAAGTTTTACACAGATCAGTTATAAGTATGTTAAAATTATATTACTGACTTTTGTTGTTTGCAATTGTTGTTTGTAAGAATAACCACAGAGCATACAGATAATTGATAATTTTGATGTTTCAAAAAGCCAAAATCAGTTTTCTAGGGTTTTTTGGTGCCTAATTTATTATGTGTTAAAGTAAATCGCTTTATAATAAAAGTGCAGTTCTGAAAGAAAGAGACAAATATAATTTTTTTATTATAACTGGAATATGCATAAAATTCTTATAAATATCGTTATTGCGATGAAATTCAACCAAAGTTAACCTAATTTCTATTTATAAATTATGCTACAATATTTTATCATCACCGCCCCATAATAAGTGACTTGGTGGTGGGTATATAAGAGTCGGCACAGCCGAATATAAACTTTTATTTGTTTTCATTTGTGTTTTGTTTAACATTAGCTAATTAAAATCACAGCATTTTATTAGATTAAAAAAGTTTTAAAACTTTTTTTTTATGAATGAATTCCTTACCTAGTCAAAATATTTTTCTATTTTTTTTTTTTTTTTTTTAATTTACATCTTTAGTGTATGCTGAACTTTTTAAGCATTGTGTGTAAGTGTGTCTTATGTAGTTTCTCACCATGGGAAGCAGAGAATTTATTATGGAAAGGGGAATGTGTAATTTTAATGTAAAAATGCATAAATTTGCAATTTGTTTAAACAATGATTAGAAAGAAATATTGATTAGAAAAACAATTTCGAAAAAATTGTATTAACGGAGTGTAAATATGATATGATTATAGTGCTTGTGACATTTAAACATGATAGTAAAAATAATATGATACATAACCAGTTTAAGCAAGGCCGAGAAGTTGTCAATGACGATGCTCGTCCTGGTCACCCGAGCACGTCAGCAACCGATAAAAACGTTGAAGCAGTGAAGAAAATGATTTTGGATAATCGTCGAATTACTACCAGAGAGGTTGCTGATGATGTTGGCATATCGTTCCGCTCATGCCAAGCAATTTTTACGGATGTTTTAGGCATGAAACGTGCGGCAGCGAAGATTGTTCAAAAATTGCTAAATTTTGAGCAAAAACAACGTCGCATGGACATCGCTCAGGAGCTGATGAACATCGTCAACGACGATCCAGATTTCCTCAAAAAGGTCATAACTGGTGACGAATCATGGGTGTATGGCTATGCAATAAAAAACCACCGATATGGTTATATCCAAGTGGAACAATGGTGTGGGCCAAGTATTGGATTACTTGACTAAAAAAAAAGAAAATTTATACTGACAAGTATATCAAGTCAATTAAAAGTCGTTATTTTATTAGATTGACTACTATGCCACCTTCCTTTGGTTTATTATTTTCTTTGTGTTTTCCAATTTTAAAGATTTTCTTGAACAATTATTATAATTTCAATTTATAAGAAAATTATTATGAAATGACTATTTAGGATCAAAGACAAAATTGGTATGTCTTTATGCATTCCGTAAAAGTCTGCATAGAAGTGTTGGAATCGCTGCTTTTTGAGGGCAGCGAGAGCGAACGATAAATTGTATGTTATAATAATTGTTCAAGAAAATCAATCATCCCAATGGAAACGTCCAGGAAGAGCCAAGACCGAAAAAAGCACGTCAAGTTCGGTCAAATGGACTTGACCCCCGCTGACTTTTTCCTCATTCCAAAACTGAAGACACCGATGAAAGGAAAGCGTTTTGCTACGATTGAGGAGATAAAAGAAAAATCGAGACAGGAGCTGTTGGCGATACCAAAAAACACGTTTCAGAAGTGTGTCGAGGAGTGGAAGATAAGTGTATTATATCTGAGATGGATTACTTTGATAGTTATTGATGAATAAATTAATACTTTTTGAAGAAATTTCAAATAACAGTTATTTTTTGATCAGACCTCGTATAGTGCTGTCACAACGATTTTATTCTTTCATGAGAAACCACAATTTATTTATTTATTCGATTTGCCAAAAGTTCTACACTAATTTCTCACCATAACTCGTTAAATTCTTTTGTTAACACTTTCTGCATCAAAAAAAAAATATTATAGAAATTGCAGGAAAAAGCCTTTGTTTTCAAGCACTTACTACTTCTTCTATGACTATTTAATGCAATTTGATTTAACAATTAGTGGCCAACTTTACTAATAAAGCAGACTAAAAATGGAAAACTTTTCGCTTTTAAATTCAAATGAGGTTGTTGTTTTTTTTTGCAAACTCTTTTGATACATATTCGCTACATTACCATAGTAAGCATAAAGAAAATGAAAATAGCAAACATTTTACTTTTAACAAAATAATTTCCTACTATAAACGGAAATATGGCCATTGCATTAGATTGAAGCTTAATTTCAAATTGCACTAACTTTTGTTCGCTTACACACAAATAAAGTTTCCACAACAACATCATAAACTTATATTTCATGCAATAAAAGAAAAAACAAAAGTGCGCGAAAGGCGTTATTCAAACTAATCTGCATATTGTATTATAACGCTTGTGGAAAACTTTGCCAAAGAAAACCGTTTCAACAAAAAGGTGTTAGACCAATGAGTCTTAAGCTTAGCCAAGGAAATGAGTTCTCAGGCTTATACACTCAAGTCTACACGTATGTATGTGTGTTGAAAGCACATAAACAGACTTTAAATTGTGTAGATAGCAACACTTCCCCACTTATCCTTTCTCGCACTCACCTCCTTGCTGGTTTTTGTGGTTATTGCAAGTTTTGTTGGGTTTTTCTGAAAATTATTTACTCATTTATTATAGTGCCTTTTTTTCACTCACATTCAGTTGCCTTTTATTTTCATTCCATTTTAAGTGTTTATTTAGTCTGCTACTACTATGTATTCAGTGGTGGCCATATAATTAGAAACGACTTTCCAGCATATATATTTGTTCATATATTTTAAAAATTAGTTCAACATATTAAAACTAATAACTAGAAATTATTCACAGCATCAATACTATTTTAAGGAAAATTAACTTAAACACCAAAAAACGCAATATCAAAATGGTCACATAATTAGTTACTTAGTGAGGTTTAAGAAAACGGACTTGTCCTTTAATATTTTGTGGATAACCCTTGTTTTTGACTACATTCTCCAGTCTTTTTGGCAAACTCTTAATTAAACGCTGGCATGTTTGTAGAGATATGCTTTTCCAGCTTTGCTGCACCAACTGAAACAATTCATCATTCTTTTGTGGATTTTTGTCCTTTACGTATCTTTTTACAATTGCCCATAAGTTTTCAATTGGGTTAAGATCAGGACTTTGGGGTGGCCAGTCAAGAACATCAACATTTTGATCCAAAAGCCAACACTTTACTAACCGTGAAGTGTGCTTAGGATCATTATCATGCTGGAAAATCTATTGGACTAACCGTGAAGTGTGCTTTGGATCATTATCATGCTGGAAAATCTATTGGACGGGCATATTCTCAAAGCTATATAGTTCCATTACATTTTCCAAAATGTTTTATATTGATGCTGATCCATTATTCTCTGAACTCGTGCAATTGGACCCACACCACGCCAATAAAACGCACCCTAGACCATTATAGACCCGCCACCGTGTTTCACTGTTTTAACCTGGGGTCTAAGGCTTTATTTGAACAACGCACAGTGGCGCCCGTAGAGCAAACGAGCTTGCAAAAATCAAAATTTTCATGAGCGCCGACGAAGTTTTGAATAAACCCATGTTATAGGAAACTTTTCAATGATTTAAAATATGCCACTCTTAATAATATCACATGTTTAGTTTAGAAGATATAACCGTTCAAAGTTGACCGACTTTCGGTTTTCAAAAAAACACACAATTTTTAGTCAATTTGTTGCGATTTCAGGTGTAATATCACGAAAAATAGGTAACGAATCGCCATATTTTTTCTTTGTATTGCTTGATGTATTTATTAAATGTATAATGATGAAAAAAAATACCTGTTTGCTTTCTCTTTCTCCTGTTAAATCACAATTTAAAAACTATCCGTTTTTTCACTATTTTTAAACTTTGACGGAAAATAAAAAAAATTTATATTTTTGTATATTTGCCATATCTTTTGAACCGAATAAAGGTGGCTATACACTACGTGTTTTTGCTTATGTATTTTTAAGTTTACAACCCACATGTTTATCTTTATGTCTGTCAAAATTTGTTATTTTACATAAGGGTTTTAATTTTTGGTCACCAACTTGTATGTACAATTACACGTGACATCGCCATGATTATTTACATATAAATTTCCATGTCATTTTTTCAATTTTCTGTAAAATATTCATCCATTACCATAAAATTGATTTTTCTACTAATTTTAACTTTGATAACCCATAAGTAGGCCCCTACAAAGAGTAGCACCCTTTCCAAACGCTGAACAGTTATCTATCATATGCTGTTCAAACTGTTCAATTATCTTATTCGGTTCAAAAGATATGATTTTTGCAACGAAAAAACTCAACTGACGCCACTGTGCGACGTCTAACATACGATTTTCCATAAGATTGCAACAAGTTAATTCGTCGCTCCAGAGAACTCTATTCTAGTTACGTGAATCTTTTCCGAGCATTTCTCTTGCAACCTGCAATAGCATCATGATATTTTTTTGAGATATTAGTTTTTTTTTTTTTTGTGCAATGCACCCACGAAGTTCTGACTCATTTAAGCGTCTTCTTATTGTCCGTGCGGATATTTCTGTGCTTATTTGCTGTCCAACTTCAGTCTTTATTTCTCGCGAAGATAAAAATGGATTTTTTTTACTGGCTCTACAAATAAATCTATCTTCTACAAAAGTGGTCTTTCATGTCCTAGGTTTGTTAGCTGGGATTGCAAACTCCTTTTTTTTTGAGCAAGAAAACTTTTGTTTTTTTGAAGGAAGTACCGTAACCGTCTCATTTCTGGAGTACATGACTTTTTTTTGCCCATTTTCGAAACTAAACCGTATCAAAGTTACTACAAGTTAATCTATTGTTTAACAAATTATACTCACTTTGTCACTAATTTAGAAAAGTTTAAAAGTTGAAGAAAAAAATGCGCGTTTCTAATTAAGTGGCCAGCAAAAAAAAAAACAATTGTAAAAATAATATTTTTATATTTTTTTAATTTAATTTCGAACTCAACGTGTTGTGCATCAACAACAATGTTGATTGTTTACTAATTGAATAATGGTAAAAATAATTTACAGTGTAGATCTTTAAAGAAGCTACAAAGCGATGTTATTATATCAAAGCAAGGTTTCTAATCATATGGCCACCACTGTATATATAGATATATGACACCACAAATACATACTTAGTATTTGTAGTAGAATATCCGGTAGATTACAAGAATACATATGTATGTGTATAAATATGTTTAACTTCCCGTTTTGTGTACTTATTTAGTTTGAAAAAGTCTGCTTTAAAATGTACAATATTGAGCAAATATAAATATGTATGCATTTATTTTATCTTACGTTTCTTACTTTTTAATAAATATAGTAGGTTGTTATAAAACTATAGTTTTTTTTCTTTTTAATAAATTGTTTTAGTAACACATACCAAGTTTTTGAAATAAAGTTTTTCCTAAACTTTAGTTTTTAATAGTTTTCAAAGAATTTGTGTAGCTCTTAAAAAGGTGCGAGCTGTAACTAAAAAATATTGCTTTGGGTTAAACAGATTTTATAGTTTTGAGAATATTTCTTTAAGGCTTTTAAATTAAACATATATATAAAACATATTTTGCAAACAAAAAAGTGAATTGTGAAGTGTTGAATAAAAACGAAACTATTCAGAGCTTAGTAGACTTATGGCCGAATTCACAGTCTTTAGTTAGCTAATGGCAAAGGCTTAACTAATGATTATTTATTCGCAATGCTTAGTTTGCCATAAGAATAACAAGTAATAGTTAAACAATAGTTAGTATTTTATTTTAAAAATGGTTAACTAGTGACCGAGAATTCGGCCATTAATGTTAAAAGTCTAAAACCAAAGCTTATAAAAAAAATTAATTCAAAATTTACTTTTTTAACATTTTTAATTTTCATAGTAAACTACTTAAAAGTAAATAGTACCTTTTTGAAAAAGTACTTTTTAGAAAAAATTATTACCTTTTTTAAAAAAAGTACCTTTATGCAAAAAGCATAATTTTTACTTAATATAAGAAAATTGATAATTTGTGTAACAAAATTATTTATCCTCTCTTGCAATTTATAATTTAAAAGATTTAGCAGTTCAAACAAATGCTATCATTAATAAACATCTTTCCCACATAACACTATATAAAACCACTCAAACAATTACAGAGAGTTCAACATTTATCCTAACTACCTTCAAATTCAATGCATAAATCACTAAATGACATTCATATTATCTAAAGCAAAATTGTAATAATCTTGACCTTTTTCATTTGATTTTTAAGCATTTTCAACGTTCTGAACATTGAATGCTCTGCAAACTCATTTGTGTAGCAAAAACAATAACGAAAGGCAGTAGCAGCAATATTTAATAAACGATTGCAACGATTTCCTTATAAATGTTAAATCAAATTTCACTTGACTTGAATATTTATAGACTACTTTTTTTTTACTATTTCTACTACAATAGTTTTCAATCACAGTAGTTCTATTGCTGTCACTGCTACTCTAATCTAGAATGACTGCTATATAAAATACTAACCTAATGAATGCCGCATACCTTAAGGCCTTAATAATAATGATAATGAATTATTAACTCAAAATACAAGATTGAAATCTTAAAACGTAGTAAAAGTAAAACAACACAACATTTTTTGCAAGACTTTGCAAGCTTAATGTGATGGAAGCCCACAAAAAAATCTAATGCATTGCACAAATACTTTTAATGCCAACGTAAATTGTTGTTGAGTTTGATTAAGTGTGTTAGTGGTGCTCTACCCCAGCCCACAACTCTTAACATTATGCCACGATTTATATGGAATTTTGGTTTTGTCATTGTGTGCAGTAGTACACCTTGTTAAATATTCCAACTAACACAGCTAGTAAAAGAAATTGTTGGGAAAATAAACGACAAAAAATAAAATCAATTTTCTAAATAAAACAAAGATGTAAACTCAGTTAGCAAACAGGAAGTACTTTAAAAATGTTGCATGAATGCATTTTGCCAAATAACCTTAAAACGGCCATTCAAAAGTGAACTTACTTTTAACTTGGTAATTCTCAATTAAACCATATCATGATTTTGAACTACGCAGCATTTATAAGTTCTTGCAGCTTAAAAACAATTATCGTAAACGTAATTGCCGATAATCCTTGTTATATTCCAAAGACCTACAAAATGTTTCTCGTTTTTCTATCTACTAACGAGTAGGTATTTATGTTTTGCACTTATAGATGGCTGAATTTAGTAAAAAGGCTTAAAATAAGAACTCTATGTGGTTAGTGTTTCAGTGAAGACTATTGTTAAATAAATTTAGCAAACTACCCACGTATATGTAAACATTGTTGAAACCACAAATACTTGATGACGTGCCGAACATGTTGCACCAACAATCAACAAGCAATATAAAAAACCAACGATTTGTAATCTTTTGTTGTGATATTTCTGTTAATATTTCAGTAAGATTTTACAGTTGGCCAGAAAAAAACTATTTTGGCACTGAATAAGCATTGAACTAGAACTAAATTAGAATTGAACTAGAACTGAACTAGAACTGAACTGAAACTAAACTATAACTTGACTGAACTAGAATTGAACTAGAACTGAACTAGAACTGACCTCGAACTGAACTAGAATTTAACTAGAACTGAACTAGATTTAACTAGAACTGCACTAAACCTTTTTAAGTAGAAATTTAGAAAATACAATTTGAAATTCAGAAATCCAAATTAATGTTGAGAAATAACAAATTGAAATTCAGAAAAGCAAATTGACATTGAGAAATAACAAATTAAAAATGACAAATTCACATTGTTATTAAAAAATTAAGAAATGCAAATTGGTATGGACATTGAAATTGACATTGAACATTGAATTTGAGAATTCGAAATTGATAATGAGAAAATACAAATTAAAATTTAGAAATAAACTTTTTTATTAGATTTGTAACTGACTATCGTGAGAAATTTTGCATTTCTCAATTTCAACTTTAAAAGGTGTAGTAGAACTGAACTAGACCTGAAATTGAATATGAAAATGAACATTAATTAACATTAACAATAACATGAATATGAACATGCTAATGAACATGAACATAAACATGAACACATGTTCGTGAACAAAAACTGCGTTAACTTCTCACTGTAGTAAATTAAATCACTGTCCAAACTTTGAATATGTCTCGGTATTAAATACTGAAAATAACTACAAACGTCGTTATATGTTAGAGATGTTACAGATAATTAATGTACCCACAACTAAAAGGATTAACTACAAAGCAGATACTGAAAATGTAGTACAGATTTACAGAACGATAACGTTCGCTTAGATAAGACTTAAGACACAAACTTGATTGTGGAATAAACAAACTTGATTGAGTAAAAAATAGATAAGATAAAATGTTTGTGTCTTAAGTTTTATCTAAGCGAACGTAATTGTTCGACATCGTGGGGTGTAATTAGTAATATTTTCTACTTGTTATAAATTGTTTTAATGTTAAAATTTTTCATATCCTTTTTTTTCTATGACAAATAATTTTTGAAATTTATAAAATTAAAATTTTTTTTCCTGAAAAAGCTACACAAAGAGTAGCGAAATATGGAAATAAAATTAAAAATGTTTTATAAAAAATACCTAAATCTTAAATAATTAATACAATCTCAAATTATATTTCTATAACTGCTGCTGAACTTAAAATTTATTAAAATGTATTTTCCACACTTAAGTCACTGTTCTTAATGTTGCTGTCAAATGCCGGAGACATTAAAGTGCATACAAAACTAGGGTATAGACTATAAAGTTTACGTTCTTCTAACTACTGACAACCCATCATACATTTTCAACATTATTTATGCTGCTGTTCCAATTCTTCTTTGTGATAGTGAGAGACATCAACTCAACTGAACAACATCAACGTCAACGTCAGGAAAGGATAACAGGAAGTGTAATAATACTATACTTTGCTATATAAATATGAGTAAAAACTAGTAAAACTTCCGCTCTTATTACCAGAACCAACAACGTTCAACACACTCCTACGAGTACGTAACGACTTGGCTGTAATAGTTTTTATGGGTCATTAAGATGAAATTAAAAATTAGTTACTTAGAAAAAATCGTCCAAACAAAGTTTACTCATCTTCATTGGCTGGTAATGGAAAGGGTTATTAATTTAAAGTACATGAAGAGGGTACAATAGAAAATAAACCAACAATGAAACAAGTAGTCTAATGATTGCAGTGTTGTTTGATGTTTTGCTTTATTTTTTTTTTTGTTGATTTAAGTTCTTATCGTTTTGGCCCCTTCAGTATAAAACTTTAAGTAAATGTTTATACACATGTTATAAAAAAGTAAAAAAAAAAATAATTCTGGCTTATTTATTAGGACAGAGAAAGTGTGTTTAATTGTAGCAAAACTACTTGAGTCCTTGGTTTTTGTAATTAAGGTTTTTTGTGATTATTTTTCATTTGTATGTGTAGTTTGTAGAAGTTTAAATGTTGCTGGGCTTTGTTTTATTTAAATAGCTTTTAAAAGCTTTCATTTAGGCAAAACACTGTTTATTGACTTTGTGGTTTTTGAGTTAGCTTTTTATTAAGCTTTTGTATGTTAGCAAAGTTATGTACCTTTAAAGAACTTTTCGAAATTTTGATAGCAGCTTTTAGTACAAGTTTTTCCATTACTTGCGATGTTTTGACTTATAACTTTTATTGCAAGAGCTTTCCCTTTTTTGGGACTCTTAACATACCTATAAGCATTTGTGTTTATGGTTATTTTAACAGTAGTTTACATATCTTTATAAAGAGCTTTGTGCTTAGTTTACAGTGGCTGTGTTTAGCATCAAATAGCTTTAACTTGGCCAATCAATTGCTTTGTATGAATAACACGAAATGCTTTTAGGATGATTTTATTTATTTATATAAATTTTATAAAGTACGAGTGTTGATTGGGGGTTTAGATATTTAAAGTTTTTTCTAATTAAAACTTGAAATTTGTATTAGAAAGTTTAGGGTTAGGAGCCGAAAAGCATATTTTTATATTCTTGTATTTGCTAATTTTGTCATATAAATTCAGCTCAAGTTCTCAGTTTTTATTCGTAGCAATTATTGTAGCATTGCAGTTAATGTAAAGATGTGCCATACACCTCCATATGGAAGAAGTTCAAATACGTTTGTACTATCGTTTTGTAAAGACCAACAATATTGGTCCAGCAACCAACTTAAACTTTACCTGTCGTCTCAGAAACACATTCTGAGTCGATTTACTGTGTGTTAGTTCAGTTTGAAAGGAAATGTTTACTTCTGTTTACTTTACTAATAGTGGAGGACTGTCCTAGGAGTTGGCATCTGACCTTTAGTTAGCTAACATGGTGATAGTCTTCTCTCCAGTTCCTGGTAAATACATTACACCGCAATAACTAACATTAATGAATCAGCCAAACAAATTGATCTCTAGCGGGTACTTGCTTGGCCCTGAAAACGATTTGTTCCCATAAAACCACGTACACACCAAACTGAACTAAATAAATGAACAATTTGGATTTTCTTTCTATTCTTTCCAAACAATTTTTGTGTGGTCACAGTAGGAAACTTTATTTAAGTGGAGACTTAATAAAAAAATTATTTTAAAAAGAAACTATTATAGCATAGTTCTGTATAACGAGTGTATTCTCAGGCGAACGATTGGTACACGGGCGATTACGTAAACAAATGAGTTTCTATAATATACTCGTCTGACTTACGTTAGTTACCTTGGTAATATTGAGTTGTTATATTGCATTATTGCCAAATTATTTAATTAGATATTTTGTTTACTTTTTTCCATGTTATTATTCAATATTTTAATATTTTAGGGACAACCCTAGAAACCAAAATAAAAACAGCTGTGTTTTATTTACAATACAAAAATAATTTATGTGAATGGAAATTGGTATGAATTTTTTAATTTTGTAATAAATTGAATGAAAAATGTTTCAATTTATCGCAATTAACATTGAAATTGAAAGTTAAGGTAGTGGACAACAGTTTATGCTGTAGAAATATACGAAATAATATATAAAATATTGTTTTGTGATGCACACAAGCACTTATTTCTACTCGGCTGTTTTTGACATTAGGACGATTGAAATTTCAATGTAGAAACCATCAAAAAGATAGTCTTACGTTTTTACTCAAGAGAATTGACACTAGTGTTATAGAACCCCAAAACTAATTTTTGTACTCATTTGGGCAAAAATTTTGAGTCACTCGTTATACAGAACTATGCTATTAGTTTGGAAACAAAAATATTGGACAAATACAAAAGTACAAAGTATGATGGAAAGTACTTTTATTTGATTGCGTATAAATAATTTATATGTACATACAAACACATACTTTTAAGTCTGTACATTAATATGTAAATGTTTTGAAAAAGTACTTATGTCGTTAATAAAAATATTATACCCCAACTGACCAAAAAAAAAAATAAGAAATATTAGTTATGGCGAACTTATGCAATAAAAATGTTGGTAGATTTATTGAGCATTTTAATGCCCTGTTGTAGCATTGATTGGCAGTTAATTGTGTACCATACATTTTCATATGGAAAAAGTTTTCGTGAACATGTTTGTAAGATAATTGTTCGCATTAATAGCAATCTTGAGAAATCTTACGAATGCTCTGGTCAGGTGGGTTATTAAAAATATGTATAGTACCATGTATGGTTAGAAGTTTTCTACATTTGTATGGCCAATATTTGAATTTTTTCAAGGGTATATTGCAGCTTTCCGGTTTTTCATCCTTTTCTCTTTTCAAATATGTTTGTTTGTTTGTTTATTTTCAAGAACATCTTTTAATGTTATTTCTTTTTTGTTTCTAACGAATTTTAAAATTTGAGCAATAAACATATTTGATGTTAACTATTTATGAGAGGGGAAACAACAACAAGAAAAATGTTATTTTAAAAATACTAATGTTTATTTTTGGGAGTTTCAGTTTCTTTGTATGAGTTTTGTGTATTTGTTTGTGTGTGCTAGTATATCCCAGTTGTTTATTGTATTCCTATAATGGGCAAATATTGTGAGATACTTTGAAACATTTTTATTGACATTGATGTTTTCTTTGTTTTTGTATGCATACATAAAGGATTATTTGACTTGGAACAATGAAGAGAAATATGCATGTGATTAACAGTCATAATCGGTTAGGTAAAATTTTAATTTTATTTTAAATTTTAAATTTTCGTTTAAATAAAAATTTAAAAATATTGCATATTAGAAATAGTTACTTTTTATTTTTCCGATTTTTAAAATTCGAAATGATGATTTTTTTTAACGGGATTTGGACGATTTTTCCGAAATTCATCTGGCAGCCCTGAATGTGTTCACTTGAGACGGTGTGTTGATTACGTGAAGAGTTAGTCAAGGTTTTTACGATGAAATTTATGACGTTTATTTTTATTAATTCTCTTTTAAAGTTGCTACGAAAATTTGTTTGCATACATAAGTCGCGACATTGTCTTTTTTTTACAAATTTTAATTTTTGTTGTACTCAGGGTTGATTTTCTTGTTGAATCTATTAATTGTTCATATTAAAAAATTTTCTTTGTATTTGCATAAATAATTTTAAATTTATGTACAAATGTACGCACTAAAAAATCACGCATATAAACAAATAATTACAGGCATTCAAACAAAATATTTATTTTTCTTGTTTACAAAAATATTCACCTTATTTATTTATTTTATTTTCACTTATTGAATTTCTAAACGAACATTTCAATTTAAAAAATAACTTTTAATTTTTGCCTTAAAAAATAACTTTTTTTAATAAAAGTCATAACAGTTACGGTCCCTGCTTAATTTAATTAACACCGAATTTATAACTAATACCACTCACTGCTTGCACTTACAGACAAGTATGTACATATATACATACGTACATATGTATGGGAAATAAAAGTAAAATTTATACAAACATACGATTCCATGAAAACTACTTAACAAATCAAATTGACCCCCCGTAAAGTTAATAATAATTACTGATACTGATACTTACTGATACATTATGGAAATCATTTAAGCTCATTATCATCATCATCATCGTTATGATTATTATACACTTGAGAATGTAAATAAAAAGAAAATTATTTTCAATTTTACATAAAATTATTTGCTAAAAACTAGTTGCTTTGCCCGCTTTGACATTTATATTGTATAGCTAAACCCGGTGTGCTTCGCTACCCTTCCCCCTCGTTATAAAATAAAATAAAACGTATTTATATATTTACAAACATTTATTTATTTAATTTTAATGTATTTATTGCAATGCTTTAGGTTTAGTTTGCCCATCAGGAGCATACACATATACACGGGATATTAACCTTGAGCTTTGTTAACAGTCATCGCAAACGCTAACCGAACAGGAAAAAATTGTTTGAAATCGAATGGTAAATATGTTGGTAGCATTGGAATGTGTAGCAAAAGTACAAATGTACTTTTATATTTTCCTGTTATAGTGGTCGCTTCTACTAAATTATTTCTCAGTTTTTTTTACTGCAAGACAAGTGTGATTGCAAAGCCGTGGTGATCGATATAACGCAGTAAAATAATTGGCATTCCAATTTTAAGTTGTAGCACTTGTGGTGGCAAGCCTAGCACATCGAGTGAATTTTAGAACTCAACAGGATAATTAACGGTCTTACGGGTTGCTTGATTGATTTGAAGCATTTCAAAGTGATATCCATCTTCTCGCGTCATATGAGCGATGCACTTCAGTGGGCTATGCCATACCCCTTTGTTCACTTACATAGTCAAGAATTTATTATTTCGTAAGAATATGCTATTGTGAAAATTTAATGACGATAGGTCCAGTACGATCTTTAATTTTCCTAAAAAGGGGCGTGGTCTCACCCACTTTTCTCCTGGTTCGTATTCCTAATTATGCCAATACCATGTGTACCATATATCATTGACGTAGGTCAAAAAATTACCAAAATATGGCGATTTAAATTTTTTGGTTATATGGGCGGTGCCACCCCCGTTTGTACAATTAAAACTTCATATAGTGTATTATTCCTTCCAGAGTCACAGTAACATGCTGTTAAAATTTCATCAAAATCGGCTCAGCCGTGTTGGAGTCCATACGTTACATACATACATACATTCATTTTTATATAGATAGATAATTATATTGTAAAATTTGTAAATAATAAAACTAATAATAAATTATTGACTATATTCTTTATATAGGTGCATATACAATTTATTTATTTATATTTTCTTTCTCGCTTTCTCTGTCTCTTTACAGGTAAGTTTTAACAACTTGTTGGTGAAATTACTTCTACTCCTACCACTATTTCTAATATGGATGTACTATAGAAGGAATCCTTTTTGGAGTATAAAAATCAATTGAATTTTCATCATTGAAAATTGATAAATGAAAGCGAATAGATAAAATCCTTTAGGCTACAGAAACAACAACAAATAATATTATTACCATGTACTACAACTACAACTATGGAAATGTTCTTGTTCAAATATGTAAGTGAAATATTGTTGTATTGATAAACGAATCATTGAATAAGTGATAGAATGATAGAATAAATGAAAGTACGATTGTGTAGTATTGCTGCTATGAAGGTGAATTTAAGCATAACAAATCTATTTATCGGAATGTCAGTGTTGTCCTGTTGTTACCAGCTTTGAGTTTGAGGAAGGCCAGGAAGGAGAAGTAAATATTTTTGTATACTACTACTACTACTACTACTACTACTTACTTAACTGTTTTTCTTCCTGAAAATAATCATTGAAATGAAAATTAATATTAATAAAAACAACAACATCAATAATACCCCAGAAATGTACTCGTATACAAATCAGAGATGGGCATAATGTACTATATTTTTAGTGCACCAACAATTTCACTACCAATATTCACTTAGTGTTAGTGCAATTTTCTTTTTCACATCAGATGTTGCACTACCACTAACCATTTAGTGGTATTTAAAAAAGAATTTGTATTACAAATATAAAAAATTTTGTTAATTTCCAATTAAAGTCCCACATAAAAAAATTTTATATGTTTTGTTTGTCAGCAGCATCAACCTAATGGTGATAAGGTTAAATCTTCTGGTGATAGTTATGAGTGTGTTTTGCAAATGTCAATAATGACAATGGAAATGTGTATTTAAATCAGAGTTAACCAAAAAGAAATTGTGTTTCAAATACAAATGTATTGGTTTTAAAATTGAAATGCGAATAAGAATACATATCGATGGTCTCATGTAGAAAGACCCTAACTCGCATATTTGAAACTTTACAGGAGAAGGTAAAAACATAATAGAAACTGTAATATTTAACATGTAACTTTTTTTGTACAACTGCTTATAAAAGCGTTATTTTTTACACTATTGCAAGGAGGTGTATTTGCGTTAAATGCATTGGAATCGCAAAAAAAACAAATTTCGAAAAAATAGCGAGTTAGGGCCGTTCTACATGAGACCAACGATATGTTGGTTTATAGTTTAAAGTTTTTAATATACATACATACTTTGAAATGCCCCCGTTCAAGTTTTTAGTCATCATTAATTTAAATCAGGAGTGCCTAAGCCCTATACTCTTGGTGCTCTTTTGTATTTGTAAAAACTCTTAGCTATAGGCTGTGTGTTTCGTATACTCATTACAGCACTCAGCACTAGCAATACGAAATACACAAACAACTTTGCCATATTTGTTTTTTGTCGTACTCTATACACGCAAGCGCAAAGCAACAACACTTTCGTATGCTCTACTGGTAAATATTGGTGACTCCGATCGTCAATGTAGATTGTGTTTTTATTTAACGTATGATACCGTTTAAAAAAGTGTGTTGTTTCTTTGTATATATTGGCTTTTAC
Organism: Bellardia pandia; assembly: GCA_916048285.2. Lineage (NCBI taxonomy): Eukaryota > Metazoa > Arthropoda > Insecta > Diptera > Calliphoridae > Bellardia > Bellardia pandia. The sequence continues at coordinate 56,276,645 of OU696532.1, read as the reverse complement.
AACAAAAAATACTGAATAAAAGTTAGTTTTTATTTAAATGTATTGGTGTTTGCTCTTACATAAGCAACTTTTGGGCACCCCTGATTTAAATTGATTAATATCAATTACATTCATACATTTAAAGCAAACCTTATGCTACACGCTGAGAACAACATATTTGTGATAAACATAATCTAAGAGCAACATATTATAATAAGATATATGATTGTAGTCAAAACATATTATGATGAATATAAGTGCCATGAAATATCATATTATGATCAATTATCATCATAATATTTCTTCACAATATTTTCTTATTAATCATAATTTGATATTATAACATCATATTATAACACAACATAATCATAAAATTGTTATACATGATCATATTACATATTACAAATACTAGGTCAAATTTTTTTAAATAGAAATAAACATTTGCGCACCTTTAACGTATATAACAAAATTAACATTTATTTTTAGTTATGTTCAATAGATTTTTATCTTTTGAAATTTAGGATTATTTCTTTTATGTAAATCTTATTTAAGTCTTTTACATTTTACTGTCTTTGAAATTTTTGTATTTTGTAGTAATATTTATTTATTTAAAAAATTTTTATCCGAAAAAATTTATATACAATTTATTTGGAAATAATTGTATACACTACTATTTATTTTTGTATATATCCGTTATATGTTTTACATATAGAAATCATATAGAAATATAGAAATTTACAAAGAGACACTAGCAAAATGTAGTGCATTTTCTGGCCTGCTAAAGCCGTCATCAACATTCTTTGTGTAGAAGTAAAACTTCGAATAAAAGTTTTTTAATAAAAAAATTATTTAATACTCGTAAGAGGAAAAATTCTCATTCAGTAGTAATATTTAGTATATTTATACCCTTCACCTTCATGAGAAGGGTATATATAAGTTTGTCATTCCGTTTGTAATTTCCACAATATAATTTTCCGACCCTATAAAGTATATATATTCTGGATCCTTATAGATAGCGGAGTCTATTAAGTCATGTCCGTCTGTCTGGCTGTCTGTTGAAATCAATTTTCTAAAGTCCCCAGTTATCTTCGGGATCCAAATCTTCAATAATTCTGTCAAACATGCTTTCGAGAAGTTTGCTATTTAAAATCAGCCAAATCCGTCCATAAATAACCGGAGATATGAGCAAAAATTCGAGACAACCTCTGAAAATTTCATCAAAAAAAAACTATCAAACAAAGTTTATTAATATAATATATGTATACAGTGTAATCGCAATAGAGTGAACACTTGGTAATATGAACTACTCGATATTACAAACTCCCGATTTTTTTCATAGAGTGAACAATAACCAACTCAATAGAGTGAACTTTTGTTTTTCTTATACAAAATTGACAAAGACACAGAAGTTATCATTTTTTTACATACTGTTTTATGAAGCCGTTAGATTTCTGTTGAATTTGCAAACATTTTTGTGTTCTTGTCTTTTTTCTAATGATTTTTTGAAAGATTACTTTAGTGATTTTTAATTCCTAGTTGTATTATGTGCGGACAAGAAGTTATAAAATGAGTTCTAATAAATGTAAAAAATTTCTTTCTATTGGAATAAAACAAGAAATAATTAAAGAACTATCTAAAGGCAAAGAAATATGGCGTAGCAAAATCCACAATAAGTGGGATCAAAAAAAAAAAGAAATCTAAAATTGAAAGTGTTGTATGCTTAAGTAAAAGTGTGCTTAAAAGAAAGTCGTTCAAAAAAGCAGAATACCCACGTGTTGAAAAAGCTCTTGTCAATTGGTTTTTAAGGCAATGAGCCAAAAATCTGCCAGTAAGTGGAGAAATGTTGAGAGAAAAGGCTAAAAAATTGCATATATTATTTAATAATATTTAATAAATATGGATTTTTTTTGTATAAAAAGTGTTTTTAGAGTGAACTTTCTTAATAGAGTGAACAGGTCTTGCACGAATTAGTTCTATTCTATTGCGATTCCACTGTATATATATGTATATAATATAATTATGCATCCACAACAAAGGTGAAGGGTATATAAGATTCGGCATAGCCAAATATAGCACTCTTACTTGTTTAAATACGAATTGTTTTTTTTTAATTATTGAAACATTTCACTCCAAATAACAAATCACTGAACTGGTTACAACAAAAATAATAATAATAAAACAAATTAAACATATATTGTTTGCATTTTAAACATAATGTGAGTAGAAATATGCAAACTTACCATTTAATGGTTATTTGTGAATTTAAATAGTTGAAAATAATATATTATGTTTAGATAGTTATCATCCAATAGTTGTGGTAAACATTTTTTAAAAATAATTATGTTTCAGTGAACCAATTAATTTTCAATTTTATAATTCCGATAAACTAGTAACTAAAATATTGTTAAAATCAAATTAAAAAAATAACAAAAAAAAATTGTAACCAAAAACACGTAACCATGTCCAACCATGTTTTTTCTCTGCGTGTACGAATATATTGTGACTGACAAAATTTTTTAACAGAATGTTAAAACAACTAATCAATGACAAAAAAAAAACTAAAGTAAAAAAATTAACGGTTTTTATGTGAATAATGCATAACTTCATGAATTGGTTTTATTTTTATTATTTGTCACTATTTTTCAAAAGTGTTATTGTTTTGAATTAATCCTAAAATTAATGAAATTTTGTAGCCATTCTTTGTGTTTCTGAATCAGAACATTGAAAATAATTTCTTTGGTATAAGTGCTTTTACCCCACATCTTTTCCTTTCATTATAAAGGTTGGAAAAACGGGTTAAAAATTCTCATCTAACTTCCTTCTGTTGTGTTGTATTAAATTGGCATTCCTGAGCATAAAACAATAAAGATTTTCTTTAGCCATTGAAATAAAAAGATTTAAACACTTGACAATGCTAAGAATTTGCCGCATATATGGAGTTATTTCAAATAAAATTTATAGCAAAAAAGTAAATTAATAAAATTAAATAATTTAAATAGTTGCAAAGTTAAATTGATAGATAAAGAAAAAATCATTTAAAGAAAAAAAGGCAAATCAAATCTGCTATAAAATATAGCATTTTATTTTTTTGGAAATTTTGACTCTTGACACAGTAGTCAAAGCCTAAAATTGTTAATAAAATGGAATAATACGAAAGCGATTCGGAAACTTCTTAGCACAACAAGAAAATAGTTAGTTTTTCAAAAATATTTTTATTTTTCAATATAATCTCCTAAAACTTAGTCCAACGCTTATCTAGCAATTCCATTCCTTGATTAAAATAGTTTTCCTCAAGGTCTTCAAAATAGTGGTTTACAATTGTAATTGCATTTTCATTTGAGGTAAAACGCTAGCCAGCAAGGAATTTTGTTTATATTTGGGAACAGGTAAAAGTCACTGGCAGCCAAATCAGGAGAATAAGGTGGGCGGTCAAGCAACTCGTACTTTAATTCCCTGATTTTAGCCATTGTTAAAATACTCTTGTGTGTTGGTGCATTTTTCTCGATTTTTTAAATTTAATTGATCCAAAATGTTGCAATGGAAATCTGCATTCATTGTTTTACCCTTTTGCAGATAGTCAATCAATAAAACACCTTTGAAGTCCCAAAAAACCGTTGCCATACCGTTTGCCTAATTTGGGGCACTTCTTCCAGCTTCAGTTCATTGCTGGGATTGTACTTTTGTCTCTGCAGTATAGTGGTGGATACATGTCTCATCCACAGTTATCAAACGACGCTTAAAGCTTGAGAAGTTATCATTCTTATGCGTTTTTGGTCGACTGTTAACAAATGTGGCACCCATCTTGCAGAAAGCTATTTCATTGGTAGTTGTTCATGCAAAATTAAATGGACTCGGCCATTTGAGGTCCCATTATATATTGGCTATTTCACGCACTTTTATTCGTCGATCATTTAATACAATAACATAATACAATAACATACAATAACTGTTTCTGTCCTTGTACGGCCACGTTTAAATTCAGCAACCCAATTATTTATTGTTGCAAATGAAGTACTTTCAGCTAACACATTCACCATATCATTATGAATTTCTTGTCCCGATAAACCTTTTTTATTTAAATATTTAATGACACCACGAATTTCTAGTTTTTCCATTGTAAAAAATCGCGGAGCATATTTTTTTTAAGCACCTATTTCTATATGAAGGAGTTGCTAAATCAAAAAGAAATTTAACATGTGTCCATAACACAGATGCAAGTTTCCAAAACACCTAACTTTTTTCTATTTATACCGCGCTTTCTGTTCTAGGCTAAGAAGTTTCCGAACCGGCCTCGTATTAAACCTTTCTGAAAACACATGTATTCTGCCCAAAAAAAACTGCTCATGTTTTGAGGCCCAGAACGAATCAAGCCAGCCAGTATTGGATTGAGTATCGATCAACTTCTGAGATATAAGACGGGTGAGGCAAAACTTCGCAAACACTTCTTTCTAAATACTTTTTATTATGTATTGCAACATATGATCGAGCGTTGTCGTGATAGAATTTTACAACTGTCGTGAATAAAAATTCCACATGAAATTTTTTCCCTTTTCAGATTTTTCCTATTTAAATTCAATGTTAAAAAAATAAAAGGGAAAAAATTTCATGTGGAATTTTTATTCACGATACGGGTGATTACGTTTTTTTTTTTTGCCCTCATATTCTGTGTGTTTTTCTGCCAATACTCACTAAAAAAATTTCCATAATTTCGTAAATATTAACAATACGTAAAAAATTAAAAAAAGTATTTCCAAACTTAAAAGCCAACATTGTCCGATTTTACTTTAATATTTAATGTTCCAGTGTTATACCACACTCTCTCGCCCGAAATTCTGAACAAATTAAAAAACAGCCTGCTTATTACGTTTTTAAATTATGTTATGCACTTCGATTTCTTTTTGACTTTATCAAACATAATTCGCATACTAATTTGACATTTTGAAATTAACCAGAAAGTTAAGAAACCCTTTACTATTATATTGTAGCATGTTTCTTTCACATTTCCACCTGCGTTTCGACCAAGTATCGGCAACACATTTCACTTGAACCCAGAGACTGAGTGCAATGTTGTTTGCATTAAAAAAGAAACAACAGAAACAAGAACAAAAATGTGCGTAAAAACTGTATGTATGAAAGTTTTCTGTCCGTAGGATTAAAATAGAATTAAATTTCACCTTGATAGAGCCACTAAAAATATGAAATGGAAAATATAAAAATAAAAATATAGAATTTATAAAACTAAAAACACACACACACACAAACGTATGTACGTACCTAAATTTCATGCTACCATGACCAATCATTTTTAAAAACACACTTCAAATAATGTTAGACTAGATGTTGGTGGATGATGCTCCTCTGAAGCATGTTCATCATTATGAGGTTCTGCTGTACTCTGCTGGTACATAAATCCTGGATTCTAAAAGTATTATTACCGCCACAAACACAGAGCAACACAAACAACAAAAACAGCAACTCAACATGATGACATTTTTCTTATTTTGTAGTACGAGTACAAGTTATAAAGTGTAAAAAAATATGTATAAATAAATATATGTATTTTTTTCTTTTTAATATTCATAATCAAACCGTTAGCCAGAGAGTATGAGTGTTAGAGAGAACAGGACAGAGAACGGGACATAAAATAAGCATTTATTTTAGTGTAGCATACTTCATGGCTGCTTGTTTAAATTTGCGAACAATTTGAAATTGAAATAATTGCATTTGTAGTACAATGTGGTTTTTGGCGGTTTTATAGTTTTATAAAATTAGCTACATATTTGTTGTTTCAGCTGTGACAGTTAAATGTCCAAAATGACATTAGAAAAGTTAATAGGCAAAAAAAAAATGGCGTCGAGTTTGCTTGAGGATTAGTCTTCAGTAAACCCAGAGAACTTAATTTTAAATAATTTTATTTTAATTTCAAATGCTGTTCATTCAACTGAAATTTCCTTCAAATATGTTAGAACATATTGTATAATAATCGAAATTTGTGCTTGATTATTATACATACATATTATTAATTTTGAACGGTTTATTTATTTATGAATGTGCCTTATTTATTAAGTACTTACATTTTATAACTAAAATTAAAACTCTAATGCTCTCTAACGAAAGCATTGATGAGCAAATTTTAGCATTGCAATCAGCGTTGTCAACTTTTAAAAAATCGCACCAAATTTAGATTTTTTTTTTATTTAATAAAATGTTTTGAAATAATTTCACATAAAAATATAGGCGCATATTCATAAACAATAAAGTCGACTTTAAGTGTGCTTTTAGACGAAATTTTGTATGAAAATTCGACTTTATTGTTTATGAATGAATATGCGCCATAATATTTGTATGATATAAATACAACAGTGTTAACAGTTCAGTGGTTTTATAAAAAATAAAAAACTTAACAAAAATAAAAAATAAACTACACATTTTTGTTTGTATTCCTTTGTACCAGATAGATATGTAATTAATTTATTTTTTTTGCTAACTTTTTAAAAATACTCATATGCTATTCGGAATTAATTGGTAAAAATATTTTTGTTTCTAATTAAGGTACTTCGTTGACCCTATTCAATAAAATTTGTTAGAGCTTCACTGGGACTCTAACCCTGGTGTTCGTCTACAGTACAGTAGACCAATCAGGCTAAACAAGAATTTTTATGTTCATGTTTAAAATGTTAATTTTATTTTCAAACAAAAATTTTCATCCTATTCAGCTTTAGCAATAAATAACCTTCATTATGAATGAATTATTAAAAAACTGCAATTAAAAATTAGTAAAAATAAAGATACATTTTCGGAAAAATTAAAAAACGCACCGAAATTTAAAAAAAAGCGCACCGCCCACGAACTAAGAAATTTTTCGCACCAAAAATTTAAAAGAGCACCAAAAATGGTGCGAAACGCACCAAGTTGACAACACTGGTAATAATCATAATATGTATTATATTTGATCACCTTGTTTGATTTTTTGGCTTCAGGTTGACTCAAATATTTTTTGACATCCTTAAGTTATGCTGTAGAAATTTTATTTAAAAAAATCACATTACCTACTTTTAGGATGACAAATTTTCAATGACCTTGCAAAATTTGGAATAACGGATTTTGTGGTGAATTTCTAAAAAGTCACCACGAATTTTTATACTCACCACGATTTTTTATACTAACCATGATTTTTTACCCACCACGATTTTTATAGTCACCATGATTTTTTACTCACCACGATATTTTCACCACATTTATTTTTAAATTCACTCACACATGAGCAAAAAAAATGTTATCCTTTTTTAACTAGCTAGCTTTACTACTTATTTATTAATTATTAGCTAGACCACCCACACACACACCTTGGTTTTCTTCTTCTTCTTCTCTCCTTCCTCCTCATGCACTCTCATAATAATTTTCTTCCGTCGGTCGTCGTCGTTGTTTGTGTGTGTTGTTGGTTGCTGTGGCCGTTAAGAATTTTCTTAGAAGAAAACCTGGTTCGTTGTATTTGCATATAGCGAACTTTAAAAAAAAAAGAAAATGGGAATTATTATTTCGTTTGGTAACATCACTACATGTGATAAAAGCGCAAACACTGAAATTAAAACGAAAAAGCTTTTAAATTATACTACCGCTGCTAAATATGTAATAATATTGAACAAGAACAAAACAAAAGAAATTGAAAAGCTCCCCTTTTGAAAATGTCTGCTAAATAAAAATGTATTTAATGAGAGCAAGAGAGAGCAACGGCAAACAGTTTTTAAAAGCGTTATCAACTTTGAAATTTCAAAACGCGCGAAAATTGAGAAAAAAACGCACCATTTGAAAAAAATCGCACCAAATTTAGATTTTCTTTTTTTGTTAAAATGTTTATTGAAATAATTTTACATACAAAATATAATATTTTTGTCAAAAGTTCAGTTTTATAAAAAAAATAAAACTTAATAAAAATAAAAAATAAACTAAACAAATTTGTTTGTATTTCTTTATACTAGATAACATATGTAATTATTTTCTTCTTTTTTTAACTTTTTGAAAAGAGATCTACGAATAATAGTAAAAATACTCATAATATGCTATTCGGAATTAATTGGTAAAAATGGCTAATTTCAGTACATATTTTTTAAATATTTTTGTTTTCTATTTTAAGTACTTCTAGTACTTCGTTGACCCTATTCAATAAAATTTGTTAGGGCTTCACTGGGACTCTAACCCTGGTGTTCGTCTACAGTTCAGTAGACCAATCAGGCTAAACAAGAATTTTTTCATGTTTAAAATGTTACTTTTATTTTCAAACAAAAATTCATCCTATTCAGCTTTAGCAATAACCTTCATGAGAAAAATGTTTGATTATCACACATTTGTATATACTTAAGTAAAATGCATTCATATGGACCCCATTTATTAAAAACCTGCAATTAAGAATTAGTAAAAATAAAGATTTCATCACATTTTCGGGAAAATTAAAAAACGCAAAGCGAAATTTAAAAAAAGCGCACCGCGCACCAACTAAGAAATTTTTCGCACCAAAAATTTAAAAATAGCACCAAAAATGGAGCGAAACGCACCAAGTTGACAACGCTGGTTTTTAATTAACCGAACACACTGAGAGGATTACCCAGCGATGCCAACTTAGCCCTTTTCGGGCTTGATTTAGCCCGAATTTAGTCACTCAAATCTCGAGAAAAGAAAATTGGCGCTAAACTAAAAAAACGCGTAAATCTAGCACGTTTTACAATTAATTATCTTTTAGCCCGTTATTACTTTTTGCTTGATATGGCTACATTTTAGTTTTTTTTTGTACTTTTTCTGCCTTTAATCTAATAATATCGAAATAATGATATTGGTAATAACCCATTCCTTAAACTGTCCAGTTTTGCCAAACACATATTCGTCCTCAAACGCAGAAGTTGAGAGGAGTTTTAGTGTCATGAATTTATTCAAAAATAAAATTAGAAACAAAATGTCATTAAATACGGATGATAGGTATATAATTTATCTAAGAATTGGCGTTATTGTCGAGCAATAACACAATTTGCTATAACACAATTTGCTCGATAATAACGCCCAAATTTCTTAAGTTTTCTGAGATAAATTATATACCATTCGAAAGATCTCAGTTGCTTTTTTCCAAATCTAGTAAGAAATTGAAAATCGAATCATTATTAACAAATTTGCAGACTTATAAGTGCGCAAAGGTACAAAACCCGGTTTTTTAACCGTAAATCCGGATTTTGGAGGTGTCCGGCATATTTCAATATTGGAATCTTGTTACTCGACAATTCTTACAAGGTCCCAGGTTTTTTGGACTGTTGCACCGTGATATGTATCTCATGGTAGTAATTTTTTTCTAATAAATTATTTTATAAAAATGTGTTTGTTGTTTTGATTTTTAAAAGTAATATTTTATAATTTAGCCCCTTTTTGCACTTTATCGAAAATTTTGACGTGATGTGGCTTTAAACGGATTTTTTTGAATTTAGACCTTTTTTAAAAAAATTTTACGCGTTTTGAGTCTCAAAAGTTGGCATCTCTGGGATTACCAACAATAAATATATATACTCATAAAAATTCACACGAAAACACAATAAAATATAAAAAAGGGGGGCCTACTATATGAAAAGAGATTTAATGTTTGAGTTTCTGTTGAGAGAGAAAAAGAGTGAGAGAGTGAGGAGAACATTGCATTATTGAGAATTTGCATTAAAGGAAAATTGCATTTATACAGCTGATGTGGTTGTTGTTATTACTATTTAGCTGCTACTATTTATTGTTTTGATGGGGAGTGCGTGAGGTATTAGTTTGTGTGTGACTTGGAGTGTTTACCAGAATATTGTTATTGTTGTTACTGTAGTTGTTTTTTATTAAGTAATATTTCAACGCGCGCATATTGTATATTTTGGAGAACATGATTATTTTTTTTACTGCTGCTGCTCTTATTGTTGTTTATATTTATGATGTGGTTGTTGCTGTTATTGTTTTTCAACATGCTGCTCCAAATTGAAGATTATGAAGTAACAACAACAACACTATAGTAAGCAGCACAATAAAGAGATGAGGGTGGCTATGAGTATGTGTAGGGAATTGCTGTTGTTGTTGTTGTTGCAGTTATTTTTTGTTGTTTCGGTCGTTCCTCTTCTTGTTTAAGTATTTGTTCGCCTATTTGATAGACAATATTATTGTTTTTGTTTTATACTTGCGTTTAGTTTAGTATTTAACAAAGCAGAAGCTGCTACTATACACGTCGTCTACTACCACTATTGCTGCTGCTGCTACTACATACTACTTACTCTAATAGTAACTAACAAGTTGTAACCGTGTAAAAAAGGTTTTTTTTAGAAATTAATTTAATAAAATAAAGACTGCGAGTGATGGAAGGCAAGAGATTATTAGCAAGTGTTCTGTTAAAGTTTATTTAATCAGTTATAATGCTTGAATTAAAAAAATAAAAATAAAACATATTTATTAAGTGTTCAATTAAAAATATTTTTAAAGAATATTCACAAAAAATATATAAAAATTCGTTATCTGTTATTATTAAAAATACCTATGTTGAAGTGCTAAAATTCGGAAAAAAATAAAACGAAATTATTAACAATTTTTTGCCCGTCAAGCAGTTGTGGTGGTCAGTCATTGAAACCATTAAAAAATACAAAAAATTTTACAAAGTTTAATGAACTTGTGTTAAAAAATTATATAAAAAATAATATAAAAATATCCACACAATTTTCTATAAACAAATATGGTTTGAAAAAATAGAATTATTGTGTGCAATTCTCGCTGGTCAACTTTACCGACAATTTGTATACAATTTACAATTTATTACAGCGTAAGAGAATGTGTATATGAGTGCGTGTTGAATCTCTTTGTATACAGGCTGATGATTCTGATTCTGTTACATTTTCTTCTTTTCACTGATGATTCTACTTGTTCTTCTTCTTATTCCTACGATTTTACTTTACTATTCATTACACTCTCCTTTAAAGAAAACAACTACAACAACAATGAAACATACAGTATGTCTGTGTTTGCATAAGTGTGTGTGAATGAGCGTGTGCGTGCATGTTTGTAAAACAAACAAAATCATCGTCACTCATTTTTGGATGTTTGAGTTTTAAAGGAAAAATGGTGGTGGTGACAAAAACATGAAATTTGTGTTGAAACGTCTGCAAAATCTTATAAATAAATTTAAAAGTATTTTGGTAACAAAATTCAAGAAAGCATAACAACAAATTACTTTGTACAGCCAGTGAAAAATTCTAAAAATTTCAAAGTTAAAAAACACCGCTGGTCGGTGGAAATTTAAGAGAAAAAGAAAAAGAAGCAAAAAAATATACAAAATACACAAAAATAAAAGAAAAATATGCAAAAGAAAATGACAAAAAATCATACAACGCGGCTTTTGTAAGCAGGAGAATTATGTAAAATATAAAAAAGTTAAAAAAATTAACAAAAAAAAAAAAAAAAAAATCAAAATTTTAAATTACCACATTTGAATTTATAGAAATTAAAAAAGTGTTGCAAATAAAAAATCTTTGAAAAAAATCCTAGTACAAAAGCAAGTGTCAAAAATTTTAAAATTAAAATACCACAACAAAGTAAAAATCAACATAACCTTAAATGTGATTTTAAAGAAATTAATTTACAAAATATACCACACCCTCCTTTTTGGGCGAGTTTTTAAAAAATTAAAAAAGAATTAAAGAAATATTCCAAAAATTATAAAAAATAAAATTTGTGTGAAATAAAAAATAAGCCAAACGCCACCGTTTAAGGTGGCGTCCTCCAAAATAAAAACTTTGGAGGCAAAGGCTTTGCAGGCCACTACAATAACAACAACAACAGCAAATGCCGAACAAACAACAAACACGCGACCTACAGCAACAACAACAACCCCAACTGCAATAATTAAACCCAGATCATCTTTAACCTCCAACACCACCACATCTTCCAGTAATTCTTCCTTGAAATCTCTAAAACAAAAATCTTCCAGTCAACCGACTTCCATAATAAAACAGCCACAATTGCAGCAATACAACCAGCATCTTCACCATCATACAACAACAACCACCACCTCAACCAATAAATCTCTTAACTCTTCAACGTCAACGCAAAAACTCAAATCAAAACAATTACTTAAAGCCACTACAAAAGTGAAAAAGAAAACGAAACAATTGACTTTCGACAATACACCACTGTGTTTATTGCAACCGCATAATACCACCCCGCCTCCCCTCTCAACAACTGCCTATCCCAAATCCACCTTTAATTTACGCAAATATTCCCTACCCACAAATCTACCGCAGCCTTTACAAAACTCACCTCTCGCCACCAACATTAAGCCTTTAAGAACCGAATCTTCTTTGCACTCTCTGCCCTATCCGCCCTCGTATGTTTTAACACAAACTGTGAAAGTGAAAAATTCGAAAACCACCAAGAGGCTAACGAAATTTTTAAAGGCAGCCTCCTCCTCCAATTCGCCGCACTCAAAAGGCAGACGCAAATCGTCGGCCGCCTCAATTGTGGAAACAGCTTTAGCTGCCGCCGGTGTAACCGTTAATTTAACAAACGCCTCGGCATCATCGGCCTCGGCCACCGAGCTGCTGGCCCAGGATTTATACACCAAGACTCCAACACCAGCTTCTAATTGTGATTTAAGTGCGACCCTCAACTGTGGCGAGTCAGAAGCTGTAGCCGGCGAATCTGGAGCGGCTGCTGGAGCAGAAGGTGAGGAATCGACGTGGTGTGGTGGTGGTGTTAATTTTCTAGTGTATATGGTTTGTTCATTTTGTTGTTGTTGTTATAATTTTCGCAATTCTCCCACAAGGTATGTAAATATTTAAACATATTGTCCACATTATTAATATTTAAAAAATATACCTCTATCTACAATGATACGAATATGAATATGACATTTGCCAAGTTTTTCCCAATATTTGTTCATATTTTCTAACTTTACTTTTGCAGCAGTTCATTCAGTAAATGTGTATCCCAGATACATATGTATGTATGTATGAATATGTACATAGGTATATAAAAAAACAAAGTTTAATTAGGCAGAACACTGTTTCACGAAAAAATATACAAAAAATAATAATAATAATAATATTAATTTTGACGACAACACTGTGTATACCTATTATTATCAGAGAGTTAAAATATTATTTATTTTCTGATATACATATGTATGTATGTATGTAAATATTATCTCTTTTTTGCGTCTGGCTGTTTATATACTAGAAATCGAAGTAAACAACAACAGCAACAGCAAAGTTTCTCTCATTTAGTCTCTTTAATTTTCCCCCATTTAGTACGAAGTTCATTTTGTTAAATATCATGAAGCCCCCAAACAACAACTTTTGTTTTTGCAATTATATTTGGTTTTTACTTCTACAATAAACACAAAAACAGCAACAACATGCGTAAAAGTGCATTAACTTTTAGTTGTTTTTGTTTGTGGTTTATTGCTATGAACGCAACTGGGACGGAAGACGAATTTCGGGCAACATGACGAATAAAATATATGTATGCATATATGTACATACATATGTACTTATAAAACAATAAACATTAACAAAAACTCAGGTAACAACAATTTTTATAGTTAATTTTGTTTATTTATTTCATATAAAATAAAGAACAAAACAATAAAATTTACATTATTTAGGTACTAAAACATTTAAAATTAAAACGAAACATGGTCATGGAACCATGGTATTGTTTGTCCGTCATAAGAAATAGTCTGACTTTATAAATGCAGTTTTCAATGCAACGTTGCAATAGGTACTGCCCATAAATACATTAAACTTAGTTTTTGCGATGCCGCAAGTTCATTATTGCATGTCAATGATTTTCAATGCGCAACATTTGTTAAATTTGTGCATTGTATTCATATGTATGTGATTCTTTTTTCTTGACGGTAAAACTAAAAATACATAAAAACAAGTTTGTGGTAGAAATGGCGGATTTAATTAAATTTTGTTAAAAGTAATACCTATGTAATAACACAAATGTCATTTCATTATTTGACAGAGAATTGTTGGCATAAAGTAGCCTTTATTGTGTGTATTTTCATATACACATATTTTTAGAGGCGAATATTCGCGACCAAAAATTCGTCGTTCGTCCCAGTTGTGTTCATGGCAGTGTTGCCAGAAAATGAATTTCAAAATATGCTAAAACTTGAAAAACTAAGTGCTAAAATGTTCTACAGAAGAAAAAAAAGTGCTAAATTTTTTCAATGTAGCAATACAATTTTTATTTCAAATGTTACAAATATAAATTATAGTTTTTCCTAATTTTGTTCATAACAATTGTTGACTTGTGTTAATAGATTACCTTTCATATATTAATTAAAAATTTTCCGTGTTCATTTACTTACCACATCGAAAGAAATTTAGTTAAAATATTAAAACAAGTTAGTTTTTAGTATTTAGTATTTTTTGGAGAAAAAAATTTTTTATCAAGCAAATTATGCTAAAAAGCATTTAGCATAATTTTTAAAAATGTCAATGCATTTTCGAGAAACAAAATGCTAAATTTAGCACTGAAAGTGCTGAAATGGCAACACTGGGTCCTAGCTACCAAGAATGATAAAATAAAGATTACGCCATGCGCATGATTTCCCGTTATGTGACGTAGAAGGGCCATTCTAAGGGTTACCAATAATGTTTCATGTGTTAGAATTAAAATTTCTTGCGAAAAATGTGTGTTTTATGTGATAGTTGGCAACCTTGCAAATGAATTCTCTGAGAGTTCTAAAATAAAATCTGTTTAAAAAAGAACAACAAACAAAAAAAAAAAACAACAAAAAATATAAACATGAAGAGTGCAGTGAGCAAATGCAAGCAAAACATGATTAAAAAAAACAAGTGAGAAAAAATTAGCCAATAGAAACACAGAATGTGTGACGTCACAGGGCCTAAATGCGCAGAACATTTTAAAATTGTACGCCCGTTGGCGTAATCTTTATTTTATCATTCTTGCTAGCTACCATATGTTATAACGGTAAATCCTGTTGTGTTTTCTTTTGCATGCACTCATTCACTCACTTATCTCCGACTCTCTCCTATTAAATCTCTCTCCAGTTTTTTTTATTTTTAATATAACTGACATTTAGGTTGTATGGCTGTTTCTTTGTTGGTGGTTAGGAATGAGAATGGAAGGGGGGTTTTTTAGCTTTGCTGAATTTATTTTAAGGCAGGTCTGGGTTTTGTTGTTGAGTCCAAAAGAAATTATTTTATCAATTAAATTGGTAATTAGTAAAAGTTTTACTTTGTTTGACAAATTATTAAATGCTTTATTGTGTGAAATAAAATTTAATTAATGGTTTATAATAACGTTTAATTTATTTAATGAATCTGCCATTTCTTATAACTTTTCACGCGTCTGACTTAGAGTCATCCCTAAATACCGGCGGCAAGCGTTTTTTAACTGTCAAAATTTCTCATGCTCATACATACATTTTGTATGGAGCATACCAAAACAACGCGGCGGCTGCGCTTTGCTATTGGAAAATCGGATTTTGACAAGGCGTTTCAAAGTGAAGTTAGTTGCAAAAGAAAAAACAAAAATAAAACAACAATGTCCAGCTGCAACAATAAACAGGATCGTTTTATTTATTTGTTTGATAACCCTGCTTTTATCGTTTTGACATAACGTTGCCGCTTTTGCTTAGGGATGGGGTATCAGCGTTAACGCTCAGCGTAAAAGAACGTGCAGCTTACCGCCGGTATTTAGGGATGGCTCTTAATTTGCTAGTTCTCTAGATGTCATGATTGATTACACGTGTGAACTAAGAATATCAGTGTAATTTAAGAATATTAATTTTCGGATACAGGCAAACGAAAATTTTTTTATAGTTCCATGAAGATCATGGAGAAATTTTATAATTATTTGGTCTATTTTTAATCAAGGACTGCATTTTGAATAATAAGGCATATTTCAGAATTATGTTGATGTAAACAGTTTGTATTCTAAAACTCCATATTTGTTGTCCTTTCAAGATAACGAAGTTAATTTGCTTTAAGAAATGTGTATATGATATTGATGAAACATAAATAAAAAATTCTGTACAAGTTTGTCCTTTAATTTAGTTCGCAAACAACAGTTTATTAAATTTTACTTCTTCTTATTACCATATACAAATTTATAATAAATTTTTACATCTTTCGAATCCGATAATTGCAACTGGTGCTATTATATTGACCGGCACTGTATATCAATATCTATCTAAAACGGATCTCACTATGTTTCAGTTAATTCGTGTATTGCCTAAATGGTTTTCTATCACATTTACTAAGATATGAGTAAGTCTTCCATTTCCTTTAGTAGAACCGTTTTTGCCCGTTTTGTATTATGAAAAAAAAAATCAGATTTAAATTTGACAAACTCGATTGTCAGAGATCCCATTATCCTTTGTATATTAACCAAGATCAGTTTACACAGATTTACATATATGTATGTACATATTAGTTGTATCTTAAGCGCCGAAATAACCGGATTTAAGTGACCACAGTCTATCTATGTACCTAAGCAACAACTCGGAGTAGAGTTAACAAATATTTGCCAAAAACAGTTCCATCATTAAGTAATTTCGGAATCCTGAATGCCGAATTTTTTTTTTATAAAGAGAAGTAACACTCAGACAATTAATATGCCTATATATAATTGCGTTACATTCTTTGGAAAGGAGATAGGTCGGAGAAGTAAAGATGGTGAAAGAAAAAAGCTTTTTTATATCACAACTCTGCAATTGCGCATTATGTTTATTTTTAGTGCAGAATTACAGCGCCTCTGGTGGTGAGTAGGCGCATTAATGTTAAAGCTTGATTTTGTAGCCTTTATTTAATTATTGTACTTCGGTGGCGTTTGAGTGCTATACCACCGAAGGAGGGCTCTGTGATAAATATAAGTTATGATAGAAAACTAATAATTGTCAGAAATGCATGTTGTTTAAGTGGCAGCGGCTAGGAATCGAACCCGGGCTACAAATACCAACTCATGCTTAATGATCAAATGCGCTAACCAATTAAGCTTCAGCACCCTCAATTTTAATTTTTGTAGACTATTAGTTACTATTCTATTAGTATTTGTAATTATTATGGCTTGGCGGACTATGTTTATATATTCAAAAAAGGCCAAGAAATTTTCTTATCCTTAGAGAAATTAATTTGTCAAAATTCATTATGTAATATTTTTAAGGAATTTTATAGGGCAAGATCGTCTTGTACGGGCAATAAAAGAACCCACACTTGAATTGTGTTGGAAGTTTATTGAAAAACCATTTAATAACAAGTATTTAATTAATAACTTAATATATTGCTTTATAGATTAAATAATTAAATATTATTGTCATAAACTTCTTTCTTTAAAATGACAGTATTTCAATGTTTATTCTAATCGTTTTGTTTGGTCAAGGACATCCGAGCGTCATAATTGGATTAAAAATATTTTTGATAAGATTTTCTTTAACAAAAAAAGAAGAGAAATAATAACACATTTTGATGGGTTTGGTTTAATTCCTGCACATGGCATAAACAAATTTTATGTTCAATGTAACAAATTTGAGGAAAATTAGCCAAGTTATTTGAATAAGAATTTGTATGCCATGTAGAATATGCATTTGTCTATCGCTAGGAAATTGTTAATGTTCTATTGAAAACTTTTATAAAATTTGTTTAAAAAGAAAAGGATGCTTAAAATTTGTAAGCCTCTCTGATTAAATTTGAGTTAAAATTAATTTTTTGTACTTGTATAGGCTAAAATAAGTTAAATTTTTTAAAACGCTTAAAACACTGACTAAAAGCAATTTAAAAATTTAACTTTAGAACATTTTATTATGGTTTATTATTTTTTTTAAATAGTAACCTCACATAAACCATTTCACGCAGTTGGCGTAAAATTTACCAAAACTACCAAATTTAGATTTTGGCCCTTTATGTCTGGCAGAAAAGTTGATGGATCATCACATGGTAAAATTAATAAATATTCCTAATATTCCCTCTCTCTGTCTATCTACTACCATATAAATAATTAAATTTCTCTTTAAATTTTCATATAATAAAATTTTTTAAACATTTTGACAGCTGTCTAAACTTACTAACAACAAATTAACAAAACTTTTGCTACATTGTTATTCAAATAAATATGAACAAAAAAAAAAACAGGAAAATCCCTAATAAAACAAAAAACTCCGGAAATGTGTGTGGGGGCCCAAATATTCAATACCATTCAGCATCATCTCTTGCACTCACGCACGCACACTATACAAATGTCAAAAGTACGAGTAAAACTTGCACATTAATTGGACAGATTTCTTTAAAGCCTAAACCAAGAGCTACGTGCAAATGTATTTTTATAATGTGTGTGTTTTTTTAAGTTTTACATTTGACAGTTGTTAGCAAAAAATGGGGTTGGTTTTTTGAGTTTTGTTTCGTACAGGAATTTGCGTGTAAATTAGACAAAATGTCAAAAACGGTTTTTGTGTAATGTTGACGTTTATCACAAGATTTGTATGTACCTATTTATTAGAAAACAAGAATATTTAACCAAAAAGGAAAATCCAGAAAAGCAAGCGAAAAAACAATAACACAAGAACAAATTTGGGTTGTTTTGTTGAATAGGTTTTTTGTGCTGTGTTGTGTTGCTTTTAGTTTTCTGTTTGATTTTATTGCACCGTGTAATTTTATGGGTACTTGATTATGCGCACTTTAGTGTAATTGTTAAAACTCTAAAACCCCCATTCTCAAGCTCTCTCCCCATCTCTATCTCAATAAAAGAGCCGCATGCTTTAAGTATGATTTTTGCAATATTATATACAAATATGAAAAACATGTAATTAGTATTGAGCTCCCTTTGATTTTTCTCATTTTCTATCTCTCTCTCTCTCTCTCTGCATTTCAATGGCTGACTCTCAGTTGGGGGGTCAAGCAATGAGAGGACTGTATTTTCGTTTTGTTTACATATTGATGTGTGCTTTAAGTTTAATGTTATGCTAAAACAGTGATGTTAACTTTTTTATTTCGATTACCGTATTCGATTATTACAAAAAAAATTACCGTTTTTTAGATAAAATTACCGTATGCTTTTTTTAGTCTAGCTGAAAAATAATTATATTTTCTTATTAAAATGGGTTTATATTTATAATTGAATATATTAATTTAAAAATTAACAAACACTTAAGGAAACAGGTAGTAATAATAAAATAAAGTAATAAAAATTTGTACTTTCAGTATGAGTTTTTGATTATATTCATTTTTTATAATCATAGGCATTTTGGTTAAAATATAGAAAATGTTTGTCATTGAATTTAATATTGAAATTATTACTAGAATTAAAAAACATTTTTGAGTGTAGAATTCCTTCAATTAGTATTTAGCCTGTTTCTTATTTTAGTTTTGTTTAGATTTATTACTGAAAAAATTCTTTCTACAGTAGCCAAACTATGTGGCAAAGAAAATACATATATAAACCAACAATTTTTTTAAAACTGGAAACATTATGGAGTCCTCTTTCTTCATATTGAAGGTGATTTTGTAAAACTGAAGAATGTCACATTTATCAACATCTTCTATTTGCCTTATTAGCCTAAATTCCTTATCAATTTCGATAAATTCAATCAATAGATTCTGGGAAATGCAAAACTAAAGGGATTATGGATTTATTGGTATCAAACAGTTCTGGATTTATTATATCCATTTTTTTATGATTGCATTTGATTTGAGGTATATTTTGTATCATTTTGTATATTGTATATCATGTGTAGACACATTCACCCCTATCGTGAATAAAAATTCCACATGAAATTTATGCCCTTTTCACATTTTTCCTATTGAAATTCAATGTTAAAAAAAGTAAAAGGGAACAAATTTCATGTGGAGTTTTTATTCACGATAGGGAAATGATTATGAAAATAAAACTAAGGGTATGTACAGAGTGGCAGCTTGTTGCCGAGCCGAGCTGGTTGAGAATGCGAGAAAACTGTTTCTATACAAATTAGTACAAATCAGCTTGAAGCGGTCATAGTGGGCGCCGAGCTGGTCAGAGCGCAAAGCTGATTGAATGCGAGAAAACAGTTTCAAAACGTTTTTCAGCACCGATAACATTGTTTATGTTATGTTGTTATGATTTTAACTTGTTTGGAAAACATAAAAAACAAAAATTTAAGAACAAGTAAATAAAACATGCAATCAAAAAATTTAAAAAAGTAATAAAAATTAAAAAGAAAATAAGAATTAAAATAAATAATTAAACAAAAAAGTAAAAATTCAAATAAATAATAATAAGTAAAATTTTAACGAATCCATATCTTTTCACTTCAAATTCACAAACAACAATGAACAAAAAACCAAATGCACACAAACATACATAGGTATGTACACAAAACACAAATAATAAACAAAATATCAGCGCTGGTTCTCGCATTCACTATGAACACTCAAACTTGTTTCTCGCATGAACAATTCTCGCAATAACCGTCAACCAGCTCGGTTCGGCAACAAGCTGCCCCCTGTACATACCCTAACGCTTAAAAATTTAAGCTTTTTAAAATTACCGTACAAAAGTAGAAATTGCCTACCGTACGGAGGTCTAAATTACCGTACAATACGGTAATTACCGCACAGTTAACATCACTGTGCTAAAATATATTTCTGCTAGCTTTTTGTTTTTGCATTTTTTATTATTGAAAATAGAGAGTGAGAAGAAGCATCTCCAATAGAGTTCTCCCTCTCTTTAGTTTGTTTTCGTTTGTTTTGCCTCTGATTTGGAGCTCTGATACCCATCTATAATAATTTTTGCTGTGTGAAAAGCATTTACGATAAAAAAAAATTGTGTTTATTTTTTGTTGCTCTGTATATATTTTGTTGTTTTTCTTTAATAATTTAGCTTTCCCTTGCTCTTGCCTATGACTATAACACTGTGTTATCGTTGTTGTTATACTCTCCACTTTTACATACGTATACATATATCTGTTTGTATGTATATATTATCATCGGTTTCATTTATTTAGTGTTGCTTTTATTTTTTCTATATGTGTTTTTTCTTTGCTTTTTTCTGCCTGCCCGTGGTTGTTTCGTCTTCATCGTGTTGTATGTTTTCATAACTTCGTGCGGTTCGTGATTTTTCGACGTTTTTCTACTTTGCTGCACGTCTTTAATAAAACTATCTACAAATTTTAAGTGATTAAATAATAATTTCTAAAAAATTCAATAATTTCAAGCGACAGCTATTGAAAAATCACAAAATTATGGCAAAATATACACGGGAAAGGGGAAAATCTTAAAGAAAATAAATCAAAATTTTGTAAAAATTAAAAAAAAAATAATTAATATAGCAACAGTGTTGTCTACAAGAAATATACAGATGTAAAAAAGTGTTTGTTGTACTAGAAAGAAATATATAAGAACAAAAAAATAAAAAAAATACTAAATAGAAACGGCGACACTTAAAGTAAAAATAAATAAAAATAACTATAAGCCCCCAAGCAAGGCGATTTTTTTGTGTGAATTTTGCAAAGAAAAACCAGAAACAGAAAAAATAAATAAAACAGCCAACAAATAAATTAAACAACCTCCCATGTTAAGAAATTCTTGCATATGCAACTATTTTACAGATTTCTTCTTCAAATCAAGTGAATAATAATTTTATACATTTGTGTTTATAATTGTTTTTTTTTTTGGTGCTTATTTGTTTGTTTGTTGTGAAAGAAAATTAAATACAAAATTTCTACTTAGGAGTGATTTCCTTATTATTGGCCCTTTTCTATACTAAACCTCTTAATGTTACTATTTCAAAATTCTAATTTGGTTATAAAAATAACACAGTGTGCTTGCTGGATTTATAAAGTACGCTTAATGTTCTTCTGTAGAAAGGTTTTAGAGGTTCAGTTTGGTTTTAAAGCAGCACAGTGGATTCTTAAGTCAGAATAGTAAATGTTTTTTATCATACCTTAGCCATATATTGGCCCGATTATCAATAGCAACATAAAAAGTGCTTTTCTATACCAATATGTATATTAAAATAAAACTTTTTTATGTTGTGAAAATATAATCAGGAAACGGTAACAATTTTATTATCGGGGTCAAAGGTAAAAGCAAAGTAACATATGAAAATTTTTATAAAATATTACTGAATTTATTAACAGATTTTGATAAAACTTTAATACCATGGAATATGCATGGAGTCTTAAGATTTAAATTTTAGCCAAAATTAACCCTATGATGTACTTGGGGTCAAAATGTTTAAAAACGCTTAGTCTGTGAATTTGTAAGGTTTGATTTGAAAGTTTAAAAATTGAACTTAAAAACATTTTAAATTGTTTTTTTTTTTTTAAAGAAAAATTGTAAATTAATCAACATTTTTCAAAATTTATTTTTGCTTTTAAAATAATTTTTTAACTTTATAATTTGAACTTTGACCGCTGTGGTACACACCTTACGTTTTCTAATTTCAGTAAAATCAGCAGCAATAATATTCTGAGCTTTATTTAATGCAAAATTGCAAATATCAAATAATTTGATCTTTGAAATTTGTCCTGAAAGGGATTTTTCCGAAATCCTCAAACTTACTTTTTCACGTGGAGAAGCAATATTTCGGAAAGTTTTCACATACTTTTTTACTTTGATGAATATAGTATATAAATACTATTTCAATATTAAAAGATATATTTGATCATTAGATATATTTGAACTTTAACCTAAGATTTCACATTTAATTTCTAAAATAAGTTTAAAAAAAACTAATAATTTTTACATCTTCAACCCACTGTGCTAAAATATAATTAAGCACATATTGCTCTATATTAATATTCATGCTCTTTGGTCCCACTGTGATATGTTTGAATGAACAAGAAAGGAAAAAAAACATAAATAAACAAGATCTAACATCTAATCTTCTAAAACCCTTGACAGCATCAAAAGCAACAACAATAACAAGCACAATATTACAAAAACAAATCTAATAAACACAACATACAACTAAGGCAACCAAACACAGTTATCAAGGAAAACCTAACCAACGAACCAACCATTCATCCATTTCTTCAACAAACACAGTTTCAACAAACAAGTCCTTTTCCCCATCAACCAGCAAACGCCGCCTTACCCTGCTGCCCCCATTTTAATTTCTTTTATTTTTCATTTCATATTTCATCATTTTCATGTAAAACATCAGCTCCAACAACCACACTACACTCTATTTGTTTTTCTCTTTACGCTTTAACAACAACAATAATAAAAAACATTCACTTTTTTATAAAACATGTATGTATGTATGTATATTGTATAAAAAATCTGTTTTTCTTCTTTTACACCTTCTTTAAATATGCTCCTCTTCTAACGAATCATAGGAAAATATAGAAGAATAATACAAAAACCTGCAACAACAAACCAAGTTAAATCCCTCACTAAAGCTCTGCTCCTTCTCCTGCTGCCTGCCTGCCACTACCCATTAATGTTTTTGAAAACCCACCCCTCATCAATTCTCACAACAAACAAACAACTTTTTACCCACCATAATTTGTGCATTCGTACGTAAAACGTAAACGCAAATCAAATTAAATTGAATTTTCATTTAATACTTAAGTATAGTTGAAAAAGAAATACATAAATAATGAAACTCATGCATTGAGTACATAAATATTATAATAATAATAGCAACAACAACAACAATAAAATATAATAGAAAAAAGTGTATAAATAATATTTAAATTACATACATACATATATTGTATATTTATATTAATTCTCCCAAATACTAAGGAAATAAAATTAAAACTTTTTTAAATTTTCTTTAACATCAATAAATACAAAAAAGTGTAGATCAAGCAACAAAAATGTAGTCATGTGAATTATGGATCGGTGTCAGACAATAATGGCTTTTTAAACCCATAAAATACAATTTAAATTAAAAAATAGAAAAAAAACCGATAGAGTACAATTAAAAAAAATCAAAAACAACACGTTTAACAACGACAATTAATTAATTTGAGAGGATTATTAATATCCTTACAAACATCAGTTCAAATGTGGTATGTTGACAATTTCTAATATTTATAGTATTTTATAATTAAGATTTCACTGAAATTTGTTTCTTAAACAAGCAGTTGCGTGAGAAATAAATTACGAGTATATTTAAATAAAACTATTTCTTAAAAGTAATTAATAATCCAGGAAAATTTAGAACAAATGTAATCGGAATTACTTCAGATTATTTAATGACTTGACTACTGGAACCCATCTTAATAATATAATACAGGCTAATATAAATCATAGTCAAAATCTTCAATTTGTACAATTGAATATAGTTTTTGGGGAATAGAGCACTGCGTGCAGACATATTTTAGCGAGACTACATAAAACAACTTATTGGAACATATTTTTAAAATTTTGCAAAATTTTCAAATTTAGAATTCTCTGAAGGATAAGAACTGAGAGCTAATTCTGGCAGTCGTGATCAAAATTGTTTTCGAATGAAAATTTATATCGACAGTACAAAATTTTCTAATGATGATACTCGATACGAATCGAATCGATTCATTGCTTCAGTGTTGTAAACAACTTAAATAAGTACGTATTACAACACTGAATAAAATAAAAGAAAATGTAAACAAAAAACATATGGTTCTTCAAAAAATATACTTGAGTTATTAAAGCAAAATTTTTAAAGAAATTATTTTAAATTTAAAAATGGATCCAGTTATGTTTTTTTATTCATCGTCTTCTGATTTTGACGATATTGAAATCATTAATGACACAAGGAAAAAAATAACAAACACCTCCGATTCCTTAATATTGACAAACAATGAGTAAATAAGTACATACAGTATATTCATATCTATTAATATATGTATGTATGTGTTTCTCTAGATTCAAAAGACGTTTTTGGCTCGCAAAGAAAGCATGGCTAAAATTTATTTTTGACCTAAACGTAATAAAATTATTATTATTACGAAATTTTTTAAAGCAAGTAATAAATTTTTTACCTACATTTTCTTTTTTTCTTCTGTTTGCTAAAAAAAACGTTATGTTCTTTGCTTACAAGTTATAGGTTGTCACTATAATTCAAACAATTATGTTCTAAATCTTTCTAGAATTAAAAGTCTTTTTTTCCTTGCTTGTTGCTTTCAGAAAGTTTATTTTAGAATGAGCGTTTTATTCAAAAAGCTGTCAAAGATATAATACAAAAAAGTTGAATAATAGTGTTGTATTTTTAGGTACTTATATACAATGTTACCACAGCTACTCTCCCCCCAATATAATGGTAGGAGTACGAAATCAATTCCGGATGAAAGAGACCGTTTTTTTCTGGCTGTACGTCCTTAAAGGTGTTGGTGTAACGGCAGGTTCCGTTGGAACAAAGATAGATTTTGATTGTCCAACTACACTTGGCTGTGTGACTGGTTCTGTCTGCTCATCAGCTTTGGGTTGTGCGACTGGATTTTTCCTGCTGTATGTCCTCAAGTTTTTCTGTGTACTGTCAGGATCTTTTGTGATAAATGCTGGTTTTAGTCGTTCGATGGATATGTTATGCGATTTATCGTTGATTTTGACTGAAAACAGTCTGTCGGAAACTCTTTCCAAAACTTCGAAAGGCCCTGTGTAAGGAGGTTCCAATGGTTTTTTAACGTGATCTGATCTGACAAATACATGAGAACAAGATGTTAGGTCCTTATGAACAAAAATTTTTGTGTTGCTGATATGGTGATTAACAGGTGTTGGACGAGTTTGTCGCATATACTCTCGATATTTATCCAAAAATAATACGGGATTTGCTGGATCATCACTGTCTGTAAAATATTCTCCTGGAATACGAATTGTAGTTCCATAAAGCATTTCTGCTGCAGAGGCTCCTAAATCTTCCTTGTAACAGGTTCTTAGTCCAAGTAGGACCGTAGGTAAAATTTCCAACCATGGAGTAGTCTTGTTGCACATTAGTGCTGCTTTCAAAGACCGATGCCATCGCTCAATCATACCATTAGATGATGGATGGTATGGCGTTGTACGTATACGTTGAGCTCCAATAAGGCGTGACAGGGATGAGAATAAGGCGGACTCAAATTGGGTACCCTGGTCAGTGGTTATGGTTTTCGGTGAACCAAATCTAGAAATCCATGATGCAAAAAAATGTTTGGCAACAGTGTCAGCTGACATTTCTTTAAGTGGCACGATTTCTGGCCAGCGTGAAAATCTGTCAATCATTGTTAGACAGTATCGATATCCCATGCAATCTGGCAAAACTATTAGGTCCATATGTACATGATCGAAACGGTGATCAGCTTCTTGAAAATGACTTGGTGCCAAATGTGTATGCCTATTAATTTTTGCCCGTTGGCAATGTAAACATTCGCGCACCCAAGAACTTACATCACGATTCATTGATGGCCAAATGAATTTCTGACGAATCTGTTTCAATGTCGCTCTTTTTCCAGGGTGAGACATTGCATGAATCAAATCGAAAATTTTCCGCCTTAAGATAAGTGGGATGTACGGACAAACTATTGAATCTGATATCTCACAATATAATTCAATATTGTCCAATTTAATTTTCTGAAGACGTAATGAGGTACTGTTATCCAAAATTTGTTTTAATTGTGTATCAGATTGTTGATGTTCCAAAATTTCCTCTAGACTTACCGTTTCAGGCATGCTTATTCCATTCACTCGTGAAAGAGCATCAGCCACTGTATTTTGCGAACCGGAGAGGTGTTGTATATCAGTTGTATACTGACAGATGAAGTTTAAATGACGTATTTGGCGAGGTGATGCTTTGTCCAACCTTTGCTGCAAAGCATACGTAAGTGGCTTGTGATCGGTGAACACTACGAAATTACGGCCATCCAAGAGATGCTTAAAATGTTTTATCGCCAAATAGATTGCCAATAACTCCCGATCATAGGTGCTATAATTCTTTTGTGAGGGTTTCAGTTTTGCAGAAAAGAATGCAATCGGTTCCCACTGATTCCTAACGAATTGTTCTAAATGGGCACCCACTGCTGAATCCGATGCATCTGTTTTTAATGACAATGGTGCTTCGGAATCCAAGAAATTTAGCAATGTCTCCCTCGCTAAACTTGTTCTACAAGTCTCGAAAGAGTGTTCCAACTCGATGGTCCATTCAATTTTTCGTTTGTCGTTTTTCCTTGATTCTCTGAATAACCCATTAAGGGGTGCTTGAATAGCTGCTGCATTAGGAACAAATTTTCTATAGAAATTTAAAATTCCTAAGAATCGACGTAGCTCTACGATATTCTCTGGCTTCGGGTAGTTTTTAATTGCATTGACTCTATCCATGGGTGGTTCCAAACCTGCTGTGGATATGTGGTAGCCTAAAAAATCCAAACTGCTTACGCCAAACTCACATTTAGAAGCATTTATTGACAAACCGGCTTCCTTTAATTTCTGTAAAACGTTTTCCACGTGATTGAAATGCTCCTCCTCATTTTTGGAAAATATGAGGATGTCATCGAGATAACAATAAACGTAGTCTAAATGTCGAAAAATCGAATCCATATACCTTTGAAAAGTTTGGGTAGCATTTCTTAGCCCAAAGGGCATTACTGTGAACTCAAACAATCCTATTGGTGTATTAACGGCAGTTTTTTCAATGTCATCTGGATGCATTGGTATATTATAATAAGCTTTGTTGATATCAATTTTCGAAAACATGTTTTTTCCATATAATTTCTCAGAAATATCGTCCACTCGTGGGATTGGATACCGATCTGGTTGTGTATTTGCGTTGACTTTGCGATAATCGCCACAGGCTCTCCAGTCACCTGTTTTCTTTTTTACAAGGTGGATGGGGCTAGACCATGGACTACTAGATGGACGAACTATTCCCAGCTGCAGTAAATTTTTAAACTCCTCTTTGATCGCTTTTAATTTCTCACCTGAGTATCGCCTCTGGGGCTCTGCCACTGGCTGGCAACTTGTTATGATGCGATGTTGAACATTTGACGACGTTGGTAGGCGATAAGAATTTGGGTTTGTAATTTCCACATATTTTACAACGAGATTGTATAGATTGGATGACGAATTAATTGTTGATACACTTGGTTGGTCCGAAAATTTAGCTTGGCAAAAAGATTTGAGTGACGTGAGAGAATCAATTAACTGTTGTCCTTTTAAATCCACTATTAAACCATAGTGGGATAAGAAATCCGCGCCAATGATTGCTGACTTAACATCAGCTATTATAAACGTCCAACCAAAACGTCGTCGTAGGCCAAAATTCATCTCAAGGAATTTTGTGCCGTACGTTGTAATTGATGTGTCATTAACTGCAAATAATTTTAGGTCATCCGATCTAGTATTAATTTTTTTAAAAAAACATCTTGGTATCACTGACACCACAGAGCCAGAGTCCACAAGAAATTTTAATTTATGCTCTTTATCAAAAATGTGTAATCTTTTTTCAAATGTGCGACTAATGTTATCTCTGCTGTCGTCTGTCGCACCTACCGAAGACAGCTGTATTAGTTTTCCTGTGGTGTGCTTCCGTTAAATTCACACGGTTGTTTGCACTTCTTTGAAGCTGCTCCAAATTGGATGTGATAATAGCATACTTTCTGTTGGCGGCGGGATTGAGATCTACCTCTTCCATGGTCGCTTTCCTTACTGATACTACGACGTTGTGAGTATGTATTATTTGTTGCAAATTCTATAGAAAGTTGGCTGAGCTTTTGAATTATCTGATTTAAGGATGTCTCAATAGCCAAAATACGCGATTCTAGTGCAGACGTTTTCGTTTGTGACGTAAGTGCATCACAGTGAGCTACAATATCTCTTGGTGTTGCCGTTGTTGCCATTACAAAGGGTGGTTGTGGGGAGTTGTCAAAAATGCGATCTGCAATTTCTGCTAAATTCTCTATGTTTTCTGTTGTGCATGCCGATAATATGCATCTGACATTGCTTGGCATATGTTGCATCCAAAGCGCAGCTAGAGCTTCCGAGGATATGCTTGTCCCTGCCAATTCCCTCATTTCTCTCAGTAGATGGCTGGGTTTTCTATTTCCAAGGTCCAAACCAGTGAGAAGTTTAAGCAGCTGCTTTTCCTTGGAAGTACCAAAACGGGTAATTAACTCCTTTTTTAATTTTTCATACTTGCCTGTAGCTGGAGGATTCTTGGCAACATCAGCTATTTGCATTAAGGTCTCAGCATCTAAAGCAGTAATGACGGTGTAGTATTTGGATAAATCTGCTGTAATCCTATTCACATGCAGCAAACCATCTACTTGAGTGAACCACAGTTCCGGATCAGCGGGTAAAAACTTTGGCAAATGATGCATTCCAACAGCCTCAACTAAAAAATTGTTTTCATCAATGTCTATTAGTTTGCTGCATCCACTTGTGTCTGTGTTGTTTTGTGTTTCCAACACTTTACGTTCGTTCGGTGGTGGCGATCTTTCAACACTCATGTCTTTTGTATTAAAAATGATCTAAATGTTGTTATTTTTAATTATCGGGGTCACCAATTATAGGTTGTCACTATAATTCAAACAATTATGTTCTAAATCTTTCTAGAATTAAAAGTCTTTTTTTCCTTGCTTGTTGCTTTCAGAAAGTTTATTTTAGAATGAGCGTTTTATTCAAAAAGCTGTCAAAGATATAATACAAAAAAGTTGAATAATAGTGTTGTATTTTTAGGTACTTATATACAATGTTACCACAAAGTAAAAACGAGAACGCCACCTTGCGGTTCGAATTCATTATCGAATGCCATCATTAGAAATTTCGATACATTTTATTCACTATCGAATGCAAGAATTATCCCCCTGTTTTTAGGGTATAGAGGCAATGTTGGCGTAAAACTGCAAATGGTATTTGTAAACGAGATGGATGTTTATAGTCAGAATCTCTAACAGAGAGAGTTGGATCGACAGAATCAATTGGAATGAAATTTTTAAATATGAAATTCTCTAAATAGAAGCAACGTGGCACGAAACAATGTAAATTGGTGTAAGGCTATTATATTCCGTAGTCGATATCTTTCTTCTTTAAAGTATAAATTCAGTTTTTGGGGAATAGAAGCAACGGACTGCCTGATATTGTTGTTATATGTGCTACTAGGGACACCTTCCGTATACTGCATTGACGAATCTCATTTTATTATTAATAACATTTAGCTAAAACACATTATAGTTTGTATGTTTATTTAATTTTTATTCAAATTTATATCAGAACTTAATTTGGTGTGCTTTAAAAGCAAATCAAAAATGTTCTATTCTACGTAATGCTTTTGTTAAACAAATTTTTCGAAAAAAAAAAAAACTCGTAGCAAAAGTGGTTTCATTTCGAAAAAATTTTTTGTTTTGCTTTTTGTATAAATTCTGTGACATGGCAGTACAACCTGACGACATTTCTAGTAACGCAGCTTGAAAGTATATATTAGGTTTAACTGATCTGACTCGAGGGGCCGTCCTTGAATCATATCGTTATTGTTTTGAATGTTATGACATTTTTAACCTAGATATTATTAGTTTGATTTATATACGAACAGTTATTGAAACTTTCCATTGATGTTGTGTTTCCATAGAAATTCTAATCTGTTTTTAATTTAGATAAACTGGTTTCGGATTGCTTTTGGTTTATCTAAGCATATTAATAAACCGACTTTATATATTTAGCGCACTTCTGGTACTATTTTATAAACCTAAATAAAATTCTTATTAATTTGAAAAATTTAAAGCAATTTCTTTATTTGATTATCAATATTTGCTTGTTAGCTATTGTTTTAGTTTTATGTACCTATACATATTCATATGTACATATATTTTTGAAAATAAATTTCCCACTTAAAACCCAAAAAATTTGTTTAGAAAAGCTGAATTTATTCTTAAAACTAATACCATTCACTGTACGCACTACAAAGTATTAAAAATTTAAAAACACCAACAACTAAATATTTTATAAACTTTGTTTTTCAATGAAAATATATAGATATATACATACAGTGTTACAAACTGACGCACATCTCTACAAAAAGTGCTAAAATACCACAAAAAAAAAAAAAAAAAAAAAAAAAACACCAAGAACAACAAATTACCATAAATCAGTTGAAGCGTACAAAAGTTTTAGTTTTTAGTCGTTTTTTGATCGCTGAAAAAGTAACAAAACTTTGCATTTATTTGAACATAAGTTTTTATAAATGGGAAAACTTGTTTTTCTTCTTGCTTTTCGTTTCATTTTTAGTTTTTTTCTTCAGCTTATTGCTTTTAACGCTGCTGCTGATGTTGTTGCTTTTTAGTTAAACATACACAATAAATTGACATAAATTTATTAATTACGCACGAAAAACAAACAAAATTCAGCAACAAAATTGTTGTTGCTAGATTAGTTAGTTTAGTATGTTGTTGCTAGGTATGTATGTCTTACTTTTGTAGTACATATGTCTGTATGTGTGGCAAGTTCCCGAAAGACTTACGACGACAGGTTGCCACAAGTTCTCTATACATGCATAAAACTTGTGTATGTATGTATGTGTGTATTTCTTAAGGAAACTTGTTAAAACAAAGTGTAGTTAAAGTGTCTGGGCAAATGTTTAAGCAATATTTGAAAATAATAATAAATGTAGGTAATAAATATCTAAACAAGCATAAGTGCGAATTAGGGTTCCTAATTTCTGTTGCTATTTCAAAAAATTTATTAATTTTTTGTCAATCATGAACATAAACCTGAACTTAATTACTGCAATCATATATGTATATGTAATTTCAACATATTATGGTTGCCGTGATAATATATATATATAAATAATTGCTGTTGGCATAAATTGTTAGAAAACTTGCAAAGATTTTGAAATGATTCCGGTTAAAATTTAAATTCATATTTTACATTTTAGTTGCAGCGTCAAAATATCATAACTTTTCTATAACAACTAATATTATTCGATTGACAAAATATCGCAACGAATCTATTTTATCTGTGCAGATACAATACGTAACTTTAATATAAAATAATACTGACATTTCTGAAAAATCTCGGGAAAAATTTCTAGGTTAGAAGCTCTAGTATGTTCCTATTTATCTATCTATCCGCTAAGAGGTAAAACTGAAAAGCAAACGTCAATAATGATCTCAAAGCTATTATAACAGGAAATATGGAAGTGATACGCCCCTTTGATATAAAGTAGTAGAAATAGAACCGGTCCATATAAGTATTTCTATTTCAGATAAAAGTCATCGTAAATTGTTCATTAAATAACAAATTAAATTGATTATAAATCGCTTATGGCTGTTAACTGTTTCGTTATGTTTTTGATCTATTCTTCGAAAATTTGGTTGTTCAATCCTTATCGTGACATGATTACAAAGTTCATTTTCCCTAAATTGGATTATATTAATGTAGACGAAATACGATTTTAGCAAAAACATGAAAACATTTTCTAGCCGTAAACTTTCTCGTTTTGGCAAGCGGAATTAGACCTATAGAACGTAAGATAACTCAACATATATTTTATGGGGATATTTAAAATAAGCGAACATTTTATTAGGTAATTCAATTAAAGTTAAGTGACTACTTACTTTTCAACTCTCAGTAACGACATTAGTAAGTGAGTGTGCCTTATTCTTATACATATGTTGTTAAAGTCATTACATAGAAAGTCTACCTTTTGCTAATGCAAATTGTTTGTGCTTCTTTTCTGTTGTAATTCAAATCTTTATTCAAAATTTGGTTTCAAACTTTGTCTTCTTAGTCTGCACCTCCTAACAACTTACAAAATCAAATCAATTGACTCTACCTATGTATTTCTTCTCTACAATTTCTACTTTTATTCTTATTAATAATTGTTAAATTGCACACATCCATATATATAAAAATCCAATTGAACTGTAAATGACAGATATTTTGAAATTCTGACAAATGTGACACATTCACATAAAAGTAATTATTGCTAACATGAATTTCTACAGAAATTACAAGAATAAATTAATATAAAAAACTGTTTGTAATCAAAAGTTTACCACAAAACTTTATATAAATAAATATTTGTTGCACTTAATGTTTGACTTTATATTTGTAAGAAATAAATAAATAAACATAATTATTAATAGCATAAATCATCATCTTTTATTACCAGACACATTACACATCAGTCATAATGTAAAACTTTTTTAACGTTTTAATAAATATTTTAAAGATGAGTAAAAGTAGGAAAGCGATTTTTCTCTTAAATTAAAAACTTTTGATTTTAATTTTTGTACAAGTAATAGGAAGTTTATTAAATATGCGGATGATATGACTAAGAAAATGCTTGTTTCTGTTGTTTTTTGTCCATTCCAATCTAATACCATGTTCAGACGGGCACTGAAATTCGTGTTTCTCTCTCTCATTCCTGATTCGCACCCCAATCATGATTTAATCAACCTGTTTCGCCATACAAAATTTTGTTCAGTTTGAAACTACTACCCAAACACGAATATTTTACTGTCTTCTCTAATTTGATAATAAATTATCGATACTAGCTGTCAAACTAAAATGTAAACAAAAAGCTAAAAAGGTAAAAATAAGAATTGTGAAAAATAATAAAAGTGAAAATAAATAAATATATATATAAATAAATAACAGAATTAAAAAAAATGAATTTAAAAATATCGCGCCAACTACTTACGTTTTCATGTACATAAAAAAGAACTGTCAAAATGAAACACGAATATGCCGTGTGAGCGGTATGATTCACAATCGTAATTCAATAAACGAAACAAGTGTTTTATATTGCCGTCTGAACATGGTATTATTGAAGACAATTTGGGTAATAATCTACAATTATTAGTGAGAAGTTGAATCAATCAATCAGTATGCCAGTAGTAAGCAATTTCGTTTCCTACTTTACGCAGTGGGCAAGATCCAATAATTTTCAAAGCATTGGTCCATACACGAAAGTTATATTCTATTTTCTGTATTATTGGCTTTGGTATTGTTTATACTGCACGCTGGGGCAGCACAACAGATCTCCAATCACAAAATTATATACATATTACATTAAATAGCAAGTGTAAGCGTATCTTTAGCCGATTTTACTTCCCTGCACATAGTAGGGTGTTTAATACAAGTAAATAATCTTACACAAAAACCCTCTCTTAAACTCAATAAAATAAATCTTTAAGATTGCAATTTATTTATAAATTCTTATTTACTATGAAAACGTTTTATAAAATTCAAACTTTTTATTTATTTATTTTTTCGTTCTACACAGCAGCGTCAATTTAATTTAAATTCATTTTCTCACACACGGACACACACACTCCAACAACTGATTTAACAAAATAATTGTATAATTTATTTTTTCTATAAAATATTTCAACGTCATCCACATGATTTTGTTTGATGTTTGATTTTATTAGTTTAAATAAAAAAAAAACTTAGTAGACAACTTATTTAATACTTATGTAATTTAAATTTAGATTTATTTTAGATTTATTTTAAGTAATTTTCAAATCAGTATCAAAGTAAAAACTATTTTGTTTTTATAACCCATGTAAATTAGCACATTTGTGCAATTGCGTAAGTGGCGCCAATTATGAAATTGATTGATGTATTTTGTTTTAACACTGTTTTTTCTACACACATTTTAGGATTTAGTAGCTATAACCAGCAGTTCTGGGTGATGGTCCCGAACTATTGATGTTACATATCATTTAGGGTCACTACTGGTTGTATAATTATCTAGGTGAATAGTTATTTTAACATGTGCTTGGCCTAGTCAAGTTCACCTAAATAGATTACAAAGTCCAAACTGCGGATTGCCAATTGACAGAAGGTCTATTCTATAGATTTATCTTTTCTAAAGTGTAGTACACAAAAAGTTTAAAATTACTAAATTCTATATTACCTAGATACACTAAAGCATCCAGCGGGAAAAATATGATGTAAGGAGGCCTTTTAGAAGGCTTTATTTTGCCGTATCCAGCTGTATTGCCAAACCGTTTCAATTTTTCATGGCGTGTCATTGTTAATCAAGGTCTTGCCGACTCGCTTCTGGTTGGATGCCTGCTATAAAGTAGGGAAATTGGAAGGTCTACCAAATAATGCCACATACAAGGCGTAATTAAAAGTGTGCTAAATTAATAATTTCATTAAGGAAAGTAAAAGAAGGGTTTCTGGTTAAAATTAAAAAATAAAAATTATTTTAAATTACTACTTTAAAAAATCACATGTATATAAAGTACTTTAATAAATACTTTACACCCCAAACTTTCATGTAAGACTAAATTTATAGACGCTCTCTGTATTAATTTTTATTACTCATTTAATAAAGTGCGTAAAATAATGTTGGTTGTTGTAGTAACGATATATGTATAGGAATA
Source organism: Bellardia pandia (assembly GCA_916048285.2). Taxonomy (NCBI): domain Eukaryota; kingdom Metazoa; phylum Arthropoda; class Insecta; order Diptera; family Calliphoridae; genus Bellardia; species Bellardia pandia. Next base: position 56,241,376 of record OU696532.1, on the reverse strand, counting down.
ATTGCAAAACCATTCGCGTTTGCTATTGAAATCATGATTTGTTGGCATTCTTTTAAAATGCAATTTTGAATGTGCGCCTTCTAGAACACCTTCTGAGAGAATGAATAGTGGAATGACTATCGAATCTTTCAGAATGTGTTAACTGTGTGAAAGCACTTACAATTTTTCCCACTGGACAGTGGTGGCAAACACATACTATCATGTTTTTGTTTGTGTTGGTTAAGCAGCAGAGAGTTTTGTATATTAAGAGAGAAAATCATAAATATGAAAAAATTTCATATTAAAACCCTGCTTGCATAAGCGCTAACCAGCTAAGTTTGATCTCTGAAATCACAACAAAGCAATAAACAAATGTTAATTTTAGTAAAACACACAAGTAAGTCCCAATTTACACGAAGCAATTTTTATTGAAAAGATTGCTACAATTTGTTCCTTGAAATGTCTTCGGTATTCACACAAAACAATAAAAGTGCTTAAGTAACTCGTAATTTTTTTTTTTGAGACTATACACACATTTGTATACATATATGCGTTACTCTCTTATTCGTATTACATATGAGTGTATACTCTCGTATTTTTATTTGAGTAATGTAAATCTAATACAAATAAGAGACTAACAAGAATTGCTAGTACAATCAACTCACTCCTCTTATTTTCCCCTCTACCAGATGTGTAAAAGGTAATCAGCTAAGCTTAAAGAATTGCTTCGTGTAAATTGGGAATAAGCTCATAGTATACGTGTGCCAACGTGGCGTTAGCAGAATTTTGTGGCCAAGCACATGTGATGGGTAATTTGTATTTCGCCCATTACTGCACTAAAGAGGCAACTGATTTATCGTTAGATTATTGGGAATGTATAAAGTAACCAATAGACTTTCTTTCACATACATTTCAAATTACCCAAAAATATAAAAATTAAATGACTTCTCCAGTATGTCCCCGTTTACATTATAAGATTTTTGTCACTGTGATTCTTGCTTTGTTGGTGAGACATATTCAAAAGGGAAAACATATGCAAGTATTCTTAAGAAACAAAAAATCGCAAACTGTTAACGCAAATGCAATTTTAAAAAAGAAACGATAAAAATTATAGCGACAAAAATCTGATAATGTAAACTGGGACTATTCAAAGCAGAACTACTGGGTAGTATGTTTCTATACATACTTATGTATATTAATATATATAAGTTCGTGCGTTCAAACACTGATTGCCGTAAAAGGATTAGTCAATGGGTAATTAATTAGCAATTTTTCATTGCTTAAATATAAGCAGTAGTTTTTTTTTGTTTGTTAAGATTTTTAGAATTTTTATTGCTTTGTAATGAATTTAATTTGAAATTTGACTAAGGCCCATTATTACAACTTAACAATAGTTATAGGTATGATGTTATCGGACAGATAAGAAGTATTTGGTTATTATAAGTTTACTTTAATCTAAAACCGATAGATAAGCTAAAGGGAAGATCATCTTGCCTTTAAATTTTATAGTGAGGTATGTACTTAGAGTTGCCATATGTTCTGGAGAAAATGTCAACTTCATGAAAAATAAATTAATTTTAATTTTGCTTTGCCAATAAATAATTTGATAAACAAAAATGTGCCAAATATTGAAAAATCCTATTCTGGAGTTAAAAAATAATTTTTTTGATAGGTATTCCACTCGCATCCCATTAAGCGATTATAAAGGTTTTAAAGTAAATTGTATAAGCTTTCTTTTGAAAAAAGGGCCCAAATTGAAAAACATTTCAAAAAAAATAATTAAAAAAAAAAAAATAAAATAAAATTTTTTTACAAATTAAAGAAAAATATTTTTGAAATGATTGAAGAAATAGCTATCTAAAGTCCTTTGCACAATTTTTGCTAGGACCAATAGGTGAAAAGTTACACTCATTTTAAAAAAAGCCCCTGTATGACCAAAATTGACCAAAACTGAAAATTTGTGTCTGGCCTACTATCCAATAGTACTAAATTCAAATTTCATCCAAATCGATTTTTAACATTGGGTCACTTGACGTGAAATTCACCATATATTAATACCATATTAAAGTCCACAAGTTCTTTAAAGTATACTTCTCTTAAACACTTATATTTCTGTTCCCCATTTACCTAACATCATTATGTAAAACCATAATATAAACAAAAAAAGAAAACGCAACTAGGAATCTTACAAATATTTATAATAATTGCGCAATATTTTATAAAAATTATTTCCTTTATTCTCTTTCAATACCAATCATTGCTTACAAATTACAAACTGCAATTGTAAACGCAATCACAATCACAATCGTCATTAACAGCAGAACCAATATTTTGTAATACATACCATTTTGCATCATGTTTCCCCATATTCCTGGTAACCTCAATACGACTAACGACTGAGTGAGTGGTAGCTAGTATTACACAAACCATTTAAGTTCCAGGCAAAACTCACAAACTCACTTTCAACGTATGTTTGTTATTTGTTTCTTTCACTGACTGAATGACTGAATGTTTGACTGTCTGTCTGTCTGTTTTCTATCTGTTTGTTTGTTTGCTTGTCTTGGCTGACTTCACAAGTATCTAACGAATATTTTAAAATCTCTAAGGTATGCTGGTAATTTTTATGGGGTTTTGTGGCTGTAAAAGTGTATGTGTTGGAATATGTTTGTATGTATGTGCTACGTGTCAATATTGCAAGTATGAAAACGTTGAAATGAATATAAGCGAATTGATAGAATCATCGTCAGCATCTATGGAGAACTTGGAGCAGGAGCATGCTATAAAATAAAGTTGTAAATGAAATCGATCGATTATAATACTTGAATGTTTGAATGGAAAAAAATGTGAAATGTAAAAACGATGATTATTTCTACGTTTTTCTTTTTTATTTCAAATTTAATTTCGAAAGAGGATTTAACACAAACGACATTTGTAAACTAATGAGCGAATGTATATTTCTTTTTCGCACTGCATTTTTTTTTTTAATTTTTCACTCACTTGTGCCCCAAAGGGAATCTAATGAAATGTATATTTAATTAATTATATACCACTTGCAGAAAATTGTCATTTACCAAAGATGTCTGCCAGCAAATGTGTTGTAAGGAATATTAAAATGTATTTATTTTCCTGTATTTAAATATTTTTGTAATTTAATATTTAAATAGTGAAATTATTTCATGCAGATGGTGAATAATGATAATCTTGGAGTTGTGGTGACAAACATTTTGCAAACATAAATGATCTGTAGCAACTGACTCTCTGTTGCTAGAATAAAACTAATGTGTAAACGACGTATAGAAAACATTATGACGAATTAAAAGTTGTTAAAAAACAGGGTTACAATTTTGAGTCCTTACGATTTATAACAAAGGCTATTAATACAATTACAAAGACTGTCTTGTCTAACACTCTTTAATACACAAACTATAATAATCCTCTTTTAACATTTCCTACAAAGAAAATTTCTAGAAAATTTTAAAGTAATTTCTTGTTTTATTTATTATTAAATTAATGAATTTGCTTACATGTTAAATAAATTTCAATTTTAATATTTCAAAGTTTTCAGGGTTGTTTAAACGACTCCTATTCTTGCACCTTCAACTACAGGCACTGGAAGGAAACTAACGTTGAAAAGTTACCTTAACCTAGTTTTCTTTTATAGGCTTTTGGCCAACTAAGAAATACTAAGCAAAACGTAATAAAAATAATACAAAAAATTAACCACTGTAGTCTAGAATATACTGAATGAAAATTGAAATGTTTCCTTTTGCGATACAATCAGTTTTTGGGGTGGTAACCTAAAGACATGGCAAAAAGTCAAAGAGGAGTAACAAATATATGATGTAGAACTTTAGTTGTTGTTAAAGGTTGTTGGAAATTTTTTAAATGTTGAAGAAAATGAAAACATTAAAAAGTGTAGCAAATTCAACATGTTAGCAATTTGAAATGTTTACAGCAGCATGATTGCACTGTACAGTATATGTGTGTAGACAAATACATATTCACACAACACCATTTACTTTGAAATTTAATAACACTGTTTGTTTTTTTACCAAAGCTCAATTCCCTGAAACATTATCATCACTATCGTGAATAAAACTTCCACATGAAATTTGTTCCCTTTTCACATTTTTCCTATTTAAATTAAATGTTAAAAAAATAAAAGGGAACAAATTGCATGTGGAATTTTTATTCACGATAGGGGTGATAATGTTTCAGGGAATTGAGCTGTTGTACTCGTACATACATACATACTATGGCAAGTGGAAATAGTGTTGAATCGCCAGTAGTTATTTCATATTGAGTTTAATACTGAGCAGAGATTTGAATGTATCAAATCTTTGCAATAATAAATAGAAAGAAAAAACCTTTTTATTATTTATGAAAGACAATTTCAATAATCTTAAGCTGGATTCACCAATTGTTCCGAGCTGCCATACATATGTATATAAAATCTATTAGTTTTACAATTGTGGCCATTGATATATTATGCTTTGGCTTTTAAGAGCCAAAAAACAAATATATTAATTTATTTTAAATTATTGTGAATTCAAAAACAAAGTTGCTTCTGCTGATGGCCATGGAAATACATAACCTATTGGCAACTCAGTTCATTTTTGTCCAGACAAAATAAAAATTTAAACCAATTCAAGCTGAGAGTTGTTCGTAAAAAATATTTTCTCTCTCTCTTTAAAAAAAAAAAAGACATGAAACTTCATATGAAAAAAACTTTGTCCAAACAAATATTTTGTTCAGAACGAATAAGTGAATCCACCTTTACTTGCCAGCGAAGATAACCCTCTTGAGGGTTTGGATAGTTGCTGGATCAAGTCCATAGCATGGATATCTAACATCATTCTACAAAAGAGGCTAAAGGCATCAAATCTCAGTTTTGAGGCGAATAATTGACATCGCCAACCTGTAACTCCTTAGTACACTAAATAACGAGTTTTTGACATAGTGTGTCTTCTCGCTAAAATCAACGTGCATCCAAGATCATCATCATCATAAATTTTATGCAAACCATTTCGAAGTTCCTAGATTGAGTCTCTCAGCCAAAGCAGTCTTGATCTATCCCAGTCTCAAACATTTTTTATCGCAAACAGCATCTGCAGTAAGTGCTTCATTTCGACCACTACTGTATTTCATTAAATGCTCAGTTTAGGAGATACCCACTTCGGAAACGAATTCGTAAAAGTTATGTAAGTTTCAACTTAAACACTACGTTCCACGGAGGTAAAATACTGATTGACAGTCAAGATTTTGTGAGGAAAAACACTGAATTGTCAAGGTTAGGTTATTATAGTATTACGAAATAAAATTTCTTAATCCTCATTAGTTTGTGAATATCATGGTTCTCATGAGAAACAGCCGGTAATTTGACACATCTCAGTGTAGAGAGCTATCGTCTAAAAAAGGTGTTGTACCAATTCTGTCTATATTATCCGAGAAAGTCCTAGTCGTTTTTTGTGCCCGACACTTATTTATCAAACATATGCGATACCTCAACCAAGGGGATATTTAGTCTAGTCCATTTATGCCCTGCTTTGTCCAAGGACATCCATTCATTATCAATTTTCCTGGATGTCCTATTTATGTTGGCAGTCTCTCAAGACTTGTTCGCTGTCAATCTGCTCACATTGATATCAATGTTGAAGTCTTGAGATTTAATTGCACAAAAGGCCGATTCAATGCTCATTTCCGTCTTTAAACCACAAGTTAATACTGGCATCGCAAATTCTTTTCACGGCTGTTGCAATGGAGTTAATTTTCGCTTCGTGCACGAAATGTTTATAGTAACTAAATTATCGTTAAAATCAAATTAAAATAACAATTATTTGTGTACCACAACAATACATTGTTACCAAAAACACAGTGTAGTTGTTGTAACCATGTCCAGCCATGTTTTTTCTCTGCGTGTGTACGCAATCTGAGAGCAACCAAGAGATGAGTTAATGCCCGTTTCCGTCTTTAAACCATATGTTTATACTGGGATGCATCAGCACGGAGGACGTGATTTTTAACTCAATAATATATTGCCAGTATTCTGATTCTGAAGGCACTTTGGAAACACATCTTTATAATAATCAGTACAGGAATTCTAATCTATTAAATGTAATTTCACGATTGTGATTATTTACAAAATTAAATAAATGCGCTTTCATACAACCAGGAAGGTCTTTATGTATAATTTTGCTCTTCTAATTCTGTAGAAATCTAAATATTTCAAAACTTCCATAATTGCAAATTCCATAATACAATATTAAAGTTACGGATTAAAATCTTGCTTACTCTCCGAAACGGTAATTGTATTTTATTTTACACAAGCCTAAAGATTTTCTTTCAAAATTTAGATTTTTCAGCTGCTCTGATTCTAAATAACAACAGAATTTACTATACATTAAAGTAAATTTCATTTGTTAGTCCTTCGAACCACTTCAAAAAACAACCAAAAACATATTCTAGTAGAATTTTTTATTCCCAATGGTGCTAAATCTAATTAATTATTATATACCATGTTTATATAACAATTTAATTAATTTCACGATTTTGGTCCTTCGCACCTCTGCCACAATGCCTTGATGGCAAACTTAGTGACGCACGATTTTCAATTGTGTTCATGTTCCTTCTTCGCTTTCTTTTAACAAATAAAATTAAAAAAAAAAAAACAAAAACTGCATTGCACTTGCTTCGAAATGGCCTCAGATGTTCAAAACATTTTCCTACCTGTCAGTATGGGAATCCATGTTGTACTTTAACAATTCTTATGTCTTTCTTTGCATTCTTTTTCTGCAAGAACATTTTTTTTTGTATGTACGAGCTCGAATGTATGCATTTGATCGTACAAATGTTGAATGAAACCAATAACAACAACAACTAAAATCAACTAAAGTTTCAAAGAAAAAACAGAAAAATTCTTTAATAGAAAATATTTTCCTTATAAAATAAAGAGATTTAAGAAAAACAAATTATATTAAAAATTGGAATATATAGCGTACAATTTATAGAGAAGAGAAGTGTATGAAATGAAAAACAATACTAAAGCACGAATTTCTTTCTTATTAAATGTTTTTATGGAAAAACATTAACACGTAGCAGCCATAAGTATATTGTCAGTCAAAATGGATATATTTATTCCATATATAGTACACAGTATGTAGTGCCGGTACAGCAAACATACATACATAAGTATGGATAGAGGAGTTTGTGGAAAAATAATAAAAAAAAAATTGCAATTGAAAATGTTTTCTTATTTTAGCACAAAAAGTTTTATTAAAACAGAATATACATTCCAGGTAGGCTGTTTGACTTGTCTATCAGTCTGTTTTACTATAATGCGCTTAAAGATAATGTAAAAATAATTCCAGAAATAATTTTTTTTGCCACGCCTACAAATACCGCCCTTTGAGAATTTTGTTCACTGTATCGCTATTTTTAGTCCGATCATAACATTTTGTATACCGGTGTTCATGATTCTGTAAGGGCTACATTCTACATTCTCTGCCCTTAAACATTTTTTTACTACCACGTCAAATTCTGGTCATGACTTTTAAAAACTCGATTCGTACTCACAATAATGCTAAATATTTTTGTAGAAATTCTTAAAAGTCATACAAAACGTTATGATCGGACTACACACTGAACAAAATACTCAAAGGACGATATTTGTAGGCGTTAAAAAAAAATATTTCTGAATTTCTTTTTGCATTATCTGGGTGACTCACGCAATTTTTTTTTTCGAACCACTCTAATGGGCTTATGAAATTCTCTACAGGAGTGCGTAAATTGAGTCAGTATATCATTTATTTATTTTACTATTAAATTATAAATATATGTATATATTATTTATTCTTTTTCTTTTTGCTAGTTTGCAAAAATAAATTACTTTCACTTTTAAACATAAATTTTGATTTAAAATAAAACTTTACTCAAAATTTTTTAGCAGTTTGTTTCTATTACATTTTTACGCTTCTTTTTTCAGTCTTGTGTTGTATCTCAATACCAAGCAAAACATTTAATTTTTAATATAATAATTTTTTATTGCACTATGTCTGTTTTAGCACCCCCTATGGAACTCATTTGTTAAGACACATGGACGACGACCAACAAGAAGCGCAGAAATGTTTGCTATAGAGTAACACAAAAAAGAAAACTAAACTAAAACTAAATATAAAATATTTTATACTGCTCGTATATATATGGACTTTGCACATGTTTTGTTAATAACTTACAAAACACTAAGGAGTATTTATGACCTTTTTTTACATTCTCACACATTTGTGGCGCGTTATATATTTATAAACCAGGGAAAAGAAATATTTTAGCACACAATATTTTAACGTTAAAATATTGTGGCCGAAAAGTGAAAAATTACATTAATAGTTGAGCTTTTGCTGAAATAAATAAGCTCACAAGTCAGAGTCTGAGCCTGGCAAAAATAAATAATCTTACCTGTTTGTTGAATTAAGTTTAACCTCTAACATCCGAAAATTTATTTCAAAGCAAAATATCACTTGTCAGTTTTCACCTACAAAATAAAAATGCTGTAATTGAAATAGTTTGCTTGTTGATATTTATTAGGAAATTCGCATTCTCAATTTTAGTTAACTGTTCGCTTAATTTTTTCTCAGGAAAATATAAAAATAAAATTTGTTTATTACATTTTGTCCCCCAAAGTTTTCTAATTTTCTCTGCATATAATTTTTAAACAACTGAGTTTTAATAGCACAGTTTTGTTCTTTAAATAGCGAAAAATACCGAAGACCACCCACCTCGTTAGCTTTAGTGTGCAGCAGGTTAATAACGGTACACACGAACACAAATACGAACACACACAACTGTCGATTTTTATGGTTTTTACTGTTACAATGTTAATTCTCTGTTGTTGTTATTAAAAATTGCATTGCACAGAGAGGAGAGTGTACTAAGTAAATGCAAGTGCAAGACTTATAGCCCAGCAAACATATAGGTGCGAAAAAAACTGCCTTCTTTATAAATAGAAGAATTATTTGGCTATTAGAGAAATTACGTTATTCTCAAAACTTGTAAAATATGTGGAATATAAATATTTTTTTTTGTTCTGGTTGGACAATAACATTAGTTAAAAAGTTCAATGCATCAATCAGTGAAATTTAAACCAAACAGAGGTTAGTTTGGAATTTGAGGTATAACTGTTTTATCAACTTAACAATATAGAGGTTAGTTTAAATTGAGGGCACTTTTGAGAATACCGCTTGATATCAACCTTTAACTTTGTGTTTGTTGGGTTGTGTTTGTTGAGTGTATGCGTGAATTGTTAGCTTCTTTATATTGTTTTTATTGCTTAACAAACAGGTGTTGAGTATTAATAAAAATTGTTGTGGCTGCATTACTATTACTTTGTTTTTGTTTTGTTCACTTCTATTATTTGTTTTACTTAAACTTGCAATGTGAAGCAGCGTGCCTTTCAGTGTATGTAACACAGTAAATAAATCCTCTGTTGCACAGTGTAATAGATTTGAGAAATATTGCTGAAATTTGTATAAACTATATTCAACGAAAAGAGATGGAGACAAAACTTATAGACAAATGTTTTTAGACATCTCTAAATTATTTATACTAGTGCAGATTTATTAATAACGATTATTTTACCTAGTTCGATTACCAAGTAATGATAATGTAAGGACTTTACACTATTTACTAAGCACTTTAACTAATTCTTCGAATACGTTAATGTAATTAGAGCCAAGCTCTTAGCACAATCGCTTAAATAATTCACTACTTTCATATACCTAAAATTACAAATTACCACTATAATTACTCATTGACTGTTAGGACTTACAGAATTTGTTATCAGTTTCACACTGCAATGGTTAGTTTTGTACTTCCAAATAAGACAAAAAAAAACGTAAACTGCTCCCTGTACTTTAGCAGATACGGAATTACTTATTCGACAAATAAAGTTAACTAAACTAAAAGTTTAAATAAAGTTAACTAAATGAGAATTTCATTAATTCTTAGCATGATGCTTTACAATCATTTGTGAGTGCGAGTAATAATTAAATAAGCCATTATTAAACTACGCCGAAGTAATGATAGTGATAAGTAACTAGGTAAAAATAAATAAATGACTTCTCTGGGTTTTGCAGAACATTTGAACTGTTTTTTTTTTTACTACAAAAAAATTCTATTTAATTTTTTTATTCTAAGTGTATTGCTCTCTAAACTTATAATGTTGAAGTTCAATAATTTACAAAATAATTTCTGCTGTACGTATGTATATAGTTTTGTTACTGCTAAGTAAAATATTATATACACCTATCCTATTGTCATGTTAGGTGACAGGGCGTTTTTATATAAATTTGAAAAACTCGAAGTGGCTCTTATTCTCCTACGTACGAGTACTTACTTTGTAACTGCTTTTGGAACTGTAACAAAGTAACTAAAATGTTATCGATAGCTAGCCATATCAAGTTCATATAAACTTTATATGTATTATAGTGATATAGGTAGAATTAGAAGTAGTCCCTTCTCCATTGATACTTTTACTTGTTATTCAACTTTCGGACTGACTACAGCTAGGGTCAGCAAAGTAGTAAACTGATATATCAATTGTATTAAATAAAAGTCCTTGCACTTTGTTTTAAACTGACTACAATATTGGTTACTTAGGGACAGTAAAGTTACAATTGACACTATGCCAGCTTAACTCGGATGTCTAAAGTGGTCAATTGACTTCTTTTTGAAGGTTACATTAGTTAACAATCTGACACAAAAAATATAAAATTAAAATTACAAATGTAACTGGCTATTAGTGGAATATAATGTCTAAAATTGACCCATTGTCTTTAACATAACTGTAGGTAGGGTATTGTGTATTTTTTGCTTGTGTAAACTTGTGCACACTTACTTACTTATTTACATTTACATGGTGTGTGTAATAAAACACGCATTTTCTCTTAGGTTGTAGATTTAACGGTATATTACAGTTAAAGTGTCTGTCCCTATGTCTGTCGGCCAGCCAGTAGGTCTTGCATAAAACAATATTTGTTGACTACGTATATATGTAAAAAATATGGGGTATGTGTGTATAATATGTATGTATCAGTAGTATATTTACCCCTCAGTTTTAAAAGTACAAATTTTCTTTAAATAATTCAATTTTTTGTACAATACACTACTACTTACCTCTTAGTGCACTGGTAACCTGTAATGTAGTGCATTGAGGCGTGTTTTAAATGTATGCAGTCCACACTTTAAAACTAGTTTTGTAAATGTTACAAATAAAATCACAATCTGCAACTGTAAAAAGAGTTCAAACCCATATCAACTTCTACGAAATAAGCAAATTTGGAACAGATGAGATTGCTTTTTTTGCACTACATTTTCTATGGATACATCTTTCGCTGATTTGAGAAACATTGTTGGTAGTGAATATTTCTGTTGGGACGAGGTTAGTGACAATTTAGTAGTAATTTGTAAAGTAAAACTAGTTACTTAAACTGCAGGATATTTAAACAAATATGCCTGTATGTGTGTGTGTGTAAGTATTGTGTATATGTGTGTAAGTATAGCTTATTTAAAATGCAAGGATAATGCATTAAATGCGTTTATTTACGCTTAATGCACAATGTAATTAAAACAACACAATAAACTTTAAATATTAAACAGCTTTTAATAAAAAGAAAACCCCTTAACTACATAAACACACACACACACATGTGCCTATATAGACATACTCACAAACACAGGTTATTACTCATATTGTTTAGCACACAAAGGAGTGTTTAAGTCTTTAACAAAGCACAATACGAGTATAATTATCATCATCATCAACGTAATAATAATAATAATCATGTTGGTGATAATTATATACACACACTTTTACTTTTATAACTTTTTACATAATTGCTTTATTGCCAGAAGTATTTATACTTACAACTACAATATATGTATGAATATATATTTAAACTTTTTGCGGTTGCAAATTTATAGGTACTTACATACTAACATACATACAAGTAAAGTATTGAGCTGTAAATAATATTGTGTGTTCAATAAATATTTAATTTAGCGATACATTATTAATGACTTTAAGCTTTGTTGTATTAATTGTATTTGCGAAAAGAAAAGAACTTAATGCAAAAAAGTTTGTTGACCATTTAAGCCTTTGTTTAAATTACGAGAAACTAGAACGCAATTTTTAAATTTGGCGCCATTCGAAGTGTCATTGTTTGACATTTGAGCAATTGTTATTGTTTGCTAGTAGAAGGTACGAGGTTAGTAAAAATGGAGCGCTACACGAATTAACAACGCATTCTCATTGTGCAATTATTTTACCAAAATGGTGAAAGTTTTGCGGCTACAGTTACCATGAAAATGCTGATTTTGCCGATAAAATCATCTTCAGTGACGAGTCCCATTTCCATCTTGATGGCTTCGTCAATAGGCAGAATTGTCGCATTTGAGAAGAGGAAAATCCTCGAGTGATTCAAGAGAAGCAAATACATCCTCAACGTGTCACTGTGTGGTGTGGTTTTTGGGCTGGAGGAATCATTGGACCTTTTTTTATGAAAATGAGGCAGGTCAAGCGCAAACACTCAATGGTGTTCGGTATCGTGAAATGATAACCAGTTTTTTCTTGCCTAGAATTGAAGAAATGAATGAGGAGGGAATGTGGTTTCAACAAGACGGCGCCACATGTCATACAGCCAGAGAAACAATTCAATTGCTGCATCAGTCATTTCCCGGTCGTGTTATTTCGCGTTTTGGAGACCAGAATTGGCTGCCTAGATCGTGCGATTTAACACCTTTAGATTTTTTTCTTTGGGGTTTTTGAAGTTAAAGGGGAAATTTGAAGTTAAAGAGGAAATTGGACGCTGCATTAATGAAATACCTCAGCATTTATGCAAAAAGGTCATTGAAAATTTCATTAAAAGATCGCGTGTGTGCCAGCAATGCCGTGGCGGCCATCTGCACGATATCTTGTTCCATACATAACCTCATTCTGTCTACTTTACGATATAATAAAGTTTCACGATTATTTTTAAATATCTGTGTTTTAAATTTTGATAATTTTTAGTTGGGCTCGAGTTCATTAAATTTAATTTTCATTAAATTATTATTTTTATTGAAGGTAAAATTATCAAAATTGAAAAATTAACAGTTCAACTAAAAATAATAATTATCTGTGTTTTATTTAAAATTTAAAAATTGCATTCTAGTTGGGACACCCTTTATATCTTGTCAACTATTTGAGCTTTTTTAATGCATAGGTTTACTTATGTAGCTCTTTAGAAATATTTTACATTCTTTTAATTCATACAGTGCACAATTTATTTAATATAGATTTACAATTTATACTGAAATCTTATACATTCCACAATTTAATTTATATGGTACACGTGAAAAAAATCAATTTGAAATGATGGGATTTCAAAGACTTTGTTTACAAATTTTCTTTAAAATCCCATAAATATATTTTTACAAGTAGTTGCGAAATTAAGCACTTATAAAACAGACGTGCCAGAACCATTAAAATTTTCACTTAATTTGAATATTTGCTTCTAATTTGAAAAAATATTTCTAAACTTAAAAGATTACATTAAAAAAAAACAACATTTTCACAGCGTTTTTCTGTTCATTTTTCGTTCAGGAAACTGTTGTTATTTAATCTCTAAAGTTTTTTTTTATTATTATTTTGTGTTCATGGAGATTTTGTAAAAGTATTTGTAAAAACACATAAAAATTAAATTAAAATAGAGTGGAGTAGAGAAAATATAAAAATACCTATAAATTTCAAACAAAAGCAAAACTAACATGAACATTTCATGTTAGAAAATAATAAGTATTAAATGAAATGCATATAAATTTAAGGAATTTAGTTCGCTTATCCTAGAAATTATTTAAATAAATTTTATTATTTTGAAAAAATGTTATAGTTGTGTGAAAAGTACATTAGAATTTACAGTTTAATTAGCTCTGTTTCAGTTCCATTTTCTCTAGAGGAGTACGGTAACAAGACGCTTAAATATAATACAATTTAATTATGTACCAAAAAATTACCATTGAACTAAGTAGAAGTGATCAATGATGTTAGTTAAATAAATAAAATAAATAAAAAAAAATATTTAGAAATTTACCAATAACAGACAACAATATTGAAATTGACCTGGAGGATTCGAAAAGAAAAACGTTCGAATTTGTATAATTTTTACATCGTATTTCTTTTGCTTTCGTACCGAAATACACAATAACCCCCCCCCCCTGATCATTAATTAATAAGTCAAAATATCTACACAGAAATACTGTGTGCGTCAATATAAAATAAACACCTATTATTGTTTATTATACAGTGGGTGGCCAAATTATTAGCTACACTTGCAAAATTGTTTAGTTTGAAGCCGTATAACATTTTAAAATAGTGGATTTTTATCCTTTTATTTGTTCTTTTAGGTAAATTAAGTGTTTCTAATTTAATTAAAAATAAATTCTTTTGTTTTAAAAATATATATTTGAGGAAAGGAAGTATTACAAAATTGTTTGAAAAAAAGTCTTAATATTTCGTAGAACCTTCTTTGGCATCAATTACAGCTTGCACCATTTTTGGCATGCTCTGTATGCATTTTTGAACATTTTCTTTTAGTTCTTTATCGTGATGCCAGACTTTAATCAATTTAATCAAAATTGCATATTTCACACTTCAGAGCAGAATGACAGATAATGATCTACAACTGCACTCTAATGTCACCAATCATTGTTGACACTGCACAAAATATTTAACAGTATTACCAGAATTAAAATACGAAAACATCTGGTACAAGAAATAAATTTATATACGTATTAAAAGCGGTTGAATCTTAATTAATATAGTGTAACTAATAATTTGGCCACCCACTGTATATGTATATTACCAATTTAAAACATAATATATTGCATAATTCATAAGTATATTAAGCAAAATACATGTAACTTATTAACAAAAACTAGAAAAATAAGAAACATAAAAATATAATTCTATTTTAAAAATTATGTAAAACATTGTATTTAATATTTGGTTTGTAGTCCGTTTGCTTTTACAGCTGACAATTTTCTAGACATAAAATCAAAACGAGTTTTAGTAAAACCAAGCGAAATTTTGCTTCATTCTGCCTGTATTACCGCGTCTACGTCTCGTTGCAAGAAATATTTCTTGGGCTAATTTTTTTGTTCAAATATTCCCTGAGGTGCTCTTTCGCAATTTTGGAGGTATGCTTGGGATCATTGTCCTATCGGGAAATCCAATTCTACGCTAGTTCTAATTGCTCTTTCTTTTTCATTTTTTCACCGCCATACTTTCTAACAAATAAAAATTCAAAGAATTGGCACTGTTTGTGGTATGACAGGGTTTTTTTGCCACTGTTTACTTTATTTGACGCATAAAATAATATTATTTGTATTGATATAATTAAGTCTTTTTTTCATAATATGTGGTGCTGACTTTATTTTGACGCTCACAGTATATTTCAAGGGCCAGTGGAATAGCAACAGAATAAGCGATATTAAGTTTAAGTAAAATTCATTGTACCTAAAGTGGAATTTTAAAAAGTTTAAAACTCACTTCACTTTCGAATTCTTAGGGTCACTAAAGTGATAATTGAACTTATGTTATATTAAATGGTATAGCTGAGATACCTTTATGAATTCGCTTTGTATTACAAAGGTTTTATACACAAAAATTAATCCAAATAATAAAAATTAAAAGGAATTCTTTTAAATTTCTTTAGCATTAAGAAGGAGTCTTTTTAATTCTCTGCTCTACTTTGCAGTGACTTATGATTTTAGACGCCTCAAGTACGCTCACGGTTTTACCTTTTTGAGACTAAGCTGATTTTACTAGATTTCAAATGTTTCGATTCGTTCTATAAACTATAATTATAAACTTTTGAATATATACCTACCCTCGTATATCTATTTTTTAATACTAATATCAAATAAATTACCAAATGTGGGTAAATTTCGTAAATAAATATTAAAGCCGCATTATGAGTGACTGTGGCAAATTAAACATATATTGTCTTAAATTTGAAGACAATAAAAATAGTCGTTCACAAACAAAGTTTATAATTAATAACGAAATATAAAAAAAAATCAAACATTAAATAAAATAATAACAAATAAAAGTGTTATTTATAAACTAACCGAAAATGGCAACAACACGTGAATTACAAAGAGTTTTATTCACCCCTATCGTGAATAAAAATTCCTCATGAAATTTGTTCCCTTTTCACATTTTTTCTATTTAAATTCAATGCTAAAAAAATAAAAGGGAACAAATTTCATGTGGAATTATTATTCACTATAGGGGGATTGACTTTTGATAAATCGTAATAAATGTCTTTCAATTCAATATTTCTCTTTAAAAACGAATAAGAAAATATAGTCGGTCAAGCCCGACCATATAATAACCTACACCCAGTATATGAATAAAATAGTTTTTCAGAAATGGGCGCTCTACGAGAGTCATGACCTATTATGGACTGATCATCCAAAAATTTAGTGCCATGACTTCTAAGCATATAAATATTATGTATAGTATATTAAACTTTATCTCGATATAAATACTTTTAAAAGATTTATGGCGTTTAATGCGAATTACAGAGAGGGTCTTAAATGAGAGTTTCGATTAATTATGGACTGACCATTATAAAATTAGGTGTCATCGTTTCTGTATATATGAAACATATTTGTGTTGAATTTTATTTGGATACCAACATTTGTCGGAGATTTATGGTCGTTAAAGTGATTTTCGAAATTGAGCGTTATATGGGAACTGCGAGTAATTATGGGCAGATCATCATAAAATTGTACCAAATGATTTGTATATATATGAAACATATTTGTGTTCAATATTATTTGGCTACCGTAGGGAGTTTTTAAGAGAGTTATGGCTATTTAAAGTGGTTTTCGGAAGTGGACCTTATATGGGAGCTATGATCAAGTATGGACAGATTTGCACATTTGTAGTGAAATTTGTTGTGGATATTTGCATAATTTGAATATTTATGACTGGCAAACCCCTTTTTTTGGAGAACAATTGCCATTATTTTCAAGGACGATTGGGAGTCCTTGGGCCGCAGAAATATCATGTACCAAATATTATCGAATTATCTTAAAAATTGTAACCTGTGCTCTGTGCACAAGCGTTACATGGACATGGGAATTACAAACATCAGCACAAATCCAATATACCCTGCCGACTATGGTGGTGTAGGATATAACAAATGAAAGATTTAATTGTTTTAACATTCATAAATATGATTATTGAGGCATTATTTGTTAAAAAAAATGGGGATAAAAACATGTGTTGATTTAATTTATTTATGTTGTATTAGCTATATGTAGTTGTTAGTAGGTGTTGTGGTAAACGTTTTGTTTTAATTTGTTCATAAATATTTCAGTGATTGAAAATGGTTATTTATTTATTTATTCTACACACGTTTTCGTAAAAATGTTTTCATATTATTTTTTTCTGCCAGTTTTCTTATTTATTAACAATTCAAAATGTGTCAATTATTGTTAAACAAAATAATTTCTTTTGTAACTTTATAATCAAACCATTCTTTTCATTTGCCAATGCTATTATTTAAATTGTTGACATATGTACCTATAAAATATTTATTATTTTCTTTATGAAAACTTGCTCATATTTTGTTTTTTGTGTTTAACCATCCTCAATTTTATTATAAAAACAAAAATAAATAAATAAGTTAACTGCTTTTTACCAGTTTTTATTCACTGTTCCTACTTTGGCTGTTTATTTTGGCTGTAAAAAAATAAGATAAGACCTTTTTTGTTTGGCAATTTTGATATATAGTACAACACCCCATATCAATATCTCGTTGTCTCACACTAAATGTAAGTCAACTGAGATAGCAGTCATATTAAAAACAAATATTATTTTTTCGTTTTTTTACTACATAAATTGTTTTTATTAGCTACTACTGCTATCTCTCTGTGCTATAGATAATTAAAATTGTTTAATATTGAAATGCTGTTGACATAGAAAATAAAAAAAAAACAAATTTATACAAAAATATGAAATGTTTGGTTTTTTGTTCTATACAAAAGAAGAAAAATATAGGTCGTTAAGGAAATGCCTGGTTTTAAATAATAAAGCTGCAGTTCGTATTTAGTAAATAGATTTAATTAATATAACCTGCCCTGCAACTTGACAATGTTTTGTCGTCATATTCAACAAGTCATAACAGTTGCAGTGACAATTGTGTGACGACATACATTGTCAAGTCATGCCATATAGGACAGGCTATATTAAGAAGACAAAATTGTAAATTACTAAAGTATTTTATATGGGCATTTCTAACAGTGTATTTGAAAAAAATTAATAGAGAATCCACTAAAATTTAACAAAAATCTTAATAAAGCGCAAACCTGCTGCTGAAAAAAGAAACAATTTTGTATAAAGAAAATATATGTATATGACTTATACATATATGTATATGGAGCATTCCACGGTCACGTACAGACAAATTCAACTGTTTTTTTGTACTTATTCAACGCATAACTCTTAACTGGTAAATCAGATATCTAAATTTTTGCAATTATTAATTTGAGTATATGATAGCCTTTAATACTATATAAATTTTCGTTGTTGTAATTCTCGAAGTACTGAGGAAAAAAGTGAAGAAATGTCGTCACGTGTGGGACAGCTCAAACAACCAACATTTCAAATTGTTGTGTTTAACTGTTAATCTCAGCGAAACTATTACACATAGAGAAAAGCTGTCTTAGAAACAAATTATAACTAACATTTAGGCTTACTGATGATAATAATAAATTTTTAATAAAACACATATTTGTAAGAGAAAATAGTTTTTTTATTTTGTCACGTACAGACAAGTCGCGTCACGTGCGGGACATAGTTCAACTTACAATATATAAAATATGTAAAAATCAATAGGTAAATACAGTTTTGTCTTGGGAAAGGCAATGTTTTCTGCACTCCACAACTTTCTCCTCAGTTTTAATGAAATGGAAGTTGGAAACTCCAGTTATCGCTTTGGCATTGCCCCACGGCGATGCACTTTTAATCCTTTCATAAATTTCAGAGGATGGCACATAAATCACACGGGTTTTTGTGACTAATTGAGAAGCTAAATCAGAAAAGTTCTTGGCTGTTTGGACAACAAGATGTTCATTTTGGCTCATCATTTTCTCTCTTACCAGTCTTTTGATATTTCCGCCAACTCCGTCTATCACACCTTTTCCATGCGATGTAGCAAAATATTTCCAATAAAAGGGCCTTTTGTACTTTACACTCAACATTGATGTTAGTTTAACCATATAACGGTTCTTAAATTCCGATGAAGGGCCGTCACTCCAAATAATTTCCGCTGAAGGTAAGTCTTCATTTTCTTTATGCATCAAGTCAAACAACTTATTGATGAAAACAAAAACTTTCGAGTTTGCATCTGAGCATATAAGATATGTTTGGCAATTGCCTTTGTAAAAACTTGCTGCAGTAAATAAAAGAACACTTGTTCGTGACCAGAGTGCGCTTTGAACTTCATTCTGGTATTCACAGCCAAAAGACATCGCAAAATCAACTTGAAGGATTCGCACATTTTCATTGCGTTGGTCTTTTTGAAATTCACCGGCTTGAACTCGTTTTAAATTAACATGCTTCATCATAATATGGATAGAATCAATCAATTTTTCTTTAAGTTCACCTGAACTTGTTTCGTGGTTTACTAAACGTAGTTTATTTTCTGAGTTTTTTCCCATTCTTTCCATACACAGATTGTACTTAAATCCATAGAAATTAATATTTTTTTGCCATCAGAACAAGTATCACATTCATTTTTCCAGCACTTCGAATCCAAAGAAGGATCACATAAAATCATAGTCCACCAGTCGTTACAATAATTTTGTTTCAAACCTTTCAATTTGAATATAAAATTTTCATGAGTTAAACATTTGCACTGGTCTGAAGGTGTGTCGAAATTTTCGCATGCGGCTAGCACTGGTTGATGGTTGCTGGTCGCTCATTTTTGCGTTATTGAGATTTGCAGTACAAAAAAGGGCTTTGTTTATTACAAACGCCAGTAAAAGTTGAAGATGTCAGATAACTTATTTTCAGGCGTCACGTACAGACACTTTATTATCACCAAGAATATATTGTAAGCAAAGCGATTTCAAACAAAATTGTTTCACCAGTTTTTAGACCGCTAAAAGATAGCTGTTAACAGAAAAATTCAATTTGTATAGTCGACTTGTTTTACAATTATTAATAGAAAAAGGAATTAAGCGTCACGTATGGGACATCGAAACTTACCTTTCCGTTATGATTAATTTCTTATCAAAAAAACACTTAACCAAAAAAATTAATATGCAGTTAAATACAGCGGACCATACACTATAACTAAGAACAGAAATCTAGTTTCTATCTGATAAACAATAGCGGCAGCGACCTCGCAAAAAGTTGTGTAAAGACTAATGAAAAAATCCGACTTGTTGTTACTCTCAATAAATAACGGTATTTACAAAAAATGAGACATACTCACTACAACTTTTGTAAATTATTTTAGATGAGAACATAATCTCACTATGTACGTGCAATAATATATAAAAAATGCATATTTGTAAAACAGTTCAGAGTTCCACTTTTTCATGGAATGCTCCATATACAATTCAATCAAATGTATTTTATTGATTGACTATCTGCAAAAAGGTAAAACAATAAATTCAGAGTACAATTGCAACATTTTGGATCAATTAAGTAAAAATTTGATAAAACGTTTTGGCTTACAACACAAAAAAAAATATTTTTCATCAAGACAACGCAGCAGCTCACAAGAATGTTTATACAATGGCTAAAATCAAGGAATGAAAGTACGAGTTGCTTGACCACCCACCGTATTCGCCTGATTTAGCTCTCAGTGACTTTTACCTGTTCCCAAATCTACAAATTCCTAGCTTGTAAGCATTTTACCTCAAATGAAGATGCAATTACAGTTGTAAACCACTATTTTGAAGGCCTTGAGGAAAACTTTTTTAATCAAGGAATAGAATTGGTAGATCAGCCTTAGACTAAGTGTATTGAAGTTTCAGGGGATTATATTGAAAAATAAATATGTTTTTGAAAAACTAACTATTCGAACACTAACTGTGCTAGGCTCTTATATACATACATATATGTATACAAGTCTTGAATTCCGGCAAAAGCGCTTATTTTTTGGCTTCTTTTTATTGAAAATAAATAAGATTGAAATTTTATTAGAAAATAACTGACCTTTTTAACCTCTTAATTTATGTTACAATTATTAAATATTATTTTTAAATCATCACAAGAAATAATCAAAAATCAAAAACATTCTCAGAGTAGAGTGGCCTTTATTATAACAATGAAATAAAGAAATATTAAGCAATAAAAACAAATACAACAAAACAAAATCAAATGTGTTTGTTACTGTCATCTTTGATTCATCATGGCTGTGGTTCGTTTGTTCGTTCGTTTTAATGTCTCTCGATATCAGACATACTATCTAGTATGTTATGAACAGTGTTGCCAGTGAAGATACATTTTTTCCCGAAAAGATACATTTTGAAAAAAAAAATTTGAAAATTCATTTTTAACATTTATTAACATAACATTGTATTATATTTATAAAAATAAATTAATATATCATTTTCTTTACAATATTCATAAAATATGAAATAATAATGTTATGTTAATAAATGCGTTCTAGTTGGGACACCCTTTATTTATTTAAGTCATAAATTCAAGGTATGGAATTTTTAAAAATACAGTAAGCTAACTTTAAAATTAATTATATGTAACTATCTTTGGATGTTATTAAAACAAATTCATTTTTGTAAAAATTAATATACGAGTTAAGTCGTTTGTACTGATTTGTTTTAAAACTTCAATATAAAATGATTGGCAATTTTTTTATTAAATCATATTTCTTATGCTGATATTCTATTAGGGTAGCAAGCGAAGTATGAGCTAAAACACCTGATAAATTTTTACAATTGGTAAAAAATAATTTCGATTCGAAAATTCTATTTTCAAAGCATCTGTTGCCTTTACATAGTTCAATTCTAAATAGTTGCTAGCAATTCTTTTAATTAATTTTTCAACTTCAGATTACAAAAGGTGTAGACGAGGCTTTTCCGCCTGGAATATTAGATTAAAATCGTTTAAAACTTCCATAGTGTATGACATAAATTCCAAATAAATTTTTGTAATGTCATTACTCAAAAAAATATTTTTTTTTTGTACATTTTTCGTACAGATTCAAAAGATACGAAAAATGTCAGGATTATACATGGTACCTGAAGTCATCTAAAGATACGAAAAATGTATCTTTCGTATCCTAATGGCAACACTGGCTATGAATGTGTAAAAGTATAAGTTAACCTTGTCAATTCGTCTTTATTTTCTTAATATACTCACACTTATACTCTGACAAACGCACATCTTTACATTCGTATTTATACTCGTATACATATGTATGAGTAATATATTTACATTAAAAACGCACATCTTTCAATTACGTGTGTTTGTATGTTTTTTTTTTTTATGGGTTATTTTTATCCTCTCACCTCTTTTAACCTCATTTCCTTTTCCTTAACATTTTTTACTCTCTCTCTCTCTCGTCTTTATTTTGTTGATAGTGCCTTTATTTTTCTATTGCAAACGTTATAACGACCTACTCTCTTAAGCTTTCTAGGCCTAACAAGGTCATTTGCTTGCCTGACAGTCTGACTAACTGCCAGGCAGCCAGTCAGCCATTCTGACTGCTGTTTTAATGTAGAATTCTATGTATGTATATACGTTTGTCTCTCTGTCTAACTGTCTTTGTGTGTGTCTTTTTAATGCCACACGGCAATGTTTTAAAGAAATAGCAGCAACAGAAAAATAACATAAACAAGAAAGCATTATTTTTAATTAAAATATTTTCTCTACATTTATTGTTTTCATTTAGTTTAGTTTTGTTATTTTTTCATCTCAATTTTTATATTTGTGCTTGAAAAATTCCTGAACTTTAAATGTAACAAATTTAAGTAAAAACAGCAGCAACATCAACCCCCTCTTCTATACGCATTGTTGCGTATACGAGTATATGTTTATACAAATACCCTATACTCATTCAATGACTGTTACATAACATACATGAATTTAGTTTAATTTGTTGTGCAAAAAAATAGTTTTCCAGAATATTCCACAATATTCTAGTATTTCTTTAAATTTGCGCATATTTTTAGGGAATTATTATTTTATATTTTAGGCAATTTTAATGAAATGAGAAAGAATGGAAACATGAATATGTTGTTTATTTGACATTTTGCTGACTAATTCTTCAGAATTATACCCTCCGATGTTCATTATTAATATTAATTGCAATTATTGGTCGAAGGTATTTAAAATATACTTCAATTGAATATAGATATCATAGTTACAGATATTTATCATTATTGGGTATGTGTTCTAGCTTTTTTAACTTTTGTTGTTATATTTCAATAAGGTCTTTTTTGAAAGAAATTTAAGATATTAACATCGGACAACACTGTATTAAACATTAAATTATATTTCTCCCCTGAAGATGATCAACAAAGTTGGTCGAAATATTGGAAATAAATAAAATATAATAAAAATTAAAAACGAACAAAAGTTTTTATATTATTAATAAAAGGGACCTCAAGCCGAACTAATAAAATAGAAAGATTTTTAACAATATAAATCAATCAATCAAGTCTTTTTTAAATAAAATTTTTATTTTCATACTGCGAATATAACTGCCAAAACTGGCACTTCCTTTTTACAAACGGATCAAAGACCGAAAAACACGTAGGTTTTACCACAACAGACCAAAATACGACTATATTTGAAGCCGAAGCCATTGCAGTTATTGAGGCCCTACAGCTTAGCGATGATTCGCAAAGCAAATATATAATCTACTTTTAAGCCAACATTGGTTTGCAAAATAAATGTTTCACAAGGCTGCGATTAACACATACCCGTCTCACACATCAATAATTATTAAACAAAACTCCTCGCCATTAACTGTCTTCCACATCTTAGTGGACTGCCCAGTACTCTTCAGTCGACGTGCATCAATTTTTAAGTCCTCTAACATTGTTGAATTTTTAAAAACTCCAAGTAGTAGTTATATATCCAAAGTCTTTGAATTCTTAGAGAAAATTTCTTTTCAGAACCTAATCTAAAATAGTAATAAATAATATATAGTTATAGTAATAAAACTTATTCAAAAAACATTAAGCCGATAGCCATTGATTCTAGTGCTTTTAGATTTATTGTAATTTTAATTATAATAAATTTTGTAATAAATAAATAAAAAGATTTTATTTAAAATAGACCTTCAGCTTTCAGCAAATCAAAGACATATTCAATTCGGTGTGTAGTTTTTAAATATACATATTACGTTAAATTCTAAATTATTTAAAGAATTTTTAAATTACTAGAGTTTGATCTGTACAAAATCTGACATTATGACTGAATAACAAAATATATGACAGAATCCTCATATTGCTTTCAAATGTGTCCAAAGTGAATTTAAAATTTGCTAAAATTCTATAACTATCACTACGAGATAATAAATAAACAATCTAACGTGTTTTGTAATTCTTGTATTTTTATGTACTTACAATTATTTATCAATAAAAAATAATAAATTATAATTACAGTACACCTGAATTAATGAATATTTTTGTAACATTGAACCCACTGTTTGTGCCAAAACAACATGGCCGCCATAGACAGACAACATTGTTTAATTGGAGATGTATCAAGCTTTAAAATTATATACCTATATATTGTTTTTAGGGTGGCAAAATTTCTGAAAAAAAATTATTTGATTGCTGTTGGGGGTTGAGTGGGGTAAAACAAATAAAATAAATTTTAAATTGAGGTGGTATAAAATACAAAAATGGGGTTAATGAAAAGTTGGGGTTTAGTTTTTAAACAAAAACACGTACCGTCGGGTTTAGAGGATTGATTGTAATAATTACACTCTTTTCGTTTTATTGTAATACAAGATCATTAATTCACAATAATAACAGCGTTGTAATATACACTTAAACTATAATTCATTTTTACTTAAAACTAGGGTGACCAGCGTAAACATCCCGCCCCCCTTGCAAGATTGCAACAAGGAGAACGAGCGCTAGGTAGCCAGAGATCAGAGTAACAATTCATTAAAAAAATCACAAGATAAAAAAGGAGTTACAATTAAAACTAATTAGTTTTTGCCATCACATTAATAACGATTGTGGCCGGTGTTGATGGTGTTGAATTGTCAACCTTCTTACTCTCTTTCTTGCAATTACACATGCAATTAGCTTGGTTGTGGGTTGCGCCTTTCTGGGAGTCCTTTTTTTGTTTACGTTTGTTATTGTTGTTGGTGGGTTTATTTGTACATTTTCTGGGTTTCTTATTGTTGCTGCTGGGTTTATTGTTGTTTCTGGGTTTATTGTTGTTTCTGGGTTTATTATTGTTGTTTACTTCTTTGTGGAAGTGTAGCATAGTGTGATGCTCCTCCAGGCATTCCATGCATCTATCCCTACTGCGACAGTTCTTCACAAAATGAGAATGAGCTAGGCAGTTTATGCAATATTTAAGACGCTTCACAACACTCAATCGCCGATAGGGATTCATTTTGCGAAATGCTGGACACTTTCTTAGAGGGTGGTCCTTTTTACATAGCCGACATAGGGCTCCGGCTGTAGCGATAACCTCATCTAGGCTTTTATTCTCAGCACGTTCAACGGTGAGTCTTCGGGGGGCTTCTGACATCTGTTGGGGAAGAATGAGAGAAGATAGCAAAAAAAGAGTGGAATTAGTTTTGATCGGGATTTGGAAGCAGTACGAGTTTAACAATTGGCCTTTTTAACACGCCATCTGCTGTTCGAATATCAGCCACTCGTACTTTCGAATCAGAGCGGAGATAAACTCGTTCGATCCGACCTAGCTTCCATTCGTTTGGGGGCAGATTATCATGTCGAATAACAACAAAGTCATTAATCGCGAAATCTCTTTGAGCATATTTCCATTTATTCCGTTTATGTAGCTCGACTAAATATTCGTCCTTCCACCGACGTGCAAAATGATGATGCAAAATTCTTAATTTTCGCCATCTATTTGCATATGTCAATGACTCTCTAGACAAATCAGGTTCAGGGGGGGAAAGTAGGGTACTACCAACTAGAAAATGACCAGGGGTCAAAGGGTTAATGTCTAATAAATTATCCGTCATTGGACTAAGTGGGCGCGAATTCAAACATGACTCTATCCTTGCCAGCATTGTACAAAATTCCTCAAAAGTGAAACGTTGAGCATTAGAAATCTTCTTTAAATGACTTTTAAAACTTTTAACACCCGCCTCCCATAGTCCACCCATATGTGGAGCCCCAGGGGGAATAAAGTGCCAATCGACTAATTGAAAGGCGTTTCGACCTATAAGTTGGTGTTTCAAGTCAATCAAAAATTGGTTTCGATCCTTTTTTAAAAGGTTGGCTGCACCAACGAAAGCAGTTCCATTATCCGAGTAAATGTGAGCTGGACAACCGCGTCGTGAGAAGAAACGAGCGAATGCTGCTAAGAAGCAGTCAGTTGATATGTCGTTTGTGGCTTCCAAATGTATGGCTTTCGTTGCAAAACAAACAAACACCAAAACATATCCCTTTGTTATACGACATCCGCGACCAATATAAGACTTAATTTCAAAAGGACCTGCAAAATCAAGTCCTGTGTGTGTAAAAGGGCGAGTTAGGGTCGTTCTTTCCGGGGGTAGAGCAGCCATTATTTGCTGACCCAATTTTCTCTTATTTAGGGTGCAGACTTTACAGTTATGGATAACCGTACGAACCAAATTTTTAAGTTTAGGAATCCAAAACTCTAGCCTCGCTAATCGTAGCATTAACGAATTCCCTCCGTGAAGTGAATTCTTATGAACGTATTCTAAATAGAGACGGGTAAATCGACCATTATAGGGTAACAATTTGGGAAAACGTTCTTCATACGTCAAAGTAGGAGACTGTGAAAGTCTACCATTAATTCGCAAGAACCCATTTGAGTCAATAAAGGGGTTAAAAACTAGTAAGGAGCTCTTACGCGATAGATTAGCTCCTGATTTTAAAATAGAATATTCGGGAAAATGAGCATCTTGACATAAAACAATTAGACGATTCTTCACATATATAATTTCACGTCGACTTATAGGGTTCGATAAGTTCTGACGTTCTTCTTTATGTTTTGGGTGTACAGAGTGATAAAAGCGAAAAACATAAGTTAACACTCGCAATGCTTGGGCTAAGTCTGAGAACCGACTTAGAACATCCTCCGAGATCATTGTTTGGGTGGTGTTTACGTGAATAGCACGAGTTTCCAAATGTGTTGATATTTGGAATGTTGTTTTTGGCCAATCAGACTGATTTTGTCTTAACCAGCCAGGCCCTTTCCACCAAATATCAGATATAGCAAGTTCCTTTGCCGTTATGCCGCGACTTGCTACATCGGCGGGGTTATCGTGAGAGTCTACATGATTCCAATTATCAGTACCTATTTTGTCCAAAATAAACGATACTCGGTTTGCAACAAAGGTTGGCCAATGGCACGGGGGTTTTTGAAGCCAGGACAATACGATAGTCGAATCAGTCCAATAGAAGGCTTCCGACATGGTGAAATTCAGCTCCGTACGAAGTGAATGCACCATTTTTGCCAAAAGAGTAGCACCACAAAGCTCTAGACGGGGTAAAGTTTGCACTTTAATCGGGGCAACCTTTGTTTTAGCAGCGAGCAAATTTGTGATAATTTCACCTGACGGGGTTTGGACTCTAATGTATAGAGAGGCAGCATATGCTTTCTCTGAAGCATCACAAAAGGCATGAAGTTGAACTTCACACTGTGGATTATAATTAACCCACCGGGGTATGTTAATATTTTGAATATTGGGGTAATCATCGATAAATGCTCGCCATCTATTTAACGTCATGGGTTTCAAACATTCGTCCCAATCCGTATTGTCTTTCCAAATTTGTTGCATAATAATTTTAGCAACAATTACCTTTGGTGCTAACCAACCAACGGGGTCAAATAGCTTGGCTATTTGAGACAAGACAGCACGTTTTGTAACGATAGAACAATCGGGCGTTGGAATTGGTTTGAAGAAAAAAACATCACTACTCGCATTCCAACGTAAACCCAGAGTTTTTGCATTACTAGCATCTGATAATTTCAAAAAATCGGAATCTAAAAGATGTTCGGGGGGGATATTTTCAATAAGACTCTCATTATTAGCGGTCCATTTTCTAAGCGAAAAACCAGCAGAATTCAACACGTGCGTCAATTCATCACGATTACGAATGGCTTCTTCTATATTATGTGCACCAGCAAGAACATCATCCACATACATTTGAGTACGCAATATATTAGAAGCTTTGGGGTATTGAGACTCACAATCTTGTGCTAGTTGATGCAAAGTTCTGATTGCTAAATAAGGGGCACAGTTCACACCAAAAGTAACTGTGGTTAATTCAAAATCTTGAACTTCTTCATTCGGGTATCGCCGGAATAAGATTCTTTGAAAGGATGTTTGATCAGGTCTGACCAGTATTTGTCTATACATCTTTTCAATGTCAGCATTAAAAACAAATTTAAATAGACGCCAACGGAGAATTAAAATGGTCAAATCAGACTGCAAAGTTGGCCCTGGATGCAATATGTCATTTAGACTTAATCCATTAGAAGAGGGACTTGATGCGTTATAAACTACACGAAGTTTAGTGGTCGTACTATCAGGCTTTAAAACGGCGTGATGTGGCAAATAGTACCTTACATTCGGGTTGTCTAATAAATCGGGATCAACTCTGACCATATGACCTAGAGTAGAATATTCGGTTAAAACTTGATCGTATTGAGCCTTAATGTCGGGAGTTTTTATCAAACGAGCTTCGTTTCTAAAAAATTGAGAAAGGGCTGCTTTTCGTGATGCACCAAGCTGTACTTGATTAGGGAATTCGGGTCTAAAGGGTAAAGAAACTACGTATCTACCTTCAGCATTTCTATACGTGGTCTGACGATACAAATTTTCGCAAAAGGCATCGTCGTTAGACAGTTTTTTCGTCTTTGGGACTTCCTCTATTTCCCAAAATCTAGCAATGCTCTCATTTAGATCCAACTGATTGAAAAATGAGACAACAGAGCTTATAGGGTGTGGGTGAGGGATTCTTCCGGTAAGTATCCAGCCGAAAACTGTCTTCTGAGCTATTAAATGACCTTTAGGGTGTTTTTGGACATCATCAAGCATTATCTGAGGGTACACATCACCACCTAGGAGCAAGTCCATGTGTGAACATTTTAAGTCTGTCATTGGTAGTTCAGACAGATCAAAATCTACAAAATTGGACATTGAACAAGTAGGTAATCGACCAGTCAGTTTTTCAACAACATATGCTTCGGTTTCTAACTTGAATTCGGGATCTTCCGAAGATCCTATTGAAATAATGCAAACCTTAGTCGAATTTCCTGCGACAGCGCCGTTAAGACCAAAAATAGTAGCGGATGGGGCTGTAAAGGTTGGGAGTGATAACTTTCTCTGTAACTTTTTAGAAATAAAAGTGGCTTGTGAGGCAGGGTCAATCAAAGCTCTAGCACCACATCTTACATCATTAAATAAGATATCTACTACGGTTGTTCCCAACAAAACTGTCGAATAAGAAGTGGACTGTAATTGAGTAGCAAAAGTTTGAAGGGAGCGTGCCGCAGCAGATGTCGATGGTCCTTCATTCATACTATCTACGTGTGTAGATGTATTTGGGGGTAAATGTGCAGGAACAGAATTCCTAGAACTCGTGGGATTGCTTTCCGATACTACCTTACTCTGGTTAGAAGATTCGGAACGATGAAGTAATGAGTGGTGCTTTTGTTTACAAGTGTAACACACATTGGAGCTGGGACATCTCCTAAATTCATGTGACGTTGCTAAGCAATTAGTACAACACTTATGCCTTTTGACTGTTGCCATACGATCACTAACTGACATTCTAAGAAATACTGAACATAAGCGAAGGGGATGATTGTCCGTACATAGCAGACATTTTCGAGGGGGTATATTCGGGGTTACAGTAGTGCCAAAACTTTTTAATTTCTTAGAATCATGCCATTTTTTTGAGTTATGGGCTTGAATATGGGATTGCACTGGGTTATGTGGGCCTATAATATCCGAAACCGATTCTAAAGTTCTATATCTAGCAGTCAGAAACTCATTCATACTACTCCATTTAGGTAAATTTGAGTTAGGTCCTTGGGATTGCTCCCAAAGACCGAGAGTGACTTCAGGTAGTCGGGTTGAACAAATAAATACAAATATGATATCCCAGTTTTGAGTTTCTATGCCTAATAAAGACAAATTCGTGATACAATCATTAATTGTTCTCTGTAATTGTTTTATTGAAGGACCGGATTCCTTTCCAATTGAAGGAAGATTAAACAGAGTTTTTAATTGAGCATTAACTAGAACTCGTTTATTCTCATATCGATCTACTAAATTCTGCCAAGCCATATCAAAACCTTCATTTGTTATAGGACAGGTGCGAATTATATCACGGGCTTCACCTTCTGTTTTTTGCAACAAATAATACATCTTCTGAATATTCCCTACATGTGGGTTATTCTTATACAAAGCCGAAAACATATCTCTAAAAGTGGGCCAAGACGAATAGTCCCCAGAAAATGTTTCAGTATCACACGGGGGAAGATGTATTGGGATAGATGTCGATAAAGCCGAGCCTTTGCCTTTTAGTTTTTCAATTAGACCTTCTATAAATGATACTGACTGGAAATATGTTGTATAACCAGACATATATTTGGCCTTCACATCCTTTGCAGACGTTTTTGTCTCTTCTGAATTTTCTAATAAATCCTCATAACAATCGCGAAATATTTCCCACAAACGAGACAATTCTTGACGATGAGTATTCAGGGAGTGAACAGTATGTTCACTTTGAGGTATAGCTTGAATAAAGCTTTCAAATTCTACTAAACGATTTTGATTTTTCATCAAATTTTTCAAAGACGCCATTTTTTTTCGGTGTATTGTTTTTGAAAATCGGGGTTTAAAACAAGAAATTAAATCAAACAATTGAAATAAATTGATTAATCGATCAAATAAAATGAATAAAATATAGGGTATATCGAAGGCCAACAACAACAGATTACAAAAAAACTGTTTTTAATATCCAAATTAATAAAAGAATAATCACAAAATTTTCAAAACAAATTTTGTGTTTATTTGTATAGATATTCAGTAATAATTTACTTATTATAGTAAATTCCAAAATTACTATGTGTTTAATAAGACAACGAAAATGTATTATCTGAATTAACTTCCAATATTAAGTACTTGATTGTTAACTTCACATACACCGATTGTTAACTTCACACACACTGTTGTGTATTATAACAAATTGTTAACTTCACGCAATCAGTGATCAAAAGAAAACAAGCAATAATCAACAATTAATAACAACAACAATGCATACACATATATGTATATAAATATATGTTTGTTGTTTATATTATTTTATGTGGTATTTTTGTTTGATTTTCTGATTTTCTTTATATGTATGTCACAAGCACTTCATAAATTATTTTTCTACGTACCTTTGTAAAACAAATAATATAATTTTTGGGGATTTATGGGTATTTATTTATTTAGCAAACCAATATGGAGCCTTCGGGTTACTCAATATGGAGCCTTCGGGTTACTCTGCAAGTAAAACTCAATTTAAAAAATATTTTATTTTTTGGAATAATCCGGCTCGAAGGACCAAATGTTGGGGGTTGAGTGGGGTAAAACAAATAAAATAAATTTTAAATTGAGGTGGTATAAAATACAAAAATGGGGTTAATGAAAAGTTGGGGTTTAGTTTTTAAACAAAAACACGTACCGTCGGGTTTAGAGGATTGATTGTAATAATTACACTCTTTTCGTTTTATTGTAATACAAGATCATTAATTCACAATAATAACAGCGTTGTAATATACACTTAAACTATAATTCATTTTTACTTAAAACTAGGGTGACCAGCGTAAACAATTGCAGTTGCCCAAAGATGTTTAAGGAAATCTTTGAAACTTATTGTCTTGTTTATGAAATTTACATACTCGTATTCTTTACAAAATGTTATCTAAACTTTTACCTTATCGCAAACTGTCTGCGCCAAATACCCTTAACACTAATATTGGCCAAGCTTAATAAAACCTAAATATATGCACTATAAATCAATCATTAAGCGATAAGGTTTTTCTCTCCATTTTTTTTTTGCTTTGTTCAGCCTAAAAATATGCCAGAAATATATTTTGTTTCAACATGCATAGTATGTATGCTACGAGTATAATTTTGCCGTTTTTTTTCGATCTTGTTATTTATAACTAATGTTTATAAATTTAACTTAATTTATTTTATAGACAATTGAATATTTAGCAAGTAAAATCTTAAATATTTGTTATGTAGTACGACGTAAAATTAAGCTGCCTTGTTTTGTTGGTTACTAAACTACCCGTAAATCGTTTAGTGAATATCAATCATACATTATTAAAAATAATTTCTCAGACTTACGCATACTAGCAATCATGCACACATACATAAACACATTTACATATATTTGTATGTATTAGATTATGTGTATCTGTGTGTATTTACACTTGTATACACAATAAAAAGGCATCATCATCAACAGCTTCGACAGTGCTTCTTTTTAAATTCCATTCTGTTGGATTCAGTTACTTACTAATACATTGACGAATGTGTTTTGGTAGTAGAGGTGTGTGTATATGTGTGTGTGATTATACACATACGTACTATATTATGTTAGACGTTAGTGGATGTAAGACACTAATCTAAACAAATTCAGAACACGTTTAACAACTACAACCACCAACATGTTTAAACATAATGATGCACATTAACAATTATGTATATTAGGCCAGAGCTGAAAGATAGTGTATTCCACAATGTTGAAATGTTTTACTACGAAAAAGTTCTATATACTTGTATTCTCAAAGAATAAATCACTAAAAATTCTTGTTTGATTTACTAAACTCGTATTTTTAAAGTTGCCTGCTTTTTTAATTTATAACTATTTCAATACCAAACAGCTCTACACAATAATCAACAGACTAAAAGTATACCATTGATTATGGTTTTGCTTTGTCTGCATGACAGTGTTTTACGCACAAAGTCATAGAATTATTCGATAGCTTATTCTTATATATTATTTACATATATTAATTAAATTTTCCCACAAAGATTTCATTCTTTAAAAGTTTTCACAACCTACACTCCCATAATTCAATCCAATTTTTTGCTTGCCATTCACACTCACTTTATTCATACACACGAATAATGTGTGAAAATATAAAGAAGTTGTTACTGGTGCTTAGGGAGGGGACAGAAAGAAGCTGGTGTGTATGATGTAGGCTAGGGGCATTGGTGTACGGTACGTTGTAGAGGAGTAGCAGGAAATCATTTAAACGCGCTTTTATAAATTTAGCACGTGCGTTATTCTCATAAACCACTAGACTTTGATGACAGGTTCCCAGCTACTACTAGTTACTATAGGTATACAACTTAACTCTAGTCACAATTTGTTGTTCCTCTAAATTTTGTATGAGTTACGTATTTCCTGAGTACTGATGAACTCAAGTAATTTTTTTTTGCGCAGCCCTGAGCATCTGTGCGACTTATTATTATTATGGATTGATGTAGTAGATTGTAAAGACAGACATTCATTTAAATGTTGAATATTGTTTGAATGTCTTTCACATGCTCACATTCGACTATAAAAACTAAATACTCTACAAACTTATCGTATAAATAAAGTTTTATTGCTGTAATGTTTGTATAATGTTTGTGTGTGCATGATTGTTTGATGAATTCATTATTACGACATTAAATACGACATTATTTTCTATGTTATTTCGATTGTATGACAAAAATTATGTATGAGTTTAAAAACTTTGCGGTTAACAGTTTGAGCTGTAAGAGAATTTATATTGTTTGACTAAGTATATTGAATGTTTATATACATTTTTATGATTAGACATTAAGACGAAGGTGGCATAGTAAATGTAAAAGTGGGGCAAAACTTTACGTTCGGTAAGTTTGTTCACAATTATTTGTTTGTAGGGCATGCCATAGTGGTGGCCTGAGATACGCTAAGTGATAATATAATCAAAAAATACAGCGATTAATATGCATCTCTATTTAGCTTTTTAATAATAATGTTCAATAATGAAAATGCATTGTTCTCGGGTAATGCTTCTCACACCCTTTTATTTTTATATTTATGTGGTATATTAAGAACTTGAGTAATAAATATGCTAATATTTTTAAAGTACACCAATACCTCACTTTGCGTTGGGCTTACATTCCTAATGCTTGGTTTTCACTATGTCAGTTTTGTTGTCAAATTGTCCAAATTGTTGGTAATTTCATAACAATTTGGGCAATTTGACAACAAAACTGACATAGTGAAAACCACGCATAAGGAACACGACGCAAAGTGAAAAAGATTTTATATAGCAAACCATGTGAAGATCGAAGATAGGTTTTAAGGTTACGAACATACTAAGTCGTCGGCTTTATTTTGCAAAAAATTGGTCCAATATTTGCTGAACAGCCTTTTTTGCAACGTAAAATAAATTTCCTTGTAGCAATTGTCTGTATTACTACTACTGGCATTATCCTTGGAGTAATGCTTTACTTTTTATGTCATCAAATATGCTTTTTCTTTCGATTATCGAAGCAATTCTTGTACGGGTCATAGTTTAACATCTGTTGATTTTTAGATTTAGATGTTTTAGAATTTGCAAAAATTAAAAAAAAAATAATAAAGACTCGAACACAAAACAATGCAATCTCGAAAATTTAACGACACACAGTGAAAATTAGTACTAATTAAAAAGCGACGCAACTTTGAAAAAACGCAAAGCGAAGTATTGGTGTATTTGTTTTAAAGTATGTACCAGAAATATAGTATTAAATATTTAGTACTAAATAAACTGTTAAAAGATACTAACTGGCGTACTAAAAAATTTAGTATTTATTTGAGTACTGAATCATTTAGTACTAATCTAAATACTAAGAGTTTTAGTTCTTTTTTGACAACTAACTTGAATACTAATATTTAGTGGTAAAAACATTTGTTTTAGTTTTTATATGTACTAAATGCTAAAAATGTTTTAAAATACTTTTATGATTTCAACTATTAGCTAGATTAACTATTGTAAATAGTAAAATAAATAAATACATAATAGCAGCTGCAGCATTACCCACTCAACATTTCAACTTTCTTAATCTTTATGCATAATTCCAAAAAAAAACTGAGGACGTGTTTGTATTATTCATATACAATTTCAAAAACATAATTTACATCTTATTTGTGGTTTTAATAACAAGCGTATGTGTATGCTGTTGGTTTTTGTATTTTATATTTTATTTATGTTATTTGAACGATATTAAATTTAAAGGGTAATTTATATTAAAATCAACCGCTCTCTTTACATATACATATACGAGTATGTATGCGTAAATATTTCCTTATTCTTCTTGATTTGAATTTTGATATTTAGACAAATCTCATGTATCTCATGCAAAACTTATGTATGTATGTACGAATATGTGTATATGTATTTGTATACATACAAAAACAAAACACACTTTCAATTAATTTGACGTATGTGTTGAACTCATGAAAGAAAGTTAAAATGTACGTGCTTATAATGTTAGATTTATAAACATATTTTATGTTTCTATATGTTTTTCAGTTGAATGTTCTAATTTCCCTAAAACGTTAAAAATATTTAAAAGAAGAAACAAAAATAAAGATGAAAACAATTTATAATGTTATAAACAGTTTTGAGTATTTTTTTTTTTGGAAATATTATACAATATATAAGCATTTGCGTTTGTAAATTGACTCCATATTGACGCAAATTAAAATTGTGGAAATACGTCATAATTTATCGCTTTGTAAGGAAATATACTGTTTATAGCATATCTAAGCATTGTTATTATACCCTGGAGAGTTTTAGTTGTTTTAAAGTTGTTTTAAGATAAAAGAAATTGTTTTAATTAATTAAAATTTAAAAAAAAACAAAATTTTTAATAAGCTATATAAATTACACAAGAAAAATATTAATTTTACTTTTAATTAATAAACATTTAGTACTTTGCATAAAATACAAGTACTTTTTCAATTAGATACTTAATATGCAGATTTATTTCCAAAGAAGATTCTTAAAAAAACGCCCTAAAGTATGCTAATTGTTTTGTTTTATGCTTTTAACAACATATTATGCTGTGTAATTAGGAATTAATTTTAGGAATTATTTTTATTAAATTTAATTCCCTAATTTATAAAGTTTTGTTGGTTTAAGGCCATTTCTTAAATCAGCTTTTAAACAAATTAAAATACTGTATTGTGAGAAATAATAGCGGAAATAAATGACACATTTTGTTTTTGGTTTTTAATACTGACATTAATCTTAAATTTTCAACATATTTTTCGTTCATGGCTAAAAGAGTTTTGGTATTAATTAACTAAAAAATTTTAAGTTTATTAAATGTTTCCGAAAGAAATGTCTATAAATATATATACAGTGCAAGCTCGGTATTCGCGACGGCTTGATTTTTTAAATTGCAGGTTCTATAATCGCGACAATTTACAATTTTAAAAACGGGTTCTATTTTCGCAACTTTTATCTGTTTTTTATTTTAAATTTGATTACAATTTATATATTCGTCAAATTCTTATGAGTAAGAAATTTACATGTTATTCTTTAAAAATCCCATTTCAATTACAACTTAAATTATTAGTTAGTTTCCACAAGTTTTTCTTAGCTTAGAAATATTAAAGTCTACTTTTAGGATGCAAAGATCGAAAATAACCAGGGACCGTAACTGTTACGACTTTTATCGAAAAAGTCAAGACAAAATAGTTATTTTTGAACTTTTATTTTTTAAGGCAAAAAAAAAGTTATTTTTGACTTTTTAAAAGTCATCCAAAAATTTGCATGTACATCACCTATGTATCATAATGATAAGATCCAAAATTTTCTACGATCATTTTTTATGTGTGATTTTTTTTATGTAAATTTTTAAAAATAACAGTTCTTTTCTGTCCCAGAAAATAACATCTGTCACATATTCATTACAGATTTAAATAAATCTCTCAAAATAAATAAGCAAATGTTCTTAAAATGTGTAAAAGTGTTTAATTAAGTCTTTAAATTCTTCTATAAAGAAAATTTTGTTTTTAATTTTTGAGTAATTCTGATTGAATTGTAGTCACACTTGACGTAACAATCTGAGTGAAACAATTTTAGTAAAATCATTTTATGTCTCAAGGGCTCTGAAATTTGGAAATGATTTTAAAAGGGTATTTGTTTTCGGTTTTGTTAAATTATTTTGTTTTAGTTATAATACAATCGTAATTTATACAGTCTACATTGT
The DNA here is from genome assembly GCA_916048285.2 of Bellardia pandia. Lineage (NCBI taxonomy): Eukaryota > Metazoa > Arthropoda > Insecta > Diptera > Calliphoridae > Bellardia > Bellardia pandia. The sequence continues at coordinate 56,203,883 of OU696532.1, read as the reverse complement.
TTAAAATTAAAATTCTAGAAAAAAATTTGTTAAAACTTCATTTCTAGAAATTATATTTTTTTATTTATTGCTGTTGAGTAATCTACTACAACCAAAAAACATGTATAATGTAATTAGAAAAACCATATCCTAGTCTCCTAAAATTTAAAATATCAAAATCTTCGTTAAAAAAAGCCCAGAAACCATTAAACTTTTGTGTTTGAATAACAAGTCTCATAGAAATTATATTTAGTTTGCATATTTTAAGACTTGTCTGCTTTTAAAATATACAAAACCAAAAATATTTCCCTGCCTTTTATTCGTGCACTTTTATTACTAGTTCTTAAATGGTGAAAAATACATTCCTGCATTTTCTGTTAATAATACTTAAATGGTGGCAAATACATTTCTATATTCTTTGGCAGTTTTTAGTTTGCCGGCAATTATAAGTTTAATACAACAAAAAAAAAGTTATAAAAGTTCTTTTGTTTAAAAATTTGCATAATATGCCGCCACTGTGTTCAATATGACAAAAAAATAGCCCAGCATTATAAAAACAAGTATGATTAAAAATATTCGAAGGAAAAGTTTCGTGCCAACAAAAGGTCTACATATATACATAAATTTTCTTTTAATTTTCTGTTTTGTCATTTCTTTAAAAATATGCAAAAATATGTAGAAACATTTAACTTTTTCTAAAAGCGATATATAGTAAACAATTAAATAAATTATTAATTGTAAATATAATAAAAATTGCAAATTTTCAAAATTTAATTTTGTTTTCTATGTACATACATATATACACAAAATCAACTTCATATACATGGCGTCACTCTACAGCAAATAAAATGCTTAAAAATTGCTCGGTTTGGTTTTGTGTTGTGTTTTATTTTAAAAAGTAAAGTAAATTAAATTAAAAAACAAGATTGGGTTTCCGGGCCCATAAATAATACTCGTGCAATGTTTGCTGTATACACAGTTAGTTTGAAAATAATTGTCTAACTTTAAATTTTCAAATCTTGTTCTCCCCTCGTGTATATGCTATAAATTTTATTTACTAACAACCCTAAAAGTAGGCAACACATTTAGTTAATATTAAACTTAAAGCTGTTTGTTTATCTAATATATACATATACTATGTGATGTGTGTGTCTAAATGTATTGCTCATAGTACAACAACTTGTTTAAAAATGAACATTGCAAAAAATGGCAAAAATAAAAGGCTCAAGGATAATAACACCGTGGTGATAGTGGTGCAAGCCTTTCGCTATAAACAGCACTTGTTGTTGGTTGCTATTTTTTGTTATACATACTTGGTTTTCTAATGCAACAGTGACGTTTTTTCTGTATTTTATTTTTGTTTGTTTGAAAAAAAATTAGAACAGTTTTTTTTCGCACTGTTTGTATATCACTATACTTCTTTAGGGTTGCATTTATTTAAGATCCTTGTGCTAGTAACCATTTCCGTTACTATTTTCTTTTGTTTGTTGCCATACATTTGTGGGGTAAAATGGTTAGTGTAGAAAAAGTTCTGTAGATAGGCAAAATTGTTAAACAAATTTCTGGTTTGCCCAGTTTTAAAGGTATCAATGTAAATATATTAAAGTCTACTTTTAGGCGATAAATATAATGTTGAATATATGTTTCTTAGAAAAATAGTAAAATATTATCTATTCAAGGCGGGTTAACATTTTTAAATTAAATTTCTAGGGGAATTTAACTAAATATATTATAATCTAACCTCCTGAATCACATCGAATGCAGGACTATAAACAGCATCTGAATTTGAAGCAATTCAATATTTATCAAATTTGACTTATTTCCAACTTAATTTTCCACGATTCAACAAACATCGGCAGTAAACCTCGCATTTAATTGATCTGCTAAAGAACTAATGAATACAACACCTCATGCTTCTGGCGTACAGTTTAGGCTTGACTTACATTCCGTGCACTTTTCTTTAACAAAAAGAATGCAAGAGTTAAATTTGTCCCTTTTTCAAAAACAACGAGAAAAACATGCTAAAGTTTGTTAAGTATTTAATGGATACAGCCTTAAAGTATGCTTTAAATTTTGGGATTTCTTTTCTACTTACAATCTAAAGTTTGTTTTCTTGTTATATTTTGATAAAGTGTCACGTTTTAAACTACCATAACGTTGGGGTGTAAAGTATTTTATCAACATCAACTACATAGTTTTTTTTTTGTTTTGTATTTTGTAGTAAGTTCTAGCCTAAATGTAGACTACAAGAATATGATGTTAAAAATGGTTTTGGAAGATTTTTGCCAATGCTTTGGACTGGTTTGTTAATGACGTGATAACTTTGTTAAACTGGCGTTATTTTGTTGTGGTTTTTGTAAAGCCTTAAGAGACTTAAGGAGCACAAGCACAAACGCATTTGCCAACAAAATGAATGTCGTCTATTTGTGAATGTATGCATATACATACAAACATATGTACCGTATACATATATGCTATAAAGTCATTGTCATAATAGCTTACAATTTTTAGAATTTTAATGTCTTTTAGTGGTGGCGCGCTGATGGTGTGAAGAATGAAAGGAAAAACTTTTTAAATTGTTTTCATGTACAGAAATCCCTAAAATAAACACGTACACACACCTAGTGTCAGGCTGTGTATATCAGTAGGGATTTATTATAGAATTTATGAATGATAAACGTGTGTGTGTGTATATGTGAGTGTATATAAGTGTGTGTGATGCGGTTTAGCTAAAAAGTTATAGATAATCCAAGATAATAATTTTCAATTTTGTAGAAAAATTAAAAAAGCATATAAAAACCAACAAAAACAAAATTAATTATACACCACATACACATAATTTTGCTTTAGAAGGGGAAATCAAATTCCTTTTTTTAGAAGAGGCGTTTTTGAATATTTATTGTAAGGGCATCCAACCAGAAAGTTTACACAATACAAATAAAAAAAGTGTGTATGTTAAATTTAAATCTATTTAAAGTGTAATTGTAAAATTAAATTATATTTATCAATAATTTGTAGGTATGCCTATTTAGCGAGAAAACCATCTTTAAAGTAGGCCAATTTTGTTAATAAATTAAGCGTTTTTATATCGCTGTTTGTATTCATTCTGCTGAATATTGATTCAAATTTCAGTTTTTTAATTGAATCTTGCTTTCTTTCCAATTGTTTTCTTTTTCCTCTCGAACGTCATCAAATCGTTGCATAATTTTTTTGTCGTATATCAATTTCATTTCGTTTATGTATTTGTTTGCAGTATTTTAATTTCCAATCATGTTTCTGCATAAATTTTTATAATTTTTTTTTTTAATTTTACATTCATTTAAAAGCAATTTTGTTAAGCGTGATCCATTTCGAGGTTCCCTACTTTTTTAAAGAAAAAAACAAAGAAAATTCAAATTTAATGGGAAATGTTATTATCATTTGAAAGAACATTCTTTGACATTTATTTTTTGAAGATTATGCCTTTCTACGTTGCTACGTCGCAGATGGTCTATCCGTTGAGGCCAATTTTCGATGACTCGTTCGAGCATTTCGACTGCTAACTGGCGAATGACACGCATGATGTTTTCCTCCAAGGCCTGAATTGAAGCGAGTTTGTCCGCATAAACTTTAGATTTTACATATCTCTACAGGAAAAAGTCTAACGGTGTGATATCACACGATCTTGGTGGCCAGTCGACCGGCCAAAAACGTGAAATTATGTGCTCACCGAAGTGTTTTCTCAATAAATCCATTGATTGATGCGATGTGTGGGATGTGGCGCCGTGTTGCTGAAACCAAATGTCGCTGATATCACGAGCTTCTATTTCAGTCATCAAATAGTCGGTTATCATGGCACGATAACGGTCGCCATTGACGATTGCGACTCTCGACGGTCTTCGTGTACACTCTCAGCTATGGCCGCTATATTTTCTTTACAGCATGCTGGATGTGGTCTATTTGGTCGAATATTATCCCAAAATGGGTGATGGTGTTGCGAATAGTACGGTCAGTAGGCCGATTATGTTGACCATAAGATGAGCGAAGTGCACGAAACACAGAACATAAATTTTCGTAATAAAGTTGAACGATTTGTAAACGTTGTTCAGACGTAAGGCTTTGCATTATGAAATGCCAAACAATACTAAACAAAAATAACATGACAGCATGGCACGACTCACACGTGATCTGTCAGAAAGGGCTATTGAAAAAATTATCTCTACTTGAATAGCCCGTTAATTGTTATGCAAAAAATTTGCTGTTGTTTTTGTTTTGTTGTTAAATTTTAAATTGATAAAGTTGGAAACAAATCATTGTGGCATATTTATAATCATTCCCCAATATACAGTCAAACCTCGATATACCGGCCATCACTATAACGAATTCCTCGATTTAACGAATTTTTTAAAATCCCCTACAACGCTCCATAAGATTTAATACAAAATATATCTCTCTATTACGAAAACATTTGTCAATAGCCTCGTTATAACGAATTTTCATTCACTGCAGACTAACGAAATAGAAAGAATTATTTACCTCTATTTAACGAATTTTGTCAACTTACAACTTTTGCATAACGTTTTCCATCAAGTAATCCAAATTATATGACACAGATACACACAAAATTATTGTGTTTGCCACAGTGTTTTCCTTCAAATGTGTTTTGATTTGTTAGCGGAAATCGTTCGCTATAACATGGTAAGCAGATGATGATTAATATACAAAATTTTTTATTACCTCGTTATAACGAATAGAAGTGCAACTTCACCTCGATATAACGAAACTCATTGGAACGTATTATTCGATATAACGTCTTTTTTCTAATCCCCTTAAGATTCGTTATACCAAGGCTGAACTGTATATGTATGTATCGGGGGTTTATGTGTATTAAAGTATGATAAAAGTCATAAGACGACTATTCAAAAATTTAAAAAAACTCGTAAAAAAAACTCGTCGTAAACTAGCGGTAAACGAGATAAGCCAATTTATTATTTCATATATGCTTATTATTATAATAAGCCTATGTAACAATTTAAATTTAGTTCGTGTTCACAATAAAAAAAATTTATATATAAACATTTACTAAAGTTGTCTCATCCCGAGACAATACTAAATATTTTGGTAAATCTCATTTAATATCATACGAATAGGAACGATGTTTATACTTTACTATTCAAAATAAAATCATTTGAATTATTATGTTACTAATACACAGCCACACACATTTAAAGTTACAGTCACAAATATAAAATACAATAACATTATGACTATAATCATAATCATAATCATAATAATTGTAATTTTTGTGTGAAATTAGGCTTTAACAAAATACCACTATACACGAACAACAATAAAGAAACCCAACATAAAATGGCGAAGAAGAATAAAATGCGGCCTGTTATGTGACGTGCCCAAGCAGGAATGCTGAGAAGAAATAAAATAGATAGATAAAATAGAGGGTGTGTTAGTTGGGATAAAAACCAAGAATATTTATAATTACATAAATTTTAAGTGTTATGGTTGTATTAAAGAAACCTTAATATAATGGAGCTTGTTAACAGTTTAAAATTGAATACACTATTGACCCCGGTTAATAGCAATTTTTCCTGTTCAATGCTCTTGAACAGCACATTAAAATGCTTAAAATATTTGTAGTCGTTCATTAATATTGAATTAATAGTAAAAAAGTAGGAGTTAGGTGGTGGCCGTCATATTTTTCTGCAGCAGTGTAGTTAAATAAAAGTTTGTGTACTTAAGGTTATAGAATGTGTAAAAGAGAAGACAATAGCAACAACAGCAAAGTATTTCGTTTAAAGAAAATTGATAATAATTCAAATTTAAATTGGTTAGTAGACTTTGAAAATTAAATAACAAATAAGTAAATTCAATAAACGAAATGAAATGTTGCCTACATTAAGGGGCGAAATAAAAAAGTATAGCCTACATTTAGCAGGAAAGCTGAAAATAATTAATTAAATTTAAAAATTGTATGTATGTACCTACATTTAGAGGAATCTTTTTTAAAGTAAACTTATATAGATTTGCTTAATATAATGGCTCTAAAATTAAATTAAATTTTAAAATATTGTTGTTAATATTATTAAAATACTCATAATAAAATAACACTTGATTTTGTTCTAAGTGCAAATAGCTTCTAAGGCAAAATAGATTTGTTCATACAAAAGAATTTTATTCAATAAATCTTACATAAGCTTCAGCAAATATGTTTTAAATATGTTGTGCTTGCATTTTCTTTATTTTTCATAAATCCATTAATTTACTTTTCTTGAAACTTTTTGTACTCCAAAATTATTATTTATTTCAAATCTCTCGTCATCATTATTATCTTTATTTCAAACATAATGTAAATAATAAAAAAATAAGTAATAAGAAATACATATTATTTAAATATTATTCACACGTTATTAGTTCAAATGGACGTACAACAACAGCAACCACATATACAAATTCAAGTATTTTATGGTAGAAATATTGACATTTTAAATCCTTAGGGCATTGCTAAGCCTTATGGTATGATTTTATATGAATAAATATTTGTTATATTCCTCTTTGTATTGTTTACATATGTATGTGTAAAGATGTGTGTAAGGCACTTTACTTTAGCAAGATTATTACAGTATTTTTACACATTTATTTGAGTTAAATTTTCGTTTAACAAGACAACAAAGCTATACATATTTACTTATTGAAGGTTTTAGTAATTTTGAGTATTAAAGTATTAAAGCAGTCTGTATTAAGCTTTTAAAATTTAGAAAATGTTTTAAAATACTCGCAAGAAGAATAATTCTCATTTAATTTGAAAATGTTTTAGGTAAGATTAATAAATTTATGTTTTTAAAGCAAATTTACAATTTTGACTAAACATTTACAAAATTCGTTTTGCTCTTAAATTTTTAAAAGGTTGTTAAAAGTCAATTAAGCCTGCAGTTTCCTGAATATGAACCAAGGCAGTTTTTATTACATATTTTACAGCACTTAAATGTAATGTTTTTATAAACGGAATTGTATATTTTTATTTTCTTTTTTTTTTTTAACTATATAACACAATGGCATTATTTTTTTGGCTTACATGTTTTACAATAATTGCTTCTTAGTTTTAAATATAACAATTTGTGGTTTAGTATAATTTTGCATATGTAAACTTTAGGCTATTTTTAGGCTGCAAAATGGAAATAATACCTAAAAGGGTCCAATTAACTAGGCACGTTGTTAACGAAACATGCAATTTTTGTGTTACAATTTGTATGATATTTTTAATAAATTTTTTTCTATAAACTCTGCATTAATAAGCGACGTAAAATCTTTAACATTTTGTGAGAAATAAAAAGAGAAAATATAAAATTAAAACGAAAATATGCTAAAAACTCCTTATAACCAAAAAAAAAAAAGTATTAAAAATCTTTGACTAAATAAAAACATAATTTAAAATAAGAGAGAAAATAAAATGTCAGCGAACTAACTTTCTGAAGCTTGGTAAACAGAAACAGCAATATTTGGTTCAAGTTAATTCCTAGTCCGCTCTCTGTGTACAACTTGCTAAAAAATTATTTAGGTATTGGTGATCGTATCGCTCAGAACATCTCAGAAAAATTCTTAAAAACATTGGTCCCTATAATTTGATTTTACGACAATAGTAGAGACGATTTTATATCTTGTGCTTCGCATCACTTGCAATAATAACTCTTGATTTCTACATAGTCATTATCCAGCTTGAGCTCCATTTGTCTACTGTGCGGGGAAGAACTAGGTAAGTACTACTGCAAATTCATATTTATGAGATATATATGAGTAGCAGTAGCAAGATCTGGCAGTAGGTAATGTGATTTTTACCATCACGTCCAGAGCAGACTGTTAACGTCTTCTATCCTGGAAATTAAAAATCGTCCTCGGATAAGATATATTTTTCTCTTGTTTTAGAGTTTTTAATCTCACGAGTAGATACATATGGTGAATTTCACGTCAAGTGACCCAATTTTAAAAATCGATTTCTTCCAATTTGGATGAAATTTGCACCAAGGTTAGTACTATTGGGTAGTAGGCCAGAGACAAATTTTCAGCTCTATCAGTTCAGAAGTGCCGGAGTTAGAGGGGGTCAAAGCTAGACATTTTAGTCAATTTTGTTCATACAGGGTTCTTTTTAAAATGAGTGTAACTTTTCACCTATTGTTTTTAGCAAAAATTGTGCAAAGGGGATGTTAGATAGGATAAGAATTTTATAACTTCTTGTTGGGAATGTGCGTGAAGATAAATTTGGAATTTGGGACAGCTTTGGAATTCATAATCTTTAATACTAGTTAGCATTATTCACTGTAAAGTGCAGCATTATCTATGACGTGAATTATGTTAAACAGGTGGCGAATACACACTTAGTCTTATTATTACAACTTAACAATAGTTAAAGGTATGACGTTATCAGACAGATAAGAAGTATTTGGTTATTATAACCGACCGATAAGCTAAAGGGAAGATCATCTTGCCTTTAAATTTTATAGTGAGGTATGTATTTGAAGTTGCCATATGTTCTGGAAAAACTGTCAACTTCATGAAAAATAAATTAATTTTAATTTTGTTTTGCCAATAAATAATTTGATAAACAAAAATGGAAAGCAGACGTTTGATTTATAATTTTTTCATAAACAAATGTTTTCACAAACACAAACAATTTACTGTTTCTTGTCAGTAATTTGTCCAAAGTAATCGGTTTTTCACTGGTATTGCCATATTTTAGAAAAAAAAATACTTTATTTTACAAGGAAGTTGTAAGAACGAAAATTTTAAAGGTCACTTTATTCCTCACTTTAATTAAAGTTACCTTTTGCTATTAAGAACATTAGAGGCAAGTTGTAATAATGGCCCTTAATGTAATAACTGCAAAATGTATGGAAAATTGTTCTCCAAATATTGTCACGTTTAAAAGCATTGCCATATTTTTCATTTAACGCAACACTTTCAATTCGTGTTTTCTTTCCATATTTTCTTTTATTTTATTATGTATAATCACATTTTATGCTCAAAATGACCTTTTTCATTTATCCTCAGCTACGTCTTTGGCAATGACGCATGCAATGACGTTACACTCATGCGATTTACCTCATCGTCATTTCTTCGTCAACTTTTGATATTTTTGTATAAAATTTTGGACTTTATCTCGTTTCTGACTTGTTCTATTTGCACATAAAATACTCATATACAAACAAAAACAAATGAAGTAATATGCGTAAATATTTATTTTTGGTTTGACATTTAACTTCTCAACTGTTCAACTTTTAACATTATTAAATGAAACAGCAAAAAACAAAAACTAACTATAATTCTTGATTTCTACTTAAGCAGCTATTTTTAAATCAACCATTTCGGAGGAATGTACTCTCTGAAATGCTTTAAATAATAGAGTACGTATTTATATCGAAAACTAGTTTAGCATATCCTATGCCGATTATTGTCTCAAGGATAATATAAAGCTTATTTTTGAAGTAAAAAAATAAATAACTAAAAATACACAAACAATTTATTTATTCAAGAGGAAACTTGAATAAATAATATTTTTAATAAGGTAAGCATTAGTCAAGCATTAAAATGACGATTTTCTGTCAAATCCCAACAACAACATGTATTCTCTTTTTTCTTTGGTTTTTCCCCTTTTCTCTTCTATACATAGTTTGCTGCCAACATAGACGTCACAACATTTAGTTTTTTAAGTGACACTTTGTTATCACAACAAACTGACTGACTGACTTGTACACAAACTATATCCTTTTTTGTGTGAAGGTATGCATGAGTTTACAAGAAAATGAAAATGTAAACTTAAGTGACACATTTTAAGAATCAGTTTTTGACTAGAACAATTTCTGGTTTTTTATCTATTATATTTTTCCAGACCAGACATCTTTATGCCATCAGTGGCTGTTGAAGAAAAACACCATATCAAGCAAACTAGTATTTATACTCGTATATTCCTTTTATTTTTTTTTTTGTTTCTTCGCTAATTTGTGTTTTATTTTCTTGATATTCAGTAGTGGGTTATTTTTATGCTTTCGCTTGTTTTAAATTAATTTTGTGAGAGTAACACCTAAAAAGAGGATTTAGTATTGTATGGGTTTTAGTGGTTTTAGCAATTAAATATTGTTAATAGTTTTGTTTCGCAATACCAAGTGGTGCATAAAAACCGCAGATAGGCAAATATATAAATATGCATGCGTTTTAGTTTTGGTGATTTTTTTTATATTATTCTAGAAACTTAATTAAAACCTAGTTGTTTATGTATTTGTTTTTGTAGTAGAAAATTTCATATGTTTTTTTTTTTGAGCATCTAAAACTTTGAAATAGAACAAAGTTGGCTAATATCGACCAGATTTAGAGAGCAAATAAATAATTTTAGCTTTAAAATGTTTGAGATTATTGGTACAGATCTGACGTTGCCAAATAATAAACATAAAAATTAATTTTTAGGCCAATTTATGTCGATAAATATGCCATAATTTAGATAAAAAAAACTTGGTTTCTAGTTTGTTAATCTGAATTCTTGTTGCTCATTTAATACTCCTAAAACTGAATATTTGCAAAAAACAACTAGAAATATGGAAATAATTTACATACAGCTGCGTGCAACTGATTAAGGACAGTAGTACTCAATATTTTAAATCGTTATATTAAATAAAGCGCTTAAGTTTAACACTTTTATTTTATTATTTTTATTTTTCCTTTTTGGTGTTTTTTATATTTTGTGAAATAAATCGTTCAATAAATTAAAGACAGTGCTAATTTTATTAACACTTTCAAATTCAGGCAATTTTTAAAAATTATATTAAATTAATTATGATTACGCTGAGTGTTTTTCAGTATATGAAAAGTTCTTAATACTTGCTTAACATGGGTAAATGATGTCAATAATCGAAAGATGATTGTACAAATGCATCAGGATGGAAACACTTATCGGGAAATTACAACAGAATTGAAGGTTTCAAAAACAATGGTTTTTCAAGCGGTAACATATTTCAGAAAGCATTTGACTGTAGAAAAGTTGGCCCGTAAAAAAATAAGTCATACTACGACAGTTCGTGAAAAGCACTGATTATGCGCGAGTCGCAAAAGGCCGCATAAATCTGAGATACAGTAAAACGCCGATTGCGAAAAGTTGGACTGATTGGAAGAATTTCAGGAAAGAAGCCATTATTGTGTGACCGTAACCGAAAGAAGAGACTCGAATTCGCAAATAAGTATCTCCATTGGACGGATGTAGAATGGAAAAGACTACTATTTTCAGACGAAAATCCAGTTGGAAAAGTTGAAAGAATTTGATCCAAAGTACACCCGAGCCACTTTGGGTTACTTTTCTTGACTGGCCTTCAGCAGTCCTAATCTCAGGCCGATTGAGTTGTAAAAACCACAGTCAACTCTGTAACAATAAGCAGTTTTAATGATCTCTTTGCCGAAACAAAGAAATCTTGGAAAGCCATTTAAAGTAGTGTATGTAAAAATTTGGTGACCTCAATGCCTCGCAGATGTCAAGTTGTTATCGATAACAATGGATTTGCAACAAAATATTGATTATTTTTAAATAAATAGTTTTTTTGCGTAAAATTTATGGTATGTCTTTCATTAAATGCGCGACTGGTAACAATCTTATTTGAAAATCTGACTCACAGATTCGTAAATAATAACTAATTTGACACATTATGCAGTTATTTTCTTGTATTAAGAGTTATCATAAAACCTTTCGTAATATTTGCTTTTCAAGCTCACATGTTAGTAATGTGTCCTTAATTCTTATTTTCCAAGAACTGAACCACAAAGCAAAATTTTCTCTATTTAAAATCTCTACATCCGTAAACGTCAAAAAATCTATAAAATTGAACATTTAATTTTGTTAACTTCACCCCAACCAACAGGAAAAAACTTCCTCTGACCAACACCGAAGGATTCAGGGCCAAAAAAAAAAAAAAAAAAAAGATGAATAAGCTTGTTGACATATTTCATCAGCATCATCATGTTGATGATGAACAACATCTTTATGTTTTTTGTTTTTGGGTCGTTGTATGTAGTAGCCCCTACTTAGTTTTTAATGTTTTTCTACTTGCTTAATATTGTTGTAAAGACAAATTGATTTTTTGTTTAAGCAAAAATGAAATAAATTTTTCCAAAATATTTTTGGGTGGCAGCAGCAAGCGGCAGTAACAAACCCTAAGAGAAGAATGAATACAAAGATATCTTTGGGGTATCGACTAACAAAACAAAACAAAAACAAAAAGGGACCAATGGTAGACTTTGCAGTTTTAAACAATAAAGGAAACAAAATGAAATGTATTGAAGCAACGGTTACTGTTTAAACGGCCAAATTTTAAGACACTTTTTAAATCATATTTCTGTAATAAACTAATAAAGCGTTTACTAAGACCTTAGTTTAATTTAAGTTATTTATTCCAGCATTTCTCTAGAGCTGTGACGTAATTTAAAATATTTTTGGTAGAAATTTGCTAAATTCTTTTTGTTGGAATTTAATTAAAATCTAAATTATTTTTGTTTTACTTTCATTTTATACTGTAGCTATTTATTTGTATTCAAGGTTCATTGAGACGCATAAAAATAGAAAATTATTTAAATTAAGAAACAGCTTCTATTTGAAATATTAACATTAGAATATTAGAAAAGTTTTATTTTAAAACTTTATACTTTGCTTTTACTCTTTTCAATATCTTAAGATATTTAAACTTTAAGTGCATATTTTATTTGTTTTTCGCTTTATCATTGCGTGCAAAACTATTAATTCTGAAATAATGCAGTTAATAATTATTAATCATATGATATTCAAAGTAAAACAGCTCATAAAACTATTCTTTTAATTATGATGACAATATGCTATTGTGGTTTTAAGTAAGCTGAAGATGTTGAAATTTAGTGCTGTTAACAAAATTGAAGAGAATAGGAATTTTAAAATTGTTTGTGAAATAAATTTATTTAAAAAAAAACTATGTAATTCTTCTTGTGGAACTTATATTGGTGTTGTATTATTTTGCGCGTTCATTATCCGAGAGATCCGGATTTTATAAAACTGAATGTTGTATTTTCTTTGGAAGTTCCTGGTTCCTTTGAATAACATTTTCTTATTTATGATTGAGATCTGTTCCTCATGTTGGCTTGTATTACGAGGGAGGTTGGGAAACTACTTAGCCTAGAACAGAAAACGCGGTATAAACAGAAAAAAGTTAAGTGTTTTGGAAACTGGAACACATGTTGAATTTCTTTTCGATCTGGCAACTCCTTCATATAAAAACAGGTGTTCCAAAAAGACGCATCCGCGATTTTTTTACAATGGAAAAATTAGAAATTCGTGGTGTCATTAAATATTTAAATAAAATAGGTTTATCGGGACAAGAAATTCATAATGCTATTTATATATATATATGTATGTATATAGAAAACGTCAGCAGTGTTTTCGGATTTTATGTGAACAATATTTTATTTTCGTGGAAAGTTGGTTACATTTTCTAAATACATATACATAAATAAGTTGCTGCTTTTACTTTTTCTGTATAAATTCCCCTGCAGTTTCCTAAACTTTAATATTAAAGTGTTTAGACGAAAAGCGCTTTAAGCTTAGATTCCTTTCCTTTTTTTTTTTTTTTGCTTTTTTCTATTTTAAAGTTTTTAATTTTCTTTTGCAAAAAAAAAACTCTTATCTAACAAAGCACACACACACAGACGACAAAGTGCGAGTATAACATTAAACACATCCGAGACAGCAGACGACTACGCGAGTGCAAATGCCGCTGGGTACTTATGCCGCCCTATAGCCAGCTACTTAATTATTTTGAAAAGGACAGCTACATGGTCAGCAGCTGATCCCGAAATCTGACTTTTTCCTAAAAAATTAATTTGTTCTTCGAATTTTTAATTAACATAATGGCTGAAAAGAATTTTGTTGATTTTCAAATACAACAAAAAAGTAAATAAAACCCTTAAAAATAATAAATCTTAAACAATAAAACACTTACAAACTTTAATCAAACAAAACAATGAAAATACATATAAGCAGCTGTTGCAGTAATCCATTTATATTTCAGTGGTGCCACTTAACGTTTTTATTTTTTTAAAGTAGCGTTTTATTTATGAAATATGAAAAACATGTATGTACATGATTCCAGACATGCTAATTAACTGTAGGGGAGAGGGGGCACCTTAGAATACTTTTTGCTTTCAAGCCACATAAAAATTTATATTTTTGAATTATTAACTTTTTCATAATTTAACTAATATATATGGAAATAAAATTAGCTTAAGTCTACAAGTAACTTATTTTTAGTTTGATTTATATTTTTTTTTTATTTTTTTAATGGATAAACTCATTGTGTTCAAATGTGCCCCCCATGCGGGACAGCTTTGAACTAGGCTGGGGCAGTTTTGAACGGCAATTTTTTTTTTTGTAACGCTTATGTCCAAAAATAACATAAACAGTTATATTTTTTATATATATAATAAATTCGATTTATTTATTAAGAAAAACATAAACATTAACAATTAAAAAATAAAACAAATTCAGATCAAAAATAAGTTTTATATTATTAAGACGGAAAAGGCCTTGCGATTTTAGGTGACCTTACATTTTTCTTTAAAGCATCATGATCAGCATTGGATTCGTCATTTTCAGAAAATAAGAGAGAATCAACAATGTTTGGTACTTCGGTTGATAAACTAACATGTTCAAAGGTGCCCCCTTTTTCTTTGTTCAAACCTGAACTGGCATGCCATTTCACGGAAATTTATAATAAATATTTTTTTTACTTAACTTAATTTTGTTTGAAATGAAATTTGGACTGCAATAAATTTCTTTCACGAAAGAAAACGATCACTGAATACTTTTTACACTCTTACAAAAAATAAATAAAAAAAATTTACAATGGCACTGCGAAAACCTGTTCACCCAACTAGATTCGGTCGACGACTGAAAAAACTAGCAAAAGTTGTTAACGTTGCTAGAAAACAAGGTTGCCATGTGAAATACTCGGTTAAGGGTCGGAAAAAATTTTAAACTGAGATTTTATTAACATAGTTCAAAGGTGCCCCGGGTATAAACGTGCCCACTCTCCCCTACTCATTTTTATTAATATAAAAAATAATATTATTAATATAATACATATAATATTATTGTATTTTGCTTTTTATTTTATTTAATTTGCTTTACACATTTTACTATATGGTCAACACTGTTTTTGTTTTATCGCCAACAAAAATAGAAATTAGTTTAATTTGACAGCGATAGTCGTGTTGCCTGCTGTCAGGAATGTGTTTAATGCTAAAATAAAATTTAATACTAAAACGAACACAAAAAGAAAAATTCAATTTTCTTCCTTCATTTTTTGTCTGCTTTTGCAAACAACAAACGCATAATGGAAATATGAAATGCGAGTTGTTTTCCTGTGAGTGAGTGAGTGTGTAGAACAGTTTTTTCCTTTTTTCATTTCAAAAATGGAACGACATTTTATGTTTCTTTCTTTCATTTAAAAAAAGGTTATTGTATTTTATATTAGATGTTTTAGTGTTTCTTTTTTGTCTTCAGCTGTTTGTATATTTTATTAAAGTTTAAAATATAAAAACGTTTTGCAATCAAAAGGAAGTATTTCAATTTTGATATACAATTTTACATTTTCCAACTCAAATAACTTTCCTGCTATTTGCCATTTATTTTTATATTATACTATTGGTTTTGTGGTAGAAAGTGTTAAAGATTTATGTAGGTTATTGATTTTAGTTGAAAATTATTTATTAGTGAAATCAAATTTACATTTTTCTATGTGCAATTTTCTTATAACTAGCAATATCCGCTTAAAAAAAGTTTTGTTGGTAAATAGAAACTTTTAGTTTTTTAATTATCTTGTTTTTTTTTTAATTATGTCAAGGATAGATTTAGTAGAGTTAAAACCTTTCGTCATGTTGCGTTTCAACCGTATTCGCTTAAAATGTTAAAGAGTTTTTTAAATAAAAAAGTATAAACTGTTTCTTTTAAAGGTAAAAGTTCGATTTAAAAGTCCCCAAATTATTACTGGCGGCTAAAGAACTTGTTACTAGTTGTAACTCTCAAGCAAATCTAAGACTGAACCTGCAAGTATAAAATTTTTTTAAAAATTTTAACCATTTCATTGTAACTAAATCAACTAAGAAACTTTTTAAAGTTTCTAGTCGATTACTTTTCTTTCATGTCATAAATTTTTGAAACATTAACAATTGTTTACCCACTAATTGAAGTATTCTACCTTAGCAATATTTAAATACACTAATTTATTTAATTTTGTTGTTATTTATTAATTTGTCTATCAATAATAGATTAATGCTTAAATTGAAATTTTATTGGTCAAGACAACTAAATAAGTCAATTAATTTTTACAAAAAGAGAAAGACAATATTTATTTTATATTACTAAAATAGTAATAAAACTCAGTTCTCAATTAAGTAAACGTTAACCCTTCGAGAACCGACTCAAAAGTAGAATTTTTAAATAGTTGGAAATGTTCATTAAAATACAGCGAAATGTTATTATTTATGTTAATTATTGGAGAATTCGAATGAAACTTAAGTTTCGAAATGAGATTGAATATTGGTTTTAAATGTTTTTCTTTTGCCAAACATTTTAACCCTTTTTTGCATGATATTTTCTTTATTGGTGAAATAAATCAAATGAAAATTAAAGGAAAAATTTTCAAAAAACCCTTATTACAGTATCAATTTAGTAAACAACAATATGATGGAAATTTCCATCATCATGCAAAAAAGGATTAATCAGACCAAATTTTTAAGCGTTTTTCAAATTCAATTTCATTTTCGTGCATTATTGAATATTCCTTTGAAATTTTTTCAAACTCCGCTTATAAATTCAAAATAATTCGATAGGATTCTTCTCTGAAATATGAAAAAAAAGTTTACGTTTGTCCCCATTGATAAACGTCGCACAGTGGCGCCCGTAGAGCACACGAGGTTGCAAAAATCAAAATTTTCATGAGCGCCGACGAAGTTTTGAATAAGCCCATGTTATAGGAAACTTTTCAACGATTTCAAATATGCCACTCTTAATAATATCACATTTTTAGTTTAGAAGATATCACCGTTCAAAGTTGACCGACTTTCGGTTTTCAAAAAAACACACAATTTTTAGTCAATTTGTTGCGATTTCAGGTGTAATATCACGAAAAATAGGTAACGAAGCGCCATATTTTTTCTTTGTATTGATTGATGTATTTATTAAATGTGAAAATAATGAAAAAAAAATTACTTGTTTGCTGGTAAATCACTATTTAAAAACTATCCGTTTTTTCACTATTTTTCAACTTTGACGGAAAATAAAAAAAAATGTATATTTGCCATATTTGCAAAACCTGTTCTTTGATTATTTCTTTACATAATTCAAAAGGTTTTATCTGCCCGTACGTGCCCGTTTGGCTTCTAGAGGTAAAAAGGTTAAAAAGACATGGTTGCAGAAATTGTATGGCGCACAGTGGCGCCATTTGAGTTTTTTCGTTGCAAAAATCATATCTTTTGAACCGAATAAGATAATTGAACAGTTTAAACAGCATATGATAGATAACTGTTCAGCCTATGAAATGAGCGTTTGGAAAGGGTGCTACGCTTTGTAGGGGCCTACTTATGGGTTATCAAAGTTAAAATTAGTAGAAAAATCAATTTTGTTAAATAATATTTCAAAATTGTTTTATTAACACTAAGCAATGGCAAAACAATGTTCCCATAACATCCGGCCAAACTACAGTTAGTTGCAATACTTCTGTCTTTTTCAGTGATTTGCTTTTTTTTTAATTTTAATCAGTCGCAATATATTTGGATGCCGATCAATGAAAAATCAAAATTGAAAGAAAATCGTGCACAATTTCCTTGAAAATGCAACATTGCCGGGTTCAAATTTAAATTAAATTATTTTATAAAACCATACAAAAAGAAAGCAAACATTTTATTAAAAGAAACCAGAAACTTACTAAGAATATTTATTTATTTATTTTTTATTTATTTATGAATTTGCTTATTCTACACAACAAGATATAAATCTTATAATTACAGTGTGTACATACTACACTCAATATAGCAAAATTTGGGTCACTCGGACAATGAGCGTGCAAAAAAAATCCTACAAAAAGAATACGTGTGAATGCTAGCGTTTAATTAAATATCCAAATCGTAGTGAAAAACAGAATGGTGTTGCTATAAAAAAATACATAATTAATTCTAAATGAACCTCAAACATTAAATGCCAAATCAAAATATAAATGTAGTTGTGGGTTGAAGAGCGCCTCTTTTGTCACGTATGTATTTAACTATGACTTTGGATATTTCTATAAGAAATGCCTGCGGAAACGTTAGTTGCTTTTTCTTACACGTCGCCATTCTTCAGTAAAGTTTTGGCCCAATTTAGCTAACTGCCAGAATTAAAAAATCTATGAACGCCCCCTAATTGACCATGTTTCGAACAATTATTCAATTGGAATATTGTCTAAAGATAAGTTAAAGCAGAATGGCACTGTAGTTCTTGACAATTAAAAAATGTTTGCGATTTGGAATACGTATGCAACACAGATGGATCGATTTTTTTTTTTTTTGAAGAGAAGTAACACTCAGGCAATTAATCATCTAAAATGCCCAAAAACGTAACCCTCATTATCACAATATTACAGGAGAAGCAAAAAACGTTATAAAATGAAAACTGTTTAATTGAAAATCGCGATTTCTTCACATCTTGTCTTAAGATAGACGACAAACTTCAGGTGACGATATGTACATATCGCGATTTTCAATTAAACAGTTTTTATTTTATAACATTTTTAGCTTCTCCTGTAAAATTGTGATAATGAGGATTACGTCTTTGGGCATTTTAGGTGACGATATATAATTGCGTTACTTTCTGTGGAAAGGGGATAGTTGAAGAAATAAAGGTGGTGACAGAAGAAAGCTTTTTTTATATTACAACTCTGAAATTGCGCATTATAATTGTATTTAGTGCAGCATTGCAGCGCCTCTGGTGGCGAGTAGGCGCATTATTTTTAAAGCTTGATTTTATAGCCTTTATTTTAATTAATTTACTTCGGTGACGTTTCAATGCTATACCACCGAACTAGAGCGCTGTGATAAATATTAGTTATGACAGATAGAACCAGCGCTGCCAGAAGTAAGATTTTACCTTATTTTTTAAAATGTTTTAACCGAAAAAAGATTTTAAGATTTTTTCCCCAAAAAAAAAAGATTTTTTGTTCTGTCTAGACGAAGATTAGGTTCAATAAGAAAAAATCTTCTTTGTTACCATTTTAAAAACTTTAAACTAATTGATCTCAAAAAATGTTCAATTTAGTAAAAGAAAATTAATTTTTGTTGTTATTTTTTTTGATTAGTGTTAAATAAAATATGAATTGTTTTTATTATTTATAATATAAAAAAAAACTACTTATTTCCAAAAATAAGATTTTTTCCTCAAAAATAAGACTTTTTTTGCGAAATTAAAATTTTTTGCTGAAAATTTCTGGCAGCCCTGGATAGAACATTAATAATTATCAGAAACTGATGTTGTTTGAGTGGCAGTGGCTGGGAATCGAACCAAGGCTACAAATACCAACTCATGCTTAATGATCAAATGCGCTGACCAATTAAGCTACAGCACCCTTTGATTGCCCAAATATTGGGAAACACTTAATTAGATCCAAAAAAAAAAACAACAACAAAGATTATGATAGAAGGAAATGGGTTACAGTTTCTTTTTTATCATTAAAATTAAAATTATCATCTCTGAATTTTATGTGAACAATGCTTTAATTACTTGTGGTTAATGAAAAACTATCCTAAGCTGATAACGGAGGTTATTTAATTTAAAAATATTATTTTATCTTGAAAACATTAAAATTGATCGCAGCTTTCGATTTCTGCCTTTCAATTGATGGTTTATTTACAAAATATAAATTCTGCATCTTAATCGCTTCCTTGGAAGTTATTTTTCTGTCAGTTAATATATGTAAATATTTTAGTTTTTGCTTGCCCTGCCTGCCATCACATATTCAAATGTTTTAATTTATTGTCTGTGTATGAGTATTAAAAATAGTATCAGTTCTTTTTTTTGTAGTTTTATTGTAAAATGCCAACAAGTGAACTATGACGTTTGCATGTAGGAAATTAGCATAGCGTGCTAATAAACTAAACAAAAACACACAAACAATATATGTACAATTTTTTCTTAACATTCTATTGCTGTTGTTATTCTTATATTTGTAAATGACTTAAAACAGCAATAGCAACAAAAACAACAACAATAACAATAAACCACAATATCCATTAAAAGAAAATTAAACAATATAAAGTGAAATAAAAGTACATAAACACACAAAAAAACAAGGAATAAAATACAATAGAAAAAATATACGAGTACAACTGTGTATGTTTTTTACATGTGTACACATTATTCTAAGTGTATACAAGTTTGTCATTCCTACTTAAAATAACATAGATACTCACACACACACACACACACACATTTTTTAATATACTACATGTATGTATATTTAAAGGGTTTAAGTATAGGGTATAGGGTTTTTGAGTAGAGTAGAGGAAAATTATATGTTTTACACACAGAGTATTTGCAACTAGCGGATGAAATTAATATTAATTTGCATACACGACGAGTAACTAACTACTTGGCGATAATTATAATGATTTAATAAAAAATTTTTTAAGAATAAAGTAGAAAAAATGCATATATCAATTTTAATAACATGTTTCATATTTTAAATTATAAAATGTTGAATTATTTATATTACCTGTATTGTGTTCAAAATTTAGTACAAGACTTGGCAAAAATTTAAAAAACATGTTTAAATTAGTATTTTAAACATGCTGAGTATCGCGAATGCTCGCACTGATTTCTTTCGTAAGCGAATTGATTTGAATTTTGCTTTTGATTCTCGAATTTTATTTAATAAATTATAATTATTTTGTTTCAAAATTAAAAAAAAACAAGTAAGAATGTATAGTCGGTCAAGCCCTACCATATAATACCCTACGCCCAGTATATGTATAAAACAGTTTGTGAACAAAGCAATATCTGTGACAAAATAAAGAAAACAATTTGAGTTAGAATATTTTAATTGAAATTTTAAATATTATTCATATGAAAAAAAAGTTAATAAAAGTTAATAAATTGTATTTTAATAATTTTGTGTTTTCAGAATTTTTTTGCGCCAGAAATATAAAGAAAAATAATAACATAAAGCAGACAAAAAGGCAGTTCTCAAAGAAAGAGACAAATATAAAACGTCATTATCTTCTGTTTCGTGACACCTCTGTTTACCCTGTGCTAGTGCCAATGTCTAACAAAAGTCAGCAAAATCTTCTGCAGGCATTCTCTAAATACCAGAAATCATAGTTGTTTATATACCATCATTTACAGTACATTACCGACTATGGCATATTTTAAAGTAAATTTTGCACAAATTTTTTTCTATTTTAATTTTCACTCGCACAAATAAATATATTCCTAATGATTAATTCTTGGTGGAATACACAAATTACTGAAATGACAAAATTGTGATTGGGTTATGTTGTTATTTCTTTAATTACATGATTAATTTAGACCTTAAAAAAACACTTAAAATAAAACAACAATCAATAACATTTGCTTTTTAAAAAAACTTTCCGCTACTACGCAGTAGGTGGTCCATTTAAAAGGTCCAATATTCTATTACTCTTTTCATCATTACAGCATTGCTGCGTAAATCTCGCGAATTACGACTTTCACCCAATGAAACTAACCAGAGGTGTGATATCACAAGTTCTAGGCGGCCAGTTGACAGGTGCGGAATGAATAATTGGCTTAGTTGTTTACATTTCTAAATACCAACAGTCTTATTCTTCTTATTCCTAAAAAAATATTTGTGTTTTTTTTCCTAACATATTTATTTGTTTCTTCTCTTTTTTAACTTTAAAGGAATATAATTGAACATTTCATTTGCAAAAAGAACTTCATGTACAAAGTCATAAAATTAGTTAAAACAACTTTTATTTTTATATTAAAAAACATTAAAATTGCCATTGCAAAATTTATATTGGAATTTAAGAAAAAGAAATTTTATACATATAAAAGAAATGTCTGACATATTAGTTTTTCTATGCAATTGTATTTCAAATTACATTCAAAAATAAAAAACACACACTCGGAATAAAAATTAAAAATGTACGTTTAAGTATTTCACACATTCTAATACACTTAAAGAGAACATTACAAAAACTATATCCTTATTGTGAATGTATGTATGTACACTTAACATTTTATTTAATGACGTCGATGACGACCATGATTGTTTGTTGTTGCTTACGTTCAAATACTCGTATGTAGTACAGGATAAAAATGAATGGCAGTCATGACATGACACTACAATATTTATTGTGTACTCACGCAAACACACACACACATATATATGTATATATAAAATTCCGACGTATACATACAGTAGGTGACAAAATAATAATTTAGTAATTAATGCTGCCTACTTATAGGTGCAAATATATTTTTATTGGAAAATTTCTTTAAAGATTCCAACGAAATCATATTCAAATGAAAATTATTTCCATTTACAATTACAATTCAATTCGTATGTTTACACTGAAATTCTTTAAAAATGTTAAAAAATTTGCAAAAAAAAAATATTTTTAATGAATTGTTTTATTTATGAATAAATCTTACTAGTTATCCGAAATTTTAATTTTATTTACTATCTTTACACGTAGGTAATTGAAAAAAGTACAAGTTTCTAAATTGTATTGCCATTGTATATTGCCACCAGCGTTGCCGTTTTTGGTTATTTCTAACCAAAATTGGTTATTTTTTTTCTCAATGTGTACATGTGTAGATTTTTTCTGTTTTGGTTATTTTTTTTACTGAAAATATTTAGATTTTAAGACAATTAGTAATATATTGCAAGCAAAAGAATTGTGCAAAAATCAACAAAATGCCCATTTTGTTTGGTCTGCCAA
Organism: Bellardia pandia; assembly: GCA_916048285.2. Classification (NCBI taxonomy): domain Eukaryota; kingdom Metazoa; phylum Arthropoda; class Insecta; order Diptera; family Calliphoridae; genus Bellardia; species Bellardia pandia. Next base: position 56,180,900 of record OU696532.1, on the reverse strand, counting down.
AGACAAATTTTAAAACTCAAGCTGTGACATTTTAAGTAAAAGTGATCTCCATATTTATTGTAATATAATTACATGTTTTTTAGTATTTAAGGGAGTAACTTTCTAGTTCCTTATTTTATTGCCAATGAAAAATTTTTTGTTTTTATTATATACTTTTTATTTTTGTTTAAGACATTAAAAATTAATAATTAAACTTGCAAAACTTAATGTAAAGTATTGGAATTTTAAATTTTACAAATTGTAGCATTAGCTTATGTTTCTTTGCATTACTTTTTGCAAAATATGACGCTTAGTTTTTTAAAAAAATTATTTTTTAGTATTAGGAGTTGTGTTGTAAAATACGTTGTTTTATGTTTTTTTTTTGTTACCTTAAAGTACAAATTATAGTTAAAATTACAAAAAATAAATAAATAGTACATGCATTTAAATTTGGTTATTTTTTTTTAATTTGGTTATTTTTTTCATAAATGTTGGTTACAAAAAATTTTTTTTCGTGGCAACACTGATTGCCACTCACTATTCTTTTATTTATCCCAGCCTACAAACATACTACACTTTTTATCTCTTTTAATTTCATATAAAGGATGTTTATATGTCTGCATAGCTGTGTGGTAGTTGTATGTATGAATATGTGTCTATCATTTTATTTTATAAATGACAATATAGCTAAAAAGGCTTTCTACTCATACTTTAGCAGAAGAAAAAAAGTTTACAAACTTTTTTGTTTTGTTTGTCATGTGTCTTTCCTCTTTTTTTTTATTTTACTAGTAATAATACTTGTACGAAAGGACTGAAAAACCGAAATAAAAAAAAAAAAACAAGTAGACGACTGCTACACAATGACATTACTTCATTCTAAAATACCCCCGAGTGATAGTAAACACATACATACTTTTCAAACAAACACAGTATATAGACGGCAAACATACACTAACAAAAACATACTACTGACATAAACATTTATAGAATTTAGTTGACAGCCAGCCATATCTTGCCAACCCGACTGGCAGCCATAAGGTTGCCAAGTACTGTGGCTATAACTTCAAACATATTTATCTATGTCGATGTCCGTTGGAAATTTAATATTTAAATTTCAAGGGAGTTCTTCATAAACCTCCTTAGTATCCCATATATGCCATTTGCTTACTTGAACATGCAATTAAAAAAACTAGTGCCTCAATGTAATTGTTAGGAACAATGGCTCAGATAAGCCCAGTATTGTCTATATAGTCACTGATTTTTTCTATTTCCACTTCTTTTTTCGCTTCTACAATGGTGTTTTTAAACTGGCTACAATTTCCAACTGGGTTATAAAAATATACAGTGTTGGGATGTGTTGGTAGTATCTCTTACTGGTCTGCTCATTTTTTTTTTCTTCAAACTGTTTGTTCTTGTTTGTCGTCATTTGTTTTTATCATATACATATTCTTAAATTTTTTTTGCAATTTATGGCCATAGCAGTAATAGCACTTCTCGATACGATTACAAGTATGAGTTTAAATGTTCAAATTAATGTCAATATTATTGACATGTTAGTGAGTAATGATGACACACATATACGTGCATATAAATATACTTGCAAACTTATATTGTCAACGAATAACAGAAGACAGCTAAAATATTGTATATGTAGTCACTAGAATGGCATACATAAAATTTTCTGTAGACGTAAGCTATATACATAAGTAATAATACATATACTTAAAGTCTTTTGTATTTAATACTTGAGATTTTTATCAAAACTAGTAATATGTAGTAGCTTTTTGAGGGTAATTTTTAGTTATTTCAGCATTTTTAGTAACATTAATAGGGCAAGTTTTCGTTAAACTTTTGACCTTGAACTGGTATGTTTTATATACCTATACGAATAAGTTGCTTTGAGTCCAATTTTCTATTATTGTGATATTTAAATTTGACATGTTATCGAAAATGATCAGCAATACAAATTTTAAATGATCTTTCTTTCATTATTATGTCACTACAAAGTTTTATTGATAGTTAAAACTTCATTTAAATTAACAACTTAGACATGGCAAATATTTACTCAAAAAAGCGTAACCCTTTGTTTTAGCACAAATTTGTTTGATGTTGTTTACTCTTATAAGAGTTTTGCAAGATCAAACAGCATCAAATAAATTAAAACTAAATATTTGTTGTGTCTTGTCCTAACTAAAGGAAGTTTTATTTTAAATAAATAAACGAGTTAAAATATATTGTATTTTATTTAGTGGGTACGTCTGTTTCGGCAAATGTTTGCCAAGTGTAATCGTACCTTTAGAACTTCAACATTTCTTTTACATGCTTATCATTATTATGTCAATTTAGAGTTATATTGGGAACTTAAAGCTCCAATTAAATTAACAATTTAGAGCTTTTAAAGATTTTTAGTTTATGTACTTCAATAGATTCATTTTCTAAAGAATTCCTTATGTTGGCAGATCAATAGATTTTTGTTTTAATAAAAAAAAACATTTTTTTCAAATTAGTAATTCTTACTTCAAACCTTTAGAATTTCATTGTTTTATTTCAGCAATTGTTTTTTAATACCATTAATGGGTTTCATACAAATTAGATATAAATTTTAATTCACGGAATTCCGTATCTAAATATGAGAGAAGTCTCTAAGTATATCAGATATTTAAAAAAATCTTTCCTTTCTATGAAAAATCTTCAAATACTCTGTTATTATTTCATGGCCGTTATGAAATGAAAGAAAAAATTTGTTTTTTTTTATCCAAAATAATTTTAGTGAAAAATCACATTTTAAAATAAAAATTTTAATTACAAATTACAAATTTCATTACAAATTAGTTGTACATGAAGCTGTATCACACCTACAGTTCGGTCCATAATTGGCCACAGCTCCCATATAAGCCCCACTGCCGAAAATCACTTTAACAACCATAAATCTCTTGCAAATGTTGGTATCCAAATAAAACTCAACATAAATAAGTTTCATATATGTATATATAGAAATCACGACACTTAATTTTATAACGAACGGTTGATAATTAGTCATAGCTTCCATATAAAACCCTCTTCTGAAAATTACTTTAACATTACCAGTGTTGATATCGACCCCGATAGACTAGGCGATAGTATGCCGAACTATCAGTCAGAGGGTTGCGGGTTCGATTCCTGCCAAAGACTCTGGGTGTTTTCTGCAGACAAGCCAAAAAGCTTCGCAGTTTGTGTTTGTTTAAAAAAAAAAAAAAAAAAAAAAAAATGCAAATTCTAATTTGTATAGGAACAGAAGTATCGATCCTATAGGCGCTGTCATTTCTGAAAAACTGTTTTTATTCGTCGGTGTAGGGCATATATGGCCGGGATTGGCCTCAAAGTACGAAGACTTTTAAGAAATTTTATAAAGAATTTAAAACTTATTATTTTTTATTTGAACTGTTAATTTTAAATCTTTGATATTTCTTTATTTAGGCTCGAGTTCATTAAATTTAATTTACATGAAATTATTTTTACTGAAGGTAGGAATTGTTACATGAAAATTATTATTAAAATTTATTTATAATTTTTGAATTTACATATGTTTTGAGAAACACCACTTTCTCTCATCAGAATTCTTGACGTTCTCACCCTCTGCACCACTGCGATGCCCGCTAGCCTACAGTCAAACATCAATCCTTTAACCAGTATTACCGGTGGTTCGAAATTTTCTGTAATTATCATTTTTCATTTATTTTACATGTTGCCTACTTTTTTTTTTTTTTTTTTTTAATTTAATGAACTCGAGCCTAAATAAAGAAATATCAAAGATTTAAGAATTTAAAACTTAATATGTAGTTTCAATCAAATAAAAACCCAAATTTTTAAAATGCATGATTTATGCTGAATAATTTAGAAAGTAGTCGAATATTTAAGAACAGCTTATTTTAAATCGTTAAAGCTCTTTGCAAAAGTAAAATGATTTCGAACTTTTGCTAATCAATACTAACTGAAACGGCTTAAGTTTATAATCAAATATATACAATATTATGTGTGTGAAGATAAATTTGAAATTTAACTCCCTAGACACAAACCATTTACGTTAACAGAGTCATGCTAACTATTTAACAGATAATATGTTAAAGTTTCAAAATTCGATATTTAACTTTATTAATGATATTTTTACACAAAAACAGTCCGAACAAATTCAAAAAATCAGCATCTATTAAAAATGTCTCAGAAAATTTAAATAAGTAAAAATATTACACTAAAAAAATTTTTTTATAAAGATTTTTGGAAAAAATAATTTTAAAAAAGGACTTTGCTTCTTTTCTCACAATTCTTTGAGAGTAGTCGGATTTTATCTTCACCCACATCACAAAATTCAAAAAATAAGTTTATTTTTTAGTTCAGAGCCTCCCTAATTTGTAACATAATTTTTCTGTCGCAGAAAGCTGCCATCCTAATGAAATTATTATTGTATTAGGTCCCTTAAAGAATATCAAACAAGAGCATGATGGTAAATAGTGCAGCTCACACAGATATACTTGTTACATAATTTATAATGTTACAACATTTTATGCAATTACAGCCACATTATAGAGCCATAATTGTCAATAATGAGCTTGTGCTTTTGCCTCTTGTTCTTTTTAACACAAACTACGTTTACTAAGGAAGTGCTGAAGGATTACAATTTTCTTTTTAATTATAAACATTGAAATTTAAATATAAATTAAAAGAAAAGAAAAAAAAACATAAAACTGGCAGTTTTTTTTTTAAATAGGTTTCATCTTTAAAATAAATACCAACCATTCTTGCAGAATTATTGTGTCAGCCGAATCTAAACTTTCTAATTTTTAATTTGTTGCAAACTTTACAAATTCAAGTTTTACTAACTATTCACCAGATACAAATAAGTTAATCAAGTTTTCTTATGGATTTTAAAGCAGCCATCATAAAAATAACAAATTGCCAACCCTGTCTAAAGTAAACACATTTGAACATAAAAATAATTTTATTATGGCAATAAATAAATAAACCAAAAACTACATAAAACTTTGTTTTAAATGCATTTGTATATCAAACATTTATCGGATTTAAATTAAAATGTACAAAATATACAAAAATGATACAATATAGCAATGATATTCTTGCTGATATAAATGAAAGTTAATATTATTGAAAGTATTCTTTAAAAAAATCGTTAAGAGCAGTTTTTATACAAATATGCATTCATATATGGATGCATAAATAGAAAATGAAATATTGCTGAAATAAATACAAGCAGAGGAAACCAGTAATTTATGAAAATCTATGTATGAGGGCGGTTCGGAAACTTTTTAGCCTAGAAAAGAAAGCGTGGTATAAACAGAAAAAAGTTAAGTTTTAAGTTAAGTTAAGTTTTAAGTTAAGTTAAGTTTTGGAAACTTCCATCTCTGCTATGAACACATGTTAAATTTCTTTTCGATCTGGCAACTCATCCATATAGAAACACGTGTTCAAAAAAGACGCATCCGCGATTTTTTTATAAAATGATCGGTCGACCAAAAACGCATAAGAATGAAAATTTCTCAAGCTTGTTTGAATCGTTTTAAGAAAACTAAAATGGATTTTAAGCGTTGCTTCGTAACTGTTGATGAGACATGTATCCACCACTATACTCCAAAAACAAATGAACAATCCAAGCAATGGACTAAAGCTGGAGGAAGTGCCCCAATCGGGTGGTAAGGTTATGGCAACGGTTTTTGGGACTTCAAAAGTAGTTTATTGATTGACTATCTGCAAACAGGTAAAACATTAAATTCAGAGTACTATGGCAACATTTTAGAGCAATTAAATGTAAAAATTCGATAACAACGTCCTGGCTTACAAAAAACTAATTTTTCATCAGGACAATGCACCAGCGCACAAGTGTGTTTATACCAGGAGTGCCCAAAAGTTGCTTATGTAAGAGCAAACACCAATACATTTAAATAAAAACTAATTTTTATTCAGTATTTTTTGTTGTAAAAGCCAATACATACAAAGAAACAACACACTTTTTTAAACGGTTCATACGTTAAACAAAAACAAAATCTACATTGACGATCGCAGGCACCAATGTTTACCAGTAGAGCATACGAAAGTGTTGTTTCTTTGCGCTTGTGTGTATAAACAACAAATAAGGCAAAGTTGTTTGTGTATTTCGTATTGCTAGTGCTGAGTGCTGTAATGAGTATACAAAACACACAGCCTATAGCTAAGAGTTTTTACAAATACAAAGAGCACCAAGAGTATAGGGCTTGGGCACTTCTGGTTTATACAATGGCTAAAATCAACGAATTAAAGACCTCCCACCTAATTCTCCTGATTTAAATCCCAGTGACTTTTAGCTGTTCCCAAATCTAAAAAAAATTCCTAGCTGGCAAGCGTTTTACCTCAAATGAAGATGCAATTGAGGTTGTAAACCACTATTTTGAAGGCCTTGAGGAAAACTATTTTAATCAAGGAATAGAATTGTTAGATAAGCATTGGACTAAGTGTATTGAAGTTTCAGGAGATTATATTGAAAACTAAAAATGTTTTTTTAAAACTTACTATTCTCTTTCTGTGCTAGACTAAGAAGTTTCCGAACCGCCCTCGTAGATAAAACTTTTTTTAATACAAAATCCTACAATAAAAAGACACAGTTTAATATTAAAATAATATTTATAAACTGATTCAATCAAAAAATTTCAAAACTATAAAATACTTAGAATTAAATTCAAATAGTTTTTGGATTTAAAAATAAAAACTAATCGACAAATATTAAGTATTGCATACAACCAGCTATAATATTTTAATAAATAATTCTGCTATAAAAACCTGTATGCATTATTGGATTTCATGCCAAGTATAATAAGAAAAATTAAATCAAAGTGAATAATCAATTTATGTATATTTCAAGAAAAGTAGAGAAATACAATTAAAAATAAAAAAATTAAAATGATAAAAAGAGAATAAATAAAGAAATAACAAACCTTTGGGGTAAAATCCATATAATATTGATTTACCGACAACACAAGCATTATTCAATTAAATAAAAATCAAATTAATGTAATGTTGGTAATTTTACACTTAATGACATTATCATTGCTGGCAGTGCAGTGCTGTGCTGGTCTTAATGGCCGCGATACAATTTTTTTTTATCTCTATGACTGCCATGAAGTACAACATAATAAAATGAGTATAAATTGCAAGTTGTTAAGAAAAAATTCAAAGTGTGCTCTTGAAACAGGTTCCTTGCTCTCGTTTTAGTCACAATTACTTATAAATCCTTGTATATACATATATACAGAATATTAAAGAATGGTATCCATATAATGGAAATTTAATTTTTATTAACAGATATTATGCAGCTGGATCTTTGGTGGAAGTAGGCAATGCCACGCCCCTTTCAAAAATGGCACTGGTCGCCTTTCTTATTATAATAGACCGATTGGCATGAAACCTTTCCAATAAAAATCAAATTTTAAGGCAAAGCAACGTTTGCCGGGTCAGCTAGTAACTTTATATAAATATTTTGTACAACACCTACAACATTTTTACATATGTTTTTTGAATGTTGTAATTTAAATGTTGCCAAAAGTTGAAATATGAATCTCAACATAAGAATTACTCAGTTTAGTTTAAAAAAATAACCGAACGGTTACACTTAAATCATAAACTAATTGACAAATTTAAAACAAGAATATAAAATTAGTAGAAAACACTTTAATAATGCATACTATTGAAAATACTACGGTATGTTCTAATTTTAGAATATTTTCATATTTTATGTTTTGTATATTTGTTTTTAAAATATTTTTTGTCATTTTGAATTGTGTTCACAATCAGACAGTTGTATCATACAATGTACAACAGACAATATTAATTATGAATTGAACAAGTATTTCAGTTTTAGAAATTTCAAAAATAATTTTTTTTCACTTTTTAGGCTTATTTAAGCCATGGTGCAGCAATATTTTTTTTTTAATTTCTTATTTTATTAACTTTATTCTTTGCAACATTTGCAACTACATACATTGTATTATGTCTACATATTAAGCACATGATTTTTTTCTATATATATTCCTCCCACCGCTATCATGCCTGTAAGGACATTGAGGGCTTGCAACACTGTATAGATTTGTTGCTACTTAATGTTTACCATACTCCGGAGTGCACAAAAAGACCTACAGAAAACATTGAAAAAATAAATACATAAAATTTATATTGTATACAAATTGTAAATGTAACAGTATTTGTTATTTTATTTTTTATACCCTCTTTTATGAAATTTTGATAGATATTAAAAAAAAATGTAAAGAAAAACCAAATCACATAAATAAAGTACATAAGGGAACCTATTTGAATTTCAGTTTCATAATATAAAAAGATTATGTTAAAGAATATAATTTTGTAATATACAGCTATGGACAGAGAAATAGCGCACTTTACTGTTTTAGTAGTTTAATGGAGATTGAATTCTTGTTTTTTTGCTCGATGTACAAACGTTCAGATTACTTTTGATTTCATCTATGAAAAACACTCTTGTGCAGAATTTGATATCCTTTTTCTGATGTTGTTTTGCAACATTTTGAGAGAAGTTGTTTTCTACTTACACGATTATAAAGCTGATTTTCATTGAGGCAACTGCGTACAAAACTACTGGAAACATTTAACCCAAATTCCTAATTTATTTCAGTCATTATTGTTCTGGATGACTTGAAGGGATCTAGCTTACTTTTTTTAATCATTGCCTCTCAAACTGTTGTCTTTCGCGGTGACTTTTTCCAATCTTTGTTTACATTAAGCAAATTTGCATCTTATTTAACACATTTAATGGCATTATAAACCATTTTTCGAGAACATTCAATTATTTCAGCTATTTTTGTTTGTTTTGTTCCCATTTTAGTGAAGTTCCCAAATAGCCTTTTTTTCTCAAGTGAGCAGTGCGGGTCTCTTTCCATTTTGGTTGACAAAATTAATGATAAATAATATTTTTTGTTAAATTATTTAGTTCTTTTATTCGAACTTTTTTAATATTCTATAATTTCTTTTATTCAAGCAATTAGGTCACTTAGTATTAATATAAAAATGTTCTTTTTATTTATATATTTATATATCCAATATTTCGTTATCACAATTGTAAAATTGTAAATCCCTGAAGAAGTTATCCATTGTGATAACGAAATATTGGATATATAAATATATAAATAAAAAGAACATTTTTATATTAATACTAAGTGACTTAATTGCTTGAATAAAAGAAATTATAGAAATTTTTGTTAAATTTAACAAGAATTTACTACCAAAATTATTGTTTAAAATCGAAATAACTGTGCGCTATTTCATTGTCCAACCAAAAAAGACTTAATTTCTAACAAAATAAAGAACGTTTTCCAACAAATTTTAGGAAAAGCAAAGTGGAGCAAAACAATAGCATAGAATTGCATGTTATTATCATTCCATTTTTCAATATAATACGTTTGGCATATCATAGAACAATGGTGCGCTATTTCTCTGTCCATAGCTGTATATAAATATGAAAGTACATCGAGAAGTATAATTACTGCTGTGAGAGCTGAGCGGTGAACTAGACTACGAACTTAGCTGAAAACTCTACGAGGAACTCGACTAAGGACTAGACTACACTACGAACTAGACTAGGGACCAGACTAGTAACTATACTAGGAACTAGACTAGCTACCACACTAGGAACTAGACTAGGGACTATACTAGCATCAATACCATGGACCACGCTAGTGAATACACTAAGAACTATACTAAAAACTACTACTAGACTAGGGACTGGACTAGAGACTACACTAGGAACTACATTAGGGACTATACTAGAGACTAAACTGGAGACTAGATTATTAACAAGACTTTGGGCGACACTATTACTAAGCTATCATTACATGCATATTACTACTTTAACTTTCAATAATAATATGTTAGGAATGCATTTCAAGCTTTATACCCACATATCAACTTGCACCTTCAGTGTTTAAAGAAATTTCTTTTGATCTTTGAAGATTTCCAAGATTTCTTTCAAAGAGATTTTATTAACTTAAAAAGAAACCCATTCATTATTTAGTTTATGTTATTGCAGATACTAAGTAAGATACAAAATAAACATAAAACCTGCCCTGTGCTCTACATGTCAGCTTCATAAAAATTGTTAATTGTAACTAATAATAAATGAGATACTTTAAGAATACTTTTTGATTGGAGTATAAAACATGTGTTTGCAATAAATTTCTATTGCAAAAAGTGTTGCCAGTTGCCTGTTAAACTTAAATACAAATCCTATAGTGCTATCACACACAACATTGTAGGAACACGTTTCCGCCACAATAAACGCAATAATGTCTATGTGAAAATAATATTAAAAACTAAAGGACTCTACATATTGACCTGAAACCTGTTTATGGCTAAATAAAAAATACATTCTAAGAATCCAATATTAAGAAATCCATCAAGTAGAAGGAAACGGACAACAACGAACAATAGTTGTGTCTAACAAGGAAGAGAAGAGAATAACAACAGCATTTTACAGCAATTGAAGTAAAACCAGGCACATGTACGTTGGCTTGCAGGCATGCAAACATAACATAACCGTTGTAATACTAGTAGTTGCAATAGTCGGTAGCAGGCATGGTGGAAACTTTTGAGATACTAAATAAAACCTTACAGAAAAGAAACATAAAACTATAAAATTCAACAAAGTTTCAGTATAAAAAAAACATAGTTGTTCTTCTACAGAATGCATACAACACATTTTATAAACAACTTTGTAGCAAAGTTGTCTAATGTAGTAAAACAACTACAAATAAAGAGGAAGCTGACTAAGAAGAAGACAAAGATGAAGTAGTAAAAGCATAAGAAACTACAACTGTTTCCTACAATTTACTACAACAATACGACGTCTACGAATAACAGAGATAATCAAAATCAACTTCAGCAACATTCATGCATGCCTTAAAACACTCTATGAAATATGTATTATACAAAATATCAAATATGTATGTATGTATATGTGTACATAACTATATATGTATATGTATGCAAGCATGTTTTTGTGTACGTATCCAGGTAAACACGGATTCATGGCTGTAACTGTATCTGTTTGTGTATGTTGAATGTGTATGTATAAAGAAGTAATTGTATTATAACTACACAATATTTTCTTTTCTTTTTTGTATTGTTTTGTTATGTTTTCCTACAGAAAACAAAAATAAATAACAAAACAATTGCATATTTGTGTGTTTATGTATGTACTTTACTAGGAAAAGAATGAAAATGTATGAAGTTTGAAAACTCTATTTAATGGAAACATTTCACCTGATGCAACATTTGTTTTTCATTTCATTTCTAGTTTATCTTTCATCACTCCCTTTGTCTCTGTCTCTCTCACTCTCTCTCTCTCTATATTATCTGCTCTTTCTCTCATTGTGTGTCTCTGTCTTGTTATACCACCTCCTTAGTTTTGCAAATAATTCCAGCCAGGCATTATTTGTATGCAACAAGAGGTTTAACCAACACCAACAGCAACTACAGAATAGAAATTGCTATTTTATTCCCAGCAAATTGTATCTGTATCTCTCTGTGTGTGTGTGTGTGTGTTTGTGTGAAACTACCTTGATTTTCAATGTTAAAACCATGAAATATCAAGGTTTTAACAGAGTTGATTATTAAAAAACAACAAAAACTATTTCACAAAAAGAACCTAGAGAAACAACATACTTTAAGCATAAAAATATCTGAAACTTTTTTGTTATTATTATTGTTGTTGTTGTTGAGAAAAATAAGTTTAAAACTGGGTATTAAGAAATATTCTTTTTTGTTCCTAAGGTAAAACACAGATTTGGTATAAATTTTGTGGAGAGTGTGAGAAAAACTTTTGTATTGGTTGGTTGGCTTAATTATTTACACTTTTCGTAAGTAATTTGAATTTTATAGTAGCTTTATCAAAAAATGTAAAACATATTTATGCCAAATTTTATATACTCATATGTATAAAGATGAGAACTTGTTATTTTACAACAATTTACGGAGCCTCTTTGACGGAACGTTTCTGAAAGAACTAGTTCTTTAATTAAAGATTTTATCTCAATATTGTGCGTTTTGGAAATATTTTTTTAACCATTTTCATCTCGTTTGAAACTGGTTTCTAGAAGAAGTTGAGAAAATTTGGTGTTTCATTGATTCTATTATAAAATAAGTATTGAAAGTTCTTTATTTTATAATTCATAAAATAATCATTTCATTTGTTATGAAATCGTTATAAAAAAAATTGTAAATCCATTATATACTCTATAGAAGTACTAAATTGTTACACAGAAAGGGATTCGAAAGTTCTTGCAACATTACTGATTTAAAATGTGTTAGTCACTGATGCTTAAATAAAATGCGCTTTTAAAATTGCGGCAGTAGAATATTACGTAATTTTTACTTTAAAACGCAAAGCGAATGAAAATAAGTCACACCCATTATATGTATAAAACAATTTTTCAGAAATGTGTGCTATATGGGAGATATTATGGACCGAACATCCCAAAATTTCTGTGAATATAAGTATTGTGTATGTTAAACTTTATCTCGATATAAATACTTTTAAAAGATTTATGAAAGTTAAAGTTGATTACGGGGAGGGTCTTATTTGGGAGTTTCGACTAATTACGGACTGACCATTATAAAATTAGGTGTCGTTATTTCTGTATATAAGAAACTTATTTGTGTCGAATTTTATTTGATTACCAACATTCTTAAAAACTTTATGATCGTTAAAGTGATTTTCGGAAGTGGGCCTTCTATGGGAGCTATGACTTATTATGGACCGATCTGTACCACTCATTTGTGATGAAATTTGTTTGGTTCCTTGCATAATTCAAACATTTATGATCGGTAAACCCCAATTTCGGGAGGACTTTTGTATGGGGGTCAGGTGAAACAATGGACCGATTTCCGCCAGTTTCAATCCCATCCGTCCTTGGGCCGAAAAAATATCACGTACAAAATTTTATCAAAATATCTTGAAAATTGCGACCTGTACTCTGCGCACAAGCTTTACATGGTCAGCCAGCCAGACGGACATCAAGAAGTGATTCTGAGTCGATCGGTATACTTTAAAGTGGGTGTTGGACCAATATTTCTGGGCATTACAAACATCAGCACAAATCCAATATACCCTCCCCACTATTGTGGTGTAGGGATAATAAACTATTATTCATATCATCTGGCATACTTTAAAAAAATTTTACTACACCCTCAAGTATTTCATTGTACGACATGACAATCGTTTAATAAGAAATAGATCAACAAATTTTTCGATTTCAATTTGATGATGCATAAATACGAGTATAAAGCAACTGCAGCAACAATAACAATAAAAACAGCAACTAGTACAAACATCAACAACAAAACTTTTAAATTAAGAGAACACAAATAAATAATAATAATAATTGGAAAAATACAAATAAAATTCTAATTATTATCATTAATAATGGTAAACAGAAAACGTCAGAAAATAACAGCAAAAACTATTTTGACGAACAATTTTTACTACAACAATTAATACACAATATATTTCATATTTGTATTATACAAACAACAACAGTTGGCATTTAAATAGATATAATAAACAGATGGTTGGGTGTAAGAAAAAGATACTGAGTTCATTAAGAAGAGAGGGCGTCGGAGGTGTTTATTTATAAAGGGAAGATTGAGCAATTGCATGATCAATCGTTTGTTTTTATTGTATTCGTAGTACTAGTATGTTCAAGTCTGGGTGTGTGGATGTTTGTACAATGTTCTTAAGGAAAGGGAAATGAATGTTTTGTTTAATTTACACCAATTCTTACACAAATTTGAAAAGTTTAAAAATATTTTATTTCTAATTACTTATTTATACATTGTTTAAAACATACAAAACTTACATTGTAACACATTGCAATTCTCGTACATTTTATAGAATGAAATTCACTATCTGGGGCTTTCTAAACTGCATAAAGAAATGGTGTAAAATTTGTTTTTATTTGCTTTTCGTAGTAAAAGAACAAGTTAGAGTATTATATTCGTCTATGCCGAATTATTATTTAGGAATCTGTGAGTTATATTTGCAAATAAGATAAATATCAGTCGTGCATATAATTTAGGACATACCACAAATTTTACAAAAAAAAAAAAAATTATTTAAATTTCTTTAAAATCAATATTTAGTTGCAAATCCTTTGTTATTTATAACAGCCCGACATCTGCGAGGTATTGAGGTCACCAAATTTTTACATACACCAAATTTTTACATACACCAAATTTTTACAAAGGCCAGTTTGTTATACGATATCATTGCATCGCTTAGAATGCTTGCATACTGAGACTTATTCACATTTCACTTAATTTTGTGCAATACTCTTCTCCATTCTACATCCGCCTAATGGAGGTACTTCATTCACAGACAGTCAATGTAATGAATTCAAAGTTCATAACGAACAAGATAATAAATATTTTGGGGGGTTGCAGATGAATATTTCTCAATGTCACACACGGAATGACAAATTTATATACCCATAATCCCACTTGTTGTGGTGGAGGGTATAAAATACAACAGAAAAAACATTTTTTTTATGTTCTGAAAAAAATGTTAATTCTTTTCATAAAATTTCAATTGTTTTCTAAAACAAGCGATTAGTTTGTGTTTACATAGAAGACAGCAACAACATGATTTGCTGTTGCTCTACACTACAACATTTATTTGAAATGTTTATTAATTTTTGTTATTGAAAGAAAAAAAATTCAGGCATCTAACTAATAAAGTCGTTAAAATCGTGTTTTACATGCTGTAGTTTTTGTTGAATAAAAACAAAAGTTGTGTGAAAAATATCGGACGAACAACAAAACAAAAAAAAAAACTACCATTGATTTATTTTGAGTTTATTTTAAATTACTTTATAGAGAATGGTGTGAAAATTGTTTAAAATTTCAAGAATAGTGATGCTGATGTTAATGTTGATGTTGATTAATATGATTTAGAAAGTATTTAGCCATGTACCATATTTTGTGCTTATTTATTATTTTATTATAATTTGCAATTAGCTAGTTTGGTATTTTTTTTTTTTAGAAAATGTGCGAGGTCTCTTTAAAACGATAACTCATCAAATAGTTCATTGAACTACTTGTGCAGAAAGAAAGCAAAAATATTTTTATGATTTTTAACAACAAATATATGTACATATAAATACAAACGTAATTAACCCCCTGGCCCACGATGTCGAACGATACCGTTCGCTTAGATAAGACTTAAGATACAAACTTGATTGTGGAATAAACCAACTTGATTGAGTAAAAAATAGATACGATAAAAAGTTTGTGTCTTAAGTCTTATCTAAGCGCGCGTTATCGACCGACATCGTGGGCCAAGGGGTAAAATTAACAAAGTAATCACAAAATAAACAACTGCTTGTTAAACAAATTTCAGTGAAATCAAAGTGTTTTCAAAATGTATTAAATCTTAAATACTCTAACAACATTTATACAATTTCTTTGCAGAATTCCTTAAAAATCACAAACAAAAAAAAAATCACACAAACAAAATCAAATTAAATTATAACTCGCAATAAATCAAAATATAAATAAGTTTTTTTTTTAATAATTATGACTAACTAACTACTTACTAAGCAGAAAATGTTACAACGGATATGATTGCAACGCTTTTCATAATCTTTGCATTTATACGGGCGTTTCCCTGGAGCAGAAAGCGGGCTTACAGTGATCAACAACAGCAGCAGCTAACTGTAGAAATTGCCGCCGACGCCTCCAACATCCCACCGTCATCCTCTCAAATAAACCATGAAGTACAGGATACAGTGCCAATACCACAAAAATATCAAATATCCAACATTATAAACACCACCAACTCCCCTGCCGTCACCAAGACCACCTCCACCACAACTACTACCACCTCTACCTCTCCTCAAGGCTGTAACCAGAATGAGCCCCGTAAAGCCTCAACATCACGTAGAAAATCGTCCAAATCTATTAAATCCCATGAAGTAACATTTAGTGGTAGTGTGGGTGGCGGTGACAGTGACTCGGAACGTACACCCACCTCTTCGAGAACAGGTAGATTAATTAGACAACCTAGATCTTTTACTGGTCAAGGTACCAGTCCGTCCAGAGCCACCTCACCCGAAAGTAACAGCTCATCGAATTATTATTGTTCTGTTATGAGTTCCAGAAGTCAACTAACACGAGCTTCCTCTGATTACGAAACGGCGGCTAGCGATTTCTATACCGTCCGTTCCAAGTCATCGGCAGAGCGTGAGCTACACGAAACCAATGGTATTCAACGTAGTTCATCGAATGGCTATTTAAAACGTGACGACACCTTAATGAACTCTGATGATGAGGATGGCGAACACTATCGTTTAAGAGGTGCGGGGGCGGATGCTGACAACGATGATGATTCTTATGATCGTGATACTGAGGAATTCTATAGCAATATACAGGATGCCACCGGTACTTCGGGAAACCGTAGCAAGCGTTCTTCGTTGTTTTCGCGTTCAGATTCATCGGCCACCACTACCTCGTCGAGTGGTGGTACTTTTACAGGCGGTAAACGTCGTTCTACTGCCTCTATTATATCGACTTCTATGTGTTCAGATATTATACCCATCGATCGTAGACGTAGCTCAACGACCACGGAATATAGTGTACGGTCAGTGTCGAGTCAACCGCGTAGATTAAGTGGCCGGTTACGTCGTCATATACAACGTATGACGATCGCGGGAGCTAGAAGGCGCACAACGGGCAGGTATATATTAGCATTTATTTTTGGAAACTTCTACTAACAATCTTTTCATCAATATCGTATGCAAGTTTTGAAATCAGGACACAAAAATAACATACATTTTTTTTCTAAAGTGCTTTTTCAAAAGCTCAAATAAAATAAATAGTACTTTTTTAAAAGAAGTATTCATCTTTTTGAAAAAAGGTACTTAATTTAAATTGTTTACTTTTGGAGATATTCGTTATAAAAGTTAAAGTTACTCTAACCTTAAAACCTAATTTTAGTATAAAAAAAAAATTAAAAATCGCATTTTAGTTTCAAAAGTTTATTTTTATTTGCAAAAAAAAAGCTTTTAGTTATGAACCATGCTCCTTTTGCCACTTTAAATGTCTCTCCATTAAGCTCAAACCTAACGGCTTTACTTGTTTGAAAGCATTTTCCACTGGTATTTCTTCCAAAGCGGCCTCTCCCTTTAACTTAATCTTGGTTATTTTTCTTACCGTTTGCATGGCAATTTCTTTGCAGGCCAAACGTATTTCGTCGCCCGTAAAACCCTCCGACAGTGTTACCAGTGTAGACATTTGCTGCTCATTAAGTTTAACATTCAAGGGCAATAGTTTGCCAATCAATACCGCACGCTCCACTTCATTGGGTAGTTGAACCAAAAGTTTCTTTTCAAATCTTCTCAAAAAAGCTTCATCAACTTCCCAGGGTAAATTCGTGCTGGCTAAAATAAACAAACCCACGGTGGATTGTTCCAAACCGTCCATTAATTGTAGCAATTCATTTTTGAAACGTTTCGAGGACTCATGATCAGCACAACGGTCACGTTTCGAGGTGAGACCCTCAATTTCATCAAAGAATATTATGGATGGCGATTGTTTTAAAGCCACATGAAACAGCACCTTAAGCAGTTTCTCAGACTCTCCACGCCATTTGGACACCACTATGCTGGAGGTAATATTGAAGAAAGTTACCTTTTGCTTGGTCTCCGCATACAATACTTTGGCCAGCAGAGTTTTGCCACTGCCAGGCGGGCCATGCAGCAAAACAGAACGCCAGGGTTTTAAACCACTATTGAAGAGTTGAGGATAATTGAGTGGTATTAGTACGGCTTCCTTAATAGTTTCCACTGCCTTATTGTTGCCACAAATATCCGACCACTTCAATTTCAAATCATCATGTATAATAGTGGATTTTACAAGTTCAGCTAGATTTTGCCATTCTTGGCAGCTTAACAATAAATCACTGTTTGATGAAGGACAGCCATGTTGGATTTCCTGTAAGCGGGTTAAAGACTGTGTATCTGTTTCTGTAAGTTTATCGTTTTCCTTAGCGAGTAATTGTTGTTGTTGTTGTTGTGTTTGCTGCTGCTGCTGTTCAGGTCTCAATTGTGTGGTCATTTTCTTAACCGTTACTTGCAGGTCATTAACATCAAATGTGGCCGCCTTAACATTTTGTGACGTCTCCACTTCCGCTGCTGGTGTTTGCTGCTGTTGTGTTTGTTGTTTGGATTTCTTCCTTTTTACTGCCAGTTCCAGCTTTAAGGGCTGTTGTTGCTGTTGCTGCTTTTTCAATACTCTTGGATATTTGCCAAATTTCAATTGATAGTAGCTGGCATATTCCAAATAAATGCCATCCAAGTCTATGTTGTCGCACAACTCATATTCATCGCTCAATTTGGCCTCGTTTTTTAAGGCGGCGACCGTGCCATAAAAACCATTATCATTTAAATAACGTTGCATCAGATATAATAAATTCTTACGTCTCGCATGGATATTGCGTATTTCTTCATCTTTGGACATTGTTGAAAGTTCTTTTTAAGGCAAAAATGAAAAAATTAAATATTTTTGTTTGTTTTCTGTTTTGCAAAATATAATATTTTTCTATTTTCTTTTTAAATTTTGACGTTTGTTGAGTTTTTTTTTTTTTTGGGAGCCGTATGTATGTACATGAAAACAATGTTTCAACTAACTAGAAATAGAAAAATTACTTTCTTGTTTAAGCAGTCAGATGGGTGTTTTTAAGAAGAAAGAAGAGACATGTTTTGTTATTTGTAGGTTTCTTTGGCAACTTTCATATTTTATTATGTGCCCACATTTAATTAAGCCTTTATGAACGGCTAAAATATGAAAGTATTTTTCATATTGCAATTGTATTTCTGTTTACAAACTATTATTCGTATAAAGGAAACATTGCATTGCATTTTAAATCTTTCTCTCAACTATCTATTCTTAGAAAGTGTATGTTTTGTTTCTTTCTTACCGTTAAACCAGGCCTTGGTGCCTGCTTTATTATAAATATAACTAAGGGATGTGTTGTTATAGTAACTTGAAATTTATTACTGGTATTACTGGCAAGTATTTTTGTTTGACAATTTTTTTATTACCAGACTGCATTTGATATGAGTAAATAAAATAATATACACAAACGAAAAAGTACAATAATAAGAGAAAAGAACATGTTTATGTGTAGGCAGAGTGTGGGCTTCCTTTTATTTCTCTCAAGACTTAAAAGGATGACAAGGATTTTTGCAGTTTTTTTTTTTGTTCTGTTTGTTTCTTCTTAAAAATATAAAATGTTTATGATAGTGCATTACAGGATTTCCAAATGATATAGAACTTATGTGAGAGGAGAGTGTATGTTTTTATTTTTATTATGTGTAACTACCAGTATATACAGCTATGGACAGAGAAATAGCGCAGCAATGTTCTATGAAGTGGCAAACGTATTAAATAGAGCAATGGAATGATAATAGCAAGGAATTCTAGCTATTCTTTTGATCCATTCTTTTTTTCCATAAATTTCTTGTCACAATTTGTTAAAAATTAAGTTTTTTGGTTGGACAATGAAATAGCGCACAGTTATTTCGAGTTTAAACAAAAATAGTTGAAGCCTATTTCGGTAGTAAATTCTAAATTCTTCTAATTTAACAAAAATATTGTTTATCATTAATTTTGTCAACCAAAATGCTCACTTGAAAAAAAACAAACAAAAAAGCTGGAATAATTGAATGTTCTCGAATGTCATTAAATGTGTTAAATCAGATGCAAATTTGCCTAATATAAAGAAAGAGCGATAGAAGTCACCGCAAAAGACAACAGTTCGAGAGAATAAGGCAATGGTTAAAAAAAAGTAACCTAGATCCTTCAAGTCATCGAGAACAATAATGATTGAAATAAATTAGGAATGTGGGTTAAATGTTTCCAGTAGACTTGTACGAAGACGACTTAATAAAAACCAACTTTATGATCGTGAAAATAGAAAAAACGCACTTCTGTCAAAGAGGAATATAAAGGCACGATTGTCTTTTGCAAAACAACACCGTAGCAAGGATGTGAAATTCTGGAAAAGTGTGCTTTTCACAGATGAAACAAAAATTAATCTGATTGATCCTGACGGAAAAACGTTTGCACATCGAGAAAAGAATTCAATCTCCGTTACACTAAAAAAAACAGTAAAGTGCGCTATTTCTCTGTCCATAGCTGTATATATGTACATTTTTCAACATTTTGCCTTAACAAAAATATATTTTATAGACTATTTACTTTATGAGTTATTGACTTATGGCGAAAATTTGTTGGTTGCAAAAATCCAAAAATTATTTGCAAAACTTTTTTGCATCGGAAATTTAAATTACTTCCGTTTAGCATAGAAAAAATACAGAACAAATTATTAAGTGGAAATAATTCATAAAAAAAACTGGGTACTGGGAAAGGGTCAGGAAAATTGTTTAATGGACATAATTTATAAAAAAGGACATTTTGGCAAAATGTAAAAAAAAACTTAAAAGCTTTAAAAATCTAAAAGGATTTAAGGAAATTATTATACATAACTATGCAAAGTAAGAGATTAAATGTGAATAATGTTTTAAGTATGAAATAATCCTTTGTAAATAACTAAATGCTGGAGTTATTAGATAACAAATGCAAAGTATGGAATTAAATATGAAATTTAATTATTAAAACACTAAAATCTAGAAAAAAAAAATATTATCAAATGTCCCTACCTCATTGTATATAGGCTTGCTGCTTATGAAATTCTTCATTATGTCCCTCTGTTCGTGGGCTTATTGGTGTAGACTAGCGACTTCAAACATAAATCACTTGACAGCTGACAAAATTGCCGCCAGTTAACCCTTTAACGCCTCAGACCGTTTTTTACCGTTTAGCTACTAAGACCATATACGGACTGTCTTCCTTGTTTTTGTCCTGGAGCTTTCCTGGAGTATTTGTATAAATACTTATAATAAATACATATAATATATTATTACTTTTCTTTATTTTATATATTAGTTAGTTAATTAATTTGGCAGTTAAGGCATTAATATATTATCGGATGACTAGATAAAAACAGTAAATAGAAAAAACTTTTAAGTATCTGCAGATTATTAACAAACCAAAAGAAATTTGGAGAACTGTTTTAATATTAACGTTATAAAATCATTGAATTTAAGTATTCTTTAAAAAAAATTGTTGGAAAATGTAAAATAATTTTTAAATTTTAGAAGCTAACCCTCTTTATTTTAATTATAATAGCACGAATAAAATCCTACACACATTCACACATACACACACACACTAAAACCAAACCACCCACAAAATGACGATAATTAACTAACAAAAATGTACAAATGCATGTATCATTAAATTGAATTGGTATTGATGAATTATAACCCACCAGAAAGAAAAAAATAATAATAAAACTGATTCTATTCATGTCGAGGCATTATATTTGCATTACAATTCATTGCACTTCTCTCGCTTTAAGCCCCTTGCATTTTCCCTATTTTCTCTAATATTTATGTATATATTTGAAAATCTAATTTTTATTATTCATCAATAATAGAGATTTCATTTTTTTTTGCGAAATGTCATGCCAAACATAAAACTAATATTGTTTAGTTACGTCAACAATTGCAATTGAATAAAATTCTACGTACACACATAAATATTTTGTGCAAATAAAAATTTTGGCAAATTCTGTTTTTCTTTTTAGATTTTTCTGAATACGAGTATAGCTATATGAAAAATTTAAATGACGCTTGAAATTTTGTAAAGCAAAAAGAAATTTCTGAAAATTAGAAAATTTATACTTTAGTACTTTGTACGCAAATAAAATTTTATAAATTTTTTATTACAATTTTTGGAAAATAATTAAAATGAATCAAAGCCACTAATTTTATTGTGGCGTATCTAATAAAGCATCTGTTTTATATAAAATAGTGTTTAAAAATATAAACCAGCGAGTTTTGAAAGTTTAATTTCTTAAAAAATTAAAAAAAAATTGGTAGATTTAAATTAGACTATAACCTTCATATCAGTGCTTGATATAAACCACTGCTTGTGACTAACAATATCACCGTTCAGCCTTCTTCAACACTTTTTCCTGCCGCTTACTATCAAGTTATATTAGGAATTTCCATAACACAATCTAGTAAATTGTGTGGAAATTTAACCTTGTTTGTTTTCCACTAAACTAACTCAATTGTATTCCCGAAACTATTATTTGAACTTCATGTATTTTAATCATAATTTTCCAACAAAAAAATGTTTTTCTGAAACAAACATTTTTACAATCTCTTCTACAAAATGATTGAACTTTGTGCTTAAGTGCACAAATTTGACAAACATTTTGTTAATATAGAAAAATAGTTCATGACGATCAACCAGCAATAAATGTTGAAAAAAATTTAAATTTTTAATTCTATTTAATTAACTTCGATTTCATTTATTTGCCACAGAATTTTATTTTATTATACGGAAGAGTTGTATAATAAAAATAATATTTAAAGGGGAATGTTTATTATCATATGAAAGAGCATCCTTTGGCATTTTTTTTTTGAGGATTATGTCAAATGTTGGCCCTTGCTATGTCGCAGATGGTCTATCCTTTGAGTCCAATTTTCGACTGGTAACAAGGCCTGAATCGAAGCGTGTTTGTCCGCATAAACTTTAGACTTTACATATCCCCACAGGAAAAAGTCTAACGGTGTGATATCACACAATCTTGGTGGCCAATCGACCGGCCCAAAATGTGAAATTATGTGCTCACCAAAGTGTTCTCTCAATAAATCCATTGATTGATGCGCTGTGTGAAAAGTGGCGCCGTCTTGCTGAAACTAAATATCGTCGAGATCACGAGCTTCAATTACAGGAATCAAATAGTCGGTTAGCATGGCTCGATAACGATCGCTATTGACGGTTACGTTTGCACCGACATTATTTTTTTACGAAATATGGACAGCGTGCTGGACGTGGTCTATTCGGTCGAATATTATCAAATAATGAATGCTGAGTCTCGAATAGTACGCTCAGTAGGCCGATAATATTGACCATAAATTGAGCAAAGTGCACGAAACACATTCCTCACAGAACGTGAATTATCGTAATAAAGTTAAACGATTTGTAAACATTGTTCAGGCGTAAGTCTTTTCATTATGAAATGCCAAACAATACAAAAATAACATAACAGCATGACACGACTAAAACGTGATCTGTCAAAAAAACGCTATTGAAAAAAGTACTACTTAAATCACCCTATATTATTTTAAATAAATAGTATTACACTGCGCATTTACTATAGAAAACATTCTTTGTCAAATACTATTATAAACATGGTTTTCTATACAAGATGGTTTATTTATAGAATAAAATCATTTTGAGTCCAAAATTATTTTGTTATATAAAAATTACGCTCATATCAACTTTTCCATTTCCACACACAGTGAAAAATTATAGTTGTGCATGATCAATATATTCAATATAATCATATCAATATATTTACAATCTTTTTTTTATAAAATTATGATCACTGTAATTAATTATATGTTTGCGGAAACCATAATATCTTAAGAAGTTACGATTCACATGATTGTAGCATTTATATAATGATTGTAGAATTAAGTTATATGTTACAATCATGTGAATCGTAACATCAACATATTATGGTTGCAGCAATCACAACATATTTGCAGTAATTAGTTAAAGTAAAATTATAAAACCTTTATTTACAGCTTTTAAATCAGTGAAATTGGGTGCCCCGATAGACTAGGCGATAGTGTGCCGGACAATTAGTCAGAGGGTTGCGGGTTCTCTAGGTGTTTTCTGCAGTGTTTGTTAATTTGTGTTTGTTAAAATTTAAAAAAAAAATAGAAAATGTTTACAAACGATTGAATGATAAAGAGGTTAGTAGCGAAGAACATAATGCAGTTTTCAATAAGTAGGAATCCGCAGACAAACAATTTCCTTAAACAGCAATAGAAAAATATCTCACCAATTTTTAAGTTTTAAGTTTCCTAAAAATAACTATAAGAATTATTATATTTATAAAACCAGAACTGACCAATACACTTTTGCAAAAAAATATTCAGTCTCTGCTCCAATGAAATTGCAATATTTTGCAGTTTTTATCTCCTGGAAATAATTTAAACAAATCTTATATTTATAAAACCTTCCTTGCACAATAAACTTCAGTGTATAAAAGTTTTCAAGTTTGTGCTAATTTTAATTAATAAATTGCATATATGTATATCAATAATTAAAATCCCTAACTAAAGTCCTTTTGGTTTAGAGCTTTTTTTCACTTAATTTTCTCTCTTTTGCCAATGTTGTTGATAATATTTTTGTACATACATTTCTGTTTTGTGGAGCATTAAATCTCAAAAACATATTGTGTTAAAAGATGTCTTTAATATTGAAATACACAAATGCAAAAACATACATAAAAGTAAAACTGTAGAAAAATTATTATATTATTATCTGAGCTAAGTAATTCCTTTAACTACAACAACAAAAATATATTCACACTCTGAATTATTAAATATATACGTACCCAACTGTGTGTTAAATACACCTAACAACATACCTAGTTACTTACATACATATGTATGTAGAAAATCTTTTGCTATAATAAGCTTTTTTCAATGAAATACATATTACCTTCATTCCTCTTAATGGAAAATGAAAAAAATAAACTTTAAGTACAAGAAGTATTAGTTTTTACACACAAACAGACATTATTAAAACATATATACACACATATATACGTATAGTAAAGCTTTATATACTTGAAAACAAACGGAAGTAAAAATAATCTTATACATTTGTGAGTAAATAGAATACACATGTACAAACACCGAAGCACATAAATTCTAATTTGTAATGCTTGTCTATTACACATCTTCGTTTTAAGAAACACTTCCTTACTTCTATAAAAGAAATTAATCATTTCCATCAAATACAAATGATGGAATTGAATACAAAAGGGATATATATCCGGCCCATGGTGTAATTATACAGGATGAGTGCAAATTGACAACAAATGCAACATAAAACAGAAACAACAGGCGTGTTGTTTGTGTGAAATAATATACTACTGTCAAAAACACTTGAAAAAGTATTACTTTTGACATAAGTAAATTGTAAATAAAGTCAGTCAACTGTGCCACTGCACCATGATCAGGCAAATACATTTTTTTCTATAAATCTTAAAAATTTGTTTACTTTTTATGTCAAACTTTCAAATGTTCAAAGAAACTAATTAGAAAATGAAAATATTCGCCTAATTAAGTTGTTTACAAATTAGCTTTATTTATTTTAATGAATCGAATGGTTTATATGATACAATTTATTGATAGTCTCACTATCTGTAATATTTTAATTAATTAAAAGGAACATTTAAAAAGCCAGATATGTATGTATGTATATTACTAACTGTTGCTAAAAATATTAAACACAATTTTATTAAAACAAGAAAAATTGTTTTCCATTGCCACGGACCAACATGATAAATCATAAACAGCCGTAGTCAAGACAGTAAATCAGGACATATTTATCTGTTTTTTGCTTTTTTGCTCCTTCTGAAACTGACTGATGGTTGTTAAGATTTTCTTTTTACGTTGTCATGAGTATATTCTTTAGGAATGTTATATATGTAAACTAAATAGCTTTTGTTTCCTACAAATCTTTTTTTTTTTTTTTTTTTTTTTTTTTTTGGGAGGTTAAAATTTGACGACACCCCTGACATTTACACACATTGACCAAATGTCTGTTTTCTATGAAACAAATTCCAATTTTTCAATTCCGCTTGTTTATTTGTTCGTTAAATGCGAAGGTACTTTTTTTTAAAGGTTCTTGTAAACAAATTTTGAAAAACTTTACGCAAATAGTAGATTTATAGACAAGAGTAAAAAGTAATAGTACTTTTGTAATAATAAGTACTTTTATGTAAAAGTGTAAAATTAAAACTGAAGGATGGCTTTTCAATTTAAAAATTTAATTTTAAATTGTTTTAAAGTAATAAATTCTTGTAAAATATATTCCATGGTGTAACTATACAAGGTGAGTGCAAATCGGCAACAAATACAACACAATACAGAAACAACAGGCATTTTGTTTGTGTAAAATAATGTACTACTGTCAAAAATACTTTTGACATAAGTATATTGTAAACAAAGTCAGTCAGCTGTGCTACTACAATCAGCTTGTATAGTAACATATTCTTTCTAAAAATAAATGTACATTTATTTTTGCCCAAGTACTTTTTTTATAACAAAAAAAATAAATGCTTACAAATAGCTTGTTTCTGTAAATATGATTGACAATACGAAATAATTATTTAGGACCAAAAACTCAATGCAATTTCAGCTGTAAAAATATAATTAAACAGACTAACATGAATTTTAAATAAATACCATCATTTCTAACAATTTTATTGTTATCCTTTTGTTGTTTGTTTTATTGCTATTCTGTTGTTTGTGATTCCTTGAAAATATTTCAAAAATTTCAAAATTTTCAAGTGTTTCCCATTAAAGTTCTGCCCTATATTTTAACATTGAACAATTATTTAATTATTGCGATAGAAACAAAATTTTTTAAATTTCATATCCTGTAATACTTTTACTTAATTGTACGTCACTTTATTATGTACAACATGTATAGGTAGTATATGTAATTTGTGAGCATGTGTGTGTGTAATTATATATATTCATATGGGTGTATTTACCGACATGCACTTGTGTTCTACATCTACTTAGTAGAAGTTTATTTATCATGATTGAAACACAAATACAAATACAAGTACACACTTGTATGCTTACATGCACACATCTGTATATATGTCTGTTAGGAGTAGCTGTATGATTTGTGTAGAGACTTGTGTATGTATGTATGTTTGTCGTGTATCCATGTGTTAGTGTTAATGCCACTAATAATACCTTTTATACAAGTACATACTTATTTGTGCCATCATTTATTGTCTGACTGTGAAATGTATTTAAAAATTCCTTAAGCTTACATTGTTGGAAAATGTGAACTTTTCGATACGATAAACAAAGTGGAACGTTAAAAAAAATTTTAAAAAATAACATCTTACTTTAATTTGAAGTTTACATAGTATTGTAGAAAACTAAATTTTTATTGAAATTTAAATATTTTATTTTCATACTACTTTTCTTATAATCATGTTTGATTATTTTATTTCCCACTGTTTGCATGTATGGTATTGTAATACATTTATAGTACATAGTCGTTACATTCAGTTAAAACTTACAGGTAACCTACTACATACCATTATTACATATTACTACAAGTATATACACATACACACTACAATCCTATTGAAAAGGCTGATTATTTTGGCTTTTAACAGAAACATTTGGATTGCACCATAGAAAATACAAATACAGTAGTCGCCCGGTTATATGTACTACTCGTATGTAATTCGAACAGAGCCTCTTCACTAAATGGAGCATTCCCACGACAGCCGGTTCTACGCACCGGAATGACCTGATAACACTCGGCTAAGTGATGTCATCTCAGCAACCACTGCTGTTACAACACTAAATGGAGAAGTTCACATAATTTTAAATGAGTAATTCATATGATTTTTATTACATTAAGTTTTTATTTTCAATAAGTTTTTTAATAATTAATTAATTTACTTGTAATGGGTAAATTTTTGTTGATTGAATCAATGATATAACTTCGCCTTCACCAACGGCATTTCTCCTTTCCTCAATGTCTTCCTTTTAATTTTTCCTTCACATTTTGCAGACACTTCCAAAATCGGCTTTTTATTTTTCATAATAGCCACTTCATATCTATTTGCAAGAGAAGTAACGCTTGCGCCTTTATGCAAGCTTGCCAAAATGTAACTTTTTTCCGATAACGTTAACACCTTCCGATTCATCTTCGTTGCACTATGTAACAAACCGATGGTCTCATGTAGAAAGGCCCTAACTCGCATATTTGAAACTTTACAGGAGAAGGTAAAAACATAATAGAAACTGTAATATTCAACATGTAACTTTTTTTGTACAACTGCTTATAAAAGCGTTATTTTTTACACTATTGCAATACATTTTTGTGAGGAGGTGTATTTGCGTTAAATGCATTGGAATCGCAAAAAAAAACAAATTTCGAAAAAAATAGCTAGTTACGGCCTTTCTACATGAGACCAACGAAACACTAACAGATTTTTAATATGTGTAAGACAATCACTCAACAACTCAACACTCAACGCATTATAAAAATCGACGGTGGAAAGCTGTTCACATAATAGAGATAGGCTGTGTTCACTTTTTAGAACCTCATGTGTTTAAATTTTGTTGTTCACTCTTCTGGAAGTTTACAGAACTGGATATTCATATAACCGAGCGGCTACTGTAAGTAAATGGAAAGCAATATTTTTCTTACAATTCAATGAAGCTTTTTTGAGAATTCCTGTCGAAATATAAAATATTGAAAAAGAACTATTTAAAGAGTACTTTTATGAAAAAAGTACTTGTGAGAGAAAAGGTACGTGTAAATTATACATTTTCAATTAAAGATACTTTTAAAAACACATATTTTTATTACAAGGTATGAAAAATATACATTGATGAAAAATTTAACTTTTACGAAAAAATATACTTTTGGGAAAAAGGTACGTTTATAAAATACAGGTTTTTATGAAAGATATGTCATATTATGAAAATATGTTTTATTATGGAATAAGGTACTTTTATGAAAAAAGGTTCTTTAATGAATAAGGCATTTTCATGGAAAAAAGGACTTTTAAGAAAAATTAACTTACAACGGTTCTTTTACAAAATAAGGTACTTTTGTTTATAAATAAAATTGTATGTAAAAATTTAATTTTAAAGAGAAATATGATAAAAATTTAAAATGAAGTAAGTTACATTCATGAAAAATCTTCTTTACGAAGAAAGGTACATTTATGAAAAACAAATAATAAATGAAAATTTTATTATACAGTGCACTCGCGAAAATATGAACACCCTATTATATGAACACTTTTCTGTGCCATTGACTACTCCAAAATATAAACTTTTTACAAAAGCTTTAAAATATGAAAGAAGGGGAAACATTTGAATGCCAAATGTCAATGGTCAAACGCACAAGTACAATTTTTAGTTAGTATTTATATGTACGCAGACGCAAACGCATGTTTGGTTTTTAAGTGTTAATTAAAAGTGAATAATTTGTATAATATGCATACAAAACAACATAAATTTCTAACTTTAAAGGAAAAATATGAAGTTTTGAAGAATTTACAAAAAGGTGCAAGTGTTACTAATTTAGCAAAGAAATATGGAGTGACAAAGTCCACATTATCAGGAATAAAAAAGAATAAAAATGCAATTTCATTACATTCATCCGACCTGGAAAAAGAAAAACTATGCGCCCGTCCGAGTATTTTGAAGTATTTTGTGCCATTTGTAAATATGAACAATACTAAAAATTTGAACTGCCCTTGTTTTCGTTTGTTCATATTATCACGAGTGCACTGTACCAGCAAACTGTAGACGTTAAGGCCTTATGACACTACATTTTTAATTCATTGTTCAAGTTTTGGTGAACAGTACAAATATAATGTAATAGAAAAATTTACCAAGTGCAAAGAGTCCAGCAGTATTAAGATAAATGGCAAACTGTTAAACATTTTACTAAAGTTATCGATAAAAAGTTAAGTTATGTCAAAAAAATGTAAAATTGTTCAACTTTTTTTTTGTTTGTTTTGTTTTTATGTTTCTCATAAACAAAAAGTTGACAACATTTAATAAATATACAAAACCATCACAAAAGAAAAAAACTAAAAGGCTTTTTTGTTTACTTTTTTTATAGTTTGCTTTTTCTAACATTTTCTGTTTCTTTCTATCAATTCTATATCAATTCAATGAACAAAAAATGTAGTGTCATAAGGGCTTTATTAGGCTTTTGTTTAAAGCTTGTTTAAAGAATTTGCATTTTTGCTCCAAAATTTTAAGTTTTTCAATACCAAAACTGCTTAGGGACCTTAAAACTGAGCACAAACCTACATTACAAATACGCTAATATAATTACTCTTCACTATCTATACCTTTTAACTCATTTTTTAACACGGTGATTTAACTGGTGCTAAATACTCACCATAAACGCCTACAAATTAGAAGTTAAAGTCATTACCACGTTTACTTAAAAATAGCTACTTAAATATCTCTTCAAAAAATATTCTTCATATATTTTATAAGAAATTAAAAAAAAAATTGAATGAAGAAAAAAATAGTTTTAAATCAATTTGTATTCGTTTTGAATTAACAAAAGTGTAATCATTTAAATGTTCAATAAATATTATTATGCGTTTATTATAAATTTCGTAAAAAATAACTTATATATCAGTTTATAGCAGCCATTATCAAACTACTTTTTAGTACTGCAAATTGAAAACTAAGCCATTGAAAACTAAGTTTTTCAGTTATTTCCGTTTATTATTATGTTTTTGCTGGATTAGAAACATTTGCTATACCAAACTTTTACAAACTAATACTAATAACATATTAAACAAATAATGAATTTAGAATGTTCCAAACTTTTCACAAGTCATATGAAGACTACTTTAAAGTTAAATGATTCAACACAATCAAAACTAAATTTTATTTATTATTAAATGTTTGGAAACAGTATTTTTAATGTTTAATATTGATAAGCTGTCGGTTCTGCCGATGTCAACCCCTGACCATACCTTATATTAGGTAAAATGTCGTTAGAGAAATATATGGCCGACTAACAACAAAATATCCAAAACTGAAAATAGTTTCCAAATTCCAAACGTTTTCTCCAGTATGGGTATGTTGAATGTCATCATTATCTCATATTGAAATAAATTACCAATTATTTGTTTTTTTTATATTTTAGTTTTTTGTTACTAATTATAAAACCTGCTGTCATGTGGCAAATTTTAATGTCCGCATTCATTTATATATGTAGATATTTCTGCAAAATAAGTGTAACACAGTTTATGACACGTGTAAAAGTACATACGATATAAATAACTTAGCTACATATAAACAAAATTAAATTTCCAAATGAGTTTATAAAAATAAAAACAAAGTATACATCTAGGCAATCTTATATCTGTACATAAGTGTATTTAAATAAAATTTCGCTCATTTCCACACATGAAAATAAAATAGGGAGAGATGCGAAAACCTTTTTAAAAATTATTCATGTGTGTGTTTTAAATTGAATGAATATTATTATTTATTTGTATGAAATTATAAATTCGTATGCGTGTGTGTGTGTATGTAAAAAATTAGTAAATCTCCTGTGTGTATTTAAGACTAAATAAACAAGAAATGATATAAATAAATACTTTACACAAGTAGGTGTACAATGTAAATACATATGTTCGTATGTTACCTGTAACATCTTTTGTTTGTGTTTAATTTGTGCAAAATAAAAAAATTTAAAACAAGAACTTTGTTAAAAAGTCATTGTAACAATTTGCTGTTGAGATGTTGTGTCTTTGTGGAAATTCATAACTAAATATTTAATTTACTTGAATAAATACAATTTACTTTTAGGAATTTTAGTTTTTTCATACAAATGTATTTATTTATTACTCTAAGGACTGCTTACAGCTGGCCGTAAATTCTTGTTAACATATACATATATATTTATAAATAAGCAAATATTAATCAATAGATATTTACCTAAAATATGTTTGTATTTTTATATTTAGAATTTTTGATATTGATAATAATCCCTAGATCTGTTGTTTGTTATTAATAATGTTTTTTCCCTTAAGAGAAATTTGTAAGTATTTGACTATTTTGGTCTATTTATAATATACGAGTATATGTAACATTGAGAGGGTGTTTATAGTTAAATTGTGGGCAGCTAAACAGTCTGCTAAGGAGTTGGGTTTTTTATTTTTTCTTGCATATAAACCAAATATATTTGTTAGGAAGTCATTTGAATTTCATTAATTTTATAAAAATTTTAAATTTTCTAGAAAAAAAACGTAATTAAAAAGTATTGAACTCATTATCATTGATGCAAATACTTTCCACAAACGCTTACAACTAGAGAGTTAAATAAGTTATTACCACATTCGCTTGTATCAAAAAGTACTTTTTAAAATACTTTTTTTTGAGCACTTTTATTCCTGTTGTTTTTCTTACATGTAAGCTGTTTAACAATTCACCTCCACTGCCTTCTGAATTGCACGCAAAAACTTCTTTGTTTTTTTTTTTCTCGTCCACACTTCACTAAACAATTCCCAATGAAAATTCGTTATTATTTCTTGCCTAAAATAAATAAAACAGCTTTTCTGCTTAAGAAAACAACAGAAGTTGCAATAAATTTGTTTTCTTTGTTTTCCGTATCTCTTGTTCATTGTCATGTAACGTTTATGTAGTCTGAGAGCGTTCCTTAAGGAAAAATTCAACAAGGTGTGAAAGCAAAAGAAAGTCTTGTTTCTATCGTTTTGTTCTGGTTAAAAGAAGTGTGAAGAATTGTACTTATTTTTTTTTACTCTGAACTTTGCTAAAGTATCGTTACACAAGCGAAATTTAGTCTTATTAAATAAGCCTGATTTAATAATGTTAACTGCAAGGAAACAGTAACGGAAAGACAGACGAAACAAAGACTTTAAAAATAAGAAAACATAAAAATAAAACAGTAAAAGGAAGAAATAAAAGAAATATAAGAGAAAAAAATTAAATGAAAAATGAAATTTATTTAAAAAATTTTTAACAATTTCTTAAAAAAAAAACAAATTCAAATTTTCAAAACTTATTACCTATTATCATTAATTCATTAACAATATATTAACCAAATCCTTTTAACTTTATTAATTTTCAGCTTCGATGTAGAAAATGGCCAAACTGCTCGATCACCGCTTGAAGGCGGCTCTCCCAGCGCCGGTTTGGTTTTACAGAATCTACCCCAACGTCGTGAATCGTTTTTATATCGTTCCGATTCTGATTTTGAAATGTCACCTAAGTCAATGTCCCGCAATTCTAGCATTGCTAGTGAAAGGTAAGTTTTTCAAAACTTTTATTACTATTTTAAATTTTATTTTTCCTATTTTTATTTATTTATTTTTTATAAATATATTTAATGCCGTTTATGATTTAAAACGCGTTTGCAATTCCTTTTATTTAGTTTATATTATTTCATTAGTACTTTACATCTATTTATAGTTTATTTTATTTTTTGCTAACATTCCTAAGAAAAGTATCGAATTTAATGTTTGTTTCTAAGTTTCGCATTTCATTAATTAATGTGACATTAAAGCATCCTGTCTTTCTTTCTTTTTTTTCTAATGTTTTTCTTTTATATTACAATCAAAAAATATGTATATCATTACTGCATTACTGCATCTTTGCTCTTACACAATTTCGTTAAAATCAATTCGCTTCATTTCAATTCAATTTCCTTTAAGCACTTTACTCTCCAACACCTTTTTTCTATATTCTATATAATTGGGCACTTTTTTTTAACAGATTCTCTATATATTTTAAGAGTTCAAAGATTAAAGATTAATTAAACGAAAATTAAGTCAAAAGTTTAAATGATATATGTAGCTACATATATTAAACAAATGCAGTATAGATAAAACTGGAACAAAAATTTCTAAACTTTTCCCAAAAAAAATATTAGTTGTGATAATATTTTTTTTATTGTTTTTTAAATACTTTTAATAAACAAAATCAGGTCTTTAACATTTAATTTGATATTTGGCTTACTTTTCTTTCATTATTTTGCCGCGAATCCCTTATTTTGAATAACAGCCTGGCATCGTCGTAACATGGACTATATTAAATTGATTATCACATTCTGTGGTATATTATACGAAGCATCTTGGATCCGTTTAAAAAATTCTTTGGCATTTTTCACATTATTGCGATTAATTTTTTGCTTTACAATGGACCAAAGGTTTCCAATCGGATTAAGATCCAGTGACTGATGTGGCCATTGCATAACATTACTATTTTTTTGTTGCAACCATTCTTTCATCAGCTTTAAGGTGTGCTTGGGGTCATTAAATGGCTGAAAGGTCCAACGTATCAACAGTTCCCACTCGGCATATGGCAGCATAACATTTTTAAGAATGTCCTTATGGACCCACTTATCCTTTATACCACATATTCGATGTTGTGGACCCAAACCGTTAGCTGAGAAACAACCCCAGGCCATGATATGACCATCTGGCTGCTTTACCGTCTTAAGACAATAATATTGTTGGACTCGCTTTCTCTTTGGTCTTCTGACATGATTCCATCCCATCTCTGGCGATAATATTAAATTTATATTCATCGCTAAGAAGGACGTTTTTAAGCTGATTAACCGTCTAGCTAACATGTTCTTGAGCAAATCAAGGGTTTTTTAGCTGAAATGCTGACAAACCAGCATCGACTAGATGTCTGGAAATGGTTGAAGTATCTACAATAATCTTTCGTAGCGCTTTACCGAATTTATTAGGTGCCATAATATTCATTATTTCAGCAAATTAGCATTTTTTCTTTTTTTTAATTAGTAAAACTCTTTTAAATTAACTAATAAGAAAAATCTGACTCAAGAAACTGCGAATATAATCAAAACATAAGAAAATATAAAACGTTTTCACTTATTAAGTAGAAGAAATGTAAGAGTTGCAATTGTTTTGTCTCATCAAGAAATAGTATGATTTTACATAGCATGATCATACATATGAGTTGCAAATGTTTTGTCTGATACTGTAACTGTTAAAGGTTTGTTTACTATAGAAATATGTATAAGAACAACTTCACTTTATGGTCCTTCGGTGCAAAAAGCATGAAAATATTCATGAAACTAGAAACTTAATACTTATGATTCTTCAAAATTTATTTGTTATTCATTGGCAACATTAGACAAAATTTATTTACTGTCAACATTAGCAAAAATATATTCGTTCATTGGAATTGCAAGTTAATTTAAATGCAATAAAACTATTTTAAACATTCTAAATATATATACTATGCATACATATGTATGTACATATGTATATAATGTGGAAAGTACTTTTTCAGTAAATTTATTTTCCGAATAAATTTGTCTTTATTTATCACTGGCATGTTTTTTTTTTTGTTTTTTTTTGTAATAAAAATCAATTTTTTTTAGACCAATTTCTCACAAATGTTAAGCAAATGATAATAAAAATATGTTAAATACGTAAAACCATATATAAATACTCGTATATTTACTACAGCTCATTAAAAATATTTTAATTTATATGACCGCAAATATTTATATGTATTTGTATTCAATGTTTTTTTTTTTTTTGTTTGGTTTTTGTTGCTTTTATTTTGAAAATAAACCAAAATACGTAAAGCAAATATTTGAAACTATAAAATTTTGTGAATGTTGTCTGTGTGGGGTTTTAACCCACTTGTCGTAAATGCATTAAACCAAAATAATATGCTACAAATTGCTTTTGTCTAAGGCCATCACCAACCAGCAACCCCAAACCATACCGCAGAACTCATCAGCTGCAAAAATATAAAAACAAAAATATATAAATACACTTACATATGTATGTATGTATATTAGGGCGGGCCAAATTTTTTGTCGATTAGAGCCGCCCCCTAGGATGATTCTATGGACAATTCTAAGCAACTTTGGTGAAGGAACCATAGGTCTATCTCGATTTTCGAGTCTCCCACTTTTCAAAAAACACAACATCGTGCGAAGACAAATGCTTCAAATGACTTTCGGTACTCGTTGATGTTGTTGCGGTTTGCGATGTAGACGGCAATGCATTTGGATCCATTGTACACTTTTACTAAAAGAATTAAAAAATAACTGAAATTACCGAAAAATTTTTCTCGGAAAATAGACGAAAAATATTACAAATATGCATGAAACGCCCTCTGGTGGTGTTCATAGGTAAAAATAAAGATCAAAAATGAATTTCTCGACCCCAAAAACCCCCCATATACACATAAAAAAGATAATATAACGATGAATAAAAAATCGAATTTCGAATCAAAGTGATGTTATAGGGAAAAAAATCATTTTTTGAAAAGTGGGAGACTCGAATATCGAGATAGACCTATGGTTCCTTCACCAAAGTTGCTTAGAATTGTCCATAGAATCATCCTAGGGGGCGGCTCTAATCGATTTTTTCGGCTCCATACAAATTGGCCCGGCCTAATGTATATGAATTCCACAGTTGTAAATATAGTTTTTTTTTAGTGAAATTAGCCTATAAAAATTGCAAGCAATAATATTTTAGTCAATATACAACACAAACAAGATCTGTTTGTATTTAAAATATTAAAACAGAAATATGCGAATGCATTTTTGGGCCACTTAAAATTTTTTTCGGCCAAAATTGCTGATTTATGGTGCTCGAATATTTTTTGAGACTGAAAATGTTTAGTAGATAACTATTTGCAATTATTGGGAGGTTTTAGAAATGTTTAGCCATTGGTTTCATCACAAATAATGAGAATTACGAGTTACTAAATACTGTCTTAGGTTAGGTTATGCTTTATAGAAGAATTTTATTTTGCAAGCAACCTGATGTGTTTTTGAATGCATTTAAATTTTGTTAATGCATTTTTATAGTGGTAATAAAAGTCTTAGTAAACTAATGGTTGTGGTTTCTTGTTTAACGTTTACAAATATTAATAAAAGATGATTCATTTGGAGATGTTTTTAATATTCAAACAAATAGCATGTCAGAATCTTTATAATAATTTCATTGAGACTTTGACTGCGACTTCGAAGGGTCCAATTTTCGATCAGTCTTTTCAGCATTGCTGCCAGTATCTCTCGAATTATGCTTCAAAGTCTTGAAGGTGAAGAAGCTTGACTTTGCACAACAAACCCAGACGAAAAGATACAGACCTGCGCATTTCCACAATCTAGGCGGACAATTAACAAGTCTAGAACGTGAAATTAGCTAGACTCGGAAAATTGATGATGAAAACTTCTCAAAGAACAGCTGTGTTGTTTATGTTCTTGAGGTGTGATTTGTCATACAGAATAAAAATAATGAAAAGGTACGGTCACACTTGACGTAACTAAAAGAAAAACACATTTGAATTTGTTTATTTATTTCAAAAAAACTTCGTTTATTTAGGACAAAACACAACATGTATTTAGTTTTATTTCATTTGATGCTGTTAGATCTTGCAAAAATCTTGGAAGAGTAAACAACGTCAAACAAATTTGTGCTAAAATAAGTGGTTACGCTTTTTTGAGTACATATTAGCCAAGTGTGATCGTACCTTTAGATACTAATCACTTTTTATCTGTGAAAAACCTCGTCATTTTGTTTATACTTATGAAATTCTAAGGCGATTTATTTACAGTCGTCTGTGTGTGTAAAACACGCTCACATTCAAATCATAAAACCAATATTATTAATACTCATAGAAAATGTTAATCATTGTCTTAGAAACTTTGCTATTGAAAATCAACAAAGTCGATTTAACAGACAAAATTTTGTAAACCTTATTCGAAAAATTCATATTATTACCAAAAACTGTTATAAACATAGATATTATATTGATGCTTAGCTAGATAATATAATTTGTGAATGCAACTATGTAGTAGTCTGATATATGTGTGTATGTAAACAGCCATTAAGGTTGAAATGAGTGTAGTTATAGTTTTTAATGGACAGCATTCAGAAGCAACAGATTAAAATAAAACATTACCACTTTTTTAACTACCCTTAGATTTATAACTGTTGTAACCACAATTTCCATTCGACTTTAATAAATTAACGTTTTTTTTTTTTACTTTTCGGAAAACCGCAAGTTTAATCTGAAAACAATAACAATACTTTTACAAGCACTAATGAATATTTAATACTTCAAATATTTTGTATTAAATGTTTGTTTTTAATCTCTGAATACAACATTTAACAACGAAGACAACAAAATCATTTTTCCTTGTTTAAATTTTAATTATTTTTCATCAACTTTTTTTCATATTTATGTAAAAGTGTTAAAACGATAAAAAAAAAACACATAATAATAAGCACAAAACAATATTAATGAATTCAGGTTAAACAAATGAATATACATAAATAAATACATATGTACATGTCTACATGCGAACGTACTTATTTTAATACTTGTTTACATACTTAAAATCTCACATATCGTACAGGGTCTAACAAAAAGAGTTTTATATTATAGCTTGAGGAAGCATGTACATAGTTTATGAAACAATGCTTAGAATTTAATAATAAATCTATTGTTACTTTAGTTGTTGAAATTTTTAAAAAATACACATCTTTTTTGACCCACCCTTTTTGTTGCATTAACTACACATGTATGAGGAATTTTATTTTATAATAAATTAAAATACAAATACCCATTTACATACATACACATATGGATACTACTTACAACTACATACTCGTACATAAATGTTTAAACATCTGTATGTAATAAACATTTGTAAGAACAACAGCAGCAGCAAAATAAAATCAGTTTGGCACAAATTTACAAAAAGTACAGCAGTAGTGGGTGTATTTCGGTTATTTCAGGTTTTCACTCTTAATAATAATTTAAGAAAATTTAACCATTTCATTTTGAGGTTTTTGTTCAAAAGTATTTTTTTTTTATTATTTTCATACTTCTTGCACAATTTTATACACCAATACCTCGCTTTGCATCGTTTTGTTTGCGTTTTTTTTTTTTCGAAGTTTCGTCGCTGCTTAATTAGTACTAATTTTCACTGTGCGTCGTTAAAATCTGCAACATCATTAGAGGCTAAAACGATGATCCGTACAAGGAGTTCCTTGATGATCAAAATGGAGTCCTTGCTTTCTATTTGGATTAAAAATCAAGTTGCGAAAAAAAATACCATTAAGTAAAATGGTAATTCAGACAAAACCAAAAATGTTTTTTGATGACAAGCTTTTTAACAAACATTGGACCAATGTTTTGTGAAATAAAGCCGGCGACTAAGTATTTTCATAACCCTGGAACATATTTTCGATCTTTACATGGTTTAATATCTTATCTTAATTCACTTTGCGTCGCTTCACAATTTGAGTTGTGTTTTTTTCTGAACGTAACCCCGATGCAAAGTGAGCTATTGGTGTATTATAAAACTGAAAGCAGCCAAAACAGAGATCGTATTAAAATATTTTAATTTGTTGATGTAGAGAATTTAAAGTTGAAAATTTAGCAAACGGTTTAAAATGAAGTAGTATAATTTGCTCTATGTTGTGACGACTCAAACGAGATGTTATGCATTGCAATGCCAACTCAAACACTGTGTTATGTCAACCAACTTGTTGTGCTGTATCATGAAGAATAATAACTAATATGCGTGTTTTCCAGTTCAGTAGCGTTTGTTTATTTTCTTTTAAAACTAATTGGTAAACTAAATTTATTTAAAGGAAATTATTTAAATATAGTAAATCTTACTTGAGTAAAATTACCATATTTATTTGCTTCTTATTGCAATAATAATTTAAAACATAATCCAAATCTAAAAAATTAAATTTTTTTAATAAATCTTAAAAATATTGGTTTTATTATCACTTTTTCTAAATAAACTTCCCAAAAAACTGTTGTTAATTAAATTTTCTGAGAATTTTAGCCGATAAAATAAGCAACCCACAAAAACATATGCTTCTAACTAGCATATTTACATATATTTTATATTCTACATTCTCTCTTCTCACGCACTTCTCTTATATTGCATTTTGTGGAAAATACTTTAATCTTTAAAAGTTGGCAAAAGATTTAAGGCCTCAAACAAACATAAAAGGAAATAAAAAGAATGGGTTTCTTTTATTTGTTTACCAACTCTCTAGTCTTTATAGTTGTAGCTTGATGATGTTGTATGGATGTGTGTTTTTAGAAAATGTAACAAACACATTGACCTCTAGTCAACCACTTTTAACCAAGTTTATTAGCATTTCATATTATTCTGGTGTTTATACCCTACACCACCATAGTGAAGAGGAAATATTGGATTTGTGCTGATGTTTGTAACACCCAGAAATATTGGTTCAACACCCACCTTAAAGTATACCCATCGACTCAGAATCACTTCTGAACCGTCTGTCCGTCTGGCTGGCTGGCTGGCTGGCTGTCCATGTAAAGCTTGTGCGCAGAGTACAGGTCGCAATTTTTAAGATATTTCGATAAAATTCGGTACGTGATATTTTTTCGGCCCAAGGACGGATGGAATTGAAAGTGGTAGAAATCCGTCCATTATTTCACCTGGCCCCCATACAAATGTCTTCCCGAAATTGGTGTTAACTGATCATAAATGTTTGAATTAGGCAAGTATACAAACAAATTTCATCACAAATGACTGGCAAATAAAGCCAAATCACATCTACGAATTTTGTGCTGATCGGTCCATAATTAGTCGTAGCTCCCATATAAGGCCCATTTCCGAAAATCACTTTGAAGAGCATAACTCTTTTAAAAATGTTGGTATCCAAATAATATTTAACACAAATATATTTTATATGTATACAAACAACACGATGCAATTTTATTGTGATCGGTCCATAATTAGTCGTAGCTCCCATATAAGCCCTCTTCCGAAAATCACTTTAACGATCATAAATTTTTTAAAAATGTTGGTAATCAAATAAAATTCGACACAAATAAGTTTCTTGTATACAGAAATAAAGACACCTAATTTTATAACGGTCGGTCCATAGTTTATCGAAACTCCCATAAAAGACCCTCTCCGTAATTCACTTTAACCTCCATAAATCTTTTAAAAGTATTTATATCGAGATAAAGTTTAACAGATATAATATTTATATTCACAGAAATGATCGGTCCATAATAGGTTATATCTCCCATATAACGCCCATTTCGGTCGGGCTTGACCGACTATACTTTCTTACTTGTTTGCCTTTTATTTTTTGCAAAAATTACAACAACATGTAGACTATTACAAGCAAACAACAACACTAATGCATGTACAACTGAAAAACAAAAAATATTATAAAAGAAAAACAAAAACTATGCCTTTGGCATACAAAGAAACTGAAACTACATTTACAACAAGAGAAAAAGAAACATTTTATTTAGCAGGTCACCCGCATATGAGTATTATGTACATATGTGTGTGTGTGTATGTTTGAGTTTTAAGTATTTTTGGAATACAACCAAAGACAAATAAAAATCACAAACATTCACACATTGAAACAATCACATGTCATATCATTGTCCTCGTCATCATCATCATTGCATTATTATGCTTCTCAAGGCACCACTCAAGCGTTCATAGGCTTTTGTGTTGCCATTTGACACCATTTTCTTAGCAAAATTCTTAATGCACACTCACTCACACTTACTCATATCCTTATACTCACTTACTTACTTAATCACACTTACACATGTACCTTTCTAAGTGTCTGTGCGTTTGTGTGTGTATGTAAGCAAGTGTGTTATGTGCATAAATATACATACATAATTAAATAAATAAGTAACTAAGTAAGTTTGAGTATTACTCATAGTCTTAGTACCTCAACAATAATGACTACTGTCGTTACAGGGTGTAGCCAAAAATCTTTACTATTTCTTATTATAGTTTATTTGACCTTTTTTATTATTATCAATATTTACAAAATTACTTTTATGCTCAATACTCTTTATGCTTAAATACTGTCTTATTGACGACAATGAATAGTAAGTGAGATCTTAGGCATTTTCTTTTTGACAATATTACAATTAATTCAACAATATTATGGCCACTTATATGTAGGGACTTTTAGTTTTGAAGCTTTAAAGTGGCAAATGTTTTAATCTAATCGAGATATTGATTTGAACCTTTTTGTACAAGATCAAAATTAGTTTATCTAAACAAAACAATTTTATCCAGAAAATAAGAAGAAATTATTTCAAAAGCTGTTTCGAAATTTATGAAAAGAGTGCGAACTATATCCCATAGATTGTTTTTTTTTACAGTGTTATAGCCCTCTAGTTTTTACATTAGGTTACTGTTGCAACTTCTCCTTCTTTCCAAGACTTGGGTAGCATATTGCTATTCCATATCTCTCTTAATATCGGCGCAAGGTTTTATGCTAATGTTAAGGTTCCATGCTTTAATAGTTACGTGTTCTTCAAATAACTTTATTTTGAATGGCTGACTATTAAGAAATTTCTAGAGATATGTGAGTTTTGGTAGGCTCAGTTAAGAAAGAAATATGTTATTTGTTAAGTTTTTGGTCAATGGCAATAGGTCCATTACCCTTTTTGTCTTCTATATTATTTTATACACATCATGTTGGTTGCAGCTTTTTCTAAATCATTGACAATATGCTTATAGTATTTTTCGTAAACTAACTTCACCATGTATTTGACACCATGTGATTCTTTTATTATGAAAATTATTGTTAAAAAACATATAATTGATTACGGCAACCACATATATGATTGCATAATTCGTTTGACTTATTTCCGAGTCATCGAAACGGAATTTCGCACTACAGGGCCATTATAAGAAACTTTTTGTGAGAAGAACTTGAAACTATGAACTTCACATAGTGCAACAATCAAATGATCTTTTGCGCATTAAGTTTGGTAACATCAAAGATTGTTAAAATTACCTTTAAATACATACTAGATTAAACAAAAACATCTTTACTGGCAACACTCTGTATTTAAGTATCTGTTCTTCTAGTGGTTGTTGTTGTTATTGTTTATAATATTATGATTGTTGATGTTGTATTTTTGTTGCAAATGTTACATGTTGCTGTAGCCTTTGGCTTCTATTTAATACATTTTCTTACATAAACACTATGATTAAGTGTCTTTTTGTGTTTGTTTAGATTTTATTGTAGGAACATGTATGTATATGTATGTGTATGATTTTCTTTATACAAGGTAGCGCAAAAGTAATCCTCCTATCAGAAAATGCTATAAATTTTGCGAGGTCCCTAATGTGAGCAATATTCCGTGTTCTGGAGCAGTGTAGCGTAACATTGTTTATTAACGTGTATTTCGCATGTGTTTACTACACAAATGTCAAAACAGAACTGACATTAGGGGCCTCGCAAAATTTATAGCATTTTCTGATAGGAGGATTACTTTTGCGCCACCTTGTACATTTATTTATGTTAATAATGTATTTTTTTTTTATTCACTGTGTGGTTAGCACCTCTTTAGTACTGATTATAATTATACATTTCTTCTAAAAATACCCAGCAGTTCCAGCTGAGTGTCATGAACTAGTTATTTAATTCATCAATAGGGTCATCAGTAGTTAAATAATTTCCTAGGTGGTAGTTGATTGAACCTACATTAATTACAAAAATAAAACTCCACATTACAGTATGACATGTAAATATAATACTTCTGGTTTAAAGTGATTACACCCTAGTTTACTGAAAGACACTAAAGTGACAATTGACTACACGCTAGGTTAGCTGGGATATATAAAGTAACTAATTGAATTTTCTTTGCATTAAATAATTTGTCAAAAGTTCCTAAAATATAAAAATTGCAGTCAGCCAAAAACTGCTGGGAATTGCTTTGATAGAGAGAAAAGGTTAAAGATATAAAATGGTAATTTAATATTTTGATTATACATATGGCAAATCTATAAAAGTAAAGTGTTTTTTTTTTTTTTTTTGTCTCGCCTTAAGTTTGCAAAAGTGCGTATAATAGTTGGCTTATTTGGTGTTAGATAAGTTAATGAATAGAAGGTATTTAGCTTGTTAAATTCTTGACATTAAATTATATACAAGACAGGGAATAATTCTAAATATTCTTAAAGAAGGGAAAAATAAAAATATTCTTATTAAAAACGTAAATTAATATTTGGAAACATATGGTTCCAAATTTCCATAATTACTACAATTGCATCAAACCGAAAGTAATCTCAAATAATGGCATCACTTACAGTTTGAAATATATTTCAAGTAAATTCATGTCTTGTCCTTGGTATTTTTTAAATTGTAAACAATAATTCAACTTTCTTTAATACACTTTATTCAAATGAGCAAATTTAATAATTTTATATTTTGAGATACAATCTGAACACTTCAAAATTGTTCATGCAATGCGGTCGTTGATATTAAAATGATGGTACACATTCTTGTTTTAAATAATTTTCTACGATTTTTTTTACTGTTTCATTTGCTCTGATAAGGAATCATGTATTGGCATATTAAAATTTATTAATTTTTTTGTTTTATTTTTATCGATAACGTTAGATAAGAGTAGAAATTTTTGAACAATTTTTTTATTTCCGGCTACAACACAAAGATGACACATATGTATATGGTGTGACTCAGTTGTATTTGATATTTGCGCTTGAAAAGGCGTGTTTTTTTTTTGAGGGCGGAAATTCTAAGAATTTTTAAGTGAATACTTAGCATATGTTTTTGTTTCATTGTTTAGTGATAATCGCTAGTGGATTGATTTTGAAATACATTGGTGGATTGATTTTGAGTACATTACTTTTTTATCGTGTTTTATAAAAATAACCAGAGATGGGTAAGTTTATTAAAAGTTAATTAGAAGAGAAATGTGTATGTACTATAAATACGGAATCTCTTATGAAAAGGTATAAAAAGAGTTATTTGTTTAACATAAGTATTCTGAACTTTACGACAATAACAAAATTGCAATAAAACAAAATATTTCACAATTGTTTAAATTGGTATCAAAACATTTTTTTATTTATTTTAAATTAAAATGACTTCATATTAAATTAAATTGAGTTTTATTTTATTCTCTCTTTCTCTCTATCTCTTTCTTTCAATGAAAAGTCATAATATTTCCAAATCTGTATTAGATTTTGTTAACGAATACAAGTGCTAAAGGTACGGTTACATTTGGCAAATATTTGCCGAAAAGGGCATTGGAATTTTTATTTAAAAACACTTTCTTATTTATATTTAGTTCTTATTTATTTGATGCTGTTTGATCTTGCAACGTCAAACAAATTTGTGCTGAAACTAGTGGTCACGAC
Source organism: Bellardia pandia (assembly GCA_916048285.2). Taxonomy (NCBI): domain Eukaryota; kingdom Metazoa; phylum Arthropoda; class Insecta; order Diptera; family Calliphoridae; genus Bellardia; species Bellardia pandia. The sequence continues at coordinate 56,135,963 of OU696532.1, read as the reverse complement.
TTTTTGAGTAAATATTTGCCAAATGTGACCGTAGCTTAAGAATAACAATATTTGTTTATATTCGTTTTTACATTAAAGAAACATTTATGAGTAGATAACAAGTGTATTTTTTTTTGATTGTAACATAAGAACATTGATTTAAAAATAAAATAACTAAAAGTCATTTATTCGGCTGTGGCGAATTTTAATTACCCTTCCTCTTTGTCAAGAGAAATAATATTTATTAATGGAAATGAAATTATTTATCTAATTCTTATCAAATTCAATGATTTCGGTTTAACCTTAACTCTGTCTATGTAAATAAGTTATTGCCACGTTTTTGTACAAATACGTATGTTCAAACATGAACATGAAATTTTAAGTTGTTGATAAGGATATTCCTAAAATGTGTTTATCACACAATATGATAACACAAAATACGTTTATCAGCGGATGATACGCATGTATGCGACCAGTAGACGGATTAGTTTTAGTTAGTTTTAAGATTTTCAAATATAGTTCTTAAGGTTTAATTTTAAAATAAAATGTCAGTATAATACAAATGCTCAACGGGTTTAGTTATTTATTTCATAAATAGTAAACAACGGACTTAAATAAGTTTTAGTATTAAATCTATTACAATTTGTGTTCTAACAATTATTCGTCATTTATTTTCAAAGTAATTCAAAAACAAATTCATTAAAGACCTAAAAATGAAATCATTCACAGTTTGGATACATTTGATTGTCTATTTATTCAGAATTTCATATGCAAGTACTTAATATTAATAATAGCTTATTTGTCAGTCATTACCCAATTGATTCTAAGTAATGCATATGGTATTAAGTAGTGATTTAAAAGTCAGATGTTCAGTAAAAGCAAGACATTGCCAAGTTATTATAATTATAATTATATGTCAACCATTGCCAAACTACATATAATTAATGTACATAGTATGAACGACTTATGGTAAAGTTATTAGTTCAGTAATTGCCAAGCTTTTGCTGGTATTTTCCAACCAAATAACAAATTTTTCATCATATTAAAAGTTATACACATTTTTTTGTGAATACCCTAATACACTAAAAACCTACTTCTACAAACTGAATTTTGTCGATTAAGAAATTTCAAAATAACAAGAACAAAAAACACTATATTTGTTTCTGCAAAATAAGTTTACTCGTATATATTTTTTTATATGAAATAAACACAAGTGCTTTTAATAACCTATCTTAACATAAAACATTTGTCAGCATTTAAATGAAAACGAAAATAGACATAAAAAATAATAATAACGCAAGCGAGAATGGTGGAATATTAATAAAAACAACAAAAACAAATATGTTCAGTAATAATAAAAGTACAACGATATTAAAGGTGAATTGTTTACATACCTAGTAATAAAAAGAAAGGAAAATTTAAATAAAACCATACATGTATGTACCACACAAAATAGGAAGAAATATATTTTGTATAAAAGTACTCATAAGTACATCTAACGTGCGGACGTGTTTTTTTCCTCGCTCCGTATAAAATCATCTTTTAAGTACAAAAAGTATATAAAAAGCATATAAAAATATTGCGAAAAGACGCTAAAAAAAAAAATAAACAAAATTAAAATAAATCAGCTATCATTATCCGCTGTTAATGATGCTACATACTAAATAATAAACAAAAGTTTAAAATATAAATAAGCATAGAAAATATAAAAATGCCCATTGAGCGCTCTCCCCCGCCGGAGAGGTGCCGCTCCCCTAACAATAAAAAAAGTGATAAACATCTGTCTCAGTCAAACCTTACTACAGTAAATAGCTTATGTGTTATAAGTGCGAATGGTCAAGCACCATCAATAAGCTCAAACTCTCTTCCCGCTCAAAATACTTATGCATCTGCATCAGATTACAATCCGAATGATCACCAAAAATATCCTAGTCTCACTGCGCAATCGCAATTGAACCCCCTCTCTTGGAGCTCTCAATGTACTACTCCAACAACTGATACTCAAATAACTGCAACTACATTCCAACTTATTTCAACAACCCCCACACTTACAACTAATAACACAACTCCTTACTCTTTGGTTACTACTCTCGCACCAACAACTACAACTACCACAACATCGTACTCAGCAATAACAACTCTAGCTTTAGCAACAACAACAGTAACATCAACAGCCTTCTCATACTTACCAATAATGACAACAAGTAAGTTACATGAAATTCATACTCCCTGAAATAAAGAGAAATTAAAAAACAGTAACATATCAAAGAGGCCTCGTAACTCACCCACAAAACTTATTGAAAACACAAACAGCAATAAAAAAGTTAAAACTAAAGAGCAGCCACAAAAAACACTAAAATCATACTGGTTAAGCCAACCTTCAACCCCAAATAGGTTTGAAATATTATCTATTGATGATAATGAAAATAAAGAAGACCAAATTCAAAATGATGGTGTTCCCCACAAACAACCAGAAAAAAATAAACCTACAAAGCCCCCACCAATATATGTTCAAAACGTGCAATTCATAGATAACCTCAATAATGCTTTAAACTCCTTACCAAATTGTCATTACGAAATACGTGTTCTTAAAGAAAATGAAATAAAAATTCAACCTTTAGAATCTATTCACTACACCCAAATAGTAAACCTATTAAGAGCTAAAAACACCCAATACTACACTTATAAACCCAAAGAACAAAAAGGTTTCAAGGTTTTCTTGCGTAATATGCATTATTCAACCGATAAAGAGGAAATAAAAAAAGAACTATGTGAACTAGGACACGAAGTAACACATATCCAAAATATCCTACAAACTGGTACAAAAAAACCACTATCTCTGTTTTCTATTGAACTTAAATCAAGTCAAAATAATAAGGAAATATATTCTTTAACCCACCTTTTACACTGTAAAATTAGTTTTGAACCTCCACGTTCAAAAAGAACTTTACCTCAATGTACAAACTGCCAAAAATATGGCCACACCAAAAACTTTTGCAACAAAATCCCCGTTTGCGTTAAATGTGCTGGAGATCACAAAACTATGCTTTGCCCAATCAAACAGAAAAGCGAACATATTAAATGCGCGTTATGCGGTGAAAACCATACCGCAAATTATAAAGGATGTATGGTATACAAATCCCTCAAAATTAAGCAATTTCCACCACTAAGAAACAAAGAAAAAATAACCGTCCAAGAACACCAAACACAACAAGCTGATAATTCTCGAAACGTACCTACAACAAACAGTAGAATAAATCCAACAGTGACTTACGCTCAAGCAACAGCACAGAGTCAAAACCCTAATACTGAGGAAATGTCCATTATTAGTAATTCTTTATTCAGTTCCACTACACCACAAATAAGTAATGATATGCAAGACCTTAAAGATATGATGAAGCAACTGATTTCTCAAGTATCTAACATGATGAACATTATCACAGTACTTCTAACTAAGCTCGATGGACAGACTAAGTAAACTTAATATAGTACAATGGAACGCGAACGGGCTTATCCAACACACACTCGAACTAAAATTATTCTTAAATCGCTCTTCAGTAGACGTGCTACTTGTCTCTGAAACCCACTTCACGCAAAAAAGCTTTATAGCCATACCAAACTACTCAATCTTTTATACAAATCATCCTGACAACACAGCGCATGGGGGTACAGCAATAATAATACGAAAATCCATTAAATGTACTGAATTACAGAATATTAGAAAAGATAATATTCAAGCTACTTCCATTTTAATAGAAGATATACACGGTCCATTTGTATTATCTGCAGTCTACTGCCCGCCGAAACATAATAACACAAAAATTGAATATCTTGAACTCCTTAAATCTCTTGGGAATCGGTTTATAGTGGGTGGTGATTTTAACTCCAAAAATACAGTTTGGGGATCTCGATTAACACTATCGAAAGGAAAAAATTTACTAGAGGCAATAAATGAATTCAAATGCAAATTTATAAGTACTGGAGAGCCTACTTACTGGCCTACAAACATTCACAAAAAACCAGATCTCTTAGACTTTTTTATTACCAAGAATATAAGACATGATTATCTAAATATAAAATCATGCTTTGAATTATCTTCTGACCACTCTCCAGTGGTACTTATATACCAAACCGATGTACTTCTATCCCATCAAAATAAATTTATATACAACAAGAAAACCGACTGGGATTGTTTCAGAGAAATCTTAGAGACAAAACTCGAGACAAATATATCGCTAAAAACCGAAGAAGAATTGGATAATTCTATAACTTTTTTCAATGATACGCTTATAAACGCGGTTAGTGATTCTACTCCATCCAGAACACACACAGTAGATAAATTCAGTATCCCACCTCACATCCAAGAGAAAATAAAAGCCAAACGAAGATTAAGAAAAAGATGGCAAACTACAAGGTCAATTCAGGACAAAACCCACCTTAATAGGCTCACAAAAGATCTCAAAAACTTGCTAAAGAAGGACAAAGAAGATAAACTACAAAGATATCTTACTAACCTTGACTCATCAGCTACAACAAATTACTCGCTCTGGAAAGCAACTAAAAAAATAAATAATGGAATTTTACATCAGCCGCCGATCCAAAAACCTGATCTCACATGGGCCCGCACAAATGAAGAAAAAGCTAATGTTCTTGCAGATCATTTTTCTAAAACCTTTACAAATCCAATGGACGAAAAGGATATAACTCTTCAAAGTTTTCCAAACAGCTCTTCCAACTCTCATATCAGAAGAATTTCAATTAATGAAATTAAAAAAATTATAAAAACAACAAAAGATAATAAATCTCCTGGTTATGATCAGATCACCGGAAAACTACTAAAAGAATTGCCGAATAAGGCCCTAGTCTATTTAAGAAATTTATTTAATTCAGTTATAGATATTAAATATTTCCCAAAAGTATGGAAAGTCGCTGAGATAATCGCTATTCCTAAACCAAACAAAGATGCTTCAAAAACAACATCTTACAGGCCAATTAGCCTTCTGCCACTGCTGTCAAAGATCTTCGAAAAACTCTTCTATGAACGTATTGAACCAATTCTTCTAGAAAGACAACTCATCCCCAAACACCAATTTGGATTTAGGCGAAAGTTCTCTACTATACAACAAATTCATAGAGTAACAAATAAAATATCGTCTGATATTGACAAAAAAAACTTTTGCGTTGCAACATACCTCGACGTTGCAAAGGCGTTTGATAGCGTATGGCACAAAGGTCTTCTTCATAAACTAAAAAATCAATTGCCAAAAGAATTCTTCTTAATACTACAAAACTACCTACAAAACCGAAGATTCTATGTTAAATATAAAGACGAGTATTCAAAAATACTTTCTATAAAAGCTGGAGTACCTCAAGGTAGTGTCCTCGGACCAATGCTTTACCTCCTGTTTACATCAGATATTCCAACTCCTACAACAAATAACAATATGATAGCAACATTTGCTGACGACACTGTTCTACTATCATCACACGCAAACATCAAATGGGCTATGCAAAACTTACAACAACTGCTCAATAATACAATGAATTGGTTCCGTAGTTGGGGAATTCAAGTAAACAGTGATAAAACAATTCAAGTAATCTACACTAATAGAAAGATAACAAACTTTCAACCTATCCAAATAAATACTCTACCAATTCTTATGGATACAAAGGCGAAGTATCTTGGCATTATAATTGACTCAAAACTTAACTGGAAAGATCACATCACTCAAAAGAAAAAAGAAATAAACAACAGGTTTAGACAATTATTTTGGCTGTTAGGGAGAGAATCTAAACTAACAACTCAAAGCAAACTACTTATATACAACACAATTATAGCGCCAATCTGGAAGTACGGGGTAGAAATATGGGGTACAGCTAGCACAACAAACTTAAAAATTATTCAACGAGTTCAATCTAAAATATTGCGAACTATTGTCAACGCAGAATGGTATATTAGAGATGAGGACATACATCGAGATCTAAACGTCAAAACAATAAAAGAAATTATCCGTATCAGCAGCATTAAACATACAACTCGTTTAACACAACATTCCAACATGGAACTCAGACAGTTGCCGGCAAACGAAATCCTGGCACCTAGAAGACTTAAACGGTTTACACCTTCAGATCTAGCTGAGCGATACTAAAAAATTTATATATTACTTATCATTCAATAATTCGATTTAAGTTATCTTAGGTACTGATTTAAGATAATTATCATCCCACCTCTGTAAATTAAATTACTTATTGTCATCTTGTTGACAGGTGTAATAATAAAGGGAAGTTAAAAAAAAAAAAAAAAAAAAAAAAAAATACTAGCGTTCCCAGCGGGAAAAAGATGCTGTAAAGAGGCCTTCTAGATGGCCATATTTTGCAGTCACAAGGTCTTTCAGCCGTATTGCACAATCGTTTCAATTTTACACGGCATGCCATTGTTAACCAAGCCCTTGCCTATTCGCTACTGAGTATATGCCTGATAGAAGGGAAATTGAAAGGTCTGCAAAGTAATGCCTCATATAAGGCGTAATTAAAGGTCTGCTAAATTAATAATTTTATTAAGGAAAGTAAAATGAAGGACCTTTAAATAAAAGAAGGATTTTTAATTAATTAATGTATTTATAAACGCTCTCTATTCATTCTTATTCCTCGTACAATAAAGTGAGCAAAATAATACTTGTTGTATAATGATATACAGAAATAATTTCAAAACCATTCGTGTTTTCTATTGCAATCATGATTTGTTGACATTCATTTAAAGTGCAATTTTGAATGTGTATGAATCGCCTTCTAGAATACCTTCTGAGAGAATAAATAGTGAAATGAATATCGAATCTTTTAGAATGTGTAAACAGATCTTATAGAAGGCCTACAAATGGAAGCATTTGTAATTTTTCCCGCTGGGTTGTTGCTTAAACACACACAATAACATATTCACACCTGCATACATTTCGTAATATAAAAACAATACCGTGTGTTTTCATATTTATTTTGTTTTTGTAAAGAAATAAATGTCATAGACAACAATACAATTTCCAGGGATTACACAAAAGCGGTTTGTTGTGATAAAGAGGGAGCTATAACTGGAAAAGGGTTTTAGGGAAGTATTATGCAGGTGGCAAGAGTATTATTTATTTAAATGGATGTTACACGCACATCATTGTCACTAATGTACACAAAGCATTAACTGTTGTTATATATACCTACACATACTAACAATATACATGCATAAATATGTAAATATATGTATGTGTTTGTTAATACAATTTATTTTACATTTTTCTCTTTTATTGTAAGTATGTGCATTCATTTGTATGTGTAATGCTTTTTATAAACAGTGAGAAACAAAATTGTTAATATATTGTTGTGTTTACCCTTTAAATAAACCGGATGCTTTCCTGTTGCCAATTAAAGCGCCAAAGTTGTTTAAAAATTTTAGCAATTTTATATTTAATAAAATTTATGCAACAACCACTCTGTGTTTTTATACAAATATGTATTATATATAACAAAGATTCACAATAAACTGGTGGACTGGTGGATGCCCATGCTGAAAGTTTAATTCAAAACACAATGTTTGTTTAATGTTCTCTTATGTTACAATCATAGCTGACAGATTTGAGGATTTATTTGATGATTTTTTGTTTTAAAAATAGCAAAGTGGCGATTTGGTTTTTTTAGTAATGTTTTTGGTACCAACTTCTCTCTTTTTTAAGACAACAACTATTTTTCTTTAATATCACAAATATTAAGAAGAACATGACATATGAGGACGGTTCGTAAACATCTTAGCCTAGAATAGAAAACGTGGTGTAAACATAAAAAAGTTAAGTGTTTTGGAAACTTGCATCTATGTGTTCTGAACACATGTTAAAATTTTTTTCGTTCTAACAACTCCTTCACATAGAAACAGGTATTTAAAAAAAAAAATATGCACGATTTTTTACAATGGAAAAATCAGAAATTCGTGGTCTCATTAAATATTTAAATAAAAAAGGTTTATCGCAACAAGAAATTCATAATGATATGATGCAGTGACTCCCAGTGACTTTTACCTGTTCTCAAATATAAACAAAATTTCTTGCAAGTGTGCTACAATTACATTTGCAAACCACTATTTCAAAGGCCTTGAGGAAAACTATTTTTTTTATCAAGGGGTAGAATTGGTAGATAAGCCTTGGACTAAGTGCATTGAAGTTTCAGGGGATTATATTGAAAACTAAAAATGTTTTTTTTTTAAACAAACTATTCTCTTTCTGTGCTATGCTAAGAAGATTTCGAACCGCTCTCGTATTTCAGAAACAAAACTAAATGATAGTAACGTTTTCTTAATTATTGACAATTGTTAAGTTTTAAGTATAATAATTCCAAATAATATTGAGTCAGGATAGTAGAAATTACATACATATTTATTTGTAGACATGAAAAGCAATTTTAAATGCTGAATCTCATGAACTAAAATTTTTCGAGCAAACAATTTCTGAATTTCAACAGAGAAATTCTACAGAATTTCGTCGAATGAATATTCAGCCAAATAAATTTAAATAAAACAATAATACGCAATTCTTTGAAAATAAGTATCTGCTTATGTTGGTTGAATTGGATTTTTTACTCAAAATGTTATTTAAAACTTTTTATTTTATCAAAAAAAAGGTCGAAGAAATCAAAATTTAACTTAATAAACTAAATTATTTTGACATTGTAATTTAACCTGAATTAATAAAATATGTTAAAATTATTCAATTTATATGTTTAACATTATATTTTTGGAGGTTTCTTATTTCAAAGGTTAATATTTATATATTTTGATATGTATTGTACAAGAAGCTATATAAACTTGAATTTGTATGTCATCATTTAAATAAAAGTTGAAAAATGATGTTAGCAACGATTTTTAAAATTTGAAATGACGTTTATTTTTTGTAATTATCGGGATTTTCCGAAATTCATTTGGCAGCCCTTCTATTGTAATCTCCATTAATGGAAATGTTGATGAACATGATGAATGCTGATACCAATCATATAACGTTAAGTTTAAATTGAAATACAATTTTGTTATGTTTTAATAACTATAATAGAAATCTCCATAAATGAAAATGTTGATGAATATGAAAAATGTTGATGCCAATCGTTACCAGCCGTTAAGTTTAAATTGAAATACAATTATGTAACAATATTGTTTTGTTTTAATAACTAGCCATATTTTGTAGGAAAAAATTTTAAATTACAAAATGTTTCATAAAATTTCAAAAAAATTTAATCGAAGTTGCCTTCAAGTTAAATATACAACTTCGATTAAATTTTTTTGAAATTTGTTGATTAATACTCGCAAGAGGAATAATTCTCATTTAAGTTAAAATGTTTCATATTAATTGACCTGTTTTACTTTAAAGATAACCAGTAGTTTTTCAATAAAGTCATGGCTAATGTACATATAAAAAAAGTTAATTATATTTATACTTACTATCTATCAGACATATACTATAGATGTGTACTTGTGTGTTGAGTACTATTTCAACAATAGACATTATTGTATTTGAACACAATACACACAAAGTTTGACAACAGCTTAATTAAATTTTAATGAATAAATATTAATTTTCAATTGTTTTCCTTGTGGTATAATGAACAGGAGGTAATATAATAATATTATTATTACTACTACTAACTTTATTGTAGTTCCGTATACAAAACACATACAAAACAAAATGAGTTTGATTCGCAGTTACAGCAGGAAACTGATTTCCGGCTGCTACAATTTTAAAAGTATTAAAACCATTTGAAAATAGATTTTATACTTTTGGATTAAGAATTAGAAAATTGTGTATTCATTATTATGTATTCTACTGTATTTATAGTTATAGTTTTTGCAGAAACAAAATATTGTATTGTATTTGTAGAGTACAAATGTAAAAGTAATAGTAAAATAAAAAAAATATTATGACTTGTTCCAATAAACTCCAATTAACAGTTGTCATAGCCAGTTCTAAACTCTTTTCTCCAGGGGTTTAAAATTTTAATTTCCTATTTAACAATTACATGGTAATAATTGCAAAGAAGGCTTTTTCAACACTGAGAACAATATAATAGACCTAAGGATTGGGTTAGACGAACAGAATCATACAGTTAACAAGACCAATATTGATTATTCATAACAGTCCTTTTTACGTATTCTATCTTTGGTTCGTTTCATAGAGTTTTTAGTCTTTTTTAAAACAGTTTTGCTTTAATATCTCTAGATTTTCAATGAAATAAAATACCACACAAAGCAAAAGAGTATAGGTTAGTTCATACTATACTATGACAGAACAATAGGGGAATACCCTACTTAAGAACGTCTTAATATTTTTTGGAAATACCCTATCATCTTGTTGTTATTGTAACAGTTTTACAAGACATTGTTACTTTAGCATAATGAGCTTGTAAATTCTCTGGACATAGTGAAGTTAGACTGGCTGAACAGGTGTCATGAGAACCTTAACCATAGGCAGGATATAGATGGTCGATGCGGAACCATAAAGCAATAAGCTTTATACTGATCTTAGTTTTGTCAAAACGTCTACAGTCGACGATGAGCACAACGTTTAGGCACAACATAAACAGCATCTATCTCATGTGTGTGGTCAGGATCCTTCTGACACCCCCACACATTTAAATGTGAAGCCAGCTCATAGCTCTATATGCTCTACTCGTGTGTAAATAAGTCCCCTGACATGCCTAGCAGTAGCCTCGAATTGTGTGATGTCAAGGGTTGAATGACTCTTCTGATGACTCTGAGTGACAACATGACGTTGTGTTCCAAAATGGAATACTTCATTTTGACATCTTAACGACTGAATGTCCTTATATACTGATTGTCTTATATGTAGCTAGCAAGGTTTCTTTATCCATACCTCAAATGCTACCGGCTAGCGTTTTAAAACCTTGTTATCGCATGTTGCAGCGGATATAAAATGGCTATCAAACGTGACACTTAAGAGTTTAGGGTAGTAAACTGCCGAAATTTGTACACCGTAGTTAAATTAATTCCATGTGATCGAGAGTATTCCCAATTACTTTGTTGGAGATATCTACAGGCTATGTGCCGTAATGAAATTGAACTACTTTTATATTCATAATAAGTTAATAACTGCCGTATTTATAAAAAATAAAGTAGGTTTGAAGTGTGAATTTAGACAAAATTTTCTTAAAGTACATTTGAAATCTACTTTAATTTTTTATGAATAAGGGCATTATTCCTTAAATTTGAATGAAACATTTATATAATATTTTATAGAATTTACATATAAAGAAAATCTACACCCTGTTAAAAAACTACATAGAATGGCATAGGTTATGTATCACAAGTGCAATAAATCACATCAAAAACTTTATTTTAATAATAAAAATTATTACCGATGCCGCTTAAAAAATCCAGAAGTGACATTTTAAGTCATGTAAAAAAATAATAATTTTTTACATACATATCTTAAATCAACTTAAACTAAACTTCAATACTAGGAGTTGATTGAATCACTTTTTTCGATACACAATACATATTGCCTAGCATACCATTCTAGGAGCGCTCCGAAAAAGGTGTCAAAAAAGAGTCCAACAAAAGAGCATTTTCCCAAAGAGCCCAAAAACCCCCTCATAAAAGACTCTTTTCTGACATTATCTAAGAGCTCTTTCTGACGGACCATTTTCGAATGTAATGACCCTCTTTTCTGAAGGTTTTCGGAGCAATTATGATTGTTTTTGGGCTCATAAAGAGCGTTAACGCTCCGAAAAAGGTGTCAGAAAAGACTCTTTTCGGACTCATATGGCTTGCTGGGTGTTTACTTAAAAAACATACTTAATAAATGTTTTAAAAGATTGGCAATTTTCTTGATACCAAACCGTATGTGTACTCGTACAACACACGTATACGTAATAAATAAATATGTATCTCATTTAACAACTTCATATAACTCATACGAACCATGTCCTCATACAAACTCTCTATCTCTCTCTCCCTCATTCTACCACCAACAAACAATCAGTTTTCATTCACTTTTAATTTAAAATAAAAAGATACAACTTATTATTATTTATTTATGAGTTTATTTTTTACAAATTTATTTTTTAACAACAACTACAATAACATCTCCTCTTTTTTTAGTTTAGTTTTAAATATTTTTTGCTTTTTAGCCATTTTTTTCATTTTATTAATTTTCTATTTGTTTTTAAACAAATTTAATGCTTCTAGCTACAAATTCAAAAAAAAAAATAGTAAACGCGTTGCCTAGTAAACAATAGTAGCTACCTACATATTTTAAAGTATTTATATAATTTTGTATAATAAATAATTCAAATAAAAAACTCTCAACAATAAAATGAAACAGAAAACCTACTACAATATTGTTGTTATTGTTGTAACCCTTACAGGTTTAAAGAACAGGACGCCTCCATCCTGATTGACAGATCGTACGTATCTTTTACATGTGTTTTGTTTTCCTATAGCTAATAGATTTTGGAAATAAAATAAAATAATCTGCTTTTGTTATTTACTATATAAAAAGCACTAGAATGTATTTAACAAAACCAATTTGAATATTGCATAAAGAATATATTTGGAATTATTATTGAAATTGGTTTTGTTAAATTAAAAAAAAAAAATATATATAAAGTGAAAAGAAAAACTACGTTGCATTTATTTGTTTTTTTTTTCTTTATTTTTTGTATGTTTTTTTTATTTTTCACGGTTTGTGCTTAAATTAAAACGTATATTTTTTTTCGTTTCGTTTGGCTTTGTTTTATTTTCGAATTTATTTTTAAAACAATTAAAAAATATGATTATAATCAATATTTCACATATCTTTGTTTACATTTTGCTTCGGTTGTTTTGTTACCACAAATATGTGCTTTCTTTATTATTAATAATTAAAATACTTGTACAGAATTTTTAGGGGATTAAGAATGCTTTGATTATTTTATGATTTGTTTTTAATAAATTTGTATATTAAAAAATATGTGGCTTTGTTTTGCTTTTAATAAGAGTTTAAGCAAAGTTATTTAAAAATCAAAGGTATTTTAAATATGTTGAGAATTAAAGTTGAAAACCCTCAAAGCTGTATAATAAATTAATTTTGGGAGATACATATCTTCCATCAATAGCTAATCAGTTATTTCCAGAGTATTGTTTTCGGCACTTACGATTAACTGCAGAATATTTGATTACACTTATATCATGCGATCTTATGTAATTTCTAACTTTTAGAATAACTACTGACGTTTCTAGGGCAGTGGTCAACACTGAAATATGTGTTATAATAATTTTTTTATGCACTTTCTTTCTCTACTATAATCTGTTCGGAGCTATTAGTTTTGAATATTGTTTCTTATTTGAAAAATTTTAAAAACATCGTTGGCATAAAAATAACTTCAAATCTTACAATATTGCCAGAAAATGTTCAGAAAATATCTAACAACCGTGTAAACTTAAAATGTTTGTCTTTCTACGTTGTCTTACAAAACATTGTCAATGCATTGTCAGACAAAAATATTGTCAAACATCTAACAATCATGCGAACACATTACACTGCCATAGTCAGATTATTGTTATACACTTTTTATTGTTAGATGTACGAGACTTATGTATCTGACAATGGTGCCATTGTCAGAGAAATATTATGAGTATTTTTGTCCCATTGTTTTATTATTCCAGTCAGGGTTGTCAGATTTTTTTGAGCTCCGTCGCCAAAACGGATGTAAAAAATCGCCAAAATTCGCCAAAATCCGATTTTGTTCAGTTTTTAATTTTTTTTAAAATTTTTATTTAAAAGAAATAAATTTTGTTTACACAAAAAAACCTAGTTCAATTTTTAAGTCAAAAATCGCCAAAAATTGAGAAAAAACCAAAAAAATCGCCAAAAATAATTTTTTTTTAGTTTTTGTTAAATTTTTTTTATTTAATACATTAATTGTTACTTATTAAACAATATTTTAGTAAAACATATACACATTTATATCCGTTTTTGTATTTTTTACTATTTAAAAAATTTTAAAACTTTGTTAAAAGAGAGTTTTAAATTACATAAAAATGGAGATCATATTTAAAAAAAGTAAAATTAAGTAGATGAGTCTAAGAGTTCGTAAACTTCATTCTCAGCGATTTCATTACTAGAGTCTTGACTTTCATACATAGTTGAGTTGAATTTGTTTATCATTTCATTAGTCGGTGTAAGCGAATTGCAGTAGTCGAGTTTTTGTATTGAAAAGAGCCTTTCAACGCAGACATTACTGTATCGTGATAATCAAACACTTTTGGCCAAAATTCAAGTAAATTTCTTGGAATTTCGTTATTAAAATAATTATTCCAATTTATGAACGGAAGTTTTCCCCATTGAGTTTCATACACGCCTATTGCTACATTTGGATCCATAAATGGTCTTAATGTTTCTTGAACAACGCCAAATTTAGTTTGAGATAATGTATTCGCACACTTTGAAATAGAAAATTGTTCAAAAGCTTTAAAAAAGTTAATTTTTTCTGGTAATCTGCTTATCATCTCTTTTAAAAGTTTTTTTAAATACACAAAACAGTTTTCTTTAAGTACGATTATTTCTACTTCGCTCAATTTCGCATTTCTTAATTCTGTTTCAAACTCTGCAAAATCAATTGCATCTAAAGGCAAAAATTAATTTGAAGAATCAATAGCTGCATGTAAATCATTGAAAAATGTTTCATTGTTTTCAGTATTATATAAAACAGAAGGTTTGAAAACTTTTGTTGAAAACATAAGAAGTGTACAATACATTTTTTCATGCATGCTTCCGGCATCCATGCTGTCCGATTGAAATTCCAAATTCAGATGATTCATTTCGTTGACAATTGGATTTATAAAAACCAAAAAAAAAACGATTTTTTTCATCACATAATATTCATTATAGATGTTTTGGTGAAAATCGCCAAGAAAATCGCCAGTGATATCAAAAATCGCCAAAAAATCGCCTTGTCGCCAAACGGAAAATCTCGACGCCAAACACGTTTCAAAATCGCCACGTTTGGCGAGAAATCGCCATATCTGACAGCCCTGATTCCAGTTTGTTTGCCTTGCCAAACACTCTAAGAGAGTGAGCAAAAAACATAAACAGATAGTTATGTAGATGGTGAGAGAGCAAAAGCGTTCAAAAACTATTTAATGTTATTCCACTAAACAAACAAACTGAGACCGGTTTTAATTCATTTGTCTTCATCTTCACTACTTTCTAGTACAATACATATGCAGCAATAATTTTTCCATGACAACATTTAAAAATTTTAAATTTAATATGCACACAGACAGTTTTAACAATGTTTGACAACGTATCTGCCAATTTTTGGCATTCAACAATCTGACAACATTGTGAACTGACTATTTCTGTTGACAGATATATTTATTCTTATTCTTACAATCTTCTGAACTCACATTTTACCTTTTGCTAGAAATTTTTCATTGTCAATATTTTACCAGCACATCATTGTAAGATCTGACAACCATCTGTACATAGCTTAAATCTTAACAAAGATAAGTAACAATCAAGCTATTACTACTCTTTTGTAAATCAGTTGTATTTTTATCCCACGGGAGAAAAAACTTATTTTGTCCATCACTACTCCTATTGTTTTTGTTGTTATGGCTAAAACTGTACAATTTTCTAATCTGGGAATTCTGTATCCAGTTCCAGGCTAAGAACCTGGATTAGTCCAGAAATCCTTTGGACGAAGTGAAGTAGTGTTGTGTGGACATTTGAAAATGTGAGAGGTATCATGGAAACCACATGTGCGTGACCAGTAGGCATTAAGTCTGTTGCTCCATCCAACATCAGCTGAACCAGAACTACTCTTGTTTTCACGTCAGAATTTTCTCCGTGTCTGCGACATTCAAACTTTGTGTATGCGACAGTTTTGTTAAAAGTTTTCTTAAGGTTCGTGTTGTATTTTTAAACTAAAATTGACTATTGTTTATCCCCTCGTGCTGTGTTTGCAGACAGAGAAAATAAACGGTTGCAGGGATTATGTATGCAATGTTTTAGGCAATCACAAATCATTGTCGGAAATAACTTTATGGTTTAATGGATTTTCCTTCAATAATAACTTGTTTTCTATAATATGCTTGTAAAATAATCATATTATAATTGATATCAAACCATAATTTGATTGATCCAACTATAATACAGTTGAGATAGAATTCTAATATAGTTGAATATAAAGTGATTGTTGAACTAATCAAATAAACAAGAGATTATGATCATATTATGATATTTTATAATGCTGCACAAGACATATACGAATCATAATATAATTTGACAGCAACTATAAATTCCAATTGGAATATGCTCACCTTTGCTGTCTAGAATAATGTTTGAACAGAAATGTCTGAACATGGCCATATCAAACACTTGCAAGTTAAACGATTGTTACCAGAGAATGACAAGCAGTACTCAAAATAAAAGTTACTCGTGTATTTATTCATACTTGCAGTTATTTCTATACTCAAGTATTTTACAAAAAAAAAAAAAGATTCCCTCTTACGTATTTATTTTGCAACACATACGTGTATGTACAATACATGCTAGCAAGAATATTTCTGCGTATTCAACTTAATAAAATAAAATAGCTTGCTTGTATGAATACTAGTGAATGTGTGTAGATTTTGTTTGGTTATCTGTCATACTCATACTTATATGTAGAAAAGAGCTGTAAGTATAAGTATTTAGGCTGTAGAAAAAATAACAGTTGATTGCATCGATCAGCTTATGCAGTCAGATCACTTGTTGTTGTGTTTTTGTTTCATATTTACATACATATTTAATTATTATTTTAGTTTAGAAACAAAATAAATATGAATAAAATTCCTATATGCAAAGCCAAAATATATTTTTCTGCTGCATAGCGGTTTAACATTTTTTTCTTTCTTTTGTTTTCAAAATAGCCTGAGTATATACACGAGTATCATGAGTATATACGTATACGCATCTCATACTTTTAACTACGGACATGTCTGATACTCGATACAACTTTACTTACAAATAACCATACTTTTGTCATTCTCTGATTGTTACTCCAAAAAGTGCTTCAAAAATTTAAATTCTAAATTTAGAATGTTAATTACAATCTAATTCGAAATTTATTTCTTTAGAAACGTACTATAGATGATTTTGGGGGGTTACTCTCTATTGCGATGTGAAAGCAAATTCGATGAGTACGAGTATCAACTCAAATTGAATTCTTCTGAATTTATAAAGTTTTTTTTTGAATATTTTTTTTAAAAGCCCTTAAAATGTTAATTAAAACTCTTGTATTTATATTTTTATTTTCCAAAGCCTTTTTTCGTTTTTATTTTATTTTATATGTATATGATAATTTAATGAAAACACCAATAATAATTACAATAATACTGTAAATAAAAAAACGCGCACTTTTTTTTCAAATTCTGTATATTGATTGTATAAATTTGTTTGCATATTTACAAGCTTTTAAATTTGTTTGCAAACAAATACATACATATTTTTTACTTTTATACCCCAAATCTACTTGTGTTTTTAATACAAATATTTTGTAAATTTTTCTTTTGAAATTAGTTTTGTGTAAAAATATGTATATTGCATCACATTAATGGGATTGTATTGTTTCTTAAAAATTTTATTCAAATACAAACATTTATTTTATTTACGTCAAGTTTTTTTTTGTGCAAATTTTGTTTTCTTAAGAAGATTTTCAAAAGCAGAAATAAATTTGTTAAATTTTGTTTTTGTTTTTTTTCTAGCAAAATATAGAAACAACATTTAATAATTATTTAATAATCTTTTAAGCATGTTTATTGTTAACATTTCCACTTAATTACGTACATACTTGTTTTACGATATTGAGCTGTAAATTAAAGCAATCTATTATAACACTTATGCGTCAACTGTTATAAACGTTGTTAGCTGTAATCTATTTTATTGTTAAACGTTTTGATTTAAATTTAAATTTCTTGGGAAATTTCTTATTAGGAATTTTTTTTTATTTGATATTTGCTTCTGTTATGTATGTATGTCTGTAGATTAAGGTAAAATTAAAATATTCTTGGGAATTCCAGCACAATGTAAATAATTTATTCGGGAATTCTTGGTATAACAGTGTTTAAATAAGAATTTCATGTGCGTCATTTTGAAAAGGGAATTTTAGTGATTAAAAAAAGAAATTACAACTTTTGTTATAAGTGAATGTAATATTTAACCAAAAACTTTGGCCCTGTGTAGTGTACAAAAAAAGCGCGCTTGACCCACTTATTTACTTTTTTCCTTTAACACCATATGACATATGTCAAAACTGTTGAAAATGTTTCTGTAAATAGAAACTGTCTATCTTGTAATATCTTTTTAAGACAACTACATATTAAGTTTCAAAATATTTATGACTTTGTACTGTCACTCTAAACAAGCTAAAACACATTGACCACAATAAAACAACACAGCAATTATTTAATCAAATATTTGTCAACAAATCATTTAAGATTTTCGCAAAAGTCTCTAAATGCGACATAAAACTACATACAAACTCGGCACTACACTGGCCTAAATTACAACGTTGCTACAATACCGCCACATTCTAAAAACAAACACAAGAAATATATTAAAAATTTAATGACCTTTTAGTGCATAAAATAATAACAATAAAACAATAACTAAACAAACAAAAACATTAAGCAGAAAAACATTTAATTGCAGAACAATAAAAAAATGTAAAACAAAACGCAATAACAACCACAAATTTATTAAAGACAAAATGAGGCATAATAATCATCGTGAAAATATTTTTTTCGAAAATGCCGCATCATAAGACTTTTGAAGCATTTTGCAAAATTTAATTTGTTTTGCAAATCACACAACATTTTTATGAATGAATTAAAATGGAATATAGAAAAAAATCACAACTATTTAACATTTCCTGTCCTTTACCAAATAAAACTATGTGCAACAAAATTATTTTTCAGTTGAGGCAGCCAGCATCATGTGACATACGGTCACATCAATTTGTCACATCAACTGCAGCAGCACAATTGTGATCAATCAGGCCTTTTAAATAATTTCACTGATGACAAACTCAAAATTACATATTAATTAGATAATGTATAATAATTATTACTCATTTTTAGTTTTTCTTCTGAAACATTTACAGAAGAAAGCACGAGTGTTTTAAAAATTCCATTTGATTCATACAAATTTCATAATTAGCTGTAATATATAGTAAAAGTTTTTAAAAATCATCTTAAATAAAATTGAAAGGATAAAGAATTTAAACCATTTTTTTCTATTTATATTAAAATAATTTGTTAAAACTTAATGAAAACAAACATTCACAGAAATTGACAGTTTTATAAACAAGTAAGAAAGTATTGTTGGTCAAGCCCGACCTATAATATCTTTTTGCAACACCCAGTAAATGTGCAAAAATCATCTAATGACTTCTGAGCTGCTTATATTAAATTTAATCTCGATATAAACACTTTTAAAAGATTTATGCATGTTAAGTGATTTTCAGAAAAGGGTCTTATATGGGCGCTTTGACTAATTATGGACCGATCGTTGTAAAATAGGTGTCATTATTTCCGTTTATATGAAACTTATTTGTGTTGAATTTTATTTGGATTCCAACATTAGTGACAACATTTCGGCATTTCGTTTTTGTATTTCGAAGTTTCACAATTAAGGGTAGTGAACAACCTGATCTCTTGAGAAACAAAGATCGCCAACATTATTCCAACATTATTTAGAGAGTTTGATCGTTAAAGAGATTTTCGGAAATAGGCCTTATATGAAATCTATGGTGAAATATCGACCGATCTGCACAAAATTTGTAGGTGTAATTACGTTTCATATACAACTTGTTAAAATACATTTATAAATCAAATCTATTTCGGGAGGATATTTGTATGGGGCCTAGCTGAAATAATTAAACGATTTAAATCAAATTTAATCGCAAGCGTTCTTGGGCGAAAAAAAGTTCATGTGCCTTATCGAAATGTCTTTGAAATTGCGATCTGTTATTTGCGCACAAGATTTACATGGAAATTCAGCCAGCCAGCGAGTCATCCTGACGGACGGACGAAGATCGTTAAATCGACTCAGAAATTTATACTCAGTCGAATGTTGTTGAAATATTTTTTAAAATTTTGAAATAGTTGTGGTAATGTACAACTCTCTGCTTGTACCAGCATATTGTTCGAAATTATCAGCCATGGCACAGAATTTAATTCCGTTCGGAAGTGGAATTAATGCCGTATTTTGCTTCCTTAGAAAAAGTAAAACGAACAATTTTTTTCGGAATGAAACCTAGAAATTCTTAAAATGACAATTCCACATAGCAAATTTAAAGTGGTTTCATTTCAAAAAAAAATCGTTTTACTTTTTCTATAGAAGCAATATACGGAATTAATTCCACTTTCGAACGGAATTAATTTCTGTGACATGGCTGTATATGTTAGTTTAAATTATACGGTTTGTAATGGCTGGTATCAACATGCAGCATGTTTATGAACATACAACATGATTATTAACATTTGCATTAGGGCGCGTTTTCACTATGTCAGTTTTGTTGTCAAATTGTCCAAATTGTTGGCAATTGTATGAAAACAGGTTGTCATCAATAAATTTAATTTTTTGCAATCATCATTGCAAACATAGATGACGCCATATGACAACCCGTTTTTATAAAATTGCCAACAATTTGGACAATTTGACAACAAAACTGGCATAGTGAAAACGCGCCCTTAGTAGAAGTTTCTATTTACAAACATTGTTTATAACATACTCTTATTAACATAGTTGAGCAGTATGGCAAAATTAAGTTTTAACGTCTTTGGTTGAACATTATAAAAAGGAACTTTCGAATGTCGTTTCTAGTGTATAAATAGAACAAATAGAGCTACTCAAAGTTATTTTATTGTGAGTCATCGTTGAACGCTTTGTTACGTTCTCAAACTGTAATTTAAGTGTAAATTGTAAAAGAGTGTTAAAAGACTGTGTGATTATTAAAATTGTGTACATTTGAATAAATAAAGACTCGTTATAATTTTAAACCACTTTTGCAATTAAAAGGAATCCGGTTTATTAAAAGAAAATATACCACCGTTTTAAAACAGAAACGTAACAATATGATAAAGAGGTTTACATTTTTAAGTATTCGAAATAAAGGTGTGAGTACTTTAGATAAAATATTACGTGTAAATGTGTAGCATACATCTAATGCATCTCGCATAAGGTTTATAAAATTTACAAGTTTCGAAATGTATAAACACCCAAAATTTAAATGTCACATCTGAGCTAAAAAAAAATATTTATAAATTACAATTCCTATTGTAAATTTTGTAAAGCAATTTTATTTGCAATCACTACAAGAGTGCAACAGTTTGAAAGTTAAACTCTACAACTTTAATGGCTAAATTCACAGTCTTTAGTTAGCTAATGACAAAGGCTTAACTAATGATTCTTTATTCGCAATGCTTTATTTGCCATTAGTTAAACCCCCAAATGTCGTTGGTTAACTATTAGTCAAATAACAGCTGTTGCTATGAAAATAAAGTTTACAATTGTTTTCGGCGACAAATTGTAAATATGTCTTACGAATTTGAATAATGGCTAAATTCACAGTCTTAATAGTAATAGTTAAACAATAGTTAGTATTTTAGTTTACCAATGGTTAACTAATGACTGAGAATTCGGCCATAAGTGTCCTAAGTTATATACTTTTATCGACAACCAAAATACAATGTATGTATTTAGTCATAAACTGATTTAAAATTTCTTCTTAGATATAACACAACTAACAGCTGATGCCGATTATTTTATTAGTTACAATTACTAACGTCTCTTAACATTATCTCATCAATTGAAAACATTTTCATAATATTGCATTTATGTACCTTCTAAAGGTTTTTCAAATGCCTTGAAATGTTTAGATTTTATATCTTGCACTTGCTAAATGTCTGTGATAGAAATTAGCCAACAAAAAAAGTTTTGTGTGTCATCAATCATTATTAGTTTTTATTTAGAAAAAAACAAGTAAAAACTAAAATAACATTTGTCATTTTTAACAACCAAACAACAAAAAAAATAGTTTTTATTGCCAAAATAAATAATATTTTTAGAGCACAAACAAACCAAATAAAAATCTTAGAAAAATGACAAAGAATGTGTGTAAAAAAATATTATTACATAAAGCATAATTTAAATGGTTTTGTTTGTTTATCTTAAATACATATACATACATACATACATATGTATACTTTTTACATATGTACATACATACATATATAATATATTTTTTTTTTTAATTATGAGAAAAATATGTTTTTAAAAAATTTGAATTTTATACGATAAATTAGAAAATTAAAAACAGACAAATCTTATTTAACAAATTTAAATCGTATGATAAAGACTTTTGCACTGAAACCATTTTTATTTAACAACACCTTGATAAATCAACAAATTTCCATAAATCTAGAATATAAATCTTTAAATAATAACAATAAATATGTCTTTTGAATGCTTAAGCAAATGAAATAATATTTTGCTTGTGGTAGACAATTGATTGATTTAAATTATTTTCTAACTTTTAATTTGATTTGTAAAACAATATTGTTGATAGATTTATTTTAAATATTTTCTTTTGAGAAGAACTTCAATCGAAATAGAAAATAAACAAATAAATTTTTATTATAAAATGCTATTTTCCGTTAAGAGAGAAAAGTAGATCACTATAATGACGTTAAACGATAGACTACTGCGATTTTTTCTTATAACCTACACGAATTTACACGAAGCCATTCTTTAAGCTGCTTACCTTTTAGACATCAGGGTGAGGGGATGGTAAGACGAGTATATACTTGATTTTACTATCAATTCGTGTTACTCTCAAGTAAAAATACGAACGATTTCAGCAATAAGAATTGTACTGAGTGAACACCGAAGAAATTTCAAGGAAAAAATTATTTCAATATTTTCAATAAAAATTGCTTCGTATAAATTGGGACTTAGCAAGTACATTTTTCATTGAAGAATGCTCCATTTTGTTATTTCTAAAAAAAAAATATAAAATCATTTACCATAATTACTAGTATAATTTGAAAAGATTAGTTAAAAGATTTTTTCAAAAAAAAAAAAAAACAGTAAAAGTTTATATTCGGCTGTGCCGAGTCTTATATACCCACCACCAATCATCTATTATGGGGTGAACTTTAAAAAATATTGTAACGTAATTTCTATTTATTTTAGGTTAACATTGGCTGAATTTCATGTCAATAACGATATTTATAAGAATTTTATGCATATTCCAGTTATAATCAAGAATTTACACTTTGTTTATATTTTTGCAGCGTGTAACATAAAGCGATTTACTTTAACACACCATAAATTAAGTACCAACAAGCCCTGAAACTGATTTTGGCTTTTTGAAACGTCAAAATTGTTCCATCTGTATACTCTGTGGTTATTCTCGGAAGTGTAGCTTGTACGGTAGTTATACCCAATTATGGACCAACTTTCACAAAAGTCAATAGTATAACTTTTACATACTTACATATAACTGTTCTTTAACCTACACTAACTGTATGTTAATGTAGGTTAATGAGTTTTCGGGAGTAGTCCTCATAAGGAAACTATGACCTATTAAAGGCCAATTATCATGAAATTCTATACGACGATTTATATGTATATACCGATTACTTGTGTTGAATTTCGACTTTTTAACGATTTATAAAAGAGATTTATGTCAATTTTAGTGATTTTCGGAAGTAGACTTTATATTGGAGCTACGGTGAAATATGGACCGATCATCATCATATTTTTATGGACGATTTTCATATATCTATAGACCATTTGTGTTGAACTCAAACTTGATAGTGATTTTTATAAAAGATTTATACGCATTTAAGTGATTTTCGGAACTACGGTCATATATGGACCGATCATCTTGAAATTTATTACTACGGTTTAAATGTATTTATTATTTTTATTGAATTTCAACTTGATAGTGATTTTTATAAAATATTTATGCCCATTTAAGTGAATTTCGGAAGTGGTCTATAACAAACTATGTATATCTAAAAAATATCTAGGTAGTCTGAAACTTTGATCTATAACTCAGATCCTACTGCACCGATTTTGCCCATTTTCAATACCAAACATTTCGGCGGATCAAAGAATGTTTGGTAAAAATTTCATTGTTCTATGTTTTTTTTCGAAGCTCTACGTTCCAAAAACAGACGGACAGACGGACGGATGGACATGGCTAGGACATGGTTCTACGACTATTATTTCGATATGATGTTACAAACGTATTTTGGTGGGGGGATATAAAAATATATTTTAAAGAAACATTCTGCACACGTTTCATAATTCTTAAAACGAATTAGTAATACGCAAATTACTAACAGATTTGTTAGACATTTTTCTACAAATCTTTTTTTCCATAAAAAAACGGTAATAGGTTTTTCTTTGAAATTAAATTTCCTTTAAAGCTATATTATAAATAGCAACTTCAAATCAATTGTTAACAATCATTAATATAGTAGAAATAATAATACTTTTTTAGATTTATATCTTCAATAATCATGTACTCGTACATATGTACATACATATATTGACTAATAATTCTTTGAAAGTATGTGCTTGGCTTCAAAATTCTGCTGAAATATAAAATTATTATGGTAGGTAAGTGAAATTTTTCAATTTAATCAAAACAACAACTAATAAACAAAATCTTTGCTTGCTCTCTGACTCTCTTTGAGTGAATTTTGTGATAATAAACCGTTGGAGAGTGTATAGTAATAAATTTGTGGGCCGGCCAATTTTCTAAATTTTTGTATAAAGTAAATGAAATATCATTATCACTTTGTAAGATTATCATTATTAACAAGAAAAGCGTTTTATATTAAATATATTTTAAGAGAAAAGTCTCTTTAAAACAAACAAAACATGCTCTGTAATATATTCATTTGTTAAGGAAGGTATGCCAAGTGAAAGAACTGGATTTTGAAATATGGAATTAACATTTTTGCAAAGATTCGATATTTTATAATAACATTTTAATGCTGTTAAACTTAGAATTTTATTAATTAACTTAAATATTAATAATTATTCCTCAGGTTTTAAGTAATAAACATGCGAATTATTTTCCAACTCAAGTTTTTTCTTTTAAATTATTAAGAACAATTGAATTGAATTTACTTTATTTAGGTTCATTGGTTTGTGTTAGGTTAGCTTCCCTTCGAAATCATGAGTAAAATTTTAAATTATTATCATTGTCATCATCAACATCAAGTTAAATATTATTTGAGCAGCAAAGTGATTAAAATCATTATTAAGTTTATCAAGAAAATAAATATAATAATGAAATTCATTAACCCTCTGAAATCGCTCCCCTGAGCAAAGAGAATAATATAAATTATAATATAAAACTAATTAATTAACCATATTGAAAAATTAAGAAAATTGTTTAAACCAGCTAAAGAACTGTGAAGGAAGAGCAATGTAGATTTTAATTATTCAAATATCTTGATATCTTAATATCTTAACAGCTGGTAACTTAATGTAATTAAATAACTATTTATTGTATGTTTTAAAAATTGCATCTACATCAGAGATCAGTTATGAGTACTGAAAAAGTGAGTATACTCGAATGATGACTTCTAATTTATTGTACTTATACGTACTCATGCTTGTCTCAATATCATCAAACCAATACTCATCTTTGAAGTTTGAAGTACTCATTATATTCATACTTAATCACATGTATGATGTTGTTTATTTAGACTCTCCTTAACTCAATGTACGTAGACGATAAAACAAAAGAACTATGACTCGCATACACTCATGCGAGTATCGTTCATTTTTTACAGCCTGCTTATAAAAATTATATAAAATAATAAATTTTATATTTCCCCCAATATGTTTTTCTATAAACTTACTTACTTAAAAACAAAAAGATCTGTGTTATATAATCTGATAAATGAGTTGTTTTTTTCTCACTCAGATAAAGTTGTTGCATACATAAACTAGATCATTTAAATGATTCAGACAAGTTGGTGCCGACAGATATACATGAACTACAAAACAGTTATAAAAACAAATTTCACTTTTTATTTAATGTATGTCTGCTTTCACACGCTTCATCTTCAAGGCAAGTACTATAAAAGGGGTACAAACTTGACAGCACTAGTCATTTTCTTATTTGTTTTCTTCTTATATTTTCTACGTCCTATTCCACGCATAGTTGTTTACATGAAAAATAGCAACTTGTTGGAAAAGTGCATGAAAATTTACGTTTCGCGTGTGAATGAACTGGCAAGTTCAAAAGAGAATTGCACAAAAACTGGTCAGCTAAACCTGAAGTGTGTGAGACATGACTATGATTGTTTTTTTTTTTTTGTACTTGTAACTCCTTGTTTAATCATTCATAAATGAACGTTATCGGTAAAAATCTACACTAATTGATCATTTGATTACTACTCATCAATTATATTATTTAACATGTAACAGAATATAGGTATTTAGTAAGAACAAAAGATCATATTTTATGACAGATCTTACTAACGACTGCATCTGATAATTAATCAGGGTCTTATGGAGGCATCTAATCACTCTAATATATTTGATTTAAGATTAGCATTTTTAATTCCCAAGATCTTAAAACCATCAGTTGAACGAAAGGTACGCATGCGATTTTTTAAATATTAATTTTTTTTTTTTATATAAAAACAAACACAAACTGCGAAGCTTTTTGGCTTGTCTGCAGAAAACACCCAGAGTCTTTCGCGGGAATCGAACCCGCAACCCTCTGACTGATAGTCCGCCACACTATCGCCTAGTCTATCGGGCACTCTTAACATCATTCAATAATTTCCGTATTAATGAGATTCTCTTATGATCACTACAACACGTCAACGAAATTCTAAGAAAAACTTGTTTTATAAAAAAAATTCTGAGATAAACCATGTTTTAATTTCCCAAACTATTTGAAAATGTTTCAGCACGAGCCCTAAGGGGTTAAGTTTTCAAGAAAATTATTAATAGTTTTTTTCACTATAAGTGTGTATAGAAGGGAAAAAACAAAAGCACAGCGTAAGCATTTTGATTGTTTTTTGCTTCTTTCACTAAGAGGGAGATTGAAAATGAAAATGATTTTCATATTTTAGTATAATTTGAAAAAACGCGCACTACACACCACAAAAATTCAACAATGAACAGCATTCAAAATATATGTACAAATATATCAAGAAAAAGAGTCTGTCTATTTATCTAAGAGTGGAAAAAAAACAGAAAAACTAAAATAATTTTATGTTGTCCAAAATAAAAAATATAAATAATAAATAAAATTAAAAATATCATAAGATTCAAATCATATGTCTTTTGAAAGAATTTATGAGTATTATAAGAAAATATATAAAATACATACATATACATATGTACATATTTCAAAGTAAAATAATTTGGAATGTGTTTTAACCAAAGAAGGCAGCCTCCTCCTTCTAACAAACACACTTCCTAAAAAATTATTTTTTCAATAAAGTTTATTAAAAAAAGTCTAAAAATACAAAAACGGCCAAGAGAAGTTCATTAAACGTTCACAATAACAAAAAGAATAAAAAACATACATATGTACATATAAAGAAAAGAAATATGTAAATAATTAAAAATTATTTTAATAATAACGAAAATAACATGAAATGCTTTAAAACAAAATGTGACTTTAAAATAAATTAATTGAAACAGTTGATACACAAAATAAAAAACAATTTAAAATAAAACTATGTAAATGTTTATATACAAACACTAAACAGAAAAACTAAAAATAATTTACACAAAAACCAAAACTTTTTAAATGGTTTCAAAATAAAAACGTGATACTAAAAGAAAAAGTGCAAATCCACAATTTATATAATTATTAAGATTTTCGAAAACATTTCAACATTTTTAAGTTATAAAGAAATTCTTATTGAAAACAACTAAAAACGCCATAAAGAAACCTAAACAAATAAAACTGCAAAATATTTTAATTCTAGTAATAAAAGTCTCCTAGAGGCTTTATAATAAATACAAATAATATAAAAATCATCATTACCTTATTAAAATAAGAACAAAAAAATCTCCAACTGTGATACTCATAAAAATACCTACCTACCCAACTACTAAACACACCTCCATCTCCACCTCCAATCCCCCCACCAACACCAACAGCAACAACTCTATCCACACTTTTATAGAAAATCTCGCCTTTTGTAATGCTTTAAGAGCAAATAAATTTAAAATATCATCTATAAGTACAACAAACAACATATTTTTTATTAAAACTAAATTAAATTCATCCCATAAACTGCAACAAAATGATGCTAAATAAAAATTCACCCGGCTCCCAGTCATTGCCTCGTGTACATTCATTTTTCAATATGATACCAACCATATTGGAATCCGAATTGGTCATGACTGTCATGGAGGATCGTGATAGTATGTTTCAAATAAAATCTAAAAGGTATAAGATAGAATTTTGATAGATAAACTTAATAAATTAACAACTTATTATAAAAAGCATAATGTATGAACGAAATATTTGAAATTCTTTTTCTTTGTTGTTTTTCTTTAAAAAAAAAACAAGTAAGAAAGTATAGTTGGTCAAGCCCGACCATATAATACAGTTTTTCAGAAATGTGCGTTATATGGGTCCACAATAGGTTATTGTGGACAGATCATCCAAAAATTTAGTGTCATGATTTCTGTGAATATAAATATTGTGTATGTTAAACTTTATCTCGATATAAATACTTTTAAAAGATTTATGGTGGTTTTGACTAATTACGGGCCGACCATTATAAAATTATAATAATTCAAAAATTGTATTAACTATCACTGAAGAAGCTATCCATTGTGATAGCGAAATATTGGATATATAAATATATAAATATAGAGAACATGTTTATTATATATTAATATTTTTTAGCTTTTATTTTGTGTTGCCTCTTTAAATCCGATAGTAAATATTATGTACTTTTTTATAAATGTATTTTTAATTTGATTTAAATGTTATTTGAAAAAATTTTTCATTTATATTATAATTTTCAATCAATTCAGGTAATTTTTCAATTTTTGTTCAATTTTTATAAAAATTATATGTATTATAGATAAAAAATAAAAAACTTATTATTGTGTTTAAAAAATTTTATAGATCCTGAAGATGAACAGAAGATGTTCGAAATATATTGATCTAATTTGTAAAAAAATACAATAATGTTTTTTATTATCGGATTTAAAGAGGCAACACAAAATAAAAGCTAAAAAATATTAATCCATAAAATCAATCCAGCAATACAAAATATTAATCCATGTTTATTATAGTTTAACACATATAATATTTATATTCACAGAAATCATGACACTAAATTTTTGGATGATCGGTCCATAATAGGTCATATCTCCCATATAACGCCCATGTCTGAAAAACTGTTTTATACATAAACTGGGTGTAGGGTATTATATGGTAGGGCTTGACCGACTATACTTTCTTACTTGTTTATGTATGTATGTTATCGCTAAATATTTATAAAATACCTATAAATGTGTTGTTTAGCTATTGGTATATAATGTTAATTATATGATTAATATGTGTTAAACATTTTTTTAGCAATCAATATTATTATGTTCTTAAGACTAGGCCAAATTTTACAAACATTTTCAACAATAGAATAACATTGATAGAATATAGAATATATTTGAAACTACTGAATGATTTATAAAAATTATCATAAATATCATAAGAACTAAGACCGATTTGAAAGAAATGTTAATTAAAATCTTTCATTCAAAAATTATATACAAAAACAACCAGTTTTATTATAAACCTGAAATAACCTTTCAGCTCGACACCATTACCGAAATAACTGCAATTGCCGTTGACATTAAAATATTGTTATCGAAATAATTTAGTTTTCTAGTTTGTGAACAAGCTTATTTGGCTGTTAGGGCTCAATTTATTAGCTTCTAATTATACCCTACACCATCATAGTGGGGAGGATGTATTGGCTTTGTGCTGAGGTTTGTAACGTCAATTTGTTTATAAGTCCAACACCCACCTTAAAGTATACCGATCCGGTCAAATTCACATTCTAAGTCGATTTAAAGATGTTCGTCCGTCTGGCTTGCTGACAATGTAAAGCGTGTACACAAAGTTCAGGTCGCAATTTCGAAGATATTTCCAAAAAATTTCGTACATGATATTTTTTCGGTCTATGTTTGATTTATGCACGTATCAAAAACAATGTTGTCACAAATGAGTTGTACATGAAGCCTAATATACATCTACATCAGAGATCGGCAATGAATCGTTTTTTACGATTCACAACTACTCATAACATTTTAAGTATAAGTGGTTTTACATCATTGAAAATTAACTACTCTGAGTTACTCAAACTCACAACATCGTTGACTTATAAATGCGGGTGGATATAAGTATGAGTACTGCGCCAACTTCGAGCTCATACCATTCCCAATATGTTTGATTCATAAACAACGGTATTTATATTTACATTTTAAGAAAAATACTCATATACTCATAAAGTATTCAACTCAGTTAAGTTATTAAAAAAAATTTCAGATTATTCCGTTATGCTTGGTTTTCACTATGTCAGTTTTGTTGTCAAATTGTCAAAATTGTTGGTAATTTCATAACAATTTGGACAATTTGACAACAAAACTGACATAGTGAAAACCAAGCATTAGGTATTTATACAAAATAAGTAAAAAAGAAATAAAAAAGTAAGTTTATAGGAAAACATATTGGGGAAAATATAACATTTATTATTTTATATAATTTTTATAAGCGGACTGTAAAAATGAACGACACTCGCATGAGTGTATGCGAGTCATACTTATTTTTTATCGTCTACGTACATTGAGTTAAGGAGAGTCTAAATAAACAACATCATACATGAGATTAAGTATGAATATAATGAATACTTCAAACTGTAAAGATGAGTAGTGGTTTAATGATATTGAGACAAGTATGAGTACGTATAAGTATAACAAATTATAAGTCATGATTCAGTACTCATAACTGATCTCTGATCTACATCCAATAAAAAGCCCACTTCCGGAAATCACTTTAAAGAGCATAACTCTCTTAAAAATATTGGTATCCAAATAATATTCAACACAAATTTATGATGATCGGTCCATAATTAGTCATAGCTTCCATAGAAGGCCCACTTCCGAAAAGCTGCCAAGACAACCTCCGCATTTTAACCTCCATAAATCTTTTATAGCGAAATAAAATTTAACACAAAAAAAATATTTATATGCACAGAAGTAATGCCACTAAATTGTTGTATGAACGGTCCATAATAGGTCATATCCATATGGCGCTTATCTTTGAACAGTTGTTTTTACACATATACTGAGTGTAGGGTATTATACATATTTTCGAGCTTGACCGACTATACTTTCTTACTTGTTTTTGTTCAATTATGGCAAACTTATTAACAACAATATTTGTTTACTTAACTAAATTTATACAAACGAAAAATTTAATTAAAAACCTTATCTAGAAAAGTACTTATCCAGTAAAGTTATAAATACTGGTATACAACTGAACACACTTGGCGCATTAATTTCGTATTAATTGCGATTTGACAGTTGACATTTATCTTCATGGCGACATAAAAGGTTTTTGATATTAATTGTTTACAATCATGGAATGGGGCGACATTAAAAATGTTATTTTGGTAATTGAACTACTAAAATGCAACATGGAAAAATGTGATATCATTAGCATGTTGCGACCGCTTGGAATCACGTACAATATTGTGTATCGTGCTAAGAATTGGTGGAGTACGAGACTGTCAAAGATCCGTGAGAAATCCGATAGCGATCAATACCGTGAAGATACGAATCGACCGAAAACCACAGCGAAAACAAAAAATCTTGTAGTTGAAAATGCAAATTTTACAAAAATCCATGTCTCGCATTATCAAAGAAGATTCGGGACTCAACGCGTCAAGCGACACACTGGACACCTTGATAACGGCCGCATTGAAGGAAAAGCGGAAGCAAAAATCGAAAGTGTTACTTAAACAAAAAGCGAAGAACACTCACAGACAAATTTTGTTTACTGACGTTAAAATCTTCACCGTAGAAGAATCGTACAAAGGGGCCACCATCCAGTGTCTATAGTATTATAATGGGGAATGAGCTACGATGCCGTTTGGTAACCATTTTTACGAGAAAATAGTGAAAATATCGGCCATAGTCTATCAATCGTCTTGGAACTCATTGTGCAGCCTCTCAACCAATCAATATTCCAAATTTCCAGCAAGACTCTGCTCCAGCTCACAAAGCAAAAACGAATCAAATGTGGCTTAAAAATAATCACCCCTATCGTGAATAAAAATTCCACATGAAATTTGTTCCCTTTTATTTTTTTAACATTGATTTTTAAAAGGAAAAATGTGAACGGAATTTGTATTCACGATATGGGTGAATATTTCGGACTTCGCTTACAATCGCGATCGATGAGTGGCCACATCGTCTCAAGTCATGCTGGAAGGCAAACGGAAGTCATTTCGAAAAAGTTGTCCTTTTTTGTTATTTGTAGCCAATGAATAACACAATAAAAGCAAAAACAAAATTTTTTAAAATATTAATTCGTTTTTATTTGGTTTCGATTTTTCTGTGTACCAGTATTTATGACTTGACTGGGTTCTCCAAAGGAAGTCAAAGAAAGAATTTACGATTCGCAAGTAGTTATGAAAATCGTTATCTTCAGTGAAATTAAAAAAATAAATTGGCCCAAGATGGTTTGTGTTCTTTTTGATAACAATTTATTAAATTTAGAATTAGAATTGATTTATTTTTGTATGATTTTTATCTTTTAAAAATGTTACTGATGCTAACATGTTAAGCATTTTCTTTCTCTGATCGTTGTGTTGAAATTAGCAGGTAAATAACCGATTATGTTCGGCCTCTGTTGGCTTTTACGTTGGATTAGTCTGATTGGTAATAGTTTTAGGCCCGTTTTCTCAATGTGTCGCCAAATTGCCTGTTACTAAATGTCGACATAAATTTATTAGACTGATAATATGTCCGTTAACAATTTTGGTTTTCTCAATATACCGACAGAAACATTATTTTCATTTGGCAATACCTCTCAAAATTTATGTGAAAATTGGGAACTCTGTCTTTAAGTGACAAGTTGTTGACATAAATCAGCTGTTTTCCAAATGTGAAAAAATAACAAAAAATAAAATCAAAAAAGCAAAGCATATTTTAAAAAATAAATAATATCCATGTCTTTCAGGTAGTTAGGTTTGGCATGCTAAACTCTTTCAACATTCACTTGGAATTCATGTTCTTCGAGTTCATACTCCATAAAATTAATGTTTATTCTTCTATTAAACATTTTTTCTAAAATGCCATATGAAATATGAACAGCAGTCAGCTAATTGAATTTATCTGTACAACAAATAAATAATCGGCAGATGAGGGCTGGTTAGTTTTGCAAATGAGACATTGAGAAAACCAAATTTCTTTAATCGGCAATTTTTCGTTGGGGAAAAAGATAATCGCCTAATGAGAAAACAGCCCTTAAAATCACTGCCTAAGGACAACAAAATGTGGAAATTGATAAAATAAAACTGTGATTTACCTAGAAGTACTTAAGTTTTTTGTTCAAAAAAAGGGTATTTTCAATTCGTTTTGCTTTGCCTTACAAACACATCTTGTTTGCTACGTGCTAATTAACACGGCGATGACAAATTTAAAAAAAATAATAAATTTGTCTGTCTATGTCTGTCCAACTGTCTGATACTTATTAAGTATTGTGGGTCGATGTGAGATATTATACACTTCATCCATAGTGGAACACAGACATTCTCCTGTTCATTTGTTGGTTGGTTATAAATTCCGACTGATGTAGTTTTGCTCTTAGTGTTTTCTTTTTTAATTTTTCTCATTAGCAAGAATTTTTTTACAATTTTTTAATTAGAACAAAAATGTGATTTATAACATGGACAACGCAACATTTAAGTGATGTTAATATTTTCATTTCAACCAAATATTTTTCTGTTTTTTTTTTTTTTTGCAAAACAAAATGAAAATATGAATAATTCTTGTTATACATAAATGCTGTTTGAGAAGAAAATAAATTCATGGCTGATTGCATATTTGAAATTAACTGTGAATGATAAATATTGATATAGAAATGCAAAACAATATGTATGTTTAAATTTGTTTTTATCATGCACCAGGGAGCGTATGTGTGATATTAATATTAAATAATTTTGAAAATTGTATCTTTTTCTTTATAACTCAAATGTTTGTTATTTCTTTAGAGCAAACATAAGTAGTATAAACATACAAATTTTTAATTTATTGCTATTGCTTTATTGCTAATTTTCTAAGAAAAGACCATGTTAAAAAAAAAACAGATTTAATATGTGTTGTCAGTGCAAAAAAATGTTTGACACAATTCTAAGAATACTCGTACATTGTCATAAGTATTTGTCATTTGTTTGCTGTTTGTAAAATGACCCTGTTTTTTAGACAAAATGACATGAATATTGAACAACTGTTTGTTGTATATTTTCATTATTGTTGCAGACACTATTTTGAGAGTGTTTTTGTTTTTGTTTTTTTTAATAAATGATAAATCTAAATTTCATTAATTAATTTGTATACACTTGTCTGTATATATGTATATGTACATACGTATTTAAGTAAGCATGTTTATTATTAAAAAAAATAAACAAATGCAAACCACATTAAATTCAATAAAAACAAAACAACTGGGAGGCTGGTCTGTATATAATATATTACCGTGCGCCCTGACTTTGTCAAGGGTAGTTTTATTTTAATTATCAAAGTCAAATTAGCGAATTAATCATTTAAAAATGATCATGCCTTTCCCTTATATTAAAGTATAATTTCTACTGGTTTTACCCATAAATAATTTTAATTTTCAGTTCTTAATATTAAATCCTAACACGATACACTAACAGACAAATAATTCGTTTATTAATAGATTCTCATTAGAAATATGACAAATTTCATTCCTCACTTGAAAATGTTCATTGGGTTAAATAAATTTGTCATATTTCTAATGAAGAACGAACGAATTATTTTTCTCTTTATCAACTGTTCTCGATACCTTATAAAGACTGTTGCTTAGCCATAGCGTGCGTTTTGTTTTACTAAACTAAAAAGACCTCTCCAATTAATTTTCCGCAATAAATATCATAAAATTAAGATTTTATATTACATATATATGTATGTATATATTTATTATGCATACATACATATATATATTTATATATAAGTACATAACAACATAAAAATATTTCTTTTTTTATATTAGATAAAATTTTATAAAAAAATAGTTTTATTAAAAAAAAGGCACATTTTTGACGTCACTAAATATACACATGATCAAACTAAGGCAAAAATACAAAATTTCTTTTGCAAAGCCAAAATATATGTTTTTAACATTATCGAAAAAAATACGACACGTTTTATCAAGTTGTTGTGTTCTCAATAAAACAAAAACGAAGCAACAAATTCAATTAGGCTTTTTAAAAATATGTAAACCTTAAGTATATGCGAGATTTTTTTATTTAATTGGGAAATATATTAACTCTAAAACAAATATATTTAAAAATGTGTTAAAATATGCGGAATACATTCCATTTATGTAAATGAGCTTGAGAAAGCTAAATGTATTTTATCCAATTGTTGTAGAACAGGAAACAAATTTCTTGTGCGCACAAAACGATGGTTTGTAAAGACCTAAAGTTATTTTATCCCCGGTCTTAACATTCCATCACCTAATTCACTCAGCAAATGATTCTTGTTTGCACATGAATTTGTGAACATAAGTATTGACACGTTTTCTCCACATAAACGAACATGAACAAATTTTCTTGTGCGCACAAAACGATGGCTATTTTTTCAAAAGTCCACCCTAATTTCGAAAAGTTTCCAAAATAAACTCTATCACCTGAAAATTATTTGCAAGCTGAGCATTTCTTTGTATATTGTAATAAATAGAAAACTTATTTAGATTATTAATTTGATTAATTTGAGAGTAAAAGGCAATTTTAAAATAGTGAATATCAGTGCAAGTTTGTAGGTAATTTATGTAAACAGATTTCTACAAACGTATTTTTTTAATGTATGTATGTATGTATATTGTAATTAAAAATAATATTTTTTTTTACTATTTATTCAACATATTTTGCTACTCACTGTATCTTAACTTGAGTATTTCATTTAAATTAATTGCAATTTATATTTCTATAATCATCTTAATATATTTTCTTTGTGTGTTTTCTTTCTTCTCTCTCTCTGTATTTTGTAGCCATGGTGAGGATCTCATTGTGACACCATTTGCCCAAATTTTAGCCAGTTTACGTTCTGTACGCAATAATTTATTAAGTCTGACAAATGTTCCAGCATCCAACAAGTGAGTATATGTATATTCTTGTATTTTAATTACTTTAGATTTTTGAAAATGTTCCTTTTTTTACTAAATTCATTGTAACTCCCTAAAAGTTAATTATATTTAAACCATGAACCCTTTTTTAATACTTAAGTGCACCTGGCTAAATATTAAAAACAAAACAAAAAATAACAATAATTATTATTATAACAAATCCTACAATACTTTAATATCGTTTGTGTATTTTTGTTGTTTTTTTTTTAGTAGTATGTACCTACTTATAACACATTTTCTTGAGAGGAAAATTTTCAATTATACAATAAATAAAATTAAAAACATTTTTATTAGAGTTTGCCATATTTGGCAAAACATAAATTAATAAATATTAGTGGGGTTGTCTTCGAAAACCCTAAAAGTTTCTTAATTTGTTTGTACTTGTTTGAAACAGAGACATTAAAAGGAGGTTTAAATCTATATTAAAGAGGTTTAAGGCTTCATTACTCTTTACTTTCTGTTGCTGTTCTGTTCCGTGTCGTTCTGTTGTTAAATTTTTGTAGATAGTTTGTCCATATAATCGTATCAGCTGTTTTAGGTAACACCGCGAAAATAAATCAAAAAATACAAATCAAAGTTTTTTTATTGTACAATATGTCATTACTTTTGACTAAAGTAATGAGTTTTGCGTCATCCGTCGTTTATTTTTTATATTTTTATAACTTTTATGCAAAAACTTAATTAAATTCAAAGAAATTGAAAATTTTTGTAATAAACCAAAAATTTTTTTACTATGCAGATGTCAGCTGTTTTGTGCTTTCACTTACAATTACTTAGCGAATTTTTGTTTTCCACAGGTTCGTCCGCAACGGCACGGAAAGTAACAAAACAACTAACGACTTCTATACATTTTCTATTTAACAGAATCAAGTCAGCTGATTCGGAACGGACCAGAAAGTAGAGACCAATTCTGCCTTTAGAAAGCAATGGCCCATAATCATAGTCATAGAAAAAGCATACTTTAAGTAAAAGTAGACTTTTAAACAACAAAAACATATAAATTTTGTTCTGAATTTAAAACAAAAGCATGCTTTTGCTTAAAGTGTGCTTTTTCTATGACTATGATTATGGGCCAATGTGTTTAAAATGTGCAAACAAGCGTGGTAGTGAAAAGCAATAATATACTAAGAACATTCATGTTAAGATTAAAAGTATGCTTTAATTTTCAATCTTAAAATATACTTTCAAGAAAACATTTATGTACTATATATTTCATTATTGTTATTTTCTCCTAAAAGTATATTTCAATATTTAGTATTTATTTTAAAATAACATACTTGTCTGCACATCTTTTTAAATATTTTAAAATATTTTCTTAGA
Organism: Bellardia pandia; assembly: GCA_916048285.2. Classification (NCBI taxonomy): domain Eukaryota; kingdom Metazoa; phylum Arthropoda; class Insecta; order Diptera; family Calliphoridae; genus Bellardia; species Bellardia pandia. Next base: position 56,098,151 of record OU696532.1, on the reverse strand, counting down.
ATCAATTTGTGTTTTTTTTTTCATATAAATCTAAATGTTTAATTAAATCCCAGTTTTACTAAAATATCAATTTTTATAACATAATTTTACCTTTATTTCTTTTTTCTCTTTCTCCCTTTTTCCTCCAATAAAAAATTCAAATAAACCAAAAATTAAATCTTATTGAATTATTTTGTAAAATTTCCTTAAATTTATGTTTAATTTTAAAACTATTTTCTATTTTAAATTTAATACGCTCTCCTTTTTTTTGTCTATAAACCACAAACATTTATAATTTTAACATTATTTAAATTAACATATAAACACAATTTAATTTATAATTTTTTTCTTTTAATTTTTTTTTCACAAACTTCTTTTGTTATGCCCGCCCGAAACTACGCTCGCTCGTCATTTTTTTTTTTTTTTTTTGTTGCTTAAATTGTACTTTTTAATTTTACATCCGCTTTGTTGTTGGCTTCTTGGGTTTCTTTACCATTTTATTTATTTCTCCGTTAAATGATGTTGTTGTACTTGTGTGTGTGTATGTCTGTGCAAACACTTTGTCTGTATGTATGTCTATCTGTATGTTTGTTTTGTGTGTGGAAAACGGTATTAATCATCTAAGATCTAGGCGACCAACACAATCTTCAATGGGACGTTCCTCAACGGCGGGCATGCAATTGAATCAGGGCGATGAGGCATACACTAGATTGGCCACCGACACAATAGAAGAATTAGACTGGTGCTTAGATCAACTGGAAACAATACAAACACATCGCAGTGTATCCGATATGGCTTCACTGAAGGTGAGTTAATAAACTGAAAACTATAAATGATGCTATTTAAATTTACCTTTAAAAGTATACTATAGTTTTTTTTTATATTAAATAATATTTTTCTTGTTCCTATATTTCACAGTTCAAACGCATGCTTAATAAGGAATTATCACACTTCAGTGAATCGAGTAGATCGGGAAATCAAATTTCAGAATACATTTGTTCAACATTTTTGGGTAAGTTAACATTTACACTTATATAAATACATTTAACATTAAGGGCATTTGTATATATGACCGTGATACTTATTAAACGGATTTGTTAAACACTGTTTTTTGACAACAATTTCAACAATCTAAAAAATATGTACATACAGCTGCGTGCAACTAATTAAGCACAGTAGTATTTAATATTTAAATCGTTATGTAAAAGGTAATATTTATAAAATAAAATGCTAAAACAAAAATATGTTCGCCGGCCAAAGTTAAAAGCATTTGATCCAAAGTACACGCGCCACTTTGAAGCTTGGAGGAGGTTCTATAATGGGATGCTATGTCATCAAGTGCTGTTAGGGATCTGCACAAAATTGAATGAAATATGGCTAAGTTTCAGTATGCAAGAATTCTAAGCGAGACAATGATGAGAATATGCTAGTATCCTGGGTTTCAACTCATCACGTCAAGCAATGGTTTTCAACAATTCAGTTACTGTCCTTCATACAGTCCTGATCTCAACCCGATCGAAAACTAATGGAAAATTGTAAAAACCAAGGCTAGCTCTGTAAAAATATGCAATTTTAATAATCTCTTTGCAGAAACAAAGAAAAGTTGGTAAGCCCTTCCAAATTGGTGTATGTAAGCAGATGTCAAACTGTTATTCATAACAATGGATTTACAACAAAAGATTGATTTATTTCTAATACTTTTTTGTTGTAAAATATGTGGTATGTCCTTAATTATATGCACAACTGATATCAATATTATTTGAAAATATGACTCACAGAATCTTAAATAATAATTAATTAAATTGACTAAACTACGACAAATATCGTATCGTGTCCGCAATTAGTGCCACGTAGCTGTATGTACAAGTACATTCAAATACAAATACATATTCGCACAAAAATCAATCATTCAATAAGCCTAAAATATGCTTCAATAAATTTATGCAAATGTATTTAAAAACATTTGTTGAATATGCTATAGACAATTTTGTACAAAGACCTTCAATAAAAGAAGTTTAGCAACTGTTTGAACATGGGACAACAAAAAAAAAAGAAACAGAAAATGTATTTTATAAAAGGAATGACAAAAATTTATTTTCCTTTGCTTTTATGTTTGGTTAAATTTTATCTTTTAATGCCCCGAAACCTAATTTAAAAAGTTTCAAAGAATTTTAAGATTTATTATTTTTTTTTCTTCTAAATGAAATTTATAGACATTTTAACATTGTATCCATCAACATAAAAGAGTGAAAGATTGGTTTCGAAAATTTGTGTATTAATTCCACTGATACCAATAAAGATTGCATTTAATGTATTTGCTCGTACTTATACTCAAAAACAAACTTGTTGAGTGATCTTAGAGATATCTTGCAAGTTGTTTATTGAATTTATGCTTGTCTGGAGTGATCGATAATTTGTAGATTGACACGGAATTTTTGAGGCCGTTAGTGATCTGTTGTTGTGCTATAAGCCTCTATGAAGTCATGCTGGTGTGTGACAATCGGGAAATAGTCTTTTAGGAACGGTATAGTATGGCTTCCAAAATTTGTTTTACAGGTGACAGTATGATTCCCCATTAAAAAAGTAATTTCAATTTCTTGACGCAAGACCTATTACTATTACCTGTTGAGTTTAAAATCCATAAATTTAAAATAAACTGCAAAAATGTAAGCTGATTTAAATCCCCCAAGTCTGGCAAACCTGATGTCAAAATACATTGTCATGTTTTATTACAAATTTGTTTTGATGTGCCATAGCAAATACTATCTGTTGTTCCTGTTTTCAAGTTATTAGCATGTGTAAATTTCTAACAACATTTATGAACAGTTCTGGCGAGAATGTTAAGGTTTTCTTGTGTAGTATACTCTTGAGGGCTTCTACACTCTGTTTCTTGTTTAGATAGACTTTCAAAACACGAAATATGAAGCGGTCAAATTGCTGGAAAAACGAAACCAGAATCGCAAATATCTATTTTTTATATTTGTGTCTAATTACACTGTCCTATTGTTATCTCATGTCCTTTACAGTCCCAACTGTTTCGAGAATAAAAACTAGTTTATTCACAGTTCACTCGTAAAGCAATTCGTAAAAATTTCGTACATTTATCATTAAAATATCATTAAAACATCTCCAACTTTAAAATTTATAACTTCTTCCCATAGGGCGATTAATTTTAATTGTTAACAATATACTTGACCTGTGTTTGGTATTGCATTCATGTTACCAAGCTTGTTTGGAGAGACATGTCACTGTTTGTTGTCACAAACGTCGCCATGTTAATCAATTAATGAAATGTCAGATGCTAAAAGACAATTAACCAAAGAAGAACCTTGTGCTACTTTGCACATAAATTTTATCTCCCATATAACTTTATTGCCAGCCTTAAAAACGTTTATGATTCAGGATTTGAATTTCGAGGATGTTGAATTTTACCTACAAGTCTTAGCAAGCTTTGCACAATATTTTTGACTCGCACAAGATAGTTTTTGTTTTAAAAATACTAGTGAAAAGTACACATGGTTTTTGTTTTAACACTAATAGCTCGCCAATAAAAAAAAATTAAAAATTTTATGTTTAGCTCAATATACGGGAAATGTCTAGCCCTTAAGTAAAATAAAGTAGTAAAAAATTTTATAAATTAAAATTAAAATTTTATAAATTGTTTTGCAGTGGTGGCCATATAATTAAAAACGACTTTTTAGCATATATATTTATGCATATATTTTAAAAATTTAGTTCAACATATTAAAACTTAAACCTAAAAGTAGTAAAGTAACAAATTATTATTAAGTTTAAAATAAAATAGAATTCACAGCAACAATAATATTTTAAGGAAAATTAGCTTAAACACTAAAAACCGCAATATTACATTGGTAACATAATTAGAAACTAGTGTTTTCAATTTCGGTTAACCGATTAACCGAAAACCCGGTTTTTGGGCAAATTTACCGTTTTTAGGAAACCGGTTTTTCCCTCCCGGTTAACCGTTTTTTTTTTTTATATCTGTAAAAATCGTAAATTTTTCTTTTTTTTTCCTAAAGTTTAGAAGAACAACTAAACTTGAAGTTAAAATCTGTTTAAGAATAATAAATGCAAACGTGTTAAACATGCTCTTCTTACTATTAATCCGACATCAAATGTCAGTGAAAGAGTCTTCTCGGTATCAACATTAATAAAAACCAAATTGAAAAACAGAATGTCTCCTAAACATTTGGAGTGTTTTTCGAAATATTCAGGCATGTGATGGAAATCGAAAACGAATCAGTTTTGGAAATACATTTTAATGCATTTATAATCAAATTTTTAAAATTTTTGTTTTAAGATTCTCCTTAGTATATTTTTGTGATAAAAGTTTTTCAATACAGAAATATTACGAAAAAATTGACTTCTAAAACTCATTCGATTTCCTTCACATGCCTGATTACTTTAAAAACAAATGCTATTTTTAAGTTATTTTTGTTGTTTTTTAAATTAAAATGAATTGTTTTTTACGTTTCATTTATTTTGTTATTAAATAGGGGGTTAGCCGATTAACCAGTTTTTTCGAGTTCGGGTAACCGAAAAACCGGTTTTCAAAAAGTCGGTTTTTTGAAAACATTATTAGAAACTAAAAAAAATATATGCAACAAATTTTAGTGAGGTTTAACAAAACGGACTTGTCCTTTAATATTTTGGTGGATAACCCTTATTTTTGACAATATTTTCCAGTCTTTTTTGGTAAACTCTTAATTAAACGCTGGCATGTTTGCAGAGATATGTTTTTCCAGCTTAGTTGTACCAACTGAAAAAATTCATCATTATTTCGTGGATTTTTGTCCTTTAGGTCTCTTATTACATTTATCCATAAGTTTTCAATTGCTTATTGGGACTTTGGGGTAGCCAATCAAGAACATCAATATTGGTTATTATCATGCTGGAAAATGTATTGGACGAGTATATTCTCAAAGCATTGCAATTCCATTACATTTCCCAAAATGTTTTTATTTTTATGCTGATCCATTATTCCCTGAACTCGTGCAATTGTACCCAGACCATATTAGACCCGCCACCGTGTTTCACTGTTTTAACAGTGTACTTGGGGTCAAAGTCTTTATTTGGAAGACGTCTAACATACGATTTTCAATCAGATTAAAGCAAGTTAAACTTAGATTTGTCGCTCTAGAGAACTCTATTCCAGTAACGTGAATCTTTTCCCAACATTTCTCTTGCAAACCGGAACCGCTTCGTGATATTTTTTGAGACGTCTTCTTACTGACCGTGTGGATATTTCTGCGCTTACTTGCTGTCCAATTTCAAAGCATCGTTTCTAGTTGTACTCGTATGGCCACCACTGTATAAGCAAACTAGATTTGAAAATATATACATAAATGTATATATACTATGCATATACATATGTATATAAATATTTAACTTATTTATTTCCAGCCTAAAGGTATACACTGATTTTTTGTTGTTTTATTAATCTAAAGAGTATGCTATGTATGTATGTATGTAGATGTATGTTTTATGCAAAAGCGCCGGATGAATACAGAAAAATGCAAATAAAATTTGAATTTTATATTTAAAACTTTTTTCATCATCATCATGAAACACGTGTCGTCCTTTATGTCACTTTTCCCTCAACCATCATCCAGTTGCTATAGGCTGCGGTTCCTGGTCTTGTTACACTTAATAATTTTTTTGTTATGTTGTACAAAGTTCTAAAAAAAATACAAAAAATGTGGTATATGTATGTATGTATATTGTAGGGTTGCTGATAAATTGTGAGGATTGTGTAAATTTTAAGTAACCTCTTTTCAAAAAAAGAAAACATAATGTTCATATGATGATGTGTTTGTTGTAATATGATAAAAATAGTATATAGCAACAAAAAATAAAACTTTGAAATTAAATTATGTTGCAGTAAATACACTTCAAAATCAAATGAAGCGAAAATGTTTGGCTGTGTAAAATATAAAAAAATACTCGTATTGAAATGAAAAGTGTTTTTAACCCATTTTAATAAAATTGCCAGAACATTTTACTTATCATTAAATTTGGAAACTTGTAAGAATGTATTACAGCCAGTGGTGATATTCGAAACAATTAACAACCGGTTCGCTTAAAAAAATTATATTTTTGCCAAATTTTGATAAAAATAGCGAAAATTTTAAAGTCGCATTCCAGTAACAGACCACAAGCCTCTTGAAGGAAATGATATAAACTTTCGTTTAATAAAAAAATAGTTTTGATTTTGCAAAATAAAAGTCAAAAAAAATTGCGTTATTTTTTTCTCAAAAGATTGAAGAAAACGCTATCGAAAACATCATCATCCAAGAATCCAATGTATGACCAAAATAAAATCATTTGTTTGTACGTTTGGACAATGAACAACTGAACAATATTGTGTTTGTTGCCGAGACTATATCACCTTGATAAATACACATTATATAAAACCGTTAAAACAAAAAACATAATCACCCCAACAAATTTCATATGGAATTTTTATTCACGAGAAGGGTGAATATGCAACAACCGGTTCGCAAAATTTTTAAAATTTTAACAACCGGTTCGAGGGAACCGGTCCGAACCGGCTGAATATCAGCACTGACAGCTTAAATATAAAAAAACAGTTAAGATTTAAACTTTTTTCAACTTTGACACCCTGTTGTAAAGGTATGATCACTCATGGTAAATATTTACTCAAAAAAGCGTAACCACTTGTTTTAACACAAATTTGTTTGACGTTGTTTACTCTTATAAGAGTTTTGCAAGAACAAATAGCTTCAAATAAATTAAAACTATTTAAATATTTGTTGTGTCTTGTCCTAAATAAAGGAAGTTTTTTTTTAAATAAATAAACGAGTTGAAATATATTTTATTTAGTGGTTACGTTTTTTTTTTTCGTAAATATTTGCCAAGTGTGACCGTACCTTAAGAATATAAGTGATAAAATTTATATTTTTCTGGATGCTTATCTCCCCTCTTATAATATTTATATACATTGTTTTGCAATTAACCACACTGTGCGTGTGTGTATTTTGTATTTTCAGTTAAATATATTTTTACTTTTCAGAAATCATTAAAATTCTTACAAATTTCTTTACTAATCAAAATATTTTCTTTTCCCCTTACTTTACTTTTAGACAAACAACAAGAATTCGACTTGCCCTCGATGCGTTTTGAGGAGAATACTGATCCGGTACCACAATTAACACAACAACAGCAGCAACTGCAACAACGCAGCCGTTCACCAAGAGGCCCACCCATGTCCCAAATATCTGGTGTTAAACGTCCTTTATCACACACAAACTCATTTACTGGCGAACGTTTACCCACATATGGTGTGGAGACAACACATGAGGCAGCATTGGGTCAACATTTGGTCGAATTGGATACCTGGGGCATTGATATATTTAAAATAGGCGATTTATGCAACAATCGTCCACTCACTTGTGTAGCATACACAATATTTCAGGTCAGTCTTTGTAGAATATTCTAAATTGGTTTAAATTTAACATAAATTTATTCTGTAACTTTCTTGACACCAACAGAGTAGAGAATTATTGACCAGTCTTATGATACCACCGAAAAATTTTCTTAATTTTATGACCACTCTGGAGGACCATTATGTTAAAGACAATCCGTTTCACAATTCACTGCATGCGGCTGATGTAACACAAAGTACTAATGTTTTATTAAATACTCCTGCACTTGAGGGTGTTTTCACGCCCTTGGAAGTAGGCGGCGCTCTATTTGCTGCCTGTATTCACGATGTTGATCATCCTGGTCTAACTAATCAATTTTTAGTTAATTCAAGTAGGTTTTCGGTTGCATTTTCGTTTTTTTTTTAATTTTTTTGTATGATATTAATTAATAATTTGATTTCTTATATTGCTTTAGGTTCCGAATTAGCCTTAATGTATAATGACGAGTCGGTTTTGGAAAATCATCATTTAGCTGTTGCCTTTAAATTATTACAAAATCAAGGATGTGATATATTCTGTAATATGCAAAAGTGAGTATTGAGCATGTTTCCAATCGAAAAGTCTTTTCATATCAGGACCACCAGACGCTCTCTGATCGAAAGTAAAAAAGACTCTTATAGAAAACATTTGCCAATATTCGGCAACAATTTTTAAAAACAATTTGTAAAAACAATTCCTACCTTCAGTAAAAATAAAAAGAATAATTTAATGAAAATTAAATTTAAATGAACTCGAGCCCAACTAAAATTATCAAAAATTGTAAAATTAACAGTTCAAATAAAAATAATTATTGTTCTTAATTTTTAAAATATTTTTAAATTCGCATGTTTATTATAAGGTAAAGACGAGGAGTGGCCTATATTAAAAGAAATTTTTTTTTTTAACAACTTTTCGGATCATTTTATGACTATTAATTTACACGTAACCAAGAACTTGAAACTCTAAAGAACAATATCGATAGGTTAAAAATATAAACAAGTTATCACAATACACTCAATTTTTTTTTATTTTTTGATTTATCTAATCAAAGATTTATTCAATGAAAATAACTGCTAAAAAAAATTGGCAAAATAAAAAATATTTGCTAAAACAAACAGATAAGTGTTTCTGTTCCACAATATTCTTTGCAAATCTAATTTTGCACTAAGAAAATTTTTGCAGAGACTTTGCTCTCTTTGTTAAGATTGTGCGCTCTTTGTAAAGTATTTGCGCTCTCCTGCTAAGTGAGTCTGCAAAGTGTTCTACAAAGCATTTAATCATCTTTGCATTTCTGTCTTATCACTTTTCTCTTTGCATTGCTAAATACATACATATTGGGTGGTATTATTGATTCCGCACGGAAAGGAAAACTAAGCGGAAAGAAATATCGATCGATATGTAAAATGTAATTATTCATTCGTGCGGCATGCCGCAATACTGTCTGTGTAGAGATGATACCGCAAAAAGGAAAAATACGGCAGCAACGGAATGAATAATTTCAAACTATGCTTCTGCTCAAAAAATTTCTTTCCGCAATCGCGAAACGGAATGAATAATTCGACCCATTGTTAAAATGAGCCGCAAAAACTCGCAGTGTTACATGTTATTAAAAACAAAAGATATTTTATTTGCCAGTTTTCAAACCAATTTTTCATAGTTAGAACATATGTACGTATGTATGTACATATATGCTTGCATTTCATTAATTTAGACATGGAAATCTTTCTTCAAGAATGCCAAAACTATTTTTAATGAATCGCAGTCTTTTTTTGGCAACGATTGAAATCCTCTTCAGCAGGGTTATCGGTATTTCGGCGTAATGGTTGTATTAACAAGTTTTTCAATTTATAAATTGAATTCATAAAAAACTTTTACGAAATGACGTCATCGGGCCACCGCATAGTGTTTTGAAATAAAACAATTATTTTAATGTCGAAAAATCTATGGATGGTCCTGCAAACGGTTAATTTTGTAACACCATGTATAGCTCCAACTCCACGGTACTAGCAAACATTTTCAAGTCAATTACAGCACACACAGCCTACAAAGCATCACTGCGCTGTGTATTATGCTCTCATTTTTCTCTATAAATATAATATGTGTATTATCTATATTATATGTCTCTAATTATATTTGAAATAAAATCAACTGGGATTTAATTTAAGTGAAAGCCCCCTTTAAATTTATGTTTTGTTGTCCCTAAAAATTATTTTGGTCTCTATGATTTCTTTTTATAAGCACGTTTAGCAAAAACTTTGCAACTTATTCAAAAACTTTGCAAATTCCACTTATCAATTTCAACTTATCAGTTATCAAAAATGTTTAGTTCTGAGGAGCATAAAGTTTTGCAAATTGACGAAAAATTGCACAAATGCAAAGTAAAAGATTAATAAGCAGTTTTGTAAAATAGGGCCCAGGATTATTTCAGTTTTTAAGTACATTCTGAACATATTGTAGCCTTTACCGCTTTCATTTTATGAACATTTTCGAAGAAAGCTAATAGGCCCTTATATTAAATACAAATTAAATACTTTTAAAATTATCATAAAGTTTCAGATAACTATTGTATTAAAAACTTTTCATATAAAAATGGAGAGAATCTAATATTTTTATTTATATTTTGGAATTTTTTTTTAGGAAACAACGCCAAACATTAAGAAAAATGGTTATTGATATTGTATTATCAACTGACATGTCCAAACATATGAGTCTTTTGGCTGATTTGAAAACTATGGTAGAAACGAAAAAGGTAGCAGGATCTGGTGTACTACTGCTGGACAATTACACAGATCGTATACAGGTATATAAATAATATTCGTTCTCCTTTATTTTTCAATACAAAAAAATATCATTAAATTGAATTTCGCAGGTTCTTGAAAATCTTGTCCATTGTGCCGATTTAAGTAATCCCACAAAACCATTGCCGCTATATAAACGTTGGGTTAGTTTGCTAATGGAGGAGTTCTTTTTGCAAGGCGACAAAGAACGTGAATCGGGCATGGATATCAGTCCAATGTGTGATCGTCATAATGCTACGATTGAAAAGTCGCAGGTCGGCTTTATTGATTATATTGTACATCCACTCTGGGAAACTTGGGCCGATTTGGTGCATCCAGATGCTCAAGATATATTAGATACGCTTGAAGAGAATAGAGACTATTATCAGAGTATGATACCACCATCACCACCACCATCACAGGCCGACGAACAACCAGCTAACGAGGATAAAATAAGGTTTCAGGTTAGTCCCCAACCACCAAGTAGTTAGTGTTGACAAGTAGTTGTAGCAAGCATTGTATTTGTATTTAGGTAACCCTTGAAGAGTCCGATCAAGAAAATTTAGCTGAATTGGAAGAAGCTGATGAAACAGCGGCCGAACGTGGTGATGATGATGTCGCCAACAGCTCCTTGACCAAAACGGGTGAAAATAAACCGTCGGGGAGTCAAAATCAATCTCATCACGCTGGAATGTGACGGAGAGTCGTGGGACTATGCCGAAAAATAACTGAAAAGGCGCAAAATTTTTTGCTAATACGTTAGTGACTTTAACAAAACAAAAAAAAAAAAAAACTTTAAAAAGCTTAAAAAAATAACAAATTTACTAGAAAATTATTCAAAAAAATATAAATAGAATTTAAAAACAAAAAAACATAAAACTAAACTACATATATAAAAAACCATACAACACACAACAATACAAACTCTTTACAAATTTCAACAACATTTTTAAGACAATGCTAATATAGCAACAAACAAACAAAATAGCTAATATTTTTATTTTTTTTTTTAATTTTATTTCACAACAAAAAACAAATAGATTTTTTTAAATGAAAAATTGCAAAAAAAATATTGTAAAAAGAAAAACAAAAAAGAAATACATTTTTATGACACCGACAAGTTGACAAAACAAACAAAAAATAACTTAAAAAAATATTAAAACTTAAAAAGGAATAATTGTTTAGGGAAATATCAAACAAATATAATTAATTGCAAAAAACATTTATTACAACTAAACATGAAAAGAGTAACTAAAAATAAACTCTTTTTCAAAATGCCACCCAATAACAAAAACAATTATTTTCTATTTCAAGATTTTATTTCAATTTTTTAATTTTTTTTATTAAATTTATAAACAAACACTAAACAAATGAATTATTTTTGATGGTTACACTAGTCAGCAAATATTGCAATACACAGCTTTAAGAAAAGGTTAAAATTCTAATACAAGCTTTTTAACTTATTTAAATTTCAAATTCATATTTATTGTGTTGTAAGAAATTTGTTGACTGGTGTTTTTATTTTAGTATTTAATTAAATTATTTTTCTAAATATTGACCTTTTTACTTCCAAAAACAAAAAACAACCATTTGGACGACATACTACTGTTATACTAACGGGACTTTTTAATACTTTAAACACAAATTATAGAAAAACTCAGTTGTTTAAAAGAAAAATTTTGTTAAAAAAGAATATTATGAAAATATAACAGTTCTTCTTCTTAAAGATTTTATTGTAAATTTTACTTTAATTACTTGATTAAATTGTAAGTTTTTCAGTTTTATTTTATTTACTATATAAACGTTTTTTTTTCAAAAAAATTATTTTAATATTAAAGTTTTTGCATGCCATTTTTATTTAGAAATAGTTGAAAAAAAAAAAACAAGGAAAACTAATGAACATTATCCCAGTAAAGAAATTTGTTTTTTGTTTGTTAATATTGTTTAATTAACTTGTATGCATTTTTGAGTTTATTTTATTTCTTTAACAAAAACAAAAACATTAGTATTTAAGTTTGAAAATAGACAGGTATACAGCAAACAAAAAAAAACAAATAAATTCAAAATAGTAAATTAGCATCAAAATAAAACACAGGAAATACTTATAAAATTTTCACATTGAAAGAAATTCAAGGAATACATATGAAATTTAATAAGAATACTTTAATTGTATGCCATATAAACTGTTATACATATACATACATACAAATTCGTATGTCTAATAAAACTATCTACATATATAACTAATATATGTTTAACTTTATAATCCAAATATTTTTTATTAACTGTTATACAATTCTATTTTGTATAGGTTTTGTTATTTTCTATAAATATGAGCAATTTAATTGCAATATATTCAAATTATAACTAAACTGTTATATGGCTAATATTCTCTAAACTAAACTAGAGATTGTAGTAAGGACTAATAACTGTTATATACCGAAAAAGTAATACTATAAAAACGTATAGATGGTGTCAAACATTGTATTGAAAATGTGATGAATTTCATTTGAATTCAATTGTGATTTTTTAAGTAGTTGTACAAATTTATGCAAAAGTTTGAAAATATAATAACACACAACAGAAGTAATAAATTCACACCAAACTTTTCGGTTTAAAAACGTTTCGTGTTTGCAATAGATGTCCATCACATAAATATATAAAAATAACATTCTCCAGTAAAATATTAATACATATATGTATAATCTATTCCAGAACTAGTTCCGTAGACAATTTCATACAACAGTGACTGTCAGCAAAACCTACCTAGAACGAATATTGTAGGGTTAGTCCGCAACTTGATTCAAAATTGAAAATATTTGAATTTGTTTGTAAAGTGCATTGATATACAAAAGAGTTTTCTTTTGAATCGAATAACAGTATAAACCATAATTCTCTATAGCTTATTGGCAGGCTAATTTTAATTTAATAATACAAAACTATTGAAAATTAAATATTTTAAAAATCAAATTAAATTCTTTCAATTTAATTTCTATTTGTCATATGGTCAGTATTTCAGTACCATAATAAAAGCATATATTAGTTCAAAATTTGTACTTGAAATTATTAAAAATACTACTTTAAATTTGATTTTAATTTTCAAATAGTTTAGCTTAATTTAGCTTTAAACACTATTTAACAGTTTTAAAGATTAATTTAACCAATCTTATAAGAAATATAACAATTTGCTTTAGAGCCTATTTAATTAGGCTCTTCATTGAACATGTTTTAAAAATTTCCTAGAAAATATCAAATATTAAAATATTTACAAACTGTTTCTATTATATATTTATATTAATTTATAAGTTTAGCGTTGTATAACAGTTATTTTTCTCAAAGTAGTATTTGTCACTTTTCAAGTTAAAACAGTGTTTGACAGTTTGAAAAGTTTTACTTAACCCGCTTAAACGAAGTTTACGAAGTTTCATTGTATATGTATAACAGTTTATGTTTTAAATTATAAGAAAATATCAAAATTTGTTTTTTATATAGATAGATTTTATATAATTATGTTTTCCTTACTTAAATTTCATATGTATAATATTTGAATTTATGAACACATACAAAACATAAATTTGTTAAAATATTTAACAAAAACAACTAATTATATAAACTAATTAAACCGTTGAACTCGAATTTAACAAACAAATTTTAATTATAAATAATTTAACATTTCACTTTTTTTTAATTTTAATATTTTCTTGGAATAAAACTATAAAAATATATTTCATTGAATGCTTCCTTCAACTCTCTACCATTACAAAAAACCAAAAAAGTAAAACATCACTAAGTCTTCTTTATTATAAACAAACAAACAAAAAATTACTAAAACTATATTAAAAAAGCACAATTTATTAAAACAAAAGAATAATATTAATAACTTTTTTATCTTAAATTCAATTTTTTTTAATAATTAAAACACCCTTCTTTTTTACCAACAATTTTACTTATACGACATTTAAACATAAAAACACAACTACATAAATAATTATTTTTAAATTTATATAATCTTTGCAAAACTTTTTTTTAACTAAAATGACAAATTATGGCCAAATAATATTATTATTATTACTGATTACAGTTTTCTTTATAAATTTTAAAGATTTTTAGCTTAATTTATTATTTTTTAACTTTATATACAAACATATATTAATTTTTATTATTTAAATTTAATTTATTAATTTTTTTAATTTGTTGACAGGGCAGGATCCCGCTCTTTTTATTTTTTAAATATATATAAAATATATAAAAAGAAAAACAAAAAAGAATAAAGAATAAATATTTTGCTGAAGCAAATACATACATATATTTATTGTATAATTAGTAAATACAAACAAAAACAACAACAACAAAAGCAAATTTTATGCAAAAACAACCTTGATGGTTAAAAAAATATCATTTAAAATAATATAAAGAACTATATAAACAATTAAATTAATAATAATAATAATAATATTAATAAAACAATTTAGCATTACATTACAAAAACAAAATAAATAAATAATAATAAATATTATGAAAAGAACAAGAAGAACATGTTAAACTAGTAGGTTATAAAAACAAGAAAAAACAACAACTATTATATACATAAAACATTTTATTGTAATATTATTATTAATTAATTAATTAATTAAGCTTAACCAAAATGAAAAAAATGCAACATTGAAAATGTTTGCTAAAAAATACTTTAGATTCTTTAAAACAAAACAAAACAAAAACAACAAGAAAACAAATGAAATTTAATTAAATAAAATAAAATAAAAACATTACCCTTAAAAACTTTGAGTGAAAATTATTTAAAATTTAAAATACAACTTTAAACTAAAAGAAAAACAAAAAAAACAAATAGTATGTCTTTTTTCTTCTACTTGTAATTCTGACAAATTAATTAAAAACAAATTAACAAACAAATGAATTTATAAATTTATTAATATTAATAATAATGATAATAGTAATAAATATATATATCTATAATAAATATATTTGAAATAAACAAAACTTAATTGCAGCTATATAAATTAATGTGTATTCTAATTAAAATTACAAATTAACAGGATAACGATGAAGTATATACATAACTATAACTGAAAAACGTATACATACGTACATACATACATACATACATACATACATACATATATTTATTGTATAATGCATCATATTGAATACTAATTAAATTAAAAGCATTATCAGTGAACCATGAAAAACTTTAATGAGAGATTTAAACATAAATTATAAACACAATTACGAAACTTTTCTTTTTAAATAGGAGGAATGGATTGTTAATTAACTACTTTCACATTATTTTGATTTAAAGTTTAAACATCTTCAGTTCGAGATTCGAGATGTTTCTTCATATTTATGCAAATGTAGACTTAATAGATAGTTTAGTGTTAGATGCAAATGGTCTTGCAAAATGTTAATTGCAAAACAAAACAAAAAACTCAACAACAAAATACAAAACATTTCAATTTTTAGCTTTTTTGCAATACACATTTTAATACACTTTTTTAATAAAAAGACAATAATAAAGAAAGTAAAAGAAAATTTAAAAACAAATAAAGAAAAAAAATAATTTGTTAAGATGTTGGTTGGTATATTATAGTTGTTGGCTCTTTAAATATACTCTATCTAGAGAGAAGGAAACTAACATTAAACTTACTTATAATATATTTCATGTATATAGGGAACCTGTCGTTTCAACGTGATAATGTCCTAGGAAGAGGCTTTTTAGAGTTATAGGTCATGTAATTAACTCAAAATCACATATTTTCATATTGTCATTTTTGCCACAATTGGACAAGTGACAAAAGAACTGACATAGCCTATTTTCACATGCTACGGTACTAATTTGTTGTAAACAATTGACACAAAATTTCTAGTTATTTTTAATTTGTCTTCAATAAAATTGTCTTGATGCAAAATTTCATTTCCTGAATATTTTTTCGCACAATCCTTCTACGTCTTTAAGATTTCATTTCTGGTTTAAATAAAATTTCCCATATAAAACCAAACAAAAAACTCTAACTTAAAATAGAACACAAAAAAAATAAGGATTTTGTGATTTAAAAATATTTAAAATTAATTATAAAACGTTGTGTGAAACATTGATGTGTTCTAATTCATTTTAACAAATTCTGTTAACTTCGTTTTATGGATCAAATCCATAAAACAATAAAGTGTTGGTGTAAACACTATATAAATAATTTAAAAAAAATGCAAAGAATTGTATGACAAAGATGTGCATAGTTCAAGTAGGAGTGAAACTATGAATGAATTCTTCACTAACATGATATTATTGGAGATCACTTTTTTATGCAAGAATTTAAATACATATACAATTAATAGAATCAATGCAAATTCGATGAAGCGACTTACTTTTTTTATGTGAATTGTGAAAAAGTGAAATACAAACTGAAGCGAAAAAAAGGTGAAAATTCTGAAATATGAAACAATTTTAAAGTAAAGTGAAAAATTTAAAACATTGCTAAGAATCTACTTGTTGCACATTTAATTTTTAAGGTAGAAATTTATAGTGAATTGGAATCTACTATTGCTTAAGAATTCGTGATAGAGACTTTGGCTTTGAGCTACTTAAAAATTTGTTTTACTGGATCGATATAAAATCATTATTATATCATTTGACATTGTTTGATCTTACAAAAGACATGTAAGATTAACTTAGTTTTTTTTAATTTTTTTGGCTTCCATGAATTTTTTAATTTCATTGTAATTTTGTTAATTTGTATCCCTCTCATTAAAGTATTTTCAAATCCTCTTGAGCAACCACTCGAATTAAGAAAAATAATGTTCTAACCAAAGTTAGTGATTTATTTATAAATACATACATACATATGTATGTTTTTGTGAGAAAGAATTTATTAAAAAACCAAATATGACTTATAAATATACATACATAATTATGGGATATTAGTTTTTGTATAGCAATAAAGTGAATTTAAAATTAAATAAATTTAAACAATTCCAACGATGACAATCGTTCGATCTTTGATAACTATTTTATTAAAAATTAAAATTCTCTGTTAAGGTTTTCATCTTTTCTAAATATTTTCATTATTAAAATAAAATTTTATATTTTCAATATTTTTAGATTTTTTTTTAATCAAAATCTTAATAATAAGTTTTATCATAAAGATGAGAAGGTAGCTGAAGGTTAATATCAAATTAATGACAGCTCAGAATGTTTTTTCTGATAGAAAATCTTGTGTATAACAGCATTTATTATTGAAAATTTTGTGCATAAATACATTTTCTATAGAAAATCATGTTTATAATATCACTTTTTATAGAAAATCTTGTTTATAACAACATTACATCTATAGAAAATCTTGTGTATAACAGCATTTTCTATAGAAAAACTTGTGTGTAACAAAATTTTCTATAGAAAATCTTGTATATAACAACATTTTCTATATAAAATCTTGTGTATAACAACTTTTTCTATAGAATATCTTCTGTATAACAGTATTTTTTTTATAGAAAACTTGTGTATAATATCATTTTCTATAGAAAAGATTTTCTATAAAAAATCGTGTCTGTAACTGTATTTTTTATAGAATATTTTGTGTAACTTTATTTACTATGGAAAAACTTGTGTATAACCGTATTTTGTTTAGAAAAACTTGTGTATAATATTATTTTTTATAAATAATCTTGTATTTTTCTATACAAAATCTTAAGTATATCAGCATTTTTTTTAGAAAATCGAGTATATATTATAAATATTAAAAATTTGCCGCAAAATAGTAACGATAAAAGCCATTTAAAATCACTTTTTGAATTTTTAAAAATTTCTCTAAGCTTTTTAT
This sequence comes from Bellardia pandia, assembly GCA_916048285.2. Classification (NCBI taxonomy): domain Eukaryota; kingdom Metazoa; phylum Arthropoda; class Insecta; order Diptera; family Calliphoridae; genus Bellardia; species Bellardia pandia. The sequence continues at coordinate 56,080,121 of OU696532.1, read as the reverse complement.
ATCACATTGAATATTTTTGTTTTAAATTAAGAGGCAACTAATAAGCAATCTTTTGAAGATACCTAAGTAGATGTCAAAATTAACTTATAAATGTTGGTTAGTATGTATAATAGAGAAAAACGAAAATAAATTTCCGCAATTAACAAATCCAATGAGCGTCTAAAAATCTGTAAATATTTATATTAAAAATAATAAATACGCTACAATGCCAAAAAAAAAAAAACGAAAAAAAATAAGAAATAAATAAAAACATAGGTAAAAATATTTGACATTTAAATTTAAAAACACATACAGTACATAATTACTTTAAAATTAAAACAAAACTAATGAAAAGGTTGATGAAATACACTACTTATAATGGAATTAGTTTACCAAAATGTAAAAAGAACTTTAATATTATGTATACAGTGACACACATATAAAGCAGAAGAAAGAAAAAAACAAAATCGAAAGTATTAAAGTACACTGTACAATAAAAGTATATACAAACATAAATATATAAACATATATATATTTAGCAAATAATAAAAAGAATTATTCTTATTAAAAGTGTAAATAACTTAGAAATTCAAGCAAAACATCTAATTAAAAACAAAATAAATGTAAATGTTATCATAAATAATTACTAAAAAGAAATAAAAGAGAAAATATTAAAGCAAATGTCTGTCTACAAACTGGTAAACATGCATACAATACACTAAAAATTGTAGTGATTTACAACAACTACAAAAACTCAAAAAATATTTGAAATTACAGTAAAACAAAAATATATAAAAAAAATAATAAACTGTGACGCTGGCGTTACATACATACAGTTTTTTAAATTCCATTTATTTAAACACTTTTTTATTTTCTTAATAAAACAATTTAAATACTTACCTATTGACTCATAGTTAAAGTGAGACTTACATGGTATTCTCATATATACTTCCTTATATTTTAATTCTATCTTAACCACATTCTTGCTAATTTATATAATTTATAGAACGCCTTAATGGATAAATTCTCAAATGAAATTAAATTGGTAAAATACACTTAAACACACTTCTATATATACAAAACATACATACATAAAATATATTTGTATTTAGTTAACTACAGTTTATTTAAGTTTATTTAACATTATATTGGTGGTGAAAAAAACAAAATGAAACATATTTAAAAACAAACAAAAAGATACCAAAGTAAATTATTAACAAATTTAGAAACCAAACAAAATATATCGTATAAATATATAGTATAAAACAACCAATAATAATGAGAAAAAGCAACAACAAATAATTTAATTATACATATTGAACTATAAATGGTAAAATGAAAACAAAAAAACAAAAGAATATTTGGCATAAAAAGTCTAAAAATAACTAAATAATAAAGAGAAGAAATTTTAAAAAAGTACTGAAAATTTTATTTACTTGTCTTCTTATTCGTTTTCGCAAGGTAACCGCTGTTACAGATAAATGGTTGTTTATTAAATCCTGTTAAAACTAATTAAAAGAAAAAGAAATTTGGCAGCACTGGCAATATGTGATATTAGCGCCATCTGTAGTTTGCATATAGCTCGTTTTAAAAATGACAAAATCAATGTGGCAACATTCCTTTAAAATCAATAGGCCATTTTGGAAAACGATCTGGTAACACTATGGAAATAATGATAATTTATTTTCTATGTTGCCACACGCTGCTTCGATTTTTTGAAATCTTAAACCACTTTGACCCATTCAGTAGATGGCGCTGTAAGTAATATATATAAGTGCTGTCAAGTTTATGTATGACTATACGATTTCTAACTTACTTATAGTTTAAATCCATACAAAGAAACAGGCAGAACCAAAACGCAAACATTTTAAACAAAATCATATTTTCATGTCATTTTTAATTTTTCTAGTGGCTATATTTACATGGAACACTTATGTATATGCAAATTTTTTATTACAATTAAACAGATCCGCCATCACCAATATGTACCTAAATATTTCGATCACAAGCAGTTCTTACTTGGATTATATATTATTAAACAATTAATTCAAATTAAAACTCACAAGCCTATTTAATAACAATTAACAGATAAGAGAAATACAAACACACTGATTGTATTCGTGTTGTCACTGTTTGTTACAAAGTTTGTGCGTAGTTGCCACTATTGCAATACAATTGGAATGCTGTCTAATTTCAATATCCGCTTTGAAAAATTACAAATAAAAACTGTTACTTTCTTTAAAAGTTCTGTATACAAAAAATCTTTTATTAAATGAAATACATATAAGAATTCATTAATTTTTAATACAAGATAAGAACATTTATATTTATACATACATTTATTTTATTTGTGTTAATTAAAAAAACTTATTTTAACATTTACGAATTATAGAGTATTATGTACAAAAAATAAAAAAAAATATTTTAAATAAATACTTAATAGCTATAAATGTTTTCAAACTAATTTACAATAAAAATAAAAACAATTGTAGAATAAATTACCACCTTTGAGCTATAAAATGGCGCAATATTTGAAAAAATATTTTTTCTTAAATAAAATTTAAATAACGCCAATAATTTTCTTAAATATCACATATCATTACATATGGCTTTTCCCTTTTACTGCTAAGCAGTATTATATGAAAAGCTCTTAAAAGATTTTAATCATTTTTAAATTAAAAATTAAATTAAGTAATGTTAAGGCAACTAAACATATAACTAAGGTTGTATTAATATTCTTCTTCTTAAAGCTGAAACAGAACGCACCATTCTTGCTTTGGGTGGTCTAAATGTGGGCAAATCTATAAATACCGGTTCATATTTAGGATCTTCCGGTTTTAAAGATCGGGCGTTTGTTAGCAATACATTCGTGTAGTAAGTAACTTCATTTTTCGATTCTTGAGCTTCTTGTTCGTTATTTTCCAGCTGTAGTGTCGCTAAAGTCAATGGTCGCATCAACTGAAAAATATTTCTCTGCTCTCTAGTTTCGGATGATTGCAAATCTGTTGTTTTCTTTTTAACAACAGATTTTGTTTGATTTTTTGTCATATTCGTATTTATAGCATCTTCGAATCTTGGTATGTAACGGGGTTTTCTAGTTTCACTTTTAACACTGTTCTCATTGGGCGCTAAATTGAAACCAAAAAATCGTGGTGCTTGCACAGATATCAGAGGTAATATTGTTTCTCTGGCATAACGTTCAGCTCTTTGCAAAAATTCCCCCAAGCGAAAGGGAAACAATTGAACTGTAATTGTTTGTTCATCTGTGTGAGCTTTAGGCCTGTCAGCTTTTGTTATAGTGGTTATTTTTATAATTTCAGGTTTATCCGGCTTTTCAACCACCACGGGATCAGTCAACTTTATGTCTTTGCCTTTTTTTATACGAGGTGTAGTAGCTTTCAGTAAAGGTTCTACGATTTCTTCGTTCAAGTTACGTCCACTATTTACATTTAAGCGTTTGTCATTTAATACCGGTTCGTATATTTCCTCTGGTTGTGATGAAAAACTACGACTAGTCTCAACTAGGTCTTTGTCTAATGAATTTCCTTCCAGTATAGGCTGCCAAGGTAAATCGTCCGAGTCGTCTAAGGGTAACGACTGATTTTCTTCCAATTTAAAACTTGTTCCCAAGTTAAGGAAATTTTTACGTTTCTTAATTGTTTCAATAGCATCTGACTCTGGCAAATTGACACTTTCTTGAGCCGTGGAATCGGGTACTTCAGTGGGTGTTTTACTTGTAAAGGCACCATATTCATCTTGGTTATCTAATTCACAATTTCCTGGTTGTAGTTTTATGCGAACTGGTGCCCCTGTAGATAATTTCGTATTAGTTTTGCATAACGAATAACTGCGTCCATAACTATCGGTAAGTATTACTTTATCGATATCCCAGTGAGGTAAACCTTTAGATAGCCAACCGCTATAGGGTTTATAATTAAGACTAAGTGTTGTAGGGAATCCTAGAGCTGGATGAGGCACTATGATTTTTGAGACAATATCACCAGCAAAGAATTCGGAGTCGTCCTTTCTGTAAAAACAATATAATATTAAGTTATTAAAGGGACCTTAAAAGTTGTATTTACAATTTAAAATATAAACGTAAATTTCAAACTGTATTGAACTTACTCTGATATTTTAAAAGTTTCATTTAGACCACCTTCACCCTCCAAAATAGCCTCCAAACGTCCAATTGTTCGAAGTGGCAAATCGTTAAATGAGTTAAAGATTTGTAGTTGGAATTGATGGGCACAAAATGGTTCTTCTTCACGAGTAACCAAATACAATTGACCTCTGCCCGAAGAGCGATCGGCATAATAACCCATGTTGCCACAGCGAGGAACACCTTCGGCCAAATCCTCATCATCTTGGGCACAGGGAAAACATTTTCCTTTTAAGAAATCATCATAGTTGGCACAAGGGAATGCCGGAAACAAACAGCGTGGAGCTACAGAATCTATAAAGAATTTATAAGCTCGACGGTGGTTACACAAAGAACGACCTTCTTCCTCTTCGGCAGTTTGGGCTGCTGTAAAATGAAAATTAATATAACAAATTATTTTTCAGTAGATTTTTAAATTATCTTAAAATAACTCAAACTTACACCATATAAAATCCGTAACAGCTCCTACAAATAAATTAGAACAACCATTTTGTACTCTACCGCCATTGGGATAAAAATCAACATCGCCCATAGGCTGCCAAGAACCCAAGCCTCCCAAAATTAAATTCTCTCCATTCGAATGTATAACATCCACAAATTCCGCATCACTATTATCTAAACGAACTTTAGGATGTTGAGCTTCAAAGAGAGGTCCAGCCGGATCTAAGCCGGTAATGCGAGATAAACCCGGCAATTCAGCACCCGCAAAACCCGAAACATGAGCACCCAAACTAAAGCCAATAATGTGCGTGCGTGACAAGTTAAGTCCCTTATATTCCTGTAAGTTTCTGATCAACATTGCCAACTGTTTGCCCACCAAACGTGTATTTGTAGCTGCTCTTACGTAGTTGGGAAATGTAGCACCATTTTCCCAATCCACACATATGACAATACAATCTTCCTAAAATTAAAAACAAATTTTTAACATTTTAAATATAAAGCTCTAATTATATTTCCTCCTAACTTACCACAGCCATAAGTGCCGTCTTCATTTCATAGATCCATACATGGGGACAGGCTGAACCGAAACCATGTACTATTATACGCACAGACATTTCATCAAAACCATCTAGATTGTCCAGAGTTATAGGAGCTTTTCGAAACGAAGTTTTTCTTGGTGGTAATGTGGTAGCTTGGTGACCTTCAGTGGTCACATCTTGCACTTCAGAATCATTTAGAGCTCTTTTCTTAATATAAGTTTTTGTGCTTTTAAATGTGTCTGTCATGTTGAGAAACGGCAATTCCATTAACGGTCGGTCAGATCTGTTTTTAGTCGAATAGAAAAAGAATTTGGTATTGATTTCTTCGGGAGGAGATGGTAGCATTTCCAGATAAGCAAATGGACCAGAATCTTCAAAGCAACCCAATTCGCCATAGCATACACGTTTGACGCCACGTTTAACTCTATGAAAATAACATTAATTAGAATTTCATTTTCTATATTATATACATAGATATAGGACAATAATGAATATAATAAACACTGCAGAATATATATATATATATACTTTATAGATCCGTAAGTGAACAAACTGAAATTTACATTATCAACATAGTGAATTTCATACAAATATTGTTGAAAATATAAAAAATTAATGTATACCTTGATGGCTTGACTCTTTGCCGATATAATTCATATTCTTTTATAGATTCTCTGACAGCTCGTACATATTCTGTATGATTTGCTGGACTATCGGCAAATTTTCGGTTCAGTGATTCTTCAGGTGTTAAAATATTTTCATTATTTTTAGAATCTTGTGTATCTGTAAAAAAATAGAAAAAATATTAGTTAGTTATACCAGAAATATGTATACACAAATAAATTAGTTAATCAAAATGTTTTATAAAATTTTAAGAATGTAGTACATAAATGAGAATTTTTCCTCTTGCGAGTACTATGTAAAAACTTTTTATAAAAATTTTCTTATTCGAAGATTTACGTTTTCCAAAGGAAAACTATGTAGAACATTTAACAGAGATATACAAATATAAATTTCAAATTCTTTTATATTTAACTAGAAGTAAATCTTCGAATAAGAAAATTTTTATAAAAAGTTTTTACATAGTACTCGCAAGAGGAAAAATTCTCATTTAGTTAAATTAAAAAGTTGAATATAAGAGGTTTGAAAATTAACACCAATAGACACAAAGAATGCTGACGAAGGCTTTAGCAGGCCAGAAAATGCATTACATTTTGCTAGTGTCTCTTTGTATATTTCTGTATGTTTTTGCATTTACGTTTTCCAAAGGAAAACTATGTAGAACATTTAACAGAGATATACAAATATAAATTTCAAATTCTTTTATATTTAACTAGAAGTAAATCTTCGAATAAGAAAATTTTTATAAAAAGTTTTTACATAGTACTCGCAAGAGGAAAAATTCTCATTTAGTTAAATTAAAAAGTTGAATATAAGAGGTTTGAAAATTAACACCAATAGACACAAAGAATGCTGACGAAGGCTTTAGCAGGCCAGAAAATGCATTACATTTTGCTAGTGTCTCTTTGTATATTTCTGTATGTTTTTGCATTTACGTTTTCCAAAGGAAAACTATGTAGAACATTTAACAGAGATATACAAATATAAATTTCAAATTCTTTTATATTTAACTAGAAGTAAATCTTCGAATAAGAAAATTTTTATAAAATGTAGTACATATTTCGTTAACGATACAAATCTATCAAGTACGTTTCAAATATTGTTTTGAAACTGTAATGCAGTTTTGTTTACTTACATACTTATTTGTTATGATTTATAATGAGACTTTTTATACCCTCCACCACCACAAGTGGCGAATAAGGTTATATATATATATGTATACGTTTGTCCCTCCGTGTGAAACATTGATAATATTCATCCGAGACCCAGCAAAGTATATAAATCATTGTTCCTTATGAAATTCTAAATCGATTGAGATATATCCGTCCGTCTGTAAAACAGTATCGCGTCCAAAATACACAACTAAACATCACAGAATTTCCGCAAAAATGTTTTGTATTTTGTCAGAAAGTTTGATATTGAAAATCAGCAACATAGGTATAATAGACCAAAGTTGCGGATCAAAATGTGAGACAATCTCCATAAAAATTTCATATTCTTCAACAATTCTTTGCTATTTTGTTTAAATATATTGTAGACTAGCGAACCCTGCACACTTTGTAGTGAAAAAAGAAAATAAAAAAATCAATTCGAATTCACTTAAATCAGTGATAAATTGCTTTTATTGTAATGCTCTGTGGTAAATAACATTTGTTGTTTTTCCATCTTCGATGTAAATATACAAAACCGATGGTTTGCCAACGCGCGAACAGGCTACATACAACTGTACATGTGAGAAAACTGGATACTCTAAATTCACTCCACATATTCCTAAGGATTGGCCTTGCGCCTTATTAATGGTAACCGCAAATGCAAGGCGAATAGGAAACTGAAGTCGTTTAAATCAGATGGAATCATTGGGATGCGTAGAATGAATACAATCTTCGCCTTTGAATTTTCCAAATTAAAATAGTAGCTTCAATTACATTAGCCATCAACCTTTTAATAGCAAGTCTTGTACCACTATACAAACGGGGTTGATTGATATTGCGAAGCATAAGTGGATAAGTGAATCCAACCTTCAATTGGGGATTATTCGGAGGCAATCCTGTAAGTCCAACGAATTCAAAAATTCTTCTAATTCACAACATGTTCTTCATTGATAACAGTATCCACAGACTTGTATAACACCAATTCGCCAAAAATCTTTGATTGTATAGCCATAAATAATTTAGTAACATCTTTGTTTTTTTGCCGCTAAAATTGCTCTGTCACTCAACCATTTGTCGTAGCATGTTTATTGTTGTGCTATGTTAATGCAAACACATTCAATCAATTTCTCTTTTGACTGTTTGTGTCGATCTAGGAATGACGGGTAATGTTTGCCTAAAATCGCCTGACTATAAAATCAACGCACCACCAAACAACTCTGAATTATCTCGGAGATCTTTCATTGTTCTCTCCATAGCTTTAACAGATTTCTTATTCGCCATAGTGCATGCATTCCAAATAATGATACCGCAACGTTTCAATAATTTTGCCGTTCCAGCTGCTGTCCGACCACCATCTAACAAAGTGGCTGCAATGCCAGAAGACGCCATTTGTGTAATAGTAATAAACAAGTAAGAAAGTATAGTCGGTCAAGCCCGACCATATAATACCCTACACCCAGTATATGTATAAAAAAGTTTTTCAGAAATGGGCGTTATATGGGAGATATAACCTATTGTAAACCGATCATCCAAAAATTTAGTGTCATGATGTCTGTGAATATAAGTATTATATGTGTTAAACTTTATCTCGATATAAATACATTAAAACGATTTATGGAGCTTAAAGTGAATTACGGAGAGGGTCTTATATGGGAGTTTCGATCATAATAAAATTGTACCGTATTTTTTTAGACATATGAAATATATTTTCGTTCAATATTATTCGGATATCAACATTTTTGAGAGAGTTATGCTCTTTAAAGTGATTTTCGAAAGTGGGCCTTGCATAATTATGGACCAATATGCACATAATTCGTAGATGTGATTTGGCTTTATTTACCACTGATTTGTGATGAAATTTTGTTTGGATACTTGCATAATTCAAATATTTATGGTCAGTAAATCCCAGTTTCGGGAGGACATTTGTATGGGGGCCAGGTAAAATAATGGACCGTTTTCCACCAGTTTCAATCCCATCCATCCTTGGGCCGAAAAAATATCACTTATCAAATTTTATCGAAATAGCTTCAAAATTGAGACATGTACTCTGCGTACATGGCTGTCCATGTAGACAGCCAGCCAGACGGACGGACGGACATCGTTAAATCGACTCAGAAAGTGATTGTGAGTCGCTCGGTATACTTTAAGGTGGGTGTTGGACTAATATTTATGGGCGTTACAAACATCAGTACAAATCCAATATACCCTCCCACCATAGTAGGGTATACAAATACTAAATTAACGAAATCGGTAAACCAGATAAATGTTTTTATACAAAATGTACAAAAATCAGTTACCGTACTATATTGGTTGAGAGCATTTAAGATTACTAGATCTTTTTTGAAGTAAGCCAACACTTTAGTAGTTTAGTTATGACCATTTAATTATTCTTATCATTATCTACTATAAAGTCATACATAAAAGTTATTAAAATTATTTTATAATATAAAAACCCCAAAATGGAAAACTTTTAATTTTTTATGGTTCATTAAAATAGTTACATACGTTTCAGATAAAAAATTTGCATGATTTACGCAATAATTTCCATAAAGTATTTAAATCTAATATAAACAAGTAATTAAAGACTAATGTTATTCTATAAAAAGTATTAAATTGTCAATTTGTATACAAATTCTAGTACTTTAAAATATAAATAGTTATTAAAACCCTACCACAGAGTACGAATAAATACTTCCTCTATTCGTTAAAACACACTTAAATAATAATAAAAAAACAATTAGTTTACCACAGCAATTAGTTTAAAGTGTTAAAGTCATAAAAAAATTGAAAAGAAAAACAAAGATCACTTTAAATTTAATATGAAATTTAACACCTATTCGAAAGTACGTACGTATGTATTTAGATGTTGATATATGGCCCGGCTGATTGTTTAATTTCTGCCTGACACACGATCAATCAATAAGAAGTTTCGTTTGTTGCGCGGAAACTAATTAACACATGTTGACGATTAGATAATCTGGCTGTAAAATAATATTACATGCAGTCAGTTGTTTGAAATAATGAATTCGTTTCAAAATTTCAGCACGAATTAAAAAAAAATTATAATGCTATATTCGGCTATGCCGAATCTTTAACACCCTCCACCTAAACGTAATAAGAAATACAGAAACTACACTGGACTAGAATATCCTAATTCAGTGTTTTCTTTTCAGTCTTAAGCCTAGTACTCTGTACAAATTTGGGAAAAATGTTGAGCTACATTAATTATTTCATACCGAAAATTTGACGTTTTGTAAACAAAACACATATGTTTTGCTTTTTTATGAATTTAAATCGAAAATAAATAAAAGTTAAAATATTTCAAAATCTGCGTTGAATCGAAATCGTTAAATAAAAATGAATAAACAAATATTACTGGCCGCTTGTGCAGCAGCACAACAAGTAATAGATATTGTTGTTGCAACAGAAGAGCTTTTGGGTGACAGTCAACTGTTATTGAAAATTCCACGTGAAACAAACAATTGTCACTTTATTTATTTCGGTGTGAAAAAACAATGTTGCCAGATATATTTCATATGTTCTTCACAAATTGAACATAGTACTACTTCTGCAACATTTTTTCATGAAAATTTCATGTGATTTTTTTTAACATGTATTTTGACAGCATTCCACTTGAAATTTTGAACAGAATACTAGGCTTTAGTGCAAATTTTATTAGTATTTTAAATATTGTTTTTGCTTTAAATGTTTTTAAATTTTATCTAATTTTGACCATTTCTAATTTCTATAATTTACAGTCTGTTTGATATTCATAGTAATCTTGGGTGTATTTTAACAATTTATAAAATTAAAAGAACATTTTTCCATATTCTCAACAAGTTAAGAAACAGAGTATAAAAAGGGTAAGATATAAGGTGAGGCTTTTTTGTTTGAATTTGATCTCAATAACATTCGTCGAAGTTCTATTCCTAGCATAAAGTACCTTTATATTTAAAGAAAATAATAATAATAAAAGTTTTTAAATTTGTTTTGGATGAAAAATTTCTTTTTTGTGAAGGTTTACTTATTTCTGTTGGATTCATTCACTGGAAAATCTGATCGATTTCTATCGCAACAAAGTTTGTCATAGGTGCCACACTATTACACAAAAAAGATGCAAAAACATACATATGTTTTTGCTAATGTAAACAAACTCAGTTTTCCGTTTAAATTAATATTTGTGTTCAATTACTACTCACCTTAATACATGTTATTCATTGTATTTTGTTGTTATATGTGAATATAATAAATTGTTTAAACCAAGGTGAATTTAAATACTAGGTGATAGCGTAGCGCCAGCTGATTATTCATGGTGAATTTGAAAATGCCAAAAAGTTATATAAAAAAAAAACTTTTTGACAGTGACGAAAGTTTTTCATATAGAAAAATGCCTGTTGTTCTTGCCTTGTTGTAATTGTTGTAGCAATGCGGTCACCTGGTATTTAATTTCACCATGGTTTAAACTATACAAACAATTAAAAAACGTTAAACGTCTGTCCTTTAAATTATAATTTGTAATTTAAATCTGTGAAGCCGACATTGTTGTTATGTTATTGTCAATATATCATTACTTTAAAATTACAAGCAATGACTTCAATAACTTACTGATATTTAGAACTCACAAAAGATATTATCTTAATTTAAGTCAATAAAGCGATATCTATTATTTAATGTTTAAAGATTATTTCACGTAAATGATGACCACGGCTACGCCTCAAATTGTCCATACACTTCGTCCAATTTTGACATACTCTCAATATATCGGCTGGTATTTCACGATTAAATTCTTTAATATTAGCTTCCAATAAGGTTTCACAAAGCCCCACAAAAAAGTTTTAAATCCCACGATTAAGGCGGCTAATGAACGTGAATATAACTATTCACCGAACTCACCTCTCAATTGTGCCATTGTTTCGTGTGCTGTTTGGCAACTTTTTGTTGAAACCACATGTGATCTAAGTCCAGTTTTTTCATTTTGGGCAAACAAATTTTGATAATGAAATTCAATAATCTGCAAGCGTTGCTCGAATCGACTTATAAGATTCATCGTTAAATTATAGACCAAACTGAACATGATTATTAGTAACATGTTACACAAATCTTGCTAAAAAATCACCCTAAGTCATTATACGACTACTTCTAAGTAATGCAGACTGTATTTAGTAGTCATTGGAAAGTAAGTTATTGCAAGTCATTACCAAGCTTTTACTTTTTATTTTAATTTTGCTGAATTTAGTATTTAAAGCGAACTTACCGGAATTTTTATTTACATAAATACATATATAATTTTTGAAATATATGATATGAAAAACTTTTATAATGAAAAAGGACATATTTTCTGTGTGTCGGTGCGATACAGGTAATTCTCATCCGACTTGACTGAAATTGTCAAAGTTAAAGGTTTTTTATGGCAAATGTCACAATATTTCGATTCGGAAAAAGTAAAAACCTGGCAAATATAATTTACAAAAATTCCAACTGATATTAAAGAATAAATTCTTTCAAAACTCTGCTTGAATATTTCGTAATGCAATGTCCAATTCGTAGCAGTAGCTGAATGAATCAGTTTGTATTTTTTTAAATGTCCCCCACCCAAAAGTGATTTCTTTTATATAGTTATCTTTAATGTTCATTTGTTCATACTTATATTAAATACAATAAAAAAAAAACAAATAAAAAAGAAATGAAGGTAAACAGACGCCTCGTAACAGACTTGTTCGTTGATTGTTTACAGTGACAAAACGTTCCATGTTACATCATTATTTGTTTTTATATTATTTAATAAACCGAAGTAGCTTAAAGTAAATTTTAAAGTGCACACACTTCAGGTAAACATAATCATGTATTGTTAAATCTATGACCACTATTTGTTAATTTAATTTGCTATTAGATTTTTGTATAAAAAAGTCGTGTTTACTCGTATTTGTTATTTTTGGTAAGTTATTACGACATAATTCATGGTTAACAGAATGTGTTAATAAGTTGCCATTAATTGTATTTATGAGTATTTGAAAAATATTTTTACTTAAATTGTACTAAAACGATGAGGACTATATATTATGTATTATTTTTGACCATAGCAAAAATTATAATTGAAGTAGCAATAATTATGGCTATCAAATTATAAATTTTTATGAATAAAGGAATTCAGTATCAAGTACAAATGTGAGTGTCAAATTACAAAATAATAGTTGCAATTAATTCTTAATTCTGCTAATTAAAAATTGAATTTTTTGCCCTTTAATTAAATATGTTTGTCATTCCTATTACACAGCAAATTTCCTTCAAATATTTGGTATTGAAAATGAGCAAACTTAAAAACTTAAGCCATGTGTATTATTTGGATTATAATTTGTTCGAACTTAATACTACTCGTATACAGATTTTGTTCCCAATAACAATCAAGCCATTTGAAATTTACCACTGATGCTTTATCTAGATTTAGTATTAGAAAATATTCAATAAACCAAATCGGGTGAACCAAAAACATCTTTTTATAGTTAATGCATGAAAATCGGTGCCCGGGACGAATATTTTGATGAAAAATAATTTCTTTTTTTTTTTTTTTTTGATAAGAAAACATTATTTAATGAAAAATGATTAATGAATGATCTCGGATTTTCATCATTTAGAGAGAGAACTATTTCAACACAAAAATATATCGCTATCTGCCACCTATTCCCTTGATTAAGCAGAAGCTATCCACCACCTTTTAGCTGGTGAAAACCTCTAATCCATCGTGGCATTTTTTACCAGCCACTTAAAACTATGTAAATATGATCTGAATGCCATTGTCCCATATACTTGACCTAGCTCTAATTGAATAGTGACCTATGAGAACTTTTATTATTTGTTGTCTTTAACATAGCAGTTTCTTAAACTTTCTTGATGGCGTTGGCCGACCTCTTTAAGTAAACCGTATTACTTTTAATTTCAAAATAAAAGCGGCAAATAGTTTGAAAAAGAAAATATTACGAGTCTTTATTTATTGAAATGTACACAAAAACAATTTAAGTAAACACACTGGCTTTTTACTTTTCTTTTAACACACACTTTAATTACAGTTTGAGAACGCTTTGGTGTTTACTCAACGATGACTCACAAAAACTCATAAACTATAAGTGGCCCTGTTTGTTCCATTTATACGCTAGCGCTATATTCGGCGTCTAGAGAAGACAATCGAAAGTTCCTTTCATGGCCGTTAAAACTTACTGTTGCCATACCGCACAACTTTTTTTTGTACATACATATATAGAAATGTTAATTGTTAACATACATAGAATATGTTAATAAACATGCTGTTGATACCAGCCGTTATAAACCGTTAAATTTAAATTGACATATAATTTCGTAACAATACTTTATTGCGCTCTATGAGTGGCTGAAACAGTTACAATTACAAGTATAGTAAGTTTTTTCAAATCCATTACAAAATAGCCTTATAAAATTTATTAAGATTAGAGATGCCCAATTAATCAAATTCATCAGAAATTGGATTAATGAATTATTCGATTACTGTATTTGCCAGACGATAAGACGCACCCCAAAATTGTATCTATACATTTTTAGAAATAAGTAAGGTTTGGACGATAAGACGAATCGGACCATAAGACGCACCCTGATTTTAGGTCAAATTTTCAGAGTAAAAAAGTGCGTCTTATCGTCCGGCAAATACGGTAATTGAACAATATGATTATTCATATTCATGATTATTCATGAAAGTTAATGAATACATAATAAGTCAAAAATTAAAATAATTTGAATTTTGTATAACTTTCGTTTTTTTATATTTGTTTATCTTAAGCTTTTAATGTAATGTTTTTAAATCAAAATATGCATTTTTGAAAAATCAAAGTTTAAATTAATTGCCTAATTATAGTTTTTGTTAATCATAAATGTTGATTAATCATTATATTGATTATTCAGAATATGTATATGTTTATTTCAGATCGCAGATGCCTAATTAAGATATAAAATAAGGTTAATGAAATTTGTTTGCAGTTCACTTTAAAAATTATTAAAAACAAATTAAATGAAGGAAAAATATTTTCATTCAATGATTTGAATTGAATGAATTTTATTATGTATGAATTAATATCATTACGAATGAATTTTATTGGAAATAAAGCATCTGCTTATTTTTCTTAAGGTAAAAAGACTTTCTAACAAATTTCAAGTAAAAATGTCCTCATGTATGCAAAAATTAATTAATTTCCAATTATATTCTATTAAATTTCTAAAACTGTTTACGGTTGTTTTCTACTCATTAAATGCAAGATTAACACAAATTTCTCTGCAAAGTATTATCATCTATCGACATCAATAATTCTAAATTATAATTTCAATTGTTTTTCTATGCGTATTATATGTATATGCGGTGTAATTCTATATGAAATAAATTAATATGGTCATTTCTTAATACTCACCGATTGACTGCAATAATGATGGCGATGGCGATGACGATGTTAATAATGACAGCAAACAGAATATTGGCAGCAAAAAATTCATAGACTGCTGCATTTTGTTTATAAATCGCGTTGATTAAGGCCAGTAAAACGAGAGTAATTTTGTTTATATTTTCTACTTTTTTGTTTTCTTTTTTAAAGTGGTTTAAGATTAAGTGTTATGACACATACGAATATAATAATATATGTATGTATCTATGTAGCTTTAGTTAAAAGAGAAACAAAAAAAGGAAATTTTTCAACACCACCTATAGCACACGAATGAATATTGATTAATGGACATGTGGTAAACATGGAAAATGATGAAAAACACAAAATTTATTTTCTTCACTTAAAAACGCTTATTGAAATTATAAGCCTGTATTTTTTATTTATTTATTTTCGCCAACACTTTCACTGGTAAATTTATTTATATTTTATTTGTAAACATACATACTCGTATGTATTAATACATATTTTAAAAATGTAAGTGTAGTGTGTATTGTACATATATTAGAGATTTCTGTTAAAGATGCTTAACTCAAAGGGTTTCAATTGATTTGCTGTTGGCACTTGTTTATTTCTTTGACTTTACCTTTTAAACAAATATGTATGTATGTTTAATAGCTTTTGTTGTTTTTTTAGTTGTACTTTTCAACACATGTCATACACTCGTTTGCTGAATTGAGAGAGTTTATTGTTGTTTTTGTTGCGTTCAATCGCGACACTTTTCTGAACATTTTCAACGGAGCTCTGTTGTTTTTTTATTTTTTACGACTTAACCGTTATGATTTTCATTATCAACTGATTTCAGTGAATCACTAGAAATGACCAACTAGCATGCGCGCACTCCAACAACTCTTTTTTACGATTATGATTTAAACATGAAAAAAATACACTTTCACGTTTAACTACTCAAAATGTTGAAAACGATTATATACATATGTATGTAGGTTTGGCGCTCTTTCTCTTGTTATCAGTGGCAACAAAAAGTGCCTAAAATTGTTTTATTATTTAAAGCTAAGTTGACAATGCGTCGGCGTTGTATGTTAAGTAGTTGTATGGATAGACGTTTTTTATTTTGTTTTATTGTTTTGCTAGCAAAAAATTTTTAAAGATTGTATTAGCCGAAAGCATGTATTGTTGGGATTTTGCTTGTTTTTTATTTTTATTATTTATGTAAAAGACACACACAGGCTTTCACTCATTCGCACAGCTTTATTTTAACTACTTACTATTTTTGCAAACACACAAAATTTTACCAACAAAACATAACACTTTTCAGCAGTTGGCGTATTTATTATTTTATTTTTTGTTTTGTTATTTCCTTTATGTCATAAATTTTAGTTTGAGTTTGTTTATACTTAATTATAAACAAGTCACTCTAATATTAGTGACGAAACAGTTGGCAAAAGTCGTCCATCCATATCATGCGTCTTGTCTCTCGAGCAGCGACAACATCAAACGGCAAGCAACTGAATGAATGAAAAATCTATTTGATATATGACGACTGGCTTGTTAACTTGGCATTAATTTGAGAATTCGGTCAAAAATGTTATTCAAACAATGTATCTAGTTTGAATTTACAGTTTGCAAAACGTGCTCGAGATTTCAATTTTCCTTTACTATCTGCAAAGATACAAACATATAAAACCACTATATAAATAAATATCATATTTTATCACGATTTTTTCTTTAAATATACAATTTAATCAAGATCATATGCATTATAAATAATTTTTAAATTTTTATTATGGTTTATTAAAATACACATTTTTATTTTTACGAGCTTTAACAATAATAGATGTTTATGTTTAGCAAACAAATTTGAGTTGGTATGTCAGCTGGCAATGCAACGAACATAAAGATTTTTATTATGTAAGCCAAGTTTCGTTTCTAATCTTTTTTTTAAATATTCGAGTACAAAAGAAATATGTATGTATTAGGGTGGGGCGTTTTTGTATGGGAAAAAATAAAAGTTAATTAATAAAGTTCTAATAGTAATATTTGCTGTCTTAGACTTAAAAAGGTAATACTTGCAAAAAATATTCAATTAGGCGATATCTTTAGCGCGCGCATGCGTCTTAAAATTTTTGGAATTTTCATAAAAACACTTTTCATTTAGACTTCAATATTTTAAATATTTTATTATTTTGTTACTAAAAATTAATACATTTACATAACACACTGCATAGACTCTACAACAACTGCTATAATATTACATTTATTTATATATGTATGTAGTTGGTACAAAATCCAAAAATTCATTTTTCTTCACTGATACAAATCAAACTGTGTCGACCTTTGCAAATAATTTTTTATTTAGACTCAGCTAAAACAAATTGGTTTTTTAATATTATCCATTTAAATTTACACCTCTTTTCTTAACTCCATATAGAATTTACTAAGCGGAAATATATGATTATATTTGATTAAAATAGTCTTGTATTACAAATCAATATAATCATCAGCTTGATCAACGTGTCTCTAGGCATGCAAAGTTTATCATTTAATTTAAACATAAATATAAACTAAAACTTGATGATGACATTCATCAGACACGTTAATCCATTGAGTTATTAAATTTAAGACAATAAATGCTTTTATTGCTGTCATTCCCAATAATAAATACACTAACCAAATAAGCTTATGAATGTAATGGGAAAGATTTAAATGCAATAGTTCCAATTTCGGTGGAATTTTATTAGTTATATATACTATATATGTATACAGACATACATATATATACTATATATGTATACAGACATACATATTTTTTAGAAAACTGTTTGTAATTTTTAGAATTGTATACAAAAGTTTACATTTTAAATTCATTTTATTATTGATTTAAATCAATTATTATACACTGCCTGCCACTTGATTAAGGAACCACATTTTTTAACTTTAATTAAGTATATCTCCTAAACTAAAGTTCAGAACCAAATTCTAAGGTGTTGGGCTTTAGTTTCCTGAAGAAAAAATATACATATTTTATTATACTGAAAGTATGCATTTATTTAAAGACATGTATTTCTGTGGTACTATTTCGTGTGTCACTTGAATAAGGAATTCTTTTAATAGTAATCAGAAAAGCTATGATTTGAATTTCTTTCAATATAAACGGCTAGAGAATTTTAATTTGATAGTTTTTAAATAGTTTTAATTCAAATTGGGACGTGGTAAGGCTCTTAATAACTATGAAAAATAAAAAATTTTGATTTTGAAATCTCAAAGTCAGAATCTGGTCCAAATCGCCAAAAACATTAATAGAGGAAAGATAGAAAATGTTTAACAGAGTTTATAGGCTTAATCGAAGATAAAATATATTTTTCTCATACACAAAAACTTAACTATATCGCAACAGGAAACATCCGTCACTCATTGATAATTTAAATATAAAACATTTCCTAGGGATCTTTCAAACTGAATTTTACTACAGTGATCCAGCATGTTCAGAGAAAATCCCAAAATCAATTTGCTCAAGTGGACAACTTTTTTATTGTGCAGGTATATTCAGATTAAACTTATTAGAACTTGACGCATGTGTTACCTTATGTTATAAATGTACAAGGAGCTATCGTACCACTCCTCTACAGTCTTTCTTTATTTTTAATTATTTATCAAATTAAAGCAAATATTTTTATGTGTTATATTATTTTCATAAAATTGTTCGTTATTCGAAAATGAAAAGTTTTCGTATAATTATTCGTTAGAGATTGTTCGATTATTCGAACGATCATTATTAAAATGCATATCCATTAACTAAACTAACATAAAATATAACATCATAATTTGCAAATACTATTTATATGATTGTACATCCCAAAAGAAGTGCTACCTTAATATGATTGTTCCCGGCCATATTTTTATTTCACCTCAACCATAATATGGTTAAGTAAAAA
The DNA here is from genome assembly GCA_916048285.2 of Bellardia pandia. NCBI lineage: Eukaryota > Metazoa > Arthropoda > Insecta > Diptera > Calliphoridae > Bellardia > Bellardia pandia. Next base: position 56,060,885 of record OU696532.1, on the reverse strand, counting down.
CTTAGTCGTATTATGATTCAAGCTCAATCATAATTTGATTATTTTTACACCTATGACATTACTATATTATGTTTGTAGCCACATGACTATTATGGAGCTTTTAATTTAATGTCATGATTTTAAAATGAACAATATTTTTTATAGCGGGTGTTTTTTTGAGAGGTATAGAACTTCGAATTGAAATAAAACACAAGAAAATCGTTTTAATGACCATCAATTTGGCTTTATTGGAAGGATAATTTTATGCCATTAATGTTTAAATATGATTTCAGGCATGTGGCCGCTGCGGCTGGCTCGAATAAAGCCAATTCTACAGGTCCAATTTTCAACCACTTTTTCGAGCATATGGGGCCGTATGTCGGCAATAACGCCACGAATGTTGGCTTCCAATTCCCCTAACGTTTCTGGTTTGTTGGCGTAGACGAGCGACTTCACATATCCCCAAAGAAAATAATCCAATGGTGTCAAATCACACGATCTTGGTGGCCAATTGACAGGTCCATTCCGCGAAATTATGCGCTCATCGAATGTATCCTTCAATAAATCGATTGTGGCGTGCGCTGTGTGGCATGTAGCGCCGTCTTGTTGGAACCACAACTCATCCACATTCATGCCATCCAATTCGGGAACAAAATATTCGGTTATCATGGCTCTATACCGGTCACGGTGGCGAATCGATTCATACGGGTCCTCTTCAACACTTTGCTCTACAGCGGCAATTGTTTCTTCGGTGCGCACTGTTCGACGTCTCTGCGGATGCGTATTATCACATAGAGTAAACGTAGTGCGAAAACGATCCATGGTTAACCGAATTAATTGCTCTGATGGACGATTATGTCGACCATAAAATGGACGGAGCTTGCGGTAAACTGAACCGTTATTTTCGAAATAAATTTGCACGATTTGCAAGCGTTGTTCTTTTGTCAACCTGTTCATGATGAAATGGCAAACCAAAATGAACATAAATGACATTAGAGTTGCCAGATTTGACCACAAAATGCCAGTTTTGTCTCTTTTTGAAAAACAAACCTGTAAAAAAACACCCTATAGTTAACATAATTAATGTAGATAAGAAGTAATTATTGCAATATAATGTATTTAATCATAACCATAAAGTCGTTTGCGATGGTGCTATTCTCTGTTGAGAAAAAACACAATTAAAAAACAAACAAGAGTCTGCATAAGAAAATGATTTAAATTTATTTTGAAAAACAATACAGATTTTAAATATTTCAATTTATACTCTTCCATTGTCAGTTTTATGCAAACATATTTATAATTACAAATTTAATTTATACTCTTTGTGAAAGCTATTTTATTCCTATTGCTTAAAAATGGGTTAATTAATTGTAGTTATTAATGTTGTTGAAGTTTCTCACGAATTTTTGAAATCTATAAAACAAATCTGGCATATATGTAAATAAATTGCTAATTTTTTGTTTTATTTATTATTTTTATTTATTTTGTTTTGGCCAAAAGCCAATGAAGTTTACAGCTCTCTTTGCAACTACACATTAAGTTCAATAACCTTTAGAAAGAAGATGCAATAACTTCATTATTATCTAAATACTGTGCACAGTCAGTCGTACACATTATCAAACATGTAACAGTCATCATTATCATCATAAAAAATATGACATACTTATAACGGTTCAGTTCATGATAACTAGAGATGTTTTGTATGCAGTGGCAGTACATAGTTTTAATTTATATTTTAACAATGCGCACGAATAAAATAAACGTGTGTGTTTGAGTGTGTAGAATACATAACAAATGCATTAAAGACAAAACTAACTGTACCTTTAATAAGTTTATAAGAAATTTAAATTTTCAAAAAAGTTGAAAAAGAGACCTAAATAAATAATAATTAATATGCAACACACACTGTTTACACAAAGACAATAACAGTATTTTCAAATAACAAGTGCAATGCAAGTACGAGTATGTTGAAAAAGGTTTCTGATACTGAACAACATTATCTTCAAGCACACACACAGTGTGTGAAAATAGTATCTAAGTATTTAATCATAGACTCTTAACAGCTAAAATAGCTTAAGCAACAATATATTAGATGTTTGTCTTTGGATGGAAATCATTTACAATATCTTTAAAAATTTCACAAAACTCTTATAAATATTGGAGAATAATTGTTGTTTAAGAAGGCAGAGTTGGAGTAACTACTTATCTATAAAGTTTGTTATTATGTACCTAAGGCTTTTGTGCTGTTAGGGTTCGATGTTATGGATAATTTAAAAAGGCATTCTGCAAATTATTTTTTATATCCTACACCCGAAATAAGAAATTTTCATGACCTAATATAATATACTATATACCTACTTCCTTGATACTTGATGGAATTCAAGTTGATTGCTATATGTACGTCTGTGTGAAACACTGTCACATCCAAAATAAACAACTAAACATAACTGAATTTCCAAAAACAATATTTATCATTTAATCACAAAGTTTGTTATTGAAAATGAACAAAAACTGTATAGTAGAGCCACTGTTATGTACGAAAATGGGAGACAACCTTCAACAAATTGCATATTATTTGATATAATTAGTCATAGCTCCCATATAAGGACTACAAAGGACATTAACATTACTCGTATATAACATAATTATAAAATTATACATATACATATATATATATATATATATATATATATATATATATATATATATACAGTTAGGGAGTTAAGTTTTCATACATCCCCAAAATTTCATATTTTAAACCAAAAAATTCAATTCTATTTTACTCTTCCAAAGCAAAAAAAAAAAGTTATTTTCTTTAAAAATAACGGTAAATATGAAAAAAAAAACATGAAATAAATAGAGACAAAAGTGTGCATTCAATAAATTCTCTTCTGCTTTATTTATAATTTAAAAAGAGTTGCAGTTCAAATACCATTAGTTTTTTGCAGTTCAAGTAGTTTAGGGGACTGCTGAGTTACTTTTTAGCAGTTTGTCCGTCAAATAAATTGTAAGTAATTTAACAAGTAATTTAACGCGTAAAGAAGTTAGGTAGTGTCGATGTAAAAAATCTTGTTATCCAAGAACACGAAAAAGGAAAATCTTACCGAGCAATCAGTAAACCTTTTTACAAACCTTTTGTTACGGTTCAGTGCATTATAAAATAAGTTCAAAAACTATGGCTCTGTAGAAAACAAGCCAAGATCAGGACGCCCAAAGAAACTCTTCAGGCGAGATGTCAGTCTTATTTTAAGAGACGTGCCAAAAAATCCTAGAATTTCAGCGCCAAAATGAATCGAAAATTCTACGGAAGAACTATCCAAAAGGCATTACGGGATCAAGGGTATGCAAGGCGAATTCCCGCATAAAACCCTTGATATCTGAAAAGAAAATAAGACTTCGGCTGGACTTTCCAAAAGGACATTTAAATAAAGACATTGATTTTTGGAAACGAGTTTTATTTACTGATTATGCGTATAGTAATGAAAATAGAATTGAATTTTTTGATTTAAATTTTTTTAATACTCTTTAATTGACGAAAATATGAAATGTTGGGTATGTATGACGACTTAAGACCCTAACTGTATATATTTTAAAAATATCGCTACCGACACAAAACTTTACACAGATAATTTATATATGTATATTCAATAATCAAGCTACTAGACTATGTCAATATCGGTCTATATTTGACCCACACAAGATCTACTTAAAAATATTGCAATTCTACATGATATATTCTTATATATTGGATGTATAATTTAAACATACATACGTATATTTTGAACGCGATTTGTATCTTTAATAATTTCAAATATGTCAATTTGAAGAGTACATGGCTGCCATCATAGCTCACTTAAGGTACGGTTACACGTGGCAAATATTTGACGAAAATGACGTAACCACTAAATAAAAGTTGTTTGAATTCTTGTTTTTTATTAAAAAAAAAACTTTATTTCACAAAGAAAAAATTACAATAGAAGTTAAGTTTTATATTATTTGGTGTTGTTTGTTTTTACAAAACACTCATAAGATTAAACATTGTCAAAAAAATTTCTACATAAAATATTGGTTACGCTTTTTTTAATAAATATTTGCCATATGAAAAAATAAGCCTAAAATTCAAATTTACACTCCATTCAATATTAAACTTTTCTACATTAAACTAATCGGTTAAATTTTTAAATTGTGCACATTTTTTATAATAAACAGAAAAATTCTGTAAATAATGATAAGAATCGGTAATTACATTAATTACAAATGATAAAAATTAGATAAAACATTTGAAATAAACTATTTTGTGCGTAAACTTGTCTTTCAAACAATACTCGTATATAACATAATTATAAAATTTTCTCTAAGCCTGAATAAGATGTTATTATATTATTTATTAGTCTGTACACCAGTGTATTTTCTGTAATTGTAATGATAATTAGAATTCAGTACAACCAAATGTAGCATTGTAACTTCTTTTTTTTTTGTTTCTTAGATTCTTTTAAAATATTAAATTTATGTAAAAAGTTTTTGTTTGTCGAAATACTTTGCTCACACACTGTCAATGCATATACATACATACATATGTACAATATTTGTTTGCTGACTTAAATAAATTAAATTATTTCAATTAATATTGTATAAACTTATGTATGTAAGTATGTTGTATGCTTAATATTTATGTAACCCAAATTTTCCAAATAGGCTTATGTGGCTTATAGTGCATTGTATATTGTTAGTTGTTTGTTTTTTAATTTTTTTACTCAAATTTGTAGTATGTATTATAAAAACCATGGAAGTATAAAATTTTAAAAACTTCCTTAATTTAATTTGAACTACTTTTATGTTTGCTTTTGTACAACTTCCTCTCTTGCCACTACTTAAAATGTTGCTTGCAAAAAGAAGTAAGTAAAAGTATTGAAGCGTTTAAAAACCTAAAATACCAAGAGCAAAATTACAAACACTTGAGTAAATTTCATTGCAGCTATTAATTAATTTCTGCTTAATTGCAAAAACACCATTAAACCGTTACGGTTTTCTTTCTCATGTTTTGTTTAACAAAATGTGGTAAAAACATTGAATTTTATTTGCTTTTGTTTATTGTTGTAAAAATATTTCATGACACTTGAATTGGCGATCAAAAGAGCCAAATTGAACCAAACTTAAAAATTAATACTAAAAACAAATTATAAATTCGTTTAAGGTTTTCTTAAAAAGAAAAACAAAAACAAACTGAAAAGCCACAACAACAAAAACGCAAAATGTGAATGTGTTTTCCCCCCATAAGCATTGCCAATTATTGTTGTAGATGTAGTTGTTGTTTTTGTATTTGTTGTTATGTGCCAAGCATTTATAATTTATCACGTTTGTTGCTTCAGTCTTTTGTTTTTTGTTAAATTTTTTCTGTGTTTTGCTCTGTTTTATTTTGCTTTATATTTATTCATACAAGCGACCAGCAGCTTTTTATATTGCAAAAATTTTTAAAAAAAAGCTTTCAACAAATGTTGGAACTAAATTTAATGAAAATTTTATAACAACAATTTTTTATATAAGATGTTATAGAGAAAAATAATTACAAATAATTTCCAAAAGCTAATTTTAAAAGTAGGTCAATTTTTTGGTTTAAGAATTTTCGTTTTTTTTTAATTATATTTCAGCTGCTTTGACCAATGTAAATAAAATTTTAACAACTCAAGCATATCTTCAGATACTTTTTGGTTTTACAATTTTTTTTCTCAGACTTAAGGAAACACCAGGTTTTGTTTTGTGTTTATCTTTGTTTGAATTTGTGTCAGCATGAAATAAAAGTGAAACGATTTTAAGAATTTAATTTGAAAAAAATTAAAACTTTGTACAAAAAGCAAAAAAAAATATATTCACTTACAAAATAATTTTAATAAAACTTAGATAAACCTAAAATTTCACTTTGAATGAAATGAAAACAAGAAATAAATTTATAAACACTTGTGACATGCTGTAATTCTGACTAATTCTCTTGTTAATGTGTACGAAAACGACAATAACTTTCGGTCTCTTTCTTTACACTCAGTTTGCATTGTGTTTTCTTTATAAACTTTAGATATTTCTTTCAATTATAACAAAAGTAGACACTGGTTCAACATATTTTGTGGTCAGTTTTAATTTAACCAGAGAAAACAAAAGTTTAAAAGGTTTAACACTTTTTAACAACAATTTCACCTTAAACTACTGCTTGTAGTATTTAGTGTGGAAAGAAGTGTCAAAGAAAGCATTAATCTTATTTTCATTTTTAAAACATAATTTATTAAAAGCAAAAGTATTTTTCATACTTGGCTGGGGTATTGTAACTTAGAAAATCTTATATTTTGTTATAACTTCATCAAATTTCAAATAAAACCACAAGTTGAAAATATCATTAATATTAACAAGAGGTGGTAGTTTAACATTTAATAATTATTTTCTATAAATAGAAAACTAACAGGTAAGAGTTAATCAAATCATTAAATCACCTATTATTAGGCGAATTTCATAAAATATTATACCATAATATCATTTTATCATTTTAGGTTTATTTTAGTAGAATTTCATCAAGAATTTACAATTTGTTTATATTTTTGCAGCGTGTAACATAAAGCGATTTACTTTAACACACAATAAATTAAGGACCATCAAGCCATGAAACTGATTTTGGCTTTTTGAAACGTCGAAATTGTCACCTCTGTATACTCTGTGGTTATTCTAGGAAGTGGCAGGTTTGGCCAAATGTGAGCCAACTTTCACAAAAGGCAATAGTATAATTTTTACATACTTCTAAATTATCTGTGTAAAATTTCGGTTCGATATGGATGTTTATGTAGGTTAATGAGTTTTCGGGAATAGTCCTCATAAGGGAACTATTCGGGTCAATCATCATGAAATCCTGTACGATGATTTGTATGTATATGCGAATTATTTGTGTTAAATATCAAGGTAATAATGATTTTTATAAGAGATTTATGCGCATTTAAGTGATTTCCGGAAGTGGAGTTTATATGGCGGCTACGGTCAAGTATGGACCGATCATCATCATATTGAGAGTGTTGATTTATCTATATGTATGGACTATTTGTGTTGAATTCCAACTTCCTAGTAATGTTTATAAGGGATTTAAGTGATTTTCGAAACTGGACTTTTTATGGGGGCTACGATCAAATATGGACCGATCATCATCATATTGACAGTGTTGATGTATGTATATGTATGGACTATTTGTGTTGAATTCCAACTTAATACTGGTTTTTATAAGAGATTTATGCGCATTTAAATGATTTTAGTAAGTGGTCTTTGTATGGGGCTATGTCAAAATATGGACCGATGCAAAGAAAACATCGTTTTAAGATTTCACTTTGCAAACTTATTATTAAACAATTTTGTATGGATACGGCTTTTCTATAGACATTTATGTACCATAAAGCCATATTCCAGGAAGGCATTTGTATGGGGGCTATACGAAATCGTATAATGATTTCTGCATTATATTTTAAGAAAATAGCAAAAAATACCTGAAAAATATTGAGGTGGTCTGAAACTTTGATCTATAACTCGGATCCATTTTCATTTACATTTCATTTCGGTATATCAAAGAATGTTCATTGTTCTATCTCTTTTTTTGGAAGCTGTATCGTGATTTCACGGACGAACGGGCATAGCTAGATCGACTTAGAATATTATAAGGACCGAGAATATATAGACTTTTTGACTATACGATCAATATTTCGATGTGTTACAAATGGTGGTGGGTACAAAAATATTCCAAAATTAAACGTAGCTAAAAATAACACTTTCTTTTAAAATACTCCGCATTTATGCAGATTTATTTACTCAGATTTGTTGTTTTTTTAATAAATGTTAATGGCTTTATGTTTTTATCATGTATGCAAAAATCTCTTTATACTAGTTTTAAATTTCATACTTTTATAAGTATTTATGTACGCATGTACCTTAAAACAAACGTACATATGTGGTAATAAATATTAAACTGTTGTTGTAGTATAAATTAGTTTTAAATATTAGAAAAATTTCACTATTTACCACATACTAAACATCATATTTAATAATTAATACCAGCCGTATAAATATTGCATTTAAGATGACAAATATTAAATGACATTACATTTGTACATAAACACATATGTATGTGCATGCCTGTGCATGTATTACACACGTATTGTAAATAATTTCAAGAGTGAAAGCATTCATTTGCATCAAATAATAAAGATGTTGTTTTTTGACATCAAAATCATAAGTATTTAGACTATTATACAATCAAATATGGAAAAAAGTATCTTAGATGATATAAAGAGAATAAGATAGAACATTTTTCGCTTTTTGTAGCCACATTAACTTTCTGACGTTTAAACGATTTATTATTTAAATGCCAAAAATCTACTTTTAAAATCCGAGTTCTTTTGTTTACATTTGTTTTATTTAAACATTTTGAGAGATTGATACTTAAATTACAAAATTCGTGTTCAAAATACAAGAATATCAAAGGAATTTGTCATGGTGTAACTATACAAGGTGAATGCAGTAGCACAGCTGACTGACTTTGTTTACAATTTACTTATGTCACAAGTAATAACTTTTCAAGTGTTTTTAACAAGTAGTACATTATTTTACACAAACAAAATGCCTGTTGTTTCTGTATTGTGTTGTATTTGTTGTTGATTTGCACTTACCTTGTATAGTTACACCATGGAATTTATCAAGATAGTGCAAACACCAAACAGTTTTCGGATTTTTTTTTTATCCCATTGTTTTTAAGTTATAAAAGCATTTACGTTATTATTTCTTCATCCAAACAAAAGTCGTCTCGTAATATTAATATATTCACCCTTATTCTGCGTTTTGATTACGTTCCCACATTCAGTTACGCTCGAATCGGAAAATGTTATTTTGAAAAAAAACCTAATCGAAAGAAAAAGAAGAAGAGACGAGTATGTGAAAAAGAAATCAGGGCCAAAAAATAACTGTTATTTTTAAAAATCTACATCAAAAAATCACACATAAAAAATGATCGTAGAAAATTTTGGTTCTTATCAATATTGCAAATGCAAATTTTTGTATAACTTTTAAGCTTGTGCCTTTTTTGATAAAAGTCAAAAAATAACTTTTAATTTTGACTTTTATTTTTAAGGCAAAAATTAAAAGAAGAAGTTTTTTAAATTGTTTTTGAATGTCCGGCTCTTCATTTGATAAGGCATAAGCATGTGCTGGACGCAAAAGTTGAATGATATATCTGAGTTAACGGGAACAAGAGTATGAAATCTAATTGATCACGACAAGTTGGAGCTAGTACTAATATCGCTAGCATCTAGTGACCTAAATCTAGTAGATGAAATACATGAATCTCCTTCAGTGACGTGGTCTTATCAAAACGGAGTGTACTACATTGGTAACGTCTTTTAATTTTAAGGTCAACTTTCGTCTGTATATGCAACTATTGGTTCCTTTCAGATTACATCAGGACAAATTTTAGTAACTTTCTAAAAAGTCTATTTAAAAAGGTTTGGATTTGTTTGGGTCGTCTTGAACTTAGATTTATATACATACCGTTGTACTGACTTCAAGTTGGAGTTTAACAATAGGATATACATAAGTAATGGAAAATAAAAGTTTTAATTCTACTGCTTCACTTTAAAATGTTTGTTGTTAAAATTTTTAGCAAAACAGCAAAGTCTGGCAATTTTATTGCGGAAATTTCAAACTAGTGACAGGGAGCATTTTAATAGGTTACTTATTCACTTAAATAAAATCCATTGGTGAGCATTTCATGTGGTATAACAAGCGTAAAAGCTTTGAACATTTTCCAATAATTTAGACACAATTATCAAAATGTTCAAGTGTATCAGGTGTTATATAAACAGCTGCAAGTTTTAATTGAATTAGCCAAACGATATTTTACAAAAATCATAAAAGAGATTGTAAAGGTATTAGCCGTGAACTAATAAAAATCAATACATATATAAAAAAAGAACATATTTAAAATTTATTATTAATGATTGTAAAATTTTATTTTTTCTACTCATTTAATTGATGTAACAATCGAATAAGTCAATGTCTTTTAAATTATCTTCTAGACGACATTGACATCAATTAAGAGACAATTATTTTTCTAGAATTCAATGAGAATTTAAACACACATAATAATTCAATGCCAATGCACTAACTACTGTGTAGTTTAAACCTCACTAACAAACAATAAAACAAAGTTAAAACGAACATTAATAACTTGTATTAGATTTAACATAACTAATACCAATTGCAGCTGGACGCAGATAGATACAAATGTTTTGATTTAGGTTTGTACATATGTATACCTCTAAATTATCAATATACACACGCGAGTACCATTACTATTAGTAGATGCCAATGTCAGTCAATTACTATCTAAATATCAGCTAAACATATACTCGTATGTATACCTATATATTTTCGTTTTTGTTCGAACAAAATAATGGTAAAAGTAATACTCATTCGTATGTGGTAGACAACAAGTAGCTAAACTCTTTTCTAAGACAATACATTGCATACCGGATATATTGTAACTATCTCTGTCTGAATAAATGTAATCATGGCTTTTGCATTTTGAGCCGCAACAAATGTGAATGCAATTTAAGAAAACTCCTTAAGCAAAAGAAATTTTTCAAATTCATACAAAGCCATCACATTTTAACGCACTCGACCAATGAAGCTTTAAACAAAAAATAAAATTTGTGGCCATCGTCTGGCGAAATGGGAGACAGACAGACTAGACAAACTACTGACTTCTGACTGTATTAGACATTGTAACGAAAGAAAGATCGACAGACAGACAGACAGACAGATAGATAGTTAGATGGACAAACATTCAGTTATATATTAACACTGCAGTTTGGGCCATTGTGTCAGTAGTTAGAGATATTATGTAATAGTTGTTTTCTTTTTTTCCACTTCAACTCTATTTTTAAGTATTATTTCTTTGTAAAGGTGATGATAAAGCAAAAGAAGCTATAAATATTATAATGTTTTTTTTTTTTTTTTTTTGTGTGTTAGCAACATATTAATATGATCTACGATACTTCCGTATTTAATGTAACTTGGCTTAAATGGCGCGCCGTTTAACAAAAAAATTAGGTAATTAGAGAATTGTGAAAATTTTCAAACTTAACTGCTTTCAAATGGGATGAAATAAAGTGAAAGTTTATTATCATTAATAAACTAAATGGTCAGTTCTTAAGAAATTAATTCGTTATAATTTGCTTAATTTTTGGTCATTAAAACATTTTTATCAATATAAAATTCAATTTGTATAATATGTAAACATACTTATGTAAATAACAAGAAAGAAAGTATACTCTGTCAACGTGCATTAATCAAATATTTATGACTAATAAACACCTATTGGGAAAGGACATTCGTATGAGGGCTAGGTGCAATAATGAACCGATTACAACCAAATTCAATCTCAACCGTCTTTGACGGAGAAGTCTCATACAAAATTTTATCGAATTATCTTCCTGTACTCTGCGCACAAGGTTTACATGGACAATCAGCCAGACGAACGAACGTTTATTCTATTCTGATCCGCGTACTTTAAGGTGGTTGTAAAACTAATATTTTTGAGCGTTAGAACAGCACAAGTACAATCAATATACCCTGCCCATTATGGTGGTGTAGGGTATAAATATTTATACATTTATATTTCACTGCTGAAAATAAACAATATGAAGAAATATGACTAAGACCATAATCCAGAGATCTGGAACTCCATAGTAAGGTTCCTTCAATCGAAAGTGTTTGAAATTCATAGCTAATAAAAAGATATTGCTAAACTCACAGATTTTTTGACAACATTGCTCTTGGACATTATGATAGTTTTTAGGGCACGTAGAGAAAATTGCGGTTGCGATATGGTTGCGCAATAATTAATGTTTATTGCAAACGACTTTATGATTAAATACATTTTCTTTCCACAGCTATGTTCATTTTATTGCTTATTTTTTATAATTATTAATTGGCGCAATATGTTTGATTTTTAATGACATAAAAAAATTGTATATTTAAAATCATGGTATGATTACAAATATTCTATAATACAGGTACAATTATAATATGTTTGAAGACGATGGGCATTAGACACTTTTTAGTGTTGTAGATAAAAAATATGTTTACGATATACATATTTGTCTAAAATGATTGCATACATTTGCTTTCAATAATAACTTAATTTAACCAATAATGTTTTACTTCATATTTAAAATTACGTAATTGTTTCTATATAAAGGGTGTCCCAACTAGAACGCAATTTTTAAATTTTAAATAAAACACAGGTATTTAAAAAAAATCGTTAAACTTTATCATATCGTAAAGTAGACAGAATGAGGTTATGTATGGAACAAGATATCGTGCAGATTCTTTTAATGAAATTTTCAATGACCATGTGGTATTTCATTAATGCAGCGTCCAATTTCCTCTTTTAAGGCTTGAGTCGTCGTCGGCTTATTCGCGTAAACCATCGACTTCAAAAGAAAAAAACCTAAAGGTGTTAAATCGCACGATCTAGGCGGCCAATTCTGGTCTCCAAAACGCGAAATAACACGACCGGCATTATCAGCATTTTTATGTTGTCTCTCCAATACTCAATTAACGAACTGCCTTCGCTGTCCATGGTCAGCTGGCTTCAGTTCCTGAGTCAATTGAACTTTGTATGCATGAAGATGCAAATCTTTCCAATTTGCTGAGCTCGGTGTCGAATTGGGGTGGATGGAGTTTGAGCGACATCATCACATACAGCAGCGTTGTTGTCTTTACATCACTAACAGACCCAGTTTCAGCAAATTTATCCATTAATCTCTTTACAGTTGACTCTTTTGGAGCATTATTGTGACCCCAAATTAATCGCAATTTGCGAATTGTAGCCGCAAAACTTTCACCATTTTTGTAAAACAATTTCACAATGAGAATGCGTTGTTTACTCGTGTAGCGCTCCATTTTTACTAACCTCGTACCTTATACTAGCAAACAATAGCAATTGTTCAAATGTCAAACAATGACGAATGGCGCCAAATTTAAAAATTGCGTTCTAGTTGGGACACCCTTTATTGAGTGTGACTTGTTTTGAACGATAACTATGAAAAATATTTTACATATCGTCGTTCATAAATTATTGTGTTCTATACCGCAAAATTTAAAAAAAAAAAATGAGATAAGGGCGGTTTCATGATAAACTTTTGGAGATCAGCCGATATGTGTAATCGATTGTCTGATATCACTAATAGTTTTCTAATAATAGCAGACATCAACTTTATTCTATACAACATTTAACTAATACGGTTCGTAAGTTATTATGTTCCATGTTCAAAAAATTGTGCATATAGAACAAAAACGAAGGAAAAATACTTAATTAAAAATTGCTTATAATGTGCTATATGCAATGAATTTCATTTTATTTAATTTTAATGTTCTTTACTTTGTTCTTATTTCACATTGCTTATAAAAATGTAATAAAATGAAAAGGAAAAAATACTTGATAATTTATTGTTAGTGCTTTTTGCATTTATTGCTTTTGATATTTTTGTTTTTCAACTAATAGCCCTTGTATTTAAATATTTTAATTCTATTTTTGTACTAAAAAGATTCTATGGTTAAGTATGTACAAAAAAATCAAGTTTATTTAAGAATATTTTTTTTAATTCAATGCAGATTTCGATTCGGACGATAAACAAAATGATCAGGATTTTGTAATTCCTAATAGGTCAGGTGAAAAAGTTGACACGAGGAAAACGTGTAGCTCCAGCTCATGGGATGAGTCCGATAGTGGCTTACATCAATTACCCTTAAATTTGCGAGACTTCAAACAAATCATCACAAATCAAGTAGATTTATTTAAGGAAACAAATATTATCGGAGAAAGTTGATGATATAAAAAGTTTATATAACTTTCTATCATTAGATGCAGTGGCGTATTATAATGATTTGTTTCAAATAAATTAATATATAGTACATGTATATTGTTTTCTTATTGAATTAATTAACCTAGAAGTTCCTTTTTTGAGTTTAAAGTTATCTTGTTTTAATGAATTTAAAACATAATTTTAAAGTTAACCGTAAAACTAAATATGAAATAAAGATTTTGTTATATTAAAATATAATCTCGCTTACATATCTACATACATACATATATGCATATGTTAATGCATTTTTATTTCTTGCAATATTTTCTAACATTTTGATCTATATGCTAAGAAATGGGAATAATGTCGTAAATACGTGCATATAGAACAAAGCAATTTCTTTTAAAACGCTAGTTGCTTCTAGCCACTCTTCCAAAAACAAACAAATACATTGTAAAACGAAATAAAAAGTGTTTACCTTTTCCCAGTAAGAAAATCATGATATTTTTTTCGGTTCAGTTTTTTGTAATTGACATCTAAACTTTAAAATCGATTTTCTCAAAATTATAATATGGTCATGTAATCTAATAGGCTGCACACTACTATAATATTTTTGTGCCTTAATTATAATATGATCGATCTTATCAACTTTACATAACCATAGAATCGACATGCTGGCATGAGCTTTTTATCTAGATTTCAATGCTTAGACCGATTTTTTTCAAAATTTTCAATTATGTATATACAAAATATTTAAAATCAATATATTTTCTAGGTCCATAACAAATTATAGATTTTTGCAAATCAAATTTCTATCTGCTCTTCGGGATTTCAAAGGCGACCAGCTCTTGCGTGAAAAACTTTTCAGATTTCTTGCCAATCTTATAAACTTATAAAACATTTGAAATCGCCCTTTCAGCTGTGTATTTTTTTAAGTAAATTAACATTTTGAGTAAAGCTACTCTACTGTCATTCTTTTTGGACTTACAGAAAGCAATTTAGTGAAAACAATTTCAATTTTTCCATTATAGTTTTATTTAAATAGATTAAAATAAGTTTGCAATTATTTTTTATGTTTTAAGGTTTTGGCATTCTCAAAGTATATAGTGTTCTAAAATATCGTCTGTTAACTTGCGAAAAAAATGAAAATGTTCTTAGAGGTCATAAATTACACTATGCGACAGTCAAAATTGGTATGGGATAAAACCAACCCCGCGTTTCGCTGGGTCACGTCTAGGAATCGAGATATATCGATTTGTAGTTAGTAACCTTTGGTGGTCTTTTTTTGACATAACTCGAGAACCACTAGTCTGATTTCCCCGGTAGTTTGAACCCTTTCCGATCACTGACCCCTACCAATTGTCTCACAGTGTTATAGAAAGTTTTTTTGGAAAATAAAATGTGTTAGCTTTTTTCAGAACTACTACAAACTATTGTTATAGCCCCATAAGATTTGCATATGAATTTTAGAAGAGAATAGTTTATACGAAAAACTTGTTCATTCAAAATAGTTTTCATTCATATTTTAATATGCCCATATACTGCTCAACTGCCCACATTCATACAGTTAAAATGTGTTTGCAACACTGTAATAAATAAACGGAAATTTGGGGCATTTAAACCTTTTTAGAATTACATAATTGTTTGTTTGTTTGTTTGTATTTAAGTTACCTCCTTAATAGGAGGATTTATTTGGCCTGATATTATCATAATGCCATCACCAATATACAGCTTACGATTAAAGGAGGCTCGTCAAGGAAGATCCACCGACCTATACCTTAGTATGGGAAACCGGACTTCCCGAACTCAACTCCTGAGTTTAATGGTATCCACCAATAACCAAAATGAGTTTTGTTTGGTACTCCACCACGACAAACTTATAGGTTATATATAGTTATACGACGCCAAACATTAACCAATGCGCGTGAGTCGCAAAACTCTCGAAGGCAGCGAAACAAGGACGGCCTGATTACCCTTAAAAGATAATGGCAATAACGCGCGAGTTCTTTCTCCACCCAAAGTTGAATTACGACTGTTTAGAATTAATTAAACTTTTCCCTTTTTTAATTTTTGTTTTTTTTTTTAAAATGCCTACAACAATATAATACACAAATACCAATAATGTAGGTCAAAACTTAAACTTTATCTTCAAAAGAAAGAAATATGAGAGAAAAAGTTACTACACACTATATTAATGACAAAACCAGAGTATTGTTTAAATATCAGAAACCAAGCAATTGTTGTTAATAGACAACCCACAAATATTTGCCCGTGCGGAATACATAGAATATACGTATGTGATAGATACGATCATTTTCTTAGGTAAAATTATAAAGTATTGTCTGAAATACGTTTAGTAAACGTGAGAGTCATTATAAGTAAAATGGTAATTTCTTAAAAAGTTTTTGTTGAAGTGCTATTGTGCTATAAACATGACTCTAATTGTAGTTGAACAAAGATGGTATACAAAAATAATTCCATTACATTTCCGTTGAAATTGGAGATGATGATGTGGAAGACAAAGTGATGGGTTACAAAAGATTGGTGGTTTTCTTTTTTTTTTAATTTGTTTACTAAGTCAATGCTAAAAAAGATTTAGTTGAAAAATAAACTCATTATTTACTTTTTAAGTTGATAGCAGTTTTTGTTTTGTACTTTTACCTTTGTACAAATTTTTGCATCTCCATTTTAAAATAACCTTTAGCAAATAAAGTTTAGCATTTATATGCCAAAACCTTGAAAACAAATTAAACAATAGAAATATTTGTCACATTAACCTGGCTTAGCGAGTTAGTCAGTCAGTCTTTTGCTTTTAAACACATATTTGAAATAAGCACAAGACTTAAGACACAAACCTGGCTATCACTTCATAAAATCAATTTTAATTTAAAGTTTTAAAAAATTTAATTGAAACAATTTACACCAATAACCGAACACAATATTCAATTGTTTCTGCTTATTTTTACTCTAAGCCCTCAGTAGAAAGAGCACAAAAATCGTATATAGAAAAGAAAATAAAACCGCTTAAAAATAGCAACAACCGCTATTAAAATAGTAAAAATAAAATGATAAAAGAAAAACTTTGGCGCACAACATTAACAGGCAGAAAAGCATAAAACAAAAATAAATGCTTACAGAGGACAGACAAAATTGGCTGGTTTGTAAAAAAAAAACTACATACAACTTGTAATTTGGTTTCATGCCATAATGGAGGTTTGTTTATTTTTTTGTTTTAACATAAATAACAGAGTTTTAAAGGAATTAAGTGTAATAACAAGAATTAAGCTACATGTTTCTTGTTAATATAATTTCAAAAATAGCTTTTCCTTCATTACGTTGTCATTAATTACATTTGCAATTTCAAAAATTTGACACATGGTAAAGAAACAATACAATACTGAGCTTTAGCCCATCAAATTAGTTATTATTTAAGCATTCAATAATTTTCTAATACTTTTTAAAATAACTTTAGTTCTTAATATTTTTTGCAGTAGCAGATTTCAGATTTCACAGATTTTAACTCTCAAAAGCACTTTAGGGCATAAAAGTGTGTAAAAGTTCTTATAAAATTCTACAGCATTCTAGGTATGTTCTTCCATCTATAAGTGTGTCTGCCTGTGGAATTCACAATGGAATATAAAAAGTATAATTAGATATTATAAATAGACTTTTAATAGAAGCTACTAAAGTCACTATAAAAAGCTCTGCGATTAAATATATACTATTCGATATTATATAAAGTCTGAATAAGAATTAAGTTCAGTGCCTGCATATCAAGTCAAAAAATTACATAAATAAAATTTTATATATCCAATTATGTTCAGAAGTTTCTAATTATAATTCAGAAATTTCTGTTAATATTTTAGAAAATTCTGAACTACTATTGGAAATTTCTAAAATAGAATTAAAAATGTCTGACATTCTTCTAACATATAATTAGAATCTTCTGAAATAAAATTTAGAAATTCTTCTAAAGTTTTTATATACAATTAGGAAGTTCTAGCATACATACATATAAATGGTAAATTCTGAAATACAAGTGTTCTAACTTTTAGTACCTTATTTATATAGAACATAAACAAGAACTTTGTTTTATTTTTAATAAAACATGGAATTTGTATGAAATTAATAAAAATTTGTTTTGCAGAAGTCGATTATTCATGTTATTTCAATATGCCCCCGCTGGAAAACAAAGTTCTTATTGAAAACCCCTTTTATATGGATTATCACACATCGGTTCAATTTTGTTTATACCGTAAAAGTTGGACCAGTAGACTAACATACTAATGCTGGCAAATTCTACTACTTTCCATTACTCAATAATATTCAATACTTTTAATTTGGGTACTCAATACTACTTGATACTTTTAACGGATTTTTTGAAATTGTAACGCATAGTTTTTATCTGAAAATTGAAGTAGTTTCTTCAAAAAATAAAAATAGATCTTCAACTATTATTGGTTTTGTATCTCTTTTATTATTAAATCAAAAATAAATGTAAAGCTAACTTTTAATTCAACGTTAACAACAACTTAAGAAATAATTAAAATAAATTCTTTGGACAATTAATGAATTTTGTAGCTTACACATTGTTGTCTTTTTATACAGTGATGTATTTTTATGCACTATTTTATACTATGTTTCCACGATACATGCTTCGCTCTCTATTCATGCTTCACACCCCAATCATGTGCGAAACAACTTGCTTCACCATACAAAATTTTAAGAGCGAATCAAGTAGATTCATATTGAATCTACTTGCGAAGCACTAATTTCCACTCACTTTTGTTTGTCCATTAAAAAAAAATCATTTTCCACAAAGTGTAAATTCTGTTTTTTTTTTTTTTATTCTGTTTGTTTATTAAAGACAACTGTCAAATCGAATCAAGTTTATTAGTCATGTAAACAGCACGATTCATAAACATGATTCAGAAGGCGAAGCATGTGATTCAAGTCGTCGTGGAAACATAGTATTACCCACTCAACTTGCTTAAAAATACAACTCGGAAAGTATCGAGTAACTATTTTGAATATTGAGTATCAAAAAAAAGGGCAAATACTCGATACTCGGTACCCATTACTCAATACTTTGCCAGCACTATAACATACTGGTTTTCTCTAAGAAACTTAAATCTTAAATACAGTGTGTGTATTGACATATTTAAGGCACTGCTTTAAAGTTTGTTTTGGTGGCTTGATTGGTTTTATTTTTTACACATACTCGTACAATATACATACAAGTTTATTGCAATGGGGATACCTATTTTTTATTTTTAAAGATACACAAATTACCTTCAAAACAACTGAAAGAAGAAATAAATATCAATGGATGATGGGATGAATGCAAAATAAATGAAAACACACACACAATTTATATTGACAGATAAACTTAAAACAACAGCAACAACATTCATAGCTAATTAATATAAAAGAGTAAACAGTAGTCGTCAGGGTTTTTTGTAAATTAATTATAAACTTCACAAAGCTTTTGTGAAGTTTAAATTAAATAAAATGATGTTTAGAAATTTAATGACCCCTTAAAAGTTAGATAGGTATCGAAAGAAATATTTTATGGCGTTTTCTTTTCTGGCAAAAATGTTACACGTTTTTCCCATTTCGCATCTTTTTTAATTTTTTTGTGTTCTTTTCTGAAGAAATGTCAACACTGCTCAAGTGTAGTGTGTTCTTTTCTATAAATGTCACACTATAAATTTAAAAAATGGTGCACCTTTCACACTCTGTATTTTTAGAGGGGGAGAATCGCACGATAAAACAGCTGACCAGTGATGCCAACTTTTGGGACTCAAAACGCGTAAACATTTTTGAAAAAAGGGCTAAATAAAAAAAAAACACATCCAATTTTCTTTTTTTTCGCGTTTTGAGTGACTAAAATCCGGCTAAATCTAGCCCGAAAAGGGCTAAGTTGAAATCGCTGCAGCTGACATTTGATTTATTTATGAATGTGTATTTGTGTTAAAAAACAAAAAAGATATATACAAAATGGAAAATATTACTACTTTTTTATGTGCTGAAAAAATTTTGGATGACTTGTTGGATTCATCTTCAGCATCTGATGATGATAAAATATTTTATATGATTATGGAAAGAAATCCACAACCGCGAGTGAAAGGCTTTGTAAAGAACGTAATTAATGAATACTCTGAAGTTGATGTATGTCAAATTTCATAGGACAATATCTCCTACTTCTTATATATGTAATGTATGTTTATATATATAATTTTTATAGTTTAAGAAGAATTTGCGTATTAGTCGGGAAGGTGCCATTGGTCTTTTTTATAAATATTCATTATCTTATTTCAAGCGATCTTACCAGGGAGCTATCTGCTTCTTCTTTTTTAACAAAAAAAACAAAAACAGCTGTACATGAAAAAAAAGTGTTACACTGTTGTAATTTTATGTTCTATTCTGACCATTAAAAATGCGACATCTTTAAAATGTGGGGTAAACATTATAAAAATGTACATAATAAAAGTGTAACATTTTATTTCAGAAAAGAAAACACCATTAGTTTTAATGTCTTCTTATTTCAAGGTTTGTTGCATGGTGTAATTATACAAGATGAGTGCAAATCGGCAACAAATACAACACAACACAGAAACAACGGGTATTTTGTTTGTGTAAATTTTACACTGTAAAATAATGTACTAGTACTATGTACTATCAAAAACAATTGAAAAAGTATCACTTTTGACATAAGTAAATTGTAAACAAAGTCAGTCAGCTGTGCTTCTGTACTCATCTTGTATAGTTGTTCCACCATGGTATTAATTAAATAAAAAAATCAAATTACCTTTGCATCACAAACAAAAAATATATATCAATTTTCCATAGCATTTATTTAATATTATTTTTAACTTTTATTTTTTATTTACACTATATTTTTAACATTTGTTTTTTAATTTTTCTTTTAAACTTTCCAAAATAAAAATATCACTGTTATTTTATTTATTTAATTTTTACTGTTTTGTTTTCTTCCAAACATTTTCTATTAACCGTTCACAACCACAGACTAACCAGAATCGTCAAAAGTGACTTTTACAAAAGTGGATTATCAGTTGTGCTTAACCCCATAATGTGATAGAGAGAAAAAAAACGATATATGCGTATAGCAATGAGTTGAAGAAAACAGCTATACATTACCTCTTTTACCATATGATGAAAAATAAAAATTAAAGTAAACAAACATTTTTTTGAGAAAAATTGTAAGAAATTTTAATTTTTAGTTTTTTTCTGTGGAAATACAAAATAAAAGATAGAAAAGTGAATATTTAAACATTTATTTTGTTGTGTATTAGTGGTAAGTTCAATTGAAATATAAAATATGTACGTAAATAATAAGAAAATATAAAAATAAATGTTTCGTTTTAGTGGCTGATGGCCGTTGATGTGGCTGATGGCCGGAACCCGCAAACTTTTATCACTGCGTTTATTGGCAGATGTGGCCGGTAGACACTATCAAAAAAGTGTACAAGATGAGAAATAGGAAATTTTATGTGTATCACAATTTACGCTGTATCATCATTTAAAAGGCAATTAACCAGAATTTCATTTTGCCATACAAGCCGAACAGGCACAATAATTGTATCAAAAGTTCCTTAAGCGTTTGGGACAAATGTATGACGATACAAAAATTAAAGGTAGGCTTTTTTAAGGGTGATTATGTTAAAGTTGATTAGATATTTCAATCTATAATTAATTGCAGATGGCAAATTTGGTGCTTAAACGCAAGTGCATATACAAAATAATGGTCCAGTAACAATGGAATTGGAGTCACCAATTGTAGAACCAAAAGTTAAATCGAAAAAAGGAAATTGCAGTAGAAAATAAAACGCAGGATACAGTTACTACTGAAAATGGACAAAAACTATAAAAAGGTTTCTTGAAATTACGTAAATAGGTTGTAGGGTAAGAAAAGTGCAAAATGAATAATAAACATTGGAATTGGAAAATTATTGTAAATTTTTATTTTTAAAGTGATTTTTATAATTTATTTTAATTAATTTATATTAAAACAACTTATTTAAAATTAATAATACTTAAAAATTCAATAAAAAACTTTGTTTAATTAAACATTCTATTTTTTAACTTTTTTTGTTATTAATTGTCATATTTTTTGTGTACTACTTTTTTCGCTGCTTGATTGATTTTAAGCAAAAATCTGTTTGTAAAAAATGTGCGTCAAATACCAGAACAGAAATTTCAGCAAGCTGGTTTTATATTTTTATGGATCAATTCTTCCCAGGATTAACGGTAAGTAACACAATTCATCTGAAAATAGAGGAATTATAACAATTAATAAGTTTTTAACAAAAAATGTATTGTTTATGCAATGTTATTCACAATACTAGAACCATTTATGGACAGAAGTACTAACCTGAACCAATGGAGTTAATTGGACCAATTGTTCGCAGGATCAGCAGTAAATAGTCCTAAGTACCTGAAAATATAAAATTTTAAGTAATTAGTCAATGTTTTTAAACAACATTAGTTCGTTTAAGATTATACATATGGATTTATAAAATAAAAATTAATTTATAATTTATATTGTTGTCTTTACTCTTGGTACAAAGTGAGGTAATGTAATATGATTGTGAAGTACAAATGGCCCGCGTTCTTAGCGAAAAAAAAATTACAAATTGGATGATGAAGAATATGGATAATAAGGAATATGGAAGAATTGGTATAAAGGCAATAGTTTGGCAATTTGCAGTTGTGGTCTGAGTACAATCTCTTTTGCCAACCGAACCCTTAATGCGCAATGGTGACGTCCAAGCAAACGTTTTTGCAGGCATTATTTTATATAAATTAATAATGCCATAGTTGTAGAGGTGACAAAAGTGGTGCTCTTTAGACCACAACTGCCAATTACTTGCCCAAATATTGTCTTTATATCAAATATGTTCAGGCGGCTTCCTTTTCACAATTTAGTAACTTTTAGAGCTCCACGTATTCAAAACACAAAAAAAAACTACGGCCGGCCGTAAAATAAAACACAAATACACAACACACATAAAAAAACACACACAATTTGGAAAAAAACTTATATAAATTCCAATTGGTAATACTTTCACCAATTGGAACTTATGCAGGAAATACACAAGAGATTTTACATTTTAAACGGAAAATTATTCCATACAAATTGTAAATTCTTTATGCAATTTCCGCCTTTGTTTAAAACTTTAGTAAATCAAAAGCACTTACCTTGTCGATCCTTCGGAAAACGATGAAGATTCTCCACATTTGAGCTACCCATAACACACTTACGGCTTCTGAAATTTGATAAAAACTATTATTAAATCAAAATAAAATACCAAAAAAGTCATACTTACATTTTACTTTTCCTTAATTTTTTGCTTCCTTCGAATACTTTTTTATACAATTTTTGTTAAAATCCAACTGACTACTTACTGGCACAACAAAAATGAAGAAAATGCGCCAAAATTATAATAAATTTTGGCGCAAAATTAAAATTTTTCCAATTTTGTTCCGCCAACTTAAAGAAAATTTTCACAAATAAAAATGTAAACAAAAGAATTTCAATTAACCCCATCGAAGAATAAGGATAGCCATACAAATAACAAAATATTTGCTATCCCTTTCCTACGATGGGGTTAAATGTGTGATGCCACTTTGACACATTTTAGTTCTTTCACTGGCCGCTTGGTGGCCGTGTCGCATCTATTCATAATCTATGTTCACAACACACTGCACCATTAAGTTTAAGTTACAACTGATTGGTTGTGGAGCATCTCAAAGAGCTTAAATTGAAATAACATAATAACACAAAGCTGCCAGTATTATTTTAGAGCTTATCCCCAATTTTTGATTTTTCATCCCCAAAAATCCCCAAACTGATTTTTTTTTATTGAATTTTTTTTTTGCAAAATTTTTATTTTATTTAAAAAATAATATAAAAATAATAATAAAAATTTATTTTTATCGATAGCTACATTAGATTTGTAATTATAAATCTTGTAAAGAAAAAATTACACATAATATAATATATAGAAGTATAAAAAATTATTTACCAGAGTTTAGCATTTCAAAAACTTCAGAATCAAAATCTTCTAATTCATCAGCCTCAGAAATTTTGTTGTACATATTGCTTGTATTAAAAAGCTTTAAGCAGATGGATTACTTTTCTCAAAACAAATTTAATTATTTTTAAAGTATGTATGCGTTTATTCTGAGAAGTGCTTCCAATAATTCATATTGCATTTTGTTACGTATTTTTGTTTTGGTAGTATTATTATTGAAAAAACGCGTTCAACGCAAGCGTTACCCTTTAAAAATATACTCGTATATGTATATTTCAAACCTTTTGCCCAATCTTCGCGTTCCCAAGAAGCATTATGATTTTTGTTAATAAAATTAATATTTTCAGCCATTTTAAACGGTAAAAAATATACTTTTTTTAAATATTTACATACTTCTTTTTTATTAGAACCCATATATGTACTATACACATTTTTAGACTTGCCAGACGCACATTTTTTAGCTCCAAAATCATTCTTGTTACCATCGGTTGTAAAAAAAAGTCTCCAAAAAATCCCCTAAAATTGTGTTGTCATCCCCAACAAATCCCCGGATCCCCAAGTTGAAATTTTTATCCCAAATCACGAAAAAAAATCCTCAATTTGGGTTCCCCTAAACTGACAACGAATAACATGATATGCGAATGGTCAAGGCATATTGATAACAGGTAGTGTTAAGATTACAACAAACACAATAAATAAACAAATTTTGACAATTAGAAACTTGTAAACATAAACGACGTTTGACATAAGAAAACTACCAAAAAAAAAAAATCAGCTGTGTCTTACACTACCTTGTATTCTATATGCCTTGCGAATGGTGAAATTAAATACCAGGTGACAGCATTGCTACAACAATTACAACAAGGCAAGAACAACAGGCATTTTTCTATATGAAAAACTTTCGTCACTGTCAAAAAGTTTTTTTTTTATATAGCTTTTTGACATTTTCAAATTCACCATGAATAATCAGCTGGCGCTACGCTGTCACCTAGTATTTAAATTCACCTTGTATATATGTATGTACATTACTTTGGCAATTTTTTTTCGCGTGGTGAAGTTAAGAGCTTTTTTAAAGCTTTTAAAGTTTATTTTTTTGGTAGTAGTTAGTTAATTCAGCAACCACCCCGTAAAACTGTAAACTGCAAATCCATTGCCTGCTTTTAGGATGACAAATTTTCAATGACCTTGAAAAATTTGGAATAACGGAATTTGTGGTGAATTTCTAAAAACTCACCACGATTTTTATACTCACCACGATTTTTTATACTCACCATGATTTTTTATACTCACCACGATTTTTTCACCACATGACAGAAAAAAAAATTTTCTGCCATCGGCGATCCCCCCGTCCATCCCCATCATCGGTCCGTCCGTCATTCATCCCCATCATCGGAAGTCCATCCCCACCCTCTCCTTTCTTTTTCAAATTCCGTCCTTTTGCATGTTTGTGTGGTGCGTGTGTGTGTGTCGTGTGTGTTGCGGTTAATTTGAAAACACCGGATGTTCTATTTATGCGAACTTTTTTAGAAAAAAGAATATGGGAATTTTTGTTCTATTTTTAGAAAAAATCATTGTTCGTAAAATTCAACACACAAACAAGTGAAACCGTAATGGCGCTAAAGCGGAAATGTTGTCAGACTAGCGATTTTTGTTAAGTACAGCTAGTGCAGATAAACTTGCGATAAAAATTAGAGAAGAGTGCAATTTTCGTTCTTCGCAAGTAGATTCATGAATACTTGATTCGCTCTTAAAATTTTGTATGGTAAGCAAGTTGTTTCGCTCATGATTGGGGTGTGAAGCATGAATAAGCCAAGCAAGTATCGTGGAAACATAGTATAAATAAGTTGACTTGGTAATTTTGGGGGTTCTGGCCATTATTTTTCCTGTCCGGTAATGGGTTAATAAACTAGAAAAGTTACAGCTGGCAGCACTTCTGTTTAAAAGATAACCAAAAGAAAATCAAACACATCTCTAGGCGCCCATATCTTCTGTTTATTTCTTTTATAAATTATTTTTATTTTTTGATAGGAAATTTGTTTGGAATTTATTGAAATGAGTAATTGTTCACAATACGGAGATCGGAAAGAACGCTATAAACAGCTTTTGGATGTAACCAATCAGCTGCGTAAGTATGCCCCAGCTGGACAAATCAAAAACGAATAATGAAATTTGTTCCAAAATTTAGAACAGGGTATTGGCCATGAATCGACCAGCGAAACTTGTAGAGCGGTACAACTCATTGTGCAGCATTGCGATAATATACATAAAGAGACTAACATTACGGAGAAAGTCGAAAATACCAGCGAAATTGTTATGGATGCACAACTTATGAAAAGTGTCCATGAATCCCTAACAAAGTTAATGCAGGCTAACTCAGAATTTAACGAGGGCATATACAGTAATGCGATAGTAAGTATATAATTAAATGTATCATATTTTAATGTAACTAAATATTTGTATTGCTTTCTAGACAGCCTTAATATCACAAATCGAATCAGATAATTGGCGGGTTATTACAGAAATCGCCTTAACGGTAGCAAGACCAGCATTCACTAAATCCAGTATGTTGGGTGCCATCGATATTGAGCCTAAAGAGCGTATGGTTAAAGAAAAACAACAGCGTCGTCGTACAGTGCTAACGCAGGAAAAACGTCCCGAAACTATAAAACAACTGAAACGAGATGATCGCGGCGCCGATAAAGTCAGTATTATTCTAAAACAAGTTAATGATATCTTTAAGCAAAATAATCGTCAACCGATACCATACTACCGCTTAATTATTGATCCACATAATTTCATGAATACTGTGGAAAATGCATTTCAAATGGCGTTTTTAGCACGTGATGGAAATGTCGCAATAGAGACAGGGGAAAGTGGTTATCCTCAAGTTCGATTTGTACCAAAAGATGAAATTGAAAAGCATCCGGATACAACGCAAGCTATATGCTCATTGAATATGCAATTGTGTAAGGTAGGAAAGTCTATTTGATAAACTCTTTGTTATTTACAATTATCAAAATACCTATAATGGGATTTGTTTCAGTAGAATTCTCTAGTTACTTTTTATTAAATGAAATTTAAACAAATTAATTTAAAATCAAAATTCTAAACTAAAAAAAGATTTATGTTGTTATAACAGCATAAACAAATTACAATACTTAATCGGAATTTCCGTCAACACAAGCGCAATGAATTGTGGTACTTAAACATACTATATGTGGAGTATTTGTGTCAAGTTTCAACTTGATAGTGATTTCTATGAGATTTACAGTGGCACTCAACTTATTTCAACTCACTTGAATTAAAATATTTAACTTTTTGCAAAAAAAAAATCTAAAAAATCCTAAATTAAAAAGAATGTAGGTATATAATAAAATGTCCAAAAAATATGTGGCTTAGGTAATACAAAACAGAAAATGTAAATATAGTGCAAATTCTTCCAACGAACTGCTAAATTGACATCAATAAATTTTCAATGGTAATGTGATTGTTCCAGTTAAGTGGTTCATTAGTGTAAATTTCGACAATAGAACGACGTACTACCATAGAACAGAGAGAGTTAGTTATTATTTTTAAAATCTCAACTCGCGCCGAAAAATTACTGAAATGGTTTGACTACGTGATTGTGCAAAGCATAATATCTCGGTTCGTGCACGAGAATACCTATAGGATTCATGTGTAAAGCACCTAACAAAATTTTGAATGAAATTGATGAGCGTTAGTTACATTGTCAGAAAAATAGGGCAGAACCCTAAATTGTCGGCTCAAGAATTTTTTTTTTTTTTTTTTATTATTTTATTTAGTAGTATTCACAATACTTAATAATTTCGCATATACATAATTATTTTATTTCTATTTGTGTTGTTGTGCAACAGGTGTATAAAATTGTGGAGCCGAATTCAAAATGTGGTTTTATAATTGTGTTATATATGTGTATTGCCGTTATATGAGATACTTTATTTCTAACCCGTTTAAAGAACCCAATTTTTTATACCAATTTTCTTACATATATAATCAATGTGTTCAGTTTTAAGTCTTTATTATAAATCCGAGATATTTAATTTTATTTACTTTTTCTATTGTTTCATTATTAATTGTAATCACATATTCACTGTTCATATTTATTTCAAGTATTTTAGTTTTGAGTTCGTTAAGTTTTAATTTATTCATTTTAAGCCATTTATTTATGTTGTTTATGTCGTGCATTAGGTTTTCCGTACATTGTTCATCAGTGACTCCTTCCGCATAAATTAATGTGTCATCTGCGTACAGAATTATTTCGCATTTCTTTATTATATTTGGCATATCATTTATGTATATTATGAATAATAGTGCGCCTAGGATAGAACCTTGTGGAACTCCAAATTCATTGTTTACTTCATTTGATTCTATACCATTCATCTTTGTAATTTGCCTTCTATTAATAAGATATGATTTAAACCAATTTAATTCAACTTCTCTTATACCATACATATATAATTTCCGAATCAGTATTTCTCTATCAATTGTCTCAAATGCTCTTTTGAAATCCAAAAACATTGCCATTATTTTCTGTTTATCATATAATTAACCGTTGTTTCACATGAGTATTTTTTACGAAATCCCGATTGATATTTTGACAGTAAGGAATTATTTTCAATATATTTTTCTAATTGGCTAAGCAAGTTAAAACTAGGCTTAAAAACATGTAGTGCCGGAAGTATACGGACACAAGTTATATTTGCGGACAAAACTTAAAACCAACAGTGAAGCACGGCGGTGACAGTGTCATGGTTTGAGCTTGTATGTCATCAGGTGATGTGGGAAACTTGTAGTTTAGTACTATTTACAAAAAATGTACCTTGACTTTTAAAGTCCAATTTACAGCAAAATGCTGAAAAACTGGGTATTAGTGGGGTATCAGGGGCGTTACTGTGTACTTCGATTCGAAAAGAAAATCATTCAAATTTGTATACTTTTTACATTCACCCCTATCGTGAATAAAAATTCCACATGAAATTTGTTCCTCTTTCACATTTTTCCTAATAAAATTCAATGTTTATATATAACTAGCTGACCGCCCCGGCTTCGCTCGGTATTTACTATTGATTTGTATTTCATAGAATAAGATGTATTCACAACCTGCCTGCTCTTATTTATTTGCAAATTTGTACAGCATACTTTAGGGGACTTTTTTTTCAAATGTTGAATTTTTTCAGGAAACAAATCATAACTGGAGAATGGCTAGACCGATTTTTGATTTCAAAATCAACTAACCATCATCACTCCTCCCTGTACCTTCCCTAAAAATTTTATGGCAATCGGTCGAGCCGTTCTCGAGTTATGGAGTGACAATCAAAATGTACACTTATTTTTATATATATAGATTAAAATTTAATTCATGTTGTTCTTTTTACAGGAAATGATAGACTTTTACGAAATTTCCGAACCAATGCTTTATGTACCTGTTGATGTAGATGATAAAGACAGCACTCAAAATGATAATGACGATGATGTCGATTAGACACAAGTAACAAAATTTATACACTCACATTTTACCAAAGTTAATTATTTGTGTTATCTTTTTAAACGTGAAAAATAAGAACAATGAAAAACTCATTTAATAATAAATAATAAAATAATAAATGCTAAGTATTTCATAAAAATAAGTATAAAAATTAAAACACAAAAAGTTCATTTACTATTTGTTGACTATATAAATTCATTAGAGAAATTACTTTTTATGGTTTTTTATTTTTACTTATAATAATCACCCCTATTCTGAGTTTCGATTACGTCTCCACATTCAGTTACGCTACGATCGAAAATTGGTATTCCAAACAAAAACTGAATCGAAAGAACAAGAAGAAGACAACAATGTTTACAAAACCAATTTGTTACTATGAAATGTGGAATAGAAACAAAGAAATGAGCAAGTTTGTTACTATTTTAATAAACAAAAGTCACAACAAACAATAAAAATAGGAAAATAAAAGAAATAATAAAAATAAAATAATACAAAAGAACTGCATGTTGTGTTGTAGTTGAGACAACACAACAATTTAATGTTGTGAACGATAATCGGGTCCTAAATATTGCGGCAGAGTGCACTGTAGCACCTAAGTCTAAAATGTAATACAGGGTCAATTAATTCATTCCGTCAGCCATGACTGCACAATAATAATAAAAAGATAATTAATTTTGTTTGCAAAATATTTAAGTGCTAAGAATTCTGTCAAGCCGGAGGTTGTATTTTTAATTTTTGTATTTGAAGGAGAAATGGAATCCAGAGCAGTGGCTTTATTGGTGGAAGAGGAGAACAACGTGACTCAGAACACAGAGGTAAAGCTTGAAAAGAAAATACCTGCACTTCCTCCTTGGATCGTTTATGGTAGCCGCAAGCAATATCCTGTTTTGTTGACATTAAACTTGCCAGCTTTTCGTATTGATCTGATGTCGTTGTTTTTGACCTGGAAAAATAAATAAATAGGCTGCTTTCCTGTTTATAGTGACAGTAATTCAAAACTCCTTCGTTCTACCATTACACATTTGTTTAACCATGTTCTTAGTTGCTGCATATCACCTCTTCATTGGCCGTACAACAAAAAGTTATATAAATCACTTTTTAAACATTTTATACATACATTTTTATTTATTTGTTATATTAAGCCTTCTCGTCCAAATTAAAAATATTTTACATAGTAATAAAAAACTACCTGAAATTTTAATTAAATTAAACACTTTTTAAGTTTATAAAAAGAGTAATCGAAAAAATTCCATTGCTAAAATATAAGCGTAGAAAAACGTAACTACGATCGTAATTCAGAATACCTACAATCGAAAGAAACGTAGCGGAATCGAAACTCTGTATACCAAATCTACCAAACGGAAAAAATTTCGAATCGAAAGTCAGAATATGGGTCAGAATATTGATCGCTAAATGAAATACATGTTTAAAATTTATTTAATTTATTTTAAAGAAATCTGGTTTATTTATATGTTTAATTTTAAAAGGCAAATGTTTGATACTTTTTCAAATTACAATAATATAATTACTTCATAAACATAAATTTATGGGCGTAATTATGTATTTGCATTAAATGATGTGTTGCAAGTACAAAAATATATATTTATTTCGTTATGCAAACACAATTGCCCGCCCTTATTCATAAAACTACAACAAGATTATAAAGCAAATTTCCATACAAAATTTGCTTTATAAACCTGTTATAAATCAGTTGTAAGTTTTTATGGATAAGGGGATATGAGTTTCCTTTATTATTGTAAAAAGATAGAAAAATACTTTCCGTCTTGTAGAATAACTTAAACATTAATATCAAAAAAGGAAAGAACTGAATAAAAAAAGTATTTAATTAACAATCAAATGGCCAGATATAAAATACAAAAACAAAGTTTGTTTAGAAAATTATAAAGTGCTAAATTTTAATAAAGAATTTTATTTAAATAGTTTCAATGGTTCTCTTATAAGTTTATTATTTAATTTGATTAACCTTCTTGACCAAAGTCTTCTGTGAATTTACGCAGTTTAATTAAATCGTCTTCATTTACTGTGGGCTTAGTACGTGACAAAGATTTCAACATATCACGCTAAAATAGGCGAAGAAGTTAACAGATTAGTTATTTTATTAAAGAGTTATATAGTTATAGAAATATGTTAGATACCATTGTTACGGGTGGCTCGAAAAGTTTATCTCCTGGCACATCCATCCAAGACATTTCGACCGCACCCTCATCGCCAGGTGAACAGGATACTAATAAATCATCAACAATTTCGTCTTTATTAACAGGTGAAGGACCAGTAATACGCTAATTTTTACAAAAAAAAATATTTTTTTATTTTTATAATTGCTTTTGTTGTTACATATATTTTACTCACCTTGAAATGTGTAGCTGTTTGTACTTTGCGTACAGGTTCCATTAGGGCATCACGCACAACAATTGAGATATCGGCACCGGAATAGCTAGAATATTTATTTCGTTATTTTAGTATTAACTTAATATAATCGCAATTCTAGTACATTTGCTAAATTTAATGGTTTAGACAGAATATTCAAGAACAGTACTGAACATTTCTTTAAATATTGTTATGCTCTAATACTTATCAGATAGTACGAATATATTATTACTGCCTAAAACCAGTAAATCTGACAAGTAGAGAAACAAAACAAATATTACAGGAACTATTTATTTTTAAAGTGACAAAATTTAGCAAGTTTCTAAACGTTTATTTCAACAAACAAATCCAATCATTGTGAAATGCTTGACTTAAAACTTACCCCTCTGTTTTGCCAGCCAACTCTTTAAGATTAGCTTCCGTTAAAATATGTGCGGTATTACCCAAGTGTATCTTAAACATTATCAAACGTGCATGTGCCTCTGGCAAGGGAATATAAATACGTTTCTCAAAACGACGACGAATAGCCGAGTCTAGAACCCAGGGTATATTTGTGGCACCTAATACTAAAATACCATCAGTATCATTGCCAACACCTTGCATTTGTACCAGAAACTCGGTTTTAATGCGACGCACACTATCGTTTTCATTGTCAGAACGTGTCGAACACATGGAATCGATTTCATCGATAAAGATAATGGATGGCTTATGTTGACGGGCCAATTCGAAGAGATTCTTGACAAGTTTCTCAGATTCGCCCAGCCATTTTGACATTAGATCCGAACTGGAAACCGAGAAGAAAGTTGAATTGTTGGCTTCTGTGGCCACCGCTTTGGCTAAATAAGATTTACCCGTACCAGGTGGACCGAAAAGTAGTATGCCCTTCCAGGGAATACGTTTGCCGGTAAATAGATGGGGGAATTTAATGGGTAAAATGACGGCTTCTTTAAGGGCTTCTTTGGCAGCATCCAATCCAGCCACATCAGACCATTTCACCTTGGGCTTTTCAATTACTATGGCGCCCTCTAGCTTACTTTGTAATTTTTTCTTTTCAGGATCTTCGCCATCTGAATCACTGTCACTCTTCTTGTCTTTGTCATCTCTGTCAGAAAATGTTTTATTAATTTAAAAAAATCACTTTTTCAAAGATATACCAACTTTGAACTGGATTCACCCTCTTTGACTGGCTTCTTTTTGCCCTTCTTCAAATATTCCTTAAGTTTTTCAGCACGATCCAAATACTGCAAGCACTTGGATCTTATAGAATCCTTAGCTTTCTCACCCTGAGCTTCATCTGTATAAAATTATTACACCACAAGTATAAACATAAATTATAAAATCCAAAATAGCATCAAATTCTTACATTTAATTGCATGTAAAAAATACTCTACTCCATGTTCGTATAACCGCAAAGCCTCTGCATAATTCTTATTACGATCTTCTTCTGTCGCTTTTGTTACTAAATCGATGGCCTTCTGTAAAGTTGTCCCCGAAGCCATTGTCCAGTACAATTACTGTGTGCACATAAAAAATAAAATCAATAAATGTATACCTATTACTACTTCCATGGAGCAAATTTCGACCTCCTTTACTGTGACATCATTAAATTTTATTAAAAGGTCGTTTTCTGTTTGTATTGTTCCTTTTTAATCATTGGTAATGACAAAAATGAAGAATTTACACAAAAAATTGTATGACTAATGCAATCAATGTAGTATACAGATTGTATTTGGTGTTGTGGTATTTTATACACTTTTTAACTTGTTTCTTTTTGGTTGTTTACCTTTTACTACAACTACTTGACGTTGCAAGGATAAGTTAAACTTTATAATTATGTTTTTAAACTGTTTAATGTTTGTTTTTATTGATTTCTAATGAAATATTTTATTTTATTGCAAATCAAGACGTAAATTTTTGTCCTCACACAACAACAATAATAATGAAATACGATGATGCGTTCATCATTTGACGTTTTTTTCTTTTTGTTGTGTTTCGGTTATCACTGACATTTTTACATACCAATAGAGTTGTATTTTGAAATACTAGGTAACACAAATAATCAACATTTTAAAATTTTAAACTTATACCTACATAAATCTCCAATATAGTATATATTAAAAATTTTATTCTTCATAATTATTTTCCAAAAATTTTAATCGTTAAAGTGTATATTTAACCTTCAAGCTAAATATACAATTTATTTAAAAATAAATTGTTACACTACATTTATTTTTGAATATTTATTTTCAAATAAATTGTATATTTAACTTGAAGGTAACTTCGATTAAAATTTTTGGAAAATTTTAATAATTATTTTCCTTAATTTTAAATTTTATCCGATATATATACGACATATTCCATAAAAGCTTAAATACTGAAAATCATAAAAACAAATTAAAATAATTTTAGATTTTATTTAAAAAGAAAAATATACAGAAACCCCCATAGCATTTAACAAATTACTGAAATCAAAATATACTTTTTATGTATTAATAAAAATAAATTATGTGATTATGATTTTGAAAAATACATATCATTAGTCTATGGTTATATGTACTTAAGAAAGCGACAAATTGAAAAATCGCTAATAAAATTAACTAAGTTCTGGCAACCTAACTGCACATCTGATAATGACATTTCTGTCACAAGTTTTTTTTTTCATTATCGTCAATTGTGTTATGTAGTGGATAGCAAAAAATTTAAGCAGGAAATCATATCCACCCATGAATAACGGTTTTTTGTTGAATTCGTTTCTCGCGACTCAAAACACAATAACTCATCGGAAACGGAAATAAGAAACATTTAAATAAACTTTAAACTGCCAATCAAATCTCTTCATAAAATATTACTTTAAAAGTCGCAAGACAATAAATTACATAATAAACAGTAAAAATATAAGAAGTATACAAGTATACGATTTAGTAAAAATCGAAAACATTGGCCTTTATTTATGTATTAAGAATTTGTAAAATGGAAAAAGAGACAGATTTATATCGTGATACCTTGGTGCGATATTTGGGTATGTATTATTTTTTTATTTAGTGAATTTGTTTACTAATTTTTACTGCATTTTAGGTTATGCCAATGAAGTTGGTGAATCTTTTCGCCATTTAGTATCGAAAAATGTTGTTAGGGGCAGTTATGTTGTAGCTACTGGTTATGCCGTGGCTGATACTATTGATAAAACTTACAAAGATTTTAAACAAAGTTCCTCTGTCAGCAGTGCGGGTATTACAGCTGTAGATGTCTTCCTATGGCAAATGTTAGCATCTGTTTCAATTCCGGGATTTACCATTAATAGGTATGTAAAATGTATTATTCTAAATTCGTGGAATCATTCTATTACTTGAGCACTAAAATGTTCACTTCAATTTAATTAAAAAGTGCTAAAACTGTTATCATTTACAAGTCGTGAGAAAATGAACAAAGTTTTACACATTTATACATATTCTCAATAAAAAATTATCAACATTTCGAAATCATTAATACATACATATAGGTATACTCAGTGCTGATATTCAGCCGGTTCGGACCGGTTCGCTCGAACCGGTTGTTAAAATTTTAAAAATTTTGCGAACCGGTTGTTGCATATTCACCCTTCTCGTGAATAAAAATTCCATATGAAATTTGTTGGGGTGATTATGTTTTTTGTTTTAACGGTTTTATATAATGTGTATTTATCAAGGTGATTAGTCTCGGCAACAAACACAATATTGTTCAGTGGTTCATTGTCCAAACGTACAAACAAATGATTTTATTTTGGTCATACATTGAATTCTTGGATGATGATGTTTTCGATAGCGTTTTCTTCAATCTTTTGAGAAAAAAATAAAGCAATTTTTTTTGACTTTTATTTTGCAAAATCAAAACTATTTTTTTTATTAAACAAAAGTTTATATTATTTCCTTCAAGAGGCTTGTGGTCTGTTACTGGAATGCGACTTTAAAATTTTCGCTATTTTTATCAAAATTTGGCAAAAATATAATTTTTTTAAGCGAACCGGTTGTTAATTGTTTCGAATATCACCACTGGGTATACTTAATTTTAAGCTTTGGCATTGATAATTTATTTTACACTTTCTTTCACAGAATCACCTATTTCAGTGGAAAACTGCTACGCAAAGTTAATGCCAAAAAATCAGTTGTGAAATTTCTACCGGTTGCTATTGGTTTATCTTCCATACCATTCATTATACATCCCATTGATCATTTTACCGATTATTTAATGGACAATACTTATCGGAAATTCTTTAAAAAATCTTAAATAAAATTGCACGTACAAATAATATTAGCAATATTAATAATAATATTTTACTTTAAAAGTAAACACCGCATTTGTGGTTTAGTGCAAATTTAGCCAAATATTTATATATAAAAATTTATTAAGCAATATTTAGTACAAAACTATGTGAACTTAATTACTAAGTATAGTTTATTAATATTAAAAATACCAACCCAAATAAAGACGATGAAATAAAAGACACCTAAACACTTTGAAATGGATATGATATAACTTTATGTAGCGAAATATCGGAAAGTATAATTAATAAATAAAAAACAAAGAATAATTTCAATACTTTAATAAAGATATAATATAAGTATGTATCTATTAAATACTTTGAAATTCATATGCTTATTTTTTACATATTCCAGTGCAAAATAACAGGTTACATTGCGAATGAAATGAAAAAAATATATATCGTGATTTCAAACTTTCCATCATGGAAAAGTAGTTCCGTTGGTTATTAAGAATAAGAAGTTTAACCACATGTTTTATTTTTAAGAAACCGACTAGTTTCGAATAATTGACATTGACTACCACCAATGAAGTCTTCAGCAACACTCTTTACCACGAAGACGAATGAGGTAAAATTTAATCTTGGCATTGTAGTCGACAGCACACAAATTCCGACGGTGAACCACCCAAAAATCTTGGGAGCCACATTTGATAGCCTGTTTATCTCCTTAGCCTACACCGCTGCATTCTTCTTAAAGCGCTAGCCGACAGCACTTGGAGTATGGACAACGAAACCTTGTTGGCTAGCTATAAGACGATTTGTCGGTCAGAGGTGAATTACGCTGCCCCAGTGTGGTCACTTTCACTGAGTGATACCCAGTGGGGAAACATACAAAGCTGCCAAAATGCTGCAGTACGTACCATCACACGTACGTACCGTCGCAGATTCTACCTGTAATGGAACACAATGTCATGTTGACAAAGCAGTTCCTCATGGGATGTCATCGGAGGAGTTAACCAAGCTTTAACATCACACAGCTGGACTCTCTGCCGAGGCATGGTAAGAAGTACCTTCGAAAATGCGAGGAGGACGTACGAAGGTACGTATAGGATCCGCTAGATCAAAATTCGGAAGTAAGAATGACTTTCACAAAGACGCCATCAATACCGGGGTCGCAGGATACCACATGAATGTCGTACTTGAGGTCGCCCACCGCCTATTGCAGAAATCGAAAAACAACTGCACCGGAAAACAAAAGTATAAACTTTCCATCATGAAAAACTAGCGCCATTGGTTAGTAAGAATAAGATGGTTAATCAGATTTCTTTATTTAAGAAACCTACCGGTTTCGAATAACCAGTTTTTATAATTATGATTAAGATTTTAGGTCGAAAATTAAGAAAAAATACTTCTTGTATTAGCTATGTATGAACTTTTTGACAATATTTTTGTACCAAAAATCTCTAGTGCTTATTAAAAATTAAAATATTGAATCTTGAATAATAAAATTAAAAATTACTCTTATGAATGCCGTGTGTTAACAATTTCACAGAACTTTATGTACGCTTTGTTCCTACACAATTTTATCCACCTACTCTAAATATATCAACACATTTTAATTTTAATAGGCTTTGAATAATCTATAAGGAAGTCAAAATTTTGTTTTAATTTGAATAAAAGAAAATTTTAAGGCAAATAATAATTTTTAATACAATCCAAAAATTTACGCAAATAAACCAAAAATATGTCATTGCGTTTATCAAGTTTCTTAACAAGATCCCTAGAAAGATTTAAACAAATTACAAACATTGTCAGCAAACGACACTATGCCTCTACCGAAGATCTGCGAGTGACGGTATGAAATTTAGTAAAAGGGTTTACATTTAAAATAAAATTAAATTCGTTGCTATACTCTTAATTACTGTTGAAATTGTAGAAGGGACTTGTCATTGGTGTGTATCAAAAGGAAGGCGATAAAGATCCTAAATTAACTGCTAGTGGTGAAAAATTCGATGACCGCGTTCAAGGCAAAGTGTCAGAATTGGTCAAAGAGTAAGTAACAATTAAAAAAAATGGGTAATAGAGAGACATCTTACAATAAATGCATTTTTACAAATAGATGCAATATCACCGGCCGATTGGGCAGAGGTAAAGTGTTCAATAACATAGATCAGGAATATCGTTCGGTTGCTGTAATTGGTTTGGGCCGTGAAGGCGCTGGATTTAATGAATTGGAAATGATTGATGAAGGAATGGTATGTATGAATGAAATTGTTTGGTTTTCCAATAGAATGTCAGATATTTATGTAGATTTTAGGCAAATACAATAAAAAGTTAGATTTATAAAGAACTTTCCGTTACTTGATCGCTTATCTGTATATTCTGACCAATTATTATGTAATACGATTCGAAAAGAAATTCATTTGAGTTAGCATGCTTTTGTGAATTCGGAAATATTTTCTTTTCAATTTTTGCATATTTTTAACGTTATGAAAATACAAAAGTAGTCAAAACTAATCGCATCTCTTTAATGGTTTGTTCGAAAGGAAAATGCTCGTGTGGCTGCTGGTGTTGGTGCACGGACACTACAAATGCAAGGTTGCTCAGAAGTTTTTATCGACTCTATGGAATATCCCGAACAAGCTGCCGAGGGCAGCGCCTTAGCAATATGGCGATATAATGATAATAAGCAGAAAAAAAATCGTACGCTGATTCCCAAATTGGAACTGTATGATTCTCCAGATGTTGATGCCTGGACTCGTGGGCTTTTCAAAGCAGAAGCACAAAATTTAGCACGTCGCCTTAGTGATGCTCCTGCAAATCAAATGACACCAACAACTTTTGCCCAAGCCACAGTTGATGCTTTATGTCCTTGTGGTGTCACTGTTGAAATACGTACAATGGAGTGGATAGAGCAGCAACACTTAAATTCGTTCCTTACGATAGCCAAAGGATCATGCGAACCTCCGGTATTGTTGGAAATTAGCTATTGTGGCACAGCTCCCGAGGATAAACCTATTTTATTATTAGGTAAAGGCATGACATTCAATAGGTAAACATTTATATTTGCTTGTCAAATAAATATGGTCTGAAATATATCATTTTGTAAGTGGCGGTATTTGTTTACGTCCCTGCAAAAATATGGATGAATATCGTGGTGCTATGGCTGGAGCAGCTGTATGCGTAGCTGCCATACGTGCTGCCGCTGCTCTTTCATTACCTATTAACATTTCTGCCGTTATTCCTTTATGTGAAAATATGCCCTCCGGTATGGCTTGTAAACCAGGTGATGTTGTTACGCTACTCAATGGCAGAACTTTGGCTATAAGAGTAAGTTTTTTCTTATTGAATATTGCTTCTTATTAAGCGTATTTTTAACAGGATACTGACAAGGCAGGTGTTGTATTAATGGCTGATCCTTTACTTTATGCTCAAACAACTTATAAGCCACGTTTAGTTGTTGATATTGCTACTTTGGGAAAAGGAGTTGTAAAAGGTTTAGGTGGTGGTGCAACGGGCATTTTTTCCAATTCTCATTATATTTGGAAACAATTCCAAAAAGCTGGATCTCTTACAGGCGATCGTATGTGGCGTTTTCCATTATGGACGTACTACAAAAAACTTGTTACAAGTACGCCAAAATTGTCTGTTAAAATTATTCAATTTAATATTTAATTTTTTTTTTAATAGACAAT
This sequence comes from Bellardia pandia, assembly GCA_916048285.2. Taxonomy (NCBI): domain Eukaryota; kingdom Metazoa; phylum Arthropoda; class Insecta; order Diptera; family Calliphoridae; genus Bellardia; species Bellardia pandia. The sequence continues at coordinate 56,021,139 of OU696532.1, read as the reverse complement.
ACAAGTTTCGATATCAGTAATAATGGTATTGGTCCAGCATCAAGCTGTTTAGGCGCTGCTATATTACATGTAAATTGTGCAGTTTGCCATATTGATCGTTAATTTGTATTTAATTTATTGATTGATCATATTGCAGGAATTTGTACCATGTGTAGACTGGGCTCACTTGGATATACGTGGAGTTGGAATGTTAACACGTTTCGGCACAATTCCATATTTATTAAAAGATCGTATGACTGGTCGGCCCACGAGGACTTTAATACAATTTCTTTATCAAATGGCATGTCCCGATGCCCAGGCCAAGTAGTTGTTGTTTACCCCAGTTACATTTAAAATGTCAAAAGCAATGAAAAAAATTAACAAAATGGATTTGAGTGTGTGTCGTTTTAATGAATTCTTCTTTCCTTTGATGTTTGGTGAATATTTTTCGTGGTAAAAACAAAATTTTATTTGACTGTATTTAACAATTATATTTTGTGAGTTTTATTTGTTTATTCATTGTATATGTATTTAATTTTCTTCGGAGTGCATTGAAATATATATATTTGTTGTAAATAATATGGAATTATCATTTTTGTAGTAGTTTCTTCACACAAATAGTTAAGGTGTTATTTCTGAATATTGTAGTTAGGTCAAGAAAATCATATCCACCAATGATTAACGGTTTTTTGTTGAATTCGTATCTAACGCAACTCAAAACAAAATAACTAATCGAAAACGGAAATAGAAGGCATTTAAATATGTATATTTTGTACTGCCAATCAAATTCTCTTCATAAAATATTACTTTAAAAATTACAAGGCAATTACATAATATGTAAACAGTAAAAAGTAAAAAATATAAGAAGAAAAGATAAGATTTGGTAAAAACCAAAAACATTGGCATTTATTTATGTATTAAGAATTTGTAAAATTTAAAAATAAACGGATTTCTGTCCTGATACGTTGGTGCGTTATTTAGGTATGTATTGTTATTTTATTTTTATTTTGTAAATTTGTTTACTAATTTTTAATGCATTTTAGGTTATGCCAATGAAGTTGGGAATTTTTTCGCCATTTAGTATCCAAAAATGTGTGTGGCAGTAAAATTTATTTTTCTTAAGTGGTGGAATCATTTTATTATTTGAGTACTAAAATAAACTCAAGTTTAAGTAAAAAGTGCTAAAACTTTCTTCATTGACTAGTCGTGAGTAAATTAACAAAGTTTTACACATTTCAATATATTCTCACTGAAACATAATCAACATTTCGATATCATTGATATGTACTTAATTTTGAGGTTTTAACATTTATAAATTAATTTAAACTTAATTTGACAGAATGCCCCATTTCAGTTAATGTCAAAAAATAAGTTGTGAAGTTTCTACCAGTTGCTATTGGTTTGGTATGGCAGACAATTGTACATACCATTGATCATAATGATTATTTAAGGGACAATACTTATCATAAAATCCCCAAAAAAAAAAATTTGAATAAAATTTTGAAAATGTATTGCAAATTAAAAGAAAGTACATCAGTGCATGTATATAATATTAGCAATCTAATAATAATATTTTATTTTTGAAGTGGTCGTCTAGTGCAAATTTAGCCAAATATTTAGTACAAAACTATGTCATTCCACGGACCATGGTTCTTCACATGCTGCCAATGGCGAAACCACCGCAATCACAAATACAGCAGAAACAACAACATATACAGCAGGAAATACTTCCATCGCCGCTAACACCAATAATTGTTTTCCGAAGATCTGGGGTGATATCCATATTGCAGTTCCACTGCAATGGTTTTCAAGGTAAAGTAGCTGAGATAATCATATTTATGCAGCAAAATAACATCCTGGTCGTTGCGGTCCAGGAGACAAAACTGACAACAATTCCAGTCTGTTTAGTTGTAACGGATACAATTTTCTCCGAAAAGACCGCACCAGAGGTAACATTGGAGACATCACCTTCATAACACATAACACCGTGCAGTATAGAGCTGGAAAATGAGAATAAGCGAAAAAAAATGGTTAGATCATCTAAATTGTTGCAACTTAAGTTCCGGAGATGGTAAGTTGTGGTCCACGGTTCAATCTCTCTCTAACCCGATGAAGTAGGATGACAGGGTCGCGAGTTTGTGGATACCACCACCCGACTAGGCGAAACGAAGTGTTGAACGCAAACCACACTACCTTCCAGTCTCGAATTTACTGATGTTAAAACACCTTGGCGAGCGGGTAGTCGAGTACAGAACAAAGAATCTCAAGACTCTTCTCCTTCCCCAGCTAACCCGTTACCTACCAGCAGCTCGTCACCGGCATGGATTCCGTAAAATGCAAAGCACCACCCCAGTCTTAATCGCCATAACCACTCAGACCTCACAGGGCTTAAACCAGCAAAGGCTTTTCGAAAGGACGATCCTCGTGGCGCTCGACTTATCGAAAGCCTTTGATACCGTCACCAATGTCATCCTACATGAAGAGATGGATCTTGAACTACCTGAGTAGCCGTTAATCTTTCGTTGAGTTTACAGTTAAATGCTCACAACCTCGTAGAGTTAAACAAGCAGTCCTGTCGCCACTTCTGTTTAGCTTCTACATCTCTAAACTCCCCACACATCCACAGAGAGTGGAAGTGATATCATACGTGAATGATTGCAAATTAATGACGACGAGCCACAACATTGATGACCAATACGGTCTAGTGAATGGTTATCTCTGGGAAATACACGCTTTCTTCACTGCAACTACCACCAATGAATTGATGACCAATACGGTCTAGTGAATGGTTATCTCTGGGAAATACACGCTTTCTTCACTGCAACTACCACCAATGAAGTCGGCAGCAACACTCTTTACTACGAAGACGAATGAGGTAACAATTAATCTTGGCATTGTAGTCTACAGCACACAAATTCCGACGGTGAACCACCCAAAAACCTCGGGAGCCACTTTTAATAGCCTGTTTATCTCCTTAGCCTACACCGCTGCAGTCTTCTTAAAGCGCTAGCCGGCAGCACTTGGAGTATGGACAAAGAAACCTTGTTGGCTAGCTATAAGACGATTTGTCGGTCAGAGGTGAATTACGCTGCCCCAGTGTGGTCACTTTCACTGAGTGATACCCAGTGGAGAAACATACAAAGCTGCCGTAAATGCTGCAGTACGTACCATCGAAGATTCTACCTGTAATGGAACACAATGTCATGTTGACAAAACAGTTCCTCATGGGATGTCATCGGAGGAGTCATCCAAGCTTTAACATCACACAGCTGGAGTCTGCCGAGGCATGTTAAGAAGTACCTTCGAATATACGAGGAAGACGTACGAAGGTACGTATAGGATCCGCTAGATCAAAATTCGTAAGTAAGAATGACTTTCACAGAGGCGCAATAAATACCGGGGTCGCAGGATACCACATGTCGTACTTGAGTTCGCCCACCGCCTATTGCAGAAACCGAAAAACAACTGTCGCGGAAAACAAAAGTATGAACTTTCCGCCATTAGTTAGTAAGAATAAGATGGTTAATCAGATTTCTTTATTTAAGAAACCGACAAGTTTCGAATAACCAGTTTTTATACCCTTCACCTTCATGAGAAGGGTATATATAAGTTTGTCATTCCGTTGGTAATTTTCACAATATAATTTTCCGACCCTATAAAGTATATATATTCTGGATCCATATAGATAGCGGAGTCTATTGAGCCATGTCCGTCTGTCTGTTGAAATCAATTTTCTGAAGTCCCAAGATATCTTCGGGATCCAAATCTTCAATAATTCTGTCAGACATGCTTTCGAGAAGTTTGCTATTTAAAATCAGCAAAATCGGTTTAGGCCAACCAGAGTTATGGACCAATATGTGAGACAACCTCCATAAAAATTTGATATTTTTTGTCCATTTTATTGCAATATTTTGAAATATATTGCAGATAATGATAAAAGAAGAAAGTGTGCGGAAAATAGTAAGAATCGGTCCATGATTTCTCATAGCCCCCCTACAAAAAAAATCTTCCCGAAATATTGCTCAATTATACATAAATGCCTATAAAATTGGAATATCAAGACAAAATTCAGCAAAAATAAGTTTTATGCAAAAATAAATCGCAAAAAGAAATGTTTTAGTTCGGTCCATGTTTGACCATAGACCCCATATAAATTCCACTTCCAAAATTCACTTAAATACGTATAAAACAGATATAAATAATGGTAAACGGCTAAAATTTGACATAAATAATCTTTAGAGGCAAATAAATTGTTGTACTAAATTTTATGGTGGTCGGCCCAGAATTGGTCATAGCTCCCATACAAGGACCACATCTGAAAAACACATTTATCCCTATATATATTGTATAAATATCGGTACCGACTCAAAACTTTGCACATATCATTTACATATATACAAAAATCATCCCACAAAATTTTGTGAATTTCGGTCTTTTTTTAACCGTATGCCCCATATAAAGCCCTCTTCCGAAAATCACTTTAATACTCATAAATCTCTTATAAATAACGCTACCGATCCAAAATTTTACACGGATCATTAACATACATGCCAAAATCAAACTGCTGGATTTTGAGAATATCGGTCCGTATTTGACTATATACCCCACATAAGCTCCGCTACCGAAATCCACGTTAATACTAATATATATCTTAAATATACCGTTATTATGTTGAAATTCGACGTAAAATATCCTCATATGCATGAAAATAACTGTTCCAAAATTTAAGAAGATCGGCTCATAATTTGTCATAGCTACCATATAAGAACCATTTCCAAAAAACAAATAAACCCACAAAAATGTCTAATAAATATCGACATCGAACCAACTTTTATACCAACTTTTTTATGGATCAGAAATTTTAATCCAGAATTCATATTAGTATCGGTTATACGGCAATTAAGCTACAGATATCTTCGGGATCCAAATCTTCAATAATTCTGTCAGACATGCTTTCGAGAAGTTTTCTATTTAAAATCAGCAAAATCCGTCCATTAAAAACGGAGACAACCTCTGAAAATTTCATCAAAAAACCGATGGCGTTGATCAAACAAAGTGTTCGAAAACTTTAAGAGCTAGTTTTTTACTTGTCAGTTAAACTCAGCTTAACACACTGTTATATTAAACCTCAAATATATTTTGCCGGGATTTAACTACTGATTGTGTTTCTCAGTAGTGGATTACCTCCTGTCAATTTCGTTAGCATTGCCGTACTGTTCAGTCAAAATACATATGGCATTACTTCTAATTTTTTATATAAATATGGCAATATCTTAAATTTTCGCAAAAAAGCAACCGCGTCAATCAATAACAGTATTTGAAATCTTTCAACTTTGAAAAAATTAAAAAAATGGATTTAATGTATGGTCCAATTAGTTCTAAAACATTATATGCGGATTGTTTTGTTAAGCGAAATCTTTGAAAGAATTCGGCGTCGGTATAAATGCAGAAATGATTTGGACGTGTCCTTATTGTTCGTATCTTTCTTACAATTGACATATTTAAGTTATTATATGTGTTTGAATCACTTAAATCCTCATCATCACTAGAATAATCCATTTTTTTTTTATTTTTTTTAAAATATCGTAAATTTATTTTTAATTGTTGAATTGTTTATTTTATTTTTCAGCTGTTTGTTTTTTGACATTTTATATCTAGGTTTAACTCACCAATGATGCTCAGTTAAACCTAGATTATATATCAAATTAATAATAACTGAGAAACAAAGTTTTTAGTTTAATCTAGGTTTAAGCGAAAAATGTAGATTATCTTTATCCCAGAAACTAGCTCTAAGTGTGTTCTTAAACCGTAATATAAGTGTGCAAAAAGACAGTGTGTTCATTATACCCTTTTTTTAATTGTGTTTGTGTACATTTAAATAAATAAAGACTCGTTATACATATTTTCTTCAAACTACTTGACGCTTTTATTTTGCAATTAAAAAGAATCCGGTTTATTTAGAGGAAATAAACCACCGTTTTTAAAAGGTAAAAACGTAACAATATTTAAAAGGTAAAAACGTAACAATATAGAATAATATTCTACATACATATTATGTACATATATATGTATGTATGCATATAAATTAATTATGCATCCACAACAAAAGTGAAGGGTATATAAGATTCGGCATAGCCGAATATAGCACTCTTACTTGTTAAATTACGATTAAGATTGTAGGTCGAAAATTAAGAAACAAATACTTCTTGTATTAGCTATGTATGAACTTTTTGACAATATTTTTGTACCAAAAATCTCTAGTGCTTATTAAAAATTAAAATATTGAATCTTGAATAATAAAATTAAAAATTACGCTTTGTTCCTACACAATTTTATCCACCTACTCTAAATATATCAACACATTTTAATTTTAATAGGCTTTGAATAATCTATAAGGAAGTCAAAATTTTGTTTTAATTTGAATAAAAGAAAATTTTAAGGCAAATAATAATTTTTAATACAATCCAAAAATTTACGCAAATAAACCAAAAATATGTCATTGCGTTTATCAAGTTTCTTAACAAGATCCCTAGAAAGATTTAAACAAATTACAAACATTGTCAGCAAACGACACTATGCCTCTACCGAAGATCTGCGAGTGACGGTATGAAATTTAGTAAAAGGGTTTACATTTAAAATAAAATTAAATTCGTTGCTATACTCTTAATTACTGTTGAAATTGTAGAAGGGACTTGTCATTGGTGTGTATCAAAAGGAAGGCGATAAAGATCCTAAATTAACTGCTAGTGGTGAAAAATTCGATGACCGCGTTCAAGGCAAAGTGTCAGAATTGGTCAAAGAGTAAGTAACAATTAAAAAAAATGGGTAATAGAGAGACATCTTACAATAAATGCATTTTTACAAATAGATGCAATATCACCGGCCGATTGGGCAGAGGTAAAGTGTTCAATAACATAGATCAGGAATATCGTTCGGTTGCTGTAATTGGTTTGGGCCGTGAAGGCGCTGGATTTAATGAATTGGAAATGATTGATGAAGGAATGGTATGTATGAATGAAATTGTTTGGTTTTCCAATAGAATGTCAGATATTTATGTAGATTTTAGGCAAATACAATAAAAAGTTAGATTTATAAAGAACTTTCCGTTACTTGATCGCTTATCTGTATATTCTGACCAATTATTATGTAATACGATTCGAAAAGAAATTCATTTGAGTTAGCATGCTTTTGTGAATTCGGAAATATTTTCTTTTCAATTTTTGCATATTTTTAACGTTATGAAAATACAAAAGTAGTCAAAACTAATCGCATCTCTTTAATGGTTTGTTCGAAAGGAAAATGCTCGTGTGGCTGCTGGTGTTGGTGCACGGACACTACAAATGCAAGGTTGCTCAGAAGTTTTTATCGACTCTATGGAATATCCCGAACAAGCTGCCGAGGGCAGCGCCTTAGCAATATGGCGATATAATGATAATAAGCAGAAAAAAAATCGTACGCTGATTCCCAAATTGGAACTGTATGATTCTCCAGATGTTGATGCCTGGACTCGTGGGCTTTTCAAAGCAGAAGCACAAAATTTAGCACGTCGCCTTAGTGATGCTCCTGCAAATCAAATGACACCAACAACTTTTGCCCAAGCCACAGTTGATGCTTTATGTCCTTGTGGTGTCACTGTTGAAATACGTACAATGGAGTGGATAGAGCAGCAACACTTAAATTCGTTCCTTACGATAGCCAAAGGATCATGCGAACCTCCGGTATTGTTGGAAATTAGCTATTGTGGCACAGCTCCCGAGGATAAACCTATTTTATTATTAGGTAAAGGCATGACATTCAATAGGTAAACATTTATATTTGCTTGTCAAATAAATATGGTCTGAAATATATCATTTTGTAAGTGGCGGTATTTGTTTACGTCCCTGCAAAAATATGGATGAATATCGTGGTGCTATGGCTGGAGCAGCTGTATGCGTAGCTGCCATACGTGCTGCCGCTGCTCTTTCATTACCTATTAACATTTCTGCCGTTATTCCTTTATGTGAAAATATGCCCTCCGGTATGGCTTGTAAACCAGGTGATGTTGTTACGCTACTCAATGGCAGAACTTTGGCTATAAGAGTAAGTTTTTTCTTATTGAATATTGCTTCTTATTAAGCGTATTTTTAACAGGATACTGACAAGGCAGGTGTTGTATTAATGGCTGATCCTTTACTTTATGCTCAAACAACTTATAAGCCACGTTTAGTTGTTGATATTGCTACTTTGGGAAAAGGAGTTGTAAAAGGTTTAGGTGGTGGTGCAACGGGCATTTTTTCCAATTCTCATTATATTTGGAAACAATTCCAAAAAGCTGGATCTCTTACAGGCGATCGTATGTGGCGTTTTCCATTATGGACGTACTACAAAAAACTTGTTACAAGTACGCCAAAATTGTCTGTTAAAATTATTCAATTTAATATTTAATTTTTTTTTTAATAGACAATACAAGTTTCGATATCAGTAACAATGGTATTGGTCCAGCATCAAGCTGTTTAGGCGCTGCTATATTACATGTAAATTGTGCAGTTTGCCATATTGATCGTTAATTTGTATTTAATTTATTGATTGATCATATTGCAGGAATTTGTACCATGTGTAGACTGGGCTCACTTGGATATACGTGGAGTTGGAATGTTAACACGTTTCGGCACAATTCCATATTTATTAAAAGATCGTATGACTGGTCGGCCCACGAGGACTTTAATACAATTTCTTTATCAAATGGCATGTCCCGATGCCCAGGCCAAGTAGTTGTTGTTTACCCCAGTTACATTTAAAATGTCAAAAGCAATGAAAAAAATTAACAAAATGGATTTGAGTGTGTGTCGTTTTAATGAATTCTTCCTTCTTTTGATGTTTGGTGAATATTTTTCGTGGTAAAAACAAAATTTTATTTGACTGTATTTAACAATTATATTTTGTGAGTTTTATTTGTTTATTCATTGTATATGTATTTAATTTTCTTCGGAGTGCATTGAAATATATATATTTGTTGTAAATATCATGCAATTATTATTTCTGCAGTAGTGTCTTCTCGCCAATATTTTAATATTTCTGAATTTCGTGATTAGGTCAAGACATTTGAATACAAAATTCGTGTTTTTATCATGATAATAAGTATTGATATATTTTAAGGAATATTTGTTTATTCACTACCAATATATCAATATATATAAACTGTTACAATTTTATTTCAATATACATAAATTGTTTTTAAAGACATACATATAATAAATAGCTGGACACAAATCTGAACAAATATATAGAAAATAATATCTTTACAAAAACATCATTATCATCACATTGTGCAAATTTGAATCTCTATCCTGACTTTGTGAACATATCAGTTTGGAAAATAATTATAAACGACGTTATATGTTAGAAATGTAACAAATTAAAAATGTAACTACAAATCTTAGAATAATTTTAAAGCAGGTGCAGATATGTTGCTCAAAATTATAGACACCTAATTTAATAAAACGGAAAAGGAAATTAAATTATTATTTTTTAATATTTTTTGTTTGTGTGATATTTTAAAAATTTCATTCTGACAATTATTGTTAACTAGCTGACCGCCCCCCGGCTTCGCACGGTATTTACTATTGATTTGTATTTCATAGAATAAGATGTATTCACAACCTGCCTGCTCTTATTTATTTGCAAATTTGTACAGCATACTTTAGGGGACTTTTTTTTCAAATGTTGAATTTTTTCAGGAAAAAAATCATAACTGGAGAATGGCTAGACCGATTTTGGATTTCAAAATCAACTAACCATCATCACTCCTCCCTGTACCTTCCCTAAAAATTTTATGGCAATCGGTCGAGCCGTTCTCGAGTTATGGAGTGACAATCAAAATGTACACTTATTTTTATATATATAGATAGATAGATTTGAAAAGTATTTTTATTGTTGTTTAAAAAATATTATTAATTTGGTAATTATTTAAGCTTAAGGTTCTTTTTATAAAAAATTTAAATTTTATTTCAATATTTCGTTAATGAAATGAAACTTAAAACAAATATTGCCACTACACCAAGATTATATGGACTACCAAAAATTCACAAATAAGAATTTCCAATAAGACCAATTTGTTCTTTTGTTAATTCTCCATGATGATGAGAAAATGATTTCATTTGATGTAGTATCTCTATTTCCAAGTATTCCTGTTGAATTAGCAATAATTATAATAGAAGAAAAATGGAATATTATAAAACAATACACAAAAATTGAGAAATGCCTGTTTTTGCGTATTCTAAAATTTTGCATAGAAGACAATAGATATTTTGAATACAATGAAAAGATACAACAAAAAGAACTTCCAATGGGATCTCCTGCATCTCCAATTGTTGCGGATATTGTAATGGAGAAGTTATTAGATACATGTAAAGAAAAATTAAGTATAAAACCAATGGATCGATTACGGATGGCAACCGAACCTCAGTTGGAGTTGGCAGTTGCCAAAAACATATTACAGATGGCAACTGTAAGCTGTTAACTTCAGTTGCCGAACATGGCAACCGAGAATTTGTGGTTGCTTTGGTTTTTATTTTAAGTGGCAAATTTTAAATGTTAGTTATTTTGTTGTTAAACTATTTATATTTTTAAATTATAAATGTTTGTTTTCTGCTCGAAAATTCGAAAAACAGATTAAACATGAAAGTTGCCTTACATAATAACAACTTGCATGTCAGTTACGTTGCCTATTGGCAACCCAACTCCGGTTTGGTTGCTATACATAATCGACCCACAAGAGTAATGACCAAATATGTAGATTATTTATTTAGATACATTATTGATAAGAAGAAAGAATTTAGTAATAGATTGGTATCAGAAATCAACAGCTTCAGAAAGAATAATTAATTATTATTCTAAACATAGTAAACACAAATATTCAGGCATGTGATGGAAATCGAAATCGAATATGAATTGCATGTTTTTTATAATAAATAACTTTTCATCAATGAAAAAACGTTTGTTTTCTATATATTTTGAACTTTGACCTCATTGTGGCACGGGTTGGCACACTCTGATCGACTTCAAATTTTACCACATGAATTTTTACATCAAATCGAACATTTAACCAATCCCTAAATGCAAAATTCGAAAAAAAAAATTGAGACCAAAGATATAGAGACAATATTACTTTACGAAAAACTGCGTTATCTTCTCATTGTAGTAAATTAAATCAATATCCAAATTTTGAAAATGTATCAGTATTAAACACTGAAAATAACTACAAACGTCGATATATGTTAGAGATGTTACAGATAATTAATGTACCTACAACTAAAAGGATCAACTACAAAGCAGATACTGAAAATGTAACACAGATTTACAGACATTTAATACATAAAAAATAACACAACTTACAAATATTGTATAATTAGTAATATTTTCTACTTGTTATAAATTGTTTTAATATTTTGTTATGTTAAAGTTTTCATATCCTTTTTTTTCCTATGACAAATAATTTTTGAAATTTTTGAAATTTATAAAATTTTATATTTTTTTCCTCAAAGAGTAACGAAATAAAATTTAAAATTGTTTATAAAAAAAGACCTAAAGCTTAACAGTCGTATTCAGGAAAAATTAAAGTAGACTTCAAATGTACTTTAAGAAAATTTTGTCTAAAAGCACACTTCAAACCTACTTTATTTTTTCTGAATACGACAGTAAATAATTACCAAAATCTTAAAAAAGGTCAAATAAACAATAATAAGAAATATTATTAATTTGTTAATAATATTTGTTTCGCTGTTGATAAATAATTTTGACCTGAAGCTTAATAAAGATAATAATAACAAAATAATGATCTCATTACCTTTAATAAATTCGCAAACGAAATCCCTTGAGAGGTTAACTAAAATTTTAAAAATTTTGTACACAGGAACTATTCATCAGCAGACGATCCGCAAGTAACAGTAAGAAATTTGAAAGAAGTCTATTAATATAAAGATGTAAATATTATTATGTAAAAAGAAGGTGATATAAATCCAAAATCAACTTTATAATTTGACGATCGCGTTCAGGGCAAAGTATCAGAATTAGTGAAAGAGTAAGTGACTATTGACAAGCAAACGGTATAAATAAAATATTTTTTCTAAAAGAAGCAATATCACTGGACAATTGGGTAAAGAAAAAATATTCAACCATATACATACATCAAGAATATCGTTAGTTGCTGTAATTGGTTAAGATTCCCTCGCGAGCTGGGTTTGGTGAATGATTGATGAAGGAATGTTAGGTGATATTGTAATCTTTATATACAGACTTTTCACAAGTGCCATTGGCATAGTAAAAAAAACATATTTTGGGAGTTAAAGTTAATATTCATAGCTATAAGTTGTTTTGTTGAATGAAAGTTAGGTTTATAAGGGATACATTTAAAATTCTATTATATACCCATTAAGATTATCTTATCCATTCACGAACCACTCTCGATTGTTTTGAAATAAAATTAGCAGTTGAAATTTTTTTAAACTTACCTCATTTCACCCTTAAATTTTATCGAAATACTCGTGTTTCTCTGCTGGTGTTGATGCACGGACACTGCAAATGCAAGTGCTCTATGGAAAATCCCGAACAAGCTGCCGAGGGCAGCGCCCTAGCAATATAGGGATATAATAATAATAAGCAGAAAAAAATCCTACAATGATGTCCAAATTAGAACTGTATGAATCTTCAGATGTTGATGCCTGGATTTGTGAGCTTTTAAAAGCAGAAGTTTTTGTTCAATTCAAAATATTTGTTGATTTAATCAAATTATTTAATAGGATACAGAAAATACTGGTGTTGAGGTAATAGCTGATCCATTAGATAATCAGGCGACCGTAAAGTACACAACTCACTTAGGTCCATATAACTGGACCTTTTGTGTTATGGTGATCCATTACTTTATGTTCAGTTGTTGATTTTGCCACTATAGGTAAAGGTGTTGTAAATGGTTTGGGTGGTAGCGCTACCGGCATATGCTATAATTTTCATTATATTTGGAAGCAATTCCAAAAGGCTGGTTCTCTTACTGGTGATCTTGTGTGGCGTTTGCCATTATGGAATTACTACCAGAAACTAGTTACAGATATGATTGAATAAAAGGTATAAATTTTAAAATGATCATTTATACTTCTATAGATAATATAAATTTTGATATCAGCAATAATGGTAATGGCCCAGCTTCAAGTTATTTAGATGCTACTATTCAGCATTTAAGTTTTACATTTTGTCAAAATGCTGGTTTGAATTTTATTAATTTGTGAATTACAGGAATTCGTACCCTGTGTTGACTGGGCTCACTCAGATATACGAGGCGTTGGCATGTTAATACGTTTCGGTACAGATTATTGTTATTTAAAAGATCGTATGATTGGAGGGCTCACTAGAACTTTAATACAATTTATTCATCAAATGGCTTGTGCTGAAGCACAGGCAAAATAGTTAACAATGACAAAAATTAAAGTCAATGAAATGTAAAATCTTTTATAAATTCTACTGGATGATGTGTTAGTGTGTTTGTTTGGTGAAGGTATGGTTTGATCTATTAAGAGTGCATTTAACATTTCTATTTTGTGCATTTGTTTCGTTTATTAATTGTATAGACATATATATTCTTTAAATATATAATTTTTGTATAAAAATCGTACAGCGTTATCATAATTGATAATTTGTGGACCATGTTAAGTCGCAGACTTATAGCTTAAATGTAATTATAAAAATATTTTTAATATACAATGTTAGAGTTAATTTTATTTAATTAAAAATATAAGAAAATAAAAAATGCTAATCGACCAAATAAGGACTGTCTAATGCACCTAAACCGGCAGCAACACCCCCCTCATTGGCGGTAGATATCTTAGTACGCAACATGTGGCCAGCTTGATAATTACAAATGATATTATCAACATCGCCAATAACCACACCAAAAATTCCCAATTCTGACACCACCTCAACAATAGGCGGGGGCATAGTACCACCTGGGCGTATCATGTAGCCTTTCGATACAGGTGGTTGTATAAGATCCATTAAGATCCAAGCAGCACGTTCAACTCGCGACATTTTCTATATTGATTTAAATTTATCATATTTTCCAAGAAGCCACAGATAACAACTTACCCGTAAAACATCTGGAATGTCCAATCCATATACATTATTGCCGCCACCTTCACGTTGAGGTTTTAACACAAAACGCTCAGCTTCTTTCAATGCCATTTCATAGGTGGCATTACCTACATCGTTATCTTCCAGAGAATAAAGGCCAGTAAATATTTTTCCAATAGCTTTAATCTCTTCGGGATCATTGATAAATCTTTCCAATATTTCAGGTTGTGCTAAAGCTTGTTGCACTTTCTTAGTCCCAGCCAAGTGATAATGAATAGAAGGACACTTAATGGCAGTAGAACACTCCATCATATAGCGTGCATCCCACTCATCTTGTGAGTGATAATGACCTGGTTCATATCCAGCACGGAAATATATAACAGCGACTTCCTGATCTTCCCTGGAATCATGAAGATAACATTTTTTTTATGTTATAATTATACAATACATATGTATATGTATATTGATTATTACTTACAAAATAAGCTCCTTTTTTAGGCTTAATTTTCCATTCTTATGGACTTGGGTTAGAGTCCGTCTTAATACTTTAATATGAGGACATTTTTCGCGTATGTAAAATTCATGAAATCTCTGTAAACAATAAAAAAGAAAATTTTTATATTTAGAAATGTAAAAAAATGTAAATTAAATACTAATGAAATATGTTGGTAAGTAATATCGAAGTGGGGTTTCAATTTAAGAAATAACATCCCTGTTCTGTAAATCGAGTAATTTTTTTTGTTTTTAAAACGAATTCACATTGACATATTGAGAACAAAAATTAATTGCACTTATAAATAAATAGCCAATGCTTACCTGATCACAAATGTTATAAGAAACATCCTCGATGATAAACATAATAACGGCCTTTGGATTATTGTAGATCTCCCAAGCACGTATCATACCATCGCAAATTCCAGATAATGCCTTATTTTCCGGCATCTAAAAATAGCAATATTAATACTTGTTTTTTAACTAAAAAATCAATTAAAAATGTCTTACGTTTTTCAGTTTCTCATATTGACCCAATTCACCCAAAACGTAGCTATTAAAAGCGAAAAAATATTTAATTAGTTTTCAAAATTTAAACATTTTACCAAACAATACAAAAACATTAAATAGACATACATACATAAATCTTAAAAATAAACCATGCTTCACAGTAATTTTATAAAAATAATAAAAGAAAATTAATTCTAAAAGGAAAACTAAGAGATTTTAATTGAAACCAATTCTTTTTCGCATAATATCAATGATGTCCAACACAAAGTGTTTATTTTTTTAGTAAACTCTAAACTAGATGTAATGTAAAGAATAAAACATTTGAAAGTACCTCTGCAGAGGCAACATGTGTGTGGATATGCCACCAAAACTAGAGGCAATGGTGTTGATTTCAACTTGTTTAATAGCATTTTCATCAGACATATGAGCCAAATAGTCAGAACGTAAGATACCAAGGGATAAAGCCTGTAATTGTACATATAACAAAAAAACAAAAAGAAACAGAAAACAACGACATGAAAAGAAAGTTTTAATTTAATTAAATATTTAATAAAATTATATTATTTGTTAAATTAATATTAACCGTAGGAGAAATTTGATTTTATTAAATGATAGATGAATTGCATTGGGAGAAGTAACTTGATTTTTCGTATTTTCTTAGACGGGTCAATTTAAAAGCTGCTCCCACTTATTAACAGTATAATAAATCATCGTACGTAATTTTGCGAAAAAGAATCCCTGGCCGAACTGTATGCCATCATAAAAAACTCATCCAAGTAAATACAATAAAATATATATTAGTTTTTACGCTATTACGACATGCATGGAGCTTATGCTTAAAGCACTATTATAATAATCAAATTTAAAAAAATAATTAAGAATATTTTTATGTCTAAGATAAAAGTTATTCTACAAATAAATGTACTACATATATAAAAAATACGTAAACTATTAAAAGCATTAATCAATATAACTATGACTGTTAAATGAAAGCATCAAAATTCAGTAAATTTGCTTCATAAATATAATCTATTTAGAAAGTGAATACAATAACAATACTACTTTTGATACAGCGACTTGAACTTGAAACCATATTATTTATTTACACGAAATAAACATAAGTTATATTAGCACCTTTGTATGGATTTACTGGATGGTCCTAAATGGCCAAAACCAGACGCTATTGTATTAATTTCAACTTGTTTCCAGCAACAGAAGGCACAGGGTTTTTCACTTTTCATTGTTTTTTCTAAGTCTTTACATCTAGACTCCAACATCAAATCACTTCGCAAAATGCCCAACGATATGCGCTTCATTTTTAAGTGAACAAAGAAAATAATAAATAAAAAAAAGTATGTAATTAGGAATAAATATGGATTAGGATAAAAACAATTAAAAAAGCATATGATAGTACCCAATAAAGGGAATTTTTGCAGTTTAATAAACTGAATATTCCCAAACTATATTTGAAGCTAGTAATATGGATTATTTTAGATACTTTTATAAGGTAAGATTGTATAGTTCTTTAAAACAATATTTATTACATTATTTCTCTGCGGAGATGTTAATAAAACAAAATGTACTAGCATTGAACATTTTCAGTAGAATAAGTAATATAAATTTGGAAAAATAGTTAACTTTGTTAATTCAAAAACAACTCCTAGCAGTTAAAATTGTTATTTAATTTGAAAACAAAATTATTTTCTGTCTTGATTTAATAATAATATGTATAGCTTTTTCGGCCATTACTTTGTGTAATTAATAATAAATATATTTTATAGCTCTTTCTAATTAGTTACAACTATACGATTCAAGACAACCGTATAGTCTGTCACCTTGAATTTTTATTAGATAATTATCTAAGCAATTAATGAAATGCTTAAATGTAAAGTGATAAATATTTTATAAATTCTAAAACACTTACCTGACCAAAGCCATTGGCTAAAACTTTCTTATAAATATTAAATAAATGTCCAGTGAATTCATCAACTTTTATAGTTTCCGACAAAGTAGTTGTTAAGAATTCCTCATCATGGGCCACATTATGCATGAGACGATTAATTATGGTCTGTAATTTGACGGCCTTTTCAAATTCCTTGCGTGGAAATGAGGAGGGCGTCAATAAAAAGGGTGCAAACTGTAAAGATTTACAGTACTATTAATATCTAGGGAAATTTTATGTAATAAATGTATTACTCACATTTAAAGAATCTGGACTAAAATTGGTTTTTGAACGCATAGCAGCCCCATGCATAATAGCCCAATCCTTGGCTTTTTCGGTAACTTCGAGCAATTCTAGTTCTGGTATAGGAATAGCTATACATGCTTCCAAAGTAGGATTTTCAGACATAATAATTTTTGTTATTTTAAGACTGTTCAATTAAGTTTTCTACAGAGTTCACTTTATTGGTAAAATAAGCACTATCACGGGGTAGACTCTGCAATAAAAAAATTTGAGATAAACTACATGAATAGGCAAGTTTTATGATGAAATCGCTTTAATATTACCGATTTAATTTAAGTTTAATTTCGTTAACAACTCACATGTGTATATGCGTGTGTTTAAAAGGAATGTATTTCTTTAAATTTCAACAATATTTTAATACCAAAAATAGAGTATTTTATTAAAGCGGCTGAAAAGTGGCTACAAATTTGATAAGAAAGCAAACATTAAGCTTTTTTTCGTGATTTTGTTGTATTCCAGTCAGATGATTGAACAGACAATGATGCCGTACTCTTAAATTTAATTCGATTCGTTTAGGGAATTAAAAATTATGATTTAATTTAAAAATGTCATAACTCTTTTTATGTGTTATTTACAGAATAAAAATTCAATATATGTATCAATTCAATATCATAATATCTACGGATCTTTATTTTCTGCACGGTCATATTACACCTTAAATTAAAGCTTAATTATTGATTTTGTACTCATATAGATAATATTTTAGATTTTTTAAAAAATATCGGATCAAAATATAATTTTCCCCAAATTGATGTTCCATATAAGTAGGCCATGTCTCGTTGGAAATGTCTTTAAAATATCTATCGTTTGATAAAAATATCGTCTAAGAGAGATATGCCGTTTTCAAGATATAGCTAAATATATTTCAAACTTTGGAGCCCCATCCACTCGAAAATAGGAGTGGCCTACAAAAAAAAATTATTTTACCTATAATTTAAAACTCCGCTAGTGATAACATTTTGGAAGAGAAACATGTCACTAAAACCGACTTAAGCCAAATAAATACAAACATAAATCCCGAAGGATTCATTAAAATCAACTCAAGAACTAATTAAAAGGCCTTCATTTGCACAGAGTATACAGAGGTGACAATTTTGACGTTTCAAAAAGCCAAAATCTGCTGCCAAGAGCAGTTCTCTTAATTTATTGTGTGTTCAAGTAAATCGCTTTATGTCAATTGCTGCAAAAATATAAACAAAAAGCAGCTCTGAAAGAAAGACACACAACAACAGGCATTTTGTTTTTGCTAATATGTATGTGAAATGTCAAAATCCAGGCGAATTGAAATATAAACAAAATTAATTCGATTTGTTTCGTTTATTTTCACAGTTTTAACCAAAAAACAAACAAGTTATGTATTTATTTTTATTAATTTTACGTTTTCAGTCACTGAAATAATTTTATTTTTCCTTAATTTTTTATTTTAAACAAATGTAAACAAATCAAAGCTTGACAGCTGGATACATTATTTCACAGCGAATTTATAATCAGCTGCATACCCTTATTAATACGCCTTACTTTGTGACCATCTAGCAAATACTGTCACAATATGTTTTTACGATAATGAAAAAGAACTGGCAACACCAAATCAACAGGGCGACAAAACTCAATGACAAATGACGTATACTATACGTTTTTTTAATTGTTACTACGATTTTTATATTTCGAAAAAATATTTTTTTTATTAATTTTTAATTATTATGAATAATGGGACATTATTTTTTAAATCGTTCCGAAAATGTTTGCTTTCGTATCGAAATACACCAAAAAACCCTTCTGGGTCCTGGGGTAAATAGAGTATCTAATTTCCAAAGCAAAGAATTGATAAATCACACGATTTTGTACAATTAAACAGGTTTGCATATTTTAAAGTAAAAATAAAAAAAAATCATATGGATTTAATTTACAGAACAAAATATTTTAAATCTATGATTATTTAACTGATTGTTCGACCTTTTTATTTATTAAACAATTAGGTATATTTTATTTTTCGAAATTGAGGTCTTTTATTTTTATTTATTTCTTCCAATATTTCGCTACAACAATGTGTAGCATCTTCAGGGAAACAATAACAAAATTTAATAAAAATAAGACCTTAATTTCGAAAAATAAAATATTATTTTTTATTTTCAGCCATGTCACAGAATTTAATTCCATTCGAAAGTGGAATTAATTCCGTTAGTTGCTTCTATAGAAAAAGCAAAACGAAAATTTTTTTCGGAATGAAACCACTTTTAATTTGCAATGTGGAAATGTAATTTTAAGCATTTCTAGGTTTCATTCCGAAAAATTTGTCTGTTTTACTTTTCTATAAAAGAAAAAAAAAATCGAATTAATTCCACTCCCGAACGGAATTAAATTCTGTGATGGCTGTTTAATTCTATTTAAAATCGATAACATTACTCTGATATTAATTACAGAACAGGGAGATTATAGCCCAGTTCATAAAAACTTTAATACAAAAACAGTGGATTTTATTCTACTTTAAATTACATACATTTCAATAACAAAATTTTACATTATCCGAAATGTGGATTACGAGTCTTTTTCCAATAATATAAAATCGGGTAAATTTTCTACATCTTTTGCCTCGCCTTTTTTTTTAGCTAGGAAGCAAATAAAAGCTCAATCTAGACTTTATGGAACAAAAAGACAAATTCTTATTTTTTTAAATAATTTTCCAGTTTTTATTATACTTCATCAAATTTCGTATATAGTTACAGAAAAATCTTTCTGATTGCATTACTAAATATTTTGTATTAGTTTTTTTTTTTTTCTTTTTTAAATCATGATGAATCGGTTATTTTTCATTTATGTTTTGTAGCTTGTTCTTTCAGTAAATGAAGAAAAATGTGTACGGCGGCGCCAATTTCAAACTCATAATTATTTAAATGTTTTATATATTTTGTGTTGCAATTTTGTTTCGTTATATTAATTTTAGCTTGATGTTAATGTATTTGTTTTTAAGATTAAAATAACAAAGAAAACCATTATTTTGTATATTTGCTTTTGTTTTATAGTTTTTTTTTTTTTGAGTTGTTGATCGATCAACTTCCAATAGAAATTACACATTACACAGAGTTTATATTTATTTATTTATATATATATTTATATATTTTGGTTTTCTTAGATTTTTTTGTTCAAAATATGGTATTTTCTCTTATATTTCGTTTAATATTAAAAAAGCAACGTGATGAAAAAAAATAATATAAGAAATATACATACGTATGCAAGAAAGAAGTAGAGATAAATTACAATTGTAACGAAGAAATGTAAAATATTTAAATTGTTGTCCTTCGTTTAAACTGCAATTAATTTTCTTTTAGCATTACTAATAGTTTTACTTATATCTTTTGTTTTTATTTAATGTCCAGCAGCATCAATGTAATAAAAATTAAAAAATGTGTATTATGAAATGCAAACAAAAATTATAAATTTAAATACGATAACAGTTTAATAAAACACATTCTAGCGATTTAAAAGGAAAATAAACTTAAAACTAAACAAAGAAATTAATAAAATTAGATTTTCAGAAAAAAACCACACCCCTGAATAAACCAGTTTTAAATTGTTGTTTCTTCTCAAATAGGAGTGCTATGCTTAGACATGAGAAAACAAAATGTTTATTTTTAAAATTTGCTAAATTAATTTCTTAATTTTCATCATACTAGTAAAAAAGTTTGTATAGGTCTGTGCTATTTATTTTCATAATTTACAGGTATTATTAAACGGAAATATTGAAAGAATTATAATGTAAACTGATCTAATTAACAGTATTGTTTAATTAATAACGTTTAAACGCACATCCCTACTAATTGTGTAAGCTCTAGTTAATGTGTATGTTGTTTTTGCAATTTCAATGAATTTTCTGTAACTTTTAAATGCGGAGAACTAAGAAAAAACTATTTTATAAGAGTAGACGAGTGAGAAATATGTATGTATATAATGGAGTATAAGAGAGCTTAAATAAACACAAATAAAAGCAACAATTAAAATGTGTATGTACTTGTTTTTGTTTTAAAATTAAATTAGGTTTTGGTTTTCGAAAGTGAAAAAGAAAAATATTAATTAATTATTAAAAAAAACAATAATGAAAAAAGTTTTTGTTTTCTTTTTCTTAACTAGGTAAATTGATTTTGTTTGTTATACGAGTTTTTTATTTTACGTTTTTCTTTTGAAATATTTGCTGCTCTTCTCTTAAGGATTTAAGTTTGTTTTTTATTTAAATTTTACTGATTTTTTATTTTTGAATTTTGTTTGTTGCAAATGTTGTTTTTTAATTTCTTATTTATTTTTCTTCTGTAACATGCAGCTCTTTAATTTAACTGCTAGCAAAACACAAAAAACATAACACTCATTTTTGCTTCTGCATCTTCTAGTTAGATGTTCAGAGTACAAATTTGCCAAATATAATACCAAAAACTATAGCAGCAATAGCAATCGCTATATAGAACATTGGAATTTGATTCTCAGCAATAACAGGAGTATAAGGTTCACCCATGGGGGGTTTAGAAGGTGAATATCGATTTCTGATTATTTCCTCCTGAAAAATAAAATTTTTTAAATAATTAATAAAAACAATATATATGTATAAATAAAATCAAGCACAATTAAAAAAATACAGTTTTACAGAACACTAAAAATCAAACAAATTGTATGGACACTCTAATATTGCCAAGTTAAAGATTTAAGTCCAGTGTTATCGATCTGAATTTTTAAATCCTTGTACAATTTGTAATTATTTTCTTCTGGATTTTAATATATCTTATCATCATCTTATTAAATATATTTAACATACCTTTACTTTCAACAATTCTTTTCTCAAATTACTGTTTTCTTCCCGCAATTGTCTGAGTTCATTTGTCTGCCATTCAGTTTGATCTGAATTATCAAGATTAAGGATCTAAAAGAACAAGTTAGTTAAAGAAAAAACTTCTAAAATTGCACTAAAATAAAACTAACATTTACCTTTTCTTCATTCTTAACTTTGAGAGGTAATGAAGCCTCAGTTTTAGCAGCTTTAACAGCGGTAGCTACCTCTTCACGATGACCTTCTGGCATTTCAAAAACACACTTCAATTTGGCATCCATGAAGTGTTCTGGTGGCAATTCCTTCCACTTTTTATTTCGAAAAGGGCAAGAATAAAATTATTATTACAAACACAAAATATGTACATAGAAATTCAAATATAACACATAACAATTAACAAACACAAAGAAAACAAAAAGTTAAAAAACATATATTTACAATATTTACATATTTGTTGGGATCCTGTGGTCTTTCATTTGAGGGACTCACAATACTTTGCACCATAAACTTATGCTTATTTTTTTCGAAAGGATCAAAATTGAAGGGTTGCAAACAAACTGTAAATAAGGTTGAAATAAACAAAAAAAAAAACGTAAATTATGTTTGTTTTATTACGAAATAAACAAGTTTATAATTAATAGCGTCATTTCAAATACTTACTTTCGACAGAAACGCTATCATTTGGAGCAACACAACCGAAATTTGGACGTACACAATAACGTTTTGGAGCGGTTGTTTTAATTTTAAACAAAATGGTTTCATCCGATGGATTCGTAAGTTTAAGTGTTGTAATAACTGGACTAGTGAATGGACCTTAAAATAATTATAGAATTGTATACAATATAGTGTTTCATTATTTAGTAATTTTATTAACAAAATTGATCTCTCTTCCTTTATTGAACTGTTACATATAATAAAATATAGCTGCTAATATAAAATTCGTATTGTTTGCATTAAATTTTCATTAATTTATATTTACAAACTCACTTAATTAGTGGAGAGATAGAGAGTGTAATACAAAAAATCGCAGATTTTTACTTTCTTTGTATTTACTATTTTTAAAATTGTAAATTTTAATTTGCCATTTAAATAGATTGGCTGCCTTTTAATTGTTAGATATTTCAAAATGGTCCACAGCTAAGCAACAATTATAATGGTAAAAATGTATTAATATGGGGACAACAAAAAATTTATTGTCAATAAACGATTGTACTTTATTACAATTTAATAATCTACATATATAAGTGATAAGATTTTTATCGCAATTTTAATCAAAACCTAGCACAAACACATTTCATGGTGACTAAGCATACATATGTTAATAAGTTAAATAAAAATTAGAAAAATTATGACAAATTGCTTGACTAAACATCAAATAAAATACACACTGTATAAAATAATATGTAACTAGAAATATTAAACTATAAACAAAAATATTAAATTATTGAATATGTTTAAAAAAAGTTTTGCAACACTTTAACCGCCCAATAAAAATAGATTACAAGAGGCACTTGAATTGACACTAAATATAAAAAAGGTGTTCAAAATATTCTCAATATGTTTTAGAAGAGAAATAAAAGAATTGTGTATTAAAAGTAGGACAAGTTTACAATCAATGAATGTATGCCTGCTTGCTTGCGTGCTTATAGGAAATGAATAAAACAAACAACAAGGAATATGTATTATATTATAATAAATTTACTACTACTACTATAATAGATTTACTACTAAAAAGTTGCCAAAATGTATTATATTAAACAAGAAAAAAATGTTGTTTACGTATATTTTTACGGTTGTAAACCTTAAGACTGTATTTTTTTCCTAAAGACGTCATCTTGCGTCATGATGTAACTAGAGAGGGAAATACATATAATGCTCAGTGTACGGCGCATTATTATTAAAATAAAATTATTATCAGAGCAACAACAAAAAATATGTCATACCATAATTTTATTATGGAATTTTGCTACCGATTTGTTAAAAATATTTGTAAAATTTATTTGCGAACAGGAAGAGGCTCTGTTTGGACAGTTTAGGAAGCTTGATACTAAGAAAATGTGGAACACACCTGTGCAATCACACGACTTATCTGGCCTAGGTGAAATAGGGAGCGTACATTGTACGTGCTAAAACTACTACGATCACAATAAAGTGACTTAGTGTCAGTGATCGCAGGAAAAAATATACAAGGTGGCGCAAAAGTAATCCTCCTATCAGAAAATGCTACACAAATGTCAAAACAGAACTGACATTAGGGGCCTCGCAAAATTTATAGCATTTTCTGATAGAAGGATTACTTTTGCGCCACCTTGTATTTTATAAGTCATTCCCACGATAGCCGGTTTTATGCACCGAAATGACCCGAGATCACTGGGTCAAATTCTGTAAATTCAGCAACCACTGCTGCTACAATATGAACAATATGAAATCATTTTATGATAAAACGTTTTTATGAGAAACAACTATTCGCCAAACAGCATGTTTCAAAACTATTTTCAAATATTATTTTTTATTAGAATACAAATTTTTTTGGGACCATTAAGAATATCAAATATTCTTAATAAAATTGTTTGATAAAACCAAAATACTTTTTCTACAATTCAGATTCAGAACCGGTATTTAATTTTAATTTTTTTACAAAAATGTTCTTTTCGGTTTTTACTTTTTGTAACAGTTTTTGATACGACAACAAGAAAATATTGTCAAAAAATGTAATAAGCTGGCAAAATAATTACAAATAATTTAAAAAAAATCTTAATATTAAAAACTCGCATTTCGAATTATTAGAAACCGTTCAGTTTTTTTAAACTGAAAAGTTGGTTTCGGGTTTTGATTACTCTAGATAATTAACTTGATTTTTTATTTCGTCCATACAAATCAGGAAGAACTATATTCTAGAAGTTTAAAAGTTAATGCTGAATATATAGACAATTTAAAAGTTCATAAATTTTAAAATTTGTTTATCCGAAAATCGTTTTCAACAAATAATCTTGGCAAATGCTACAACATAATATTCTTTGATGTTTGCTTTTTAACAAAGAATTTTGAAATTACTATTATTATTTTTGAATTTTTTAAAACGTTTATTGGATTTTAAAGAGAAAATTGTTTTATTTATTGCATAAATTCAAAAATGAATGTTTACAAGTTGATTCTATTTAGGACACATTGTAAACTTTAAATATTACATAAAATATGCAATACATAATAGAATTTTGAATTATTACAATGCAAATTCGCGCATAATTTATGTGTAATTTTTTAGCTAAATATATAAAGCGTAACAGTAAATTAAATAAAATTCACTTGTCAGGAACA
The DNA here is from genome assembly GCA_916048285.2 of Bellardia pandia. NCBI lineage: Eukaryota > Metazoa > Arthropoda > Insecta > Diptera > Calliphoridae > Bellardia > Bellardia pandia. Next base: position 55,995,688 of record OU696532.1, on the reverse strand, counting down.
AAAAAAAAATCACCAACACGCTTAAAAAGTTACAGGTGTAGTAGCATGTAGACATAACATGAGTTAAATGAACAAAAAAATCACAAAGAAACAAATGCAAAAACTTTAAGGAATCATCATTCATTTAATATTTGTCGACCTCAAAAGAAGAATATAATAAAATAATAAAAAAAGAACACACATTTTATGGAAAATACTTTATTTCTCAAGCATGTGCTCTATAGGGCTGGAAGGTAAAATATAAAATATACTATAAAGCATATGTATTTATATTTATTATTTTTTGATGTATTTTATATGATTCACAACACACTGTTTCCACACCACAAACTAAAAAAGAACACATAGAATAAACTGACATCGAATCAAAATAAAAACAAAAGACCAAATTAAAAAAAAGCAACACCACCACCAAAATATTCAGACAAATTTGAAATATGTCTTAGCTTCTGTATTGAAATATAATTGAGTGAATGAGTAAGTGAGAGGGTGGTTGGTTGTGGTGTTGAAACGTTAAAGGCAGATGAGGTTAAAAGAAAACGCAAAACAAATAATCATAAATGTAGCAATACATAGTTATTAATAACAGAAAAAACCTTTTGTGTGTATTTTTTCCCCTAAATTAAAAAAAAAACTACCAGGCATGTGATGGAAATCGAAAACGAATGAGTTTTAGAAGCAAATTTTTTCGTAATATTTCTGTATTGAAAAACTTTTATCACATAAAATTTAAAGATATTGGGCTACTAAAGTAAATCTTAAAGCAAAAATTTTAAAAATTAGATTATAAATGCATTAAAATGTATTTCCAAAACTGATTATTAGAAAGAAAAGATATGCAAACTATGGTGGAAATAAAAGCAAAAAAGAAAAATATTTTAAATACATAAAGTAGAGTATAGAATAGGATAAAAACAAATTCAAATCATACATAAAACTACGACGTGTTGCATAAATGATGACAACATTATTAGTTTTGCACAAAAAAAAAACACAGCTAAAGAATAAAAGACATATTATAGCAAGAACAAATAGAATAAACTAAAAAGTAAATGACCTAAGATTTAATATACATATGTATTGTACACATATATATTCCCCACACTATAGGTATGTACATACTTGTCAGGCACACAATTCAAAATATTTAATTTCAAAATTAAAACTGCATATTTTACAGAGTACATTCATTAACCAAGAAATTAATAAGTTAATATTGATTAGTTTTTATAAAATACTTTTTTAATTATCTTTATTATTATTTTTAATTTCATAAGGTTTCTTGGTTTATTTTTGTAGCAAAAATCAAACACACACAAAAATTGTGCATTGCACATTGAAAGTATATTGATTTTTTTTTGTATTTTATGTTGTTTTGCTGCTTTACCCACAAAGCCCTAACAACTGCAAAACAAACAAAAATTAACTTTGAATATGAAATTCGTAGAAAATAATCTAATAATAACAAATAAACACACAAAATGAATATATTAACCTAGTAATTATTTCACAGAGAACTATGATATTTATTTGAAATGCTTGTATACCTATAATGAGAAAAGTAGACGAAAAATAAAAATGTACGGTAACAGGCACACGTCACACATGAACCAAGTTATATGAAGTTTATATACAAGTATAGTACATATATGTTTAAAGGTGTCATATATTGTACTATAAATACATGCTATAGATGATATCTATATATTCACGTTCAAAACACATTCAACTACAATAACAATTCACTTGCTAAACTTTAACCTCAAAATGTTATTAAAGTAAAGTAAGAAAGAAATTATGACAAGTTTTACTTTTTTTATAATGTTCACAAGCAAGAAAGGAATATTTATGTCTATAATTTGTTTATGTAAATGCCACCACTATTAATAACTTGAATAATAAATATTACTAAAAAATAAAAGAAAGGCCTAAATTAATATTTTCTGTCTAATATTATATTAAGAACAATTTGGTGAATCTTAAAATCGATGTGATTGCTCTGTATAGACAAATTGTTGTTGCAAAAAAAATATAGTGTCGGTGATTGTGTGATATGTGGCACCGTCCAGTTAAAACCAGATTTTTGCCCAATCACACCAAAACGATTGCTCTTGGATTTTCAAAAGCCCAAATGAGGCAATTTCATACATAACATTTTTAACAGAGGTCTCAGAAGGACGATTAGTCGATTCATTCACAATTCATTTTACCTTAGAATGGTTGATTTGAATGTTTTCAATCACTTTCATTTACAATTAATTGAAAAATGAACCTAAAAACAATTTATAATAGATTTGAATCATTCCGCACAAGATGTATTCAATAAGGTAAAGTTATGAACACAACTGTGAAACTTATGTTGACATTAAAAATAATTAAATTAAAAAACTATGAATTAAAATAATTTTTAATAATATAAAACAAATAAAATAAATTAAAATTATATTAATGTTTTTATCAGTACGGCTAAAAAAATATATATGTATGTAAATTCAACTGCATTTCTACAAGTTTCGTGTTTGAGTATAAAAATGATGAGTAATAAGCTGATTTACTGCAATGTTGTTACCTATAAACATTACCAAATTTCTGTCTTTAACAAGACGTTTCAAAATTGCTAAACTTTGTTTACTTTATAATGACTAATAAACCTGAAATATTGTTCAAAAATTCATTATATCAACCAGTAACCTTTGACTGCTTTATACTATTGATAAATAAAGTTCATTTTATTTGGTCTAACAACAAATACATGATAAACAAAGTTTGTTTTTTATGAACTAATTTAAATATGATGCCAAACCTTATCATACGAAAGCAAAAAATGCCCACTAAATAATTTGGTAAAAATCAAAGAGAATTGAAAAAAAGAAAAAGAAAATTTACAAAAGACAAATCAGAATTATGCAAAAACATAAAGACTGTTGTTTGTCACGCCAGGCAACAGAAGCTGTTTGAATAAAGACAAATTAAAATGAATATTCATAGCTATCATTAGCCCTTAAAACCCGTTATCGAAATATTCAAAACTATCAAAAAAAAATAAAACTACATATAAAAATTTCTAACATTGGGAACTCATCAAAATCGTGACACTGGCTTGCATTTTAACAATTTTTTTTACAGATATCCTATTAACTTCTATACCTAAAAATGCAAAATTTTTGCCCGCTCTCTTATGGTTTACGAGTTATTCACCTTTAAATTTTGATATATAACTGTAAATATCTACTAAAAAACGGGGTCCCTTCGACTCTACTTAAGTGTTCGCACGTAGTGAACTACCACGTAAACCAACTATACCAGATATATTATATGGTCAATATGGGTACTGTTTGTAAGTGCTTGGAAAGGGCGGCAATACAGAAAATTTTTACTGTGCGAACCAGGTGTTCTGTATACCATAGAGGAGAAAATCCTTCCGGTAATGCGGAAAATCTGTAGATTTATAGTAAATTTTTAAAAATATGTAGTATGTATTTTATAAATTAATAATTTTTAACTTCACATAACTGCGACATTTTAAGACCTAGGACCATGTCAAATTAAAGCTTGAAAAGTTCTAGGTATATAACATAAATTATTATTAAATGGGTTAATTTTCGAGATATCCTCTTTTATAAAAAAAAAACTCTATATGAAAAAACATAAATTCAGTTGTAGGCTCACATTGGGTTAATGGATTACGTCATATTATATAGGTATCATTCGAAAGGCCTCCGAGATATATTCACCCCTATCGTGAATAAAAATTCCACATGAAATTTGTTCCCTTTTATTTTTTTAACATTGAATTTTAATAGGAAAAATGTGAAAAGCGAACAAATTTAATGTGGAATTTTTATTCACGATAGGGGTGATTATCTGGTATAGTTGATATGTACAGTTTTATATCAAAACCTAAAGGTGATTTACTCGTAAACCATAAGAGAGCGGGCAAAATGTTTTGCATTTTTAGGTATAGAAGTTAATAGGATATCATCTGTAAAAAAATTTTTTAAATCCAAGACAGTGTCACGTTCTTGATTTAAGCCCCAAAATAAACACAAATATCGTTGAAGTTAAACAACCGTTATCGATATGTCATAATAACGTCCATTCTAAACTACCATTCATGCGATAATTCAAAATAGTGTTTAAAATGTCGTTTTTGTTAAGCGAAAAAAATAAATACAATCAGCAACGAACAAAACTCTTAACAAACATTTAAAACATAAAAAATAGCTTAGAGCGTTTAAAGTTAAAAATAAATCAAAGGGAATGTTTGTTGTTTTTTTCTGGTTTGCTAATGAATTTCAAAAATACGCCCTTCTAACCTAGTGAATAAACTAATGTTCGAAATCTAGACAAAATACAATGAATTCAAACAAATAGCCAAAACAACGCGCACACATTGAAAGTGTCATCTATGCGAACAGACGACACACAAAAAAAATGAAAGTATGCAGACGCAAGACATTTCTAAATAATTAAGTCTTTTATTATTTAGTAACAACAGTTTATTGAATTTTTATCAATTTTCAATGGCTTGCTGCACTTTTTTATTTTTCCAAACTTTTTTATTTTTTTCTTTGCCAAATTGCTGGCTTCCCTATTATGTTTTTTTTCTTATTCTTCTTTTTTACTTACCAATAAAGCGCAACTCGCCTGGTGGGTCAATTATTAGCTTGGCTCTAAGCTGGGCCTCAGTGATAAGGGCCATATTGTTTCTTTCAATTAAAATATCTTTAAATCAAGACGAAAAAGTAAAATTTTCGCAAAAATTAAATTAAGTTGTCTTTGCTTTTTCTGGTTTATCCCTTCTACTTTTAGACTTTGCTTTCGTTTTTATTCGCTGCGTATGATGACTGCACGGGAATTTTTTGTGCTTCGAATTAACAAAAAAAAAAGTGAACTCGTTGTCTTAGCTTTTTACAGATTTTTTTTCTTATTCACACACCGGGTATTTTAATCACTGTTTTTTATCGCATTTAAAAAAGAGCACAGCTCTTGTTTTCTAAAATTCTAAATGCAAATTTTATTAAAGAAAATTTGCACTATATATTTTAATTGCTTAAACGCACAAAATATAATTTTTCCAGTTTGCTATAATCCGTTTTGCGTTTTCACATCAATTTTTTTCTTCAGTCTTCCTTTTTGCTTCAATTATTTCTGCAAATTCGCATGCGTCATCAAGACGTTGCCAGATTGTCACAAATATAATCTTATAAAAAAAATTTTTTAAATATTACTACAAATGATTATTAATTATCGCATGATTATCAAATAATTGATATTTATGAATATTAAAAAGATAGAATATTCAGCTTTTTAAATGCATTATAATAATGTTAAATATTAGTTTAATACGTATGGCATCATATAAAATTTTAAAAACTTGCCGTAATTTGTGTAAAGTCGCTTTGATAGGAAGTGTTTGGAATAAATCGGTTAAAATATAAGAGTTGTATTTAGTTTAACACTGAAAGAAATAGTGTAACTTACAATTTTAACGTGCAATAAATAACAATAACGCTACAAATATAAAGGGTGGTTAAATTTCAAGGGCCGATGTTGATTTTGAATAAAACACAAACTATTTAGGAAATTATTACAATTTTATTTTATTATGATATATTGGTATTACTCAATTATGTATGGGACAAAATATCGGCCAAATGGGCGCCGCGATCACGGCGGCACACCTCCATCCGATGGTCCAAATTTTCGATGACCCTGAGGCATAATGGAGGTTCTATGCCGTTAATGTGCCGAATTATCTCATCCTTTAGCTCTTGAATTGTTGCTGGCTTATCGACGTACACCCCAAAGAAAAAAGTCCAACGGTGTCAAATCACATGATCTTGGCGGCCAATTGACATCACCATTACGTGAGATAACACGGCCATTGAATTTGTTGCGCAAAAGGGCCATTGTTTCGTTAGCTGTGTGGCTAATGCCCATTTACATAATAAGTCTGGATAACTTTAACACGTTGTTGGATTGTGTATCTCTCCATGGTTCAAATTGAGTAAGTCTGAAATAGAGAAATGTCAAATAAAATTCGGAAAAAATCTTGGCGTTTAGGTATGGTTCACATTCAACATCGGCCCTTACAATTTAACCACCCTTTATTATGATATATGTTATTCAAGTTATATATCGATGGTCTCATGTAGAAAGGCCCTAACTCGCATATTTGAAACTTTACAGGAGAAGGTAAAAAAACATAATAGAAACTGTAATATTCAACATGAAACTTTTTTTGTACAACTGCTTATAAAAGCGTTATTTTTTACGCTGTTGCAATAAATTTTTGTGAGGAGGTGTACTTGCGTTAAATGCATTGGAAGCGCAAAAAAAACAAATTTCGAAAAAATAGCGAGTTAGGGCATTTCTACATGAGACCAACGATATGTATTTTTGTTTACTCAAAGTTTAAAAATATTGGTCAAAATGTTAATATAATATCTCCCTTATTATAAAATTGATTTTAAATAAATGCACACCATCTTTGAAACCCAACATTTTTAGTTAGAGTAAAAAAATAATTTGAATTTTTATTATACATAAATACATTAATTAAAATATAATTAAATAGTATTTTTAATGACATGTATATAGATCTTACGATACACGTATTAACGAAAATTATTGAATATTTTTGAAATAAAGAATTGAAGTAAAACTTATACTTGCTATATTCGACTATGCCGAATCTTATATACCCTTCACTTTTGTTGTGGATGCATAATTATAGAATATAAGTACATACATACATATATATATATTATATTGTTACGTTTTTACCTTTTAAAAACGGTGGTTTATTTCCTTTAAATAAACATATTCTTGTCTTTTTTTTATTTATTTATTCAGTAATAAAAAGCCAATTAGGCCAAAATAATATTACACACTTGTATTACGATTTAAGAACACATTTAAAGTTTTCGAACACTTTGTTTGATCAACGCCATATGTTGATGAACAATATTAACACACTAAATTTTTTTGATGAAATTTTCTGAGGTTGTCTCGGATTTTTGGTCATATCTCCGTTATTTATGGACGGATTTTGCTGTTTTTAAATAGCAAACTTCTAGAAAGTATGTCTGACAGAATTATTGACGATTTGGATCCAGAAGATATCTGGAGACTTCAGAAAATTGATTTCAACACTCAAACAGACGGGAATGGCTTAATAGATTCCGCTATCTATGAGGATCCAGAATATATATACTTTATAGGGTCGGAAAATTATATTGTGGAAATTACAAACGGAATAACAAACTTATATACATATGTATATCCTTCTCATGAAGGTGAAGGGTATAAAAACAACTATAAATGAACATTCTGTCTTTTACTACACTTACGGTTTATGAACACACATGAATTACTACAGTGTGAAAACGCTTTATGTCCACACAACGATGACTCACAATAAACTAACTCAATTTTAAGATCCATTCCCAAAATTATTTTAATCTTCATTTATAATTTTTTTAATTATAAATAAGTTATAGAATTAGTGTAAATAAACTCATTCATATATATTCCCTTAAACCGAAATAATTGTAAAAATAATACAAGTAACAATTTGTATAACAAAAACTAGGTACTTCCAGTACTTTATTATAAAAGTAAAACAAACGCAAAATTCATAAAAATATAATAAGAAACATAACTGTTTTCAAAATAGGAATGGCAATTACTACTTTCTATTCATTTGCAATTCTTGGGGGTTACTGCGTATTTCGATTCGAAAGCAAAAGCTTTCGAAATACAATGTAAAAAGTATACAAATTCGAATGATTTTCTTTTCGAATCGAAATACGCAGTAACCCCACTTAATAGATTCTTAAGCCAATTCAGTGATTAGCCCTTGAAATTTATCCAAAAATATCTGTTTTGCACTGCAATCCTTCATATTTTCAACAAATTTCTGAATATTTTTTGTTATATTTTCCTCAAAAGGATGACCGCATTTCTTCATAATCTCCAGCAGCAATGATTCGAAACTCATAAATGTGTCTTCATAGATTTGTTCGGGAGCCGATGAAATGATTTTCAATACCTTAATTTCTAATTTTTCAATTTTCTTATTGTCATCTTCAATTTGTGGCAAAAGGAATTTTTGTACTATATTCGCATAGTTTGACAAGCAATGACGATAATTGTTAATAGAATTTGGATTTTCTGTCTCATTGACGACGCCACTTAAAATGATCATAACATCAGATATATGGGGTAGAAGACGTTCACTGCGTGCCAGCCATTCCGTTTCTTTCATTGTGCAGCGTACATAGTTCTAAAAAAGAAATAAACAAGAATAATTCCAAGGATATATTAAATTTACATGTTAACTCACAATGATTAAAAACATCTCAGCTTCAGATTTGTCTTCAATATCAAGACGTATTAAAAATCTATCAAATTCTATGGGTATTTGGTCAGGAGTTAAGGAATATTTCTGAAAGTAATACTGTGTAAGAGGCTTGTAAGAACTTATGACTTTAGTAATCCATTTGCGATCTAGAGAGATATAAAAAAAATATAATAAGATTAAATTTTATGCTACAAATCCGCTCACCCTTTTCTGTGGCATTTGGTAAAAATTTCTTTGATGTTTTTTGTATGAATTGTATACATTCCCGTACAATTTCATCTCTTACATCCGAATATGTTATTAAATCCCATCTGGCTTTATCCATAATCTGGGCAGCCATTAATAGTACTGGAGCAGTAATTTCACCAAAATTCAAAGGTTTATTGGATTGAGATTCACCATAGGTGCCTATTAAGTTCAAACAATTGGCCAACGGCAATAAATACTCAAATTGTTGTTGATCTAAATACTGATTCACATGTTTATGAATGACTTTTTTAAGAAATTCTGTCTTATTGTCGGGATAGTATAATGTAAAATAGATTTCACACAAAAGGGCGGGAAAGTAACGTTGCTCCAGGCTGGACAATTCATTAAAAACCGCCAATAGATGAGGTATAAAGTAATTATTCGACAACGGTCTACATTGTTTGACGGTAGTGCAATAATTGGTGATATGTGCCAGATTATGACAAGCCATATCAAAGAACTTTTGCCAAGCCATTTCAGCATTTTCAAATGTCAATAGAAGAAATTGTTGAACATTAAATGTGGAGCAGTCACCATTATATTTATTAAGAAATTCTGTAATCCTAGATGTAATTTCTGGTCGTGTAAAAAGTGATGAGTTGAAGCCATACAGCTTGACTTGATAGTTTAGCACTTCTAGCATTTGTTCGATATTATAGTTTTCTAATACCTTTAAAATCAATTCACTTAACTCCTCATAGTCCTCTGGATCTATGTCCATGTTATCCATATTTGGTTTTATATCTTCATTAGAATCATTTTGATTTTCTTGATAATTGCGCATGATTTCCATTTTGATAAAGTCCAATATTTGCAAGCAGTGTTCAACGGTCATTAACTTGATATTCTGTTTAATAGACTGCAAACATTCCTCATTGCCTAGAGCCACAGTGCGATTAAGCAATTCATCAAACCAAACTTTCCTAATTTTGTATTCTATTTCCCCATTATCGAGTGTGTTTAAAATCTCTCCTATGGTCGCATCACGTATAACCTCTTCCATTGTTTTCGGACGTATTTCAATCACCTTTAGTTGCTGTTGTACATCATGGCCAAATGTTTTATTGCTTATCATTCTCTCACCTACTCTAAAAGCCATTGTACCAATAACTTCTTGAAGATTTTCTTTGTCGCGTAAATCTATTTCCACCCAGTATATGAAAATGTCGATTTTAACCAACATCACTTGAGTTTGCAAAACATTAAGCAAGGCAGTTATAATCTTTAATTGTTGTTCCTTTAAATGTTTCGTTTCTTTGCCAACTTTAGATTTCTTTAGCAATTGGTTACACACATTGTATTCTCGCCAATCTTCTGCTGGATTAGCTTTTTCAGCATTCTCATATACATCAAACGTGTACAACACCAATTGAAGCAAATGTTTTAAAGCAAATCCTGCATATTTATATGATTCTTTTTTTGTAAAGTCTTTAAATTTTTCCGAATCGGGCGTATAAAATAAACGCAACAAATTCATGGCATAATCATAAAGCTTATTATGTATAATACGGGTATCCACATTGTCCATTAGCCTGAGTTCGGAACGTGTTATGGATATAAATATCGATTTTAGTAGTTCTTCAACTTTATCTAAAACTTCAAATGCATCATCGATGTACTTTAGAGAATCTGTGGCCGGCTCAAAATATTGAAAGGTAAACCAACAGGGTGCGCAGGATAACATTTCAATGAAGAATTGATCTAAATGTAATTCCCACACCAATGTGACCAACAGAAACTTGGGCATTAATGGACAAATCTCTAATACATGTACCAGTTCGGGGTCATCTTTCAGATTGTACTTATATGTAGCATCTGTGTTTATCATTAGAAACATTAAAATTTTTCTTAATTTTCGCAATTTCGCTATATCTGGTATAGGTTTTTTGTTTTCATTATCCACTAATTCTCGTTCCACAAAATATTCTTGCAGACGTCTTACCAATTCATTTATAAACGATTCATTACCTGCCATTTTAAAACATTTGATTAGATTATTTTAAAAATTTTAAACTTATTAAAATTAATGGCTTACCTCCTCGAAAATATAATTTATTAAAGGGTTTTAATTGTTTGTTACAATATTCCATTATGGACTTGATGCCATCAAATTCATCACAGTATTCCATCGCTGTTTCAGTTTTTAATATATCTAATGTTTTGAATAAATCACGCATTTGTGTTTTTTCTATACAATTTTAGATAATACTTCCAGTTATTATAATTATCTTGCAAAAATTAAAATTTGTAAAAAATTAGACTTCCTAACTTTTGTATTTTTGGTACAACATGTAAACCACAGAGCATGGTGTAACTATACAAGGTGAGTGCAGTAGCACAGCTGACTGGCTTTGTTTACAATTTACTTATGTCAAAAGTAATACATTTTCAAGCATTTTTGACAGTATTTGACCCGACAATATGCCTGTTGTTTCTGTATTGTGTTGTATTTGTTGCCGATTTGCACTCACCTTGCATAGTTACCCCATGCCACAGAGTAAACAGCAACTGTTATTCCGGCATTGCAAGCAGTGTTGTTATTTCAGCGATTTTTCATAGCGAAATAGTGAAAGATGTGACTGAATTAAATTTTATATAGCATATAAATTAATTATGTTTTGTATGCCAACGAAATTTCATAAACTTTAGATCAAGGCATCGTCAATATAATTCACGTCATGATTTAAAAAATGTATTATATGATTTATTTGGTAGACTATGTGGGGGATATTATGATCTCAGAATATGTTAAGCCATTATAGAAAAGAATATGGTGAAACATTGTATTTAAGGAATCAAACTGTATTAGAATGTTCATTTACTGTACGGAAAACAAATAGATTTTTTACTATTTATATCTAGTAGTTTTTACTGAAAAATGGTTATATACTCTGTGTAATCATAACACTGTCTGTAATGTATTAAAAATGAACTCTTAACTAGTTTTTCGCAAAACAATAACCCTGTTTTTACGCATTTCCCCAAACACCGGTTTTTATTGCGATGTTTGTTTTGATTCTAATTGTTGTGTAAATGTTGGCAAGGTGTGTAAACAAATTGAAAAAATAAGAATTTTTCCTTGCAAGGGCATCAAACATTGTGTTTTTGACATAGATTAAGACGTTTTTGTTTTGTGAATATAACGCTTTAAAACATTGTTTAAAATGTACTGAAATAATGAAACATTAAATAAAAGAACAACACAACACAATAGAAATGAGTGAAGAGTTTGAATTAAATGCATTACAAAATGGTGCAGATGAAATAATAACAACAAACAGCAGCAATACGAAGGCAGAATATTTAATACGACAATTAAATGCAACTAATTTTAAGAAATTGGCCTTATTTGTAGTAATAGGCTTTATAGTATATCATGGCATACTTAACTGGCAATATGGTAAGTATGGGATTAAGATATGTTAAAATCAATTTCATGCATAGGTGCGTTCTTTACAGGCAGCGACTCCTGCCAATGGCTTTTATCCAAAGGACGTTTTAAAGGCGATAATGAATGGCAACCTTATGGCTGCATGATCCACAAGTACACGCAAACGTAAGTAATTTATATATTTATTAAAAAAACTAGTTTAAATAAAACTAATTTGTTTTTATGTGGTTAAGAACAAATAATGAGTCATTTTTTGTGTGATTCCATTAAAATTTGTCGTACTGCTGATAACCACATAGTTGCTTTGTTAATGGCTGTTCTTTGATTAATAAACACAATAATTTTTTTGTTTAATAATAATATAATTAAATGATGACCGCATGAGCTTTTCTGATAAGACAATTTCTATTTTGGTCAATACAATTTCTTTTATAAATTTTGGCGCAAAAATTATAGGATTTTATGTCTGTATTTTTTAAACCACATTGTCGAGATAAATAAATGGTTCATCGAAAAGATTTATCAGTACAAGTTATTTTTAATTTAATTTAAAAACTATTTAAATTTAAATTAATTTTTTGACAATGTTGAAAACATATTTATTAATGGAATTTTACATAACGTTTTTTATTTTTAAAATAGCGACACTCGACGTTGTTTGCGCTACTTGGCTTTTTGGAGCTATAAAAATCACTTTGTATTCATAGGTGACTATTCAATCCATCAATTGTACAAACAATTTATCAATGACTTACATCCTAGTGATGACGACAATGGTTCTATGCTGCTACAACCACCCATCGACACTGAATTCGAGGATCGTAAATTGAACATGAGGGCCACCTACATATTTGCCAATGAAGTATCTGATTTTCTGCTCGAATCACTCACAAAATTCGAAGACACCAAAGAAGTGCGCGCAGTTTTTGTTGTCGGTTTTACACATCGTAACTTCTTGAACGGCAATGTGACCGAAGAACTTTTAAAACAATACTCTATTAATTTAACACGTCTCGTGGTGCCATTTGATCGTTTAGTTACACAAAAATCCAAAGTTTTATGGAAATTACAAGATCGCGTTAATGAAGAGAAATTACCCGAAATGTGGAAATTAGTGAAAAATGAAGATATTGATCGTTTAAATCGTGTCGCGCGTACGGTATTCCGTTATACAGATGCCACAATTTGGGAATCGGCTTGGCATATATCAAACGGTCTGGTCAATAGTGCTGTCGATGGCTATAAGTTGTGTTCCTTGGGTTTGCGCCACTATGTACAATTGATGTTGAATATGTATTGTAATGATTATATGAATTACAATGATGGCAGTTGCTGTAGTAGTGCCGAACCGTATACACTTTTGCAGATTGTTACGTATGCAGTGTTTGGAGTGTGGTAAGTTGATAACATTTTTTAATGATTTGATTTTATTTTCAGTTGGAAGTTTTATTTAATGAAATCTGTTCAGTTTTTTAAGTTCTTGGCATATCTACATAACTATTAAATTTTATTGCTAAAGTAAATGGTTCAAAATATCACATTTTTGTCAATGGTATAAAAAAAATGTATTGATGAAATCTTTCATACTAATTAGACATTTACAATTTATTGTTTTTTTTTACTAATTCAAACTAAATATTGTTTAAAGACATGTGGCAACTTATTGTGTACATAAGCCGATTCCAGCAAATGTTTAAAGGAAACATAAGATTAATTTTATAACAAAATTTCTTCTCTCCTTCCCATTTTAGCATAATTCTAAGCTGCGGCATTTTTCTTAGACGTTGGCTGCTAAATTTACGCGGTCATACTTTGTACTCACCGCTGCAACCACAACGTCATGATCTATACACAGCGACTTTGACATCATCAGCTACAAACGGTTCCTCTTCGTTACGTTTAGCCGGCTTGGACTATACCACACCCATAGTGGCCATGGCTATGCTGGGTATTATAATGGCCTATTTTTATCTATGCGACCGTACAAACTTCTTTATGAAAGAAAATAAGTACTACTCTGAATTTAGCTTTTGGATACCGGTAGGTTATGTTTTTGCCCTTGGTCTCTTTTTTACCGAGGATTCCAAATTCACCAAAGTCCTTAATCGTGATCAATCGGATGAGCTAAAGGGTTGGATTTTATTGGTGGTGTTGATTTATTATGTGACAGGTGCACATAGAGTATTGCCCATTCATATGCATATTAAATTATTGTTAAGTGGCTACCTGTTTCATACGGGCTATACACACTTCTCCTATATGTGGCAAACCGGCAACTCGGGTTTTGTTAGATTTTTCCAAGTTATATTTCGTTTGAATTTCATGACAGTAATTTTGTGCTTTTGCATGAATCGCCCCTATCAGTTCTATTACTTTGTGCCTCTGTTGTCATTTTGGATGTGTGTTGTGTATTTTTTACTCTCACTACCGCCTCGTATAACTGCCCAATCAGTGGAGTCAAATCCTTTGCATTATTTGTATTTGGTGGGAAAATTTGTGGGTTGCTTTAGTGTAGTCACCATATTGTTTATGTCGGAGGTATTTTTCGAGAGGATCTTTGTTACACGACCTTGGAAGGCTCTGTTCGTCACCACTGACGACGACATACACGAGTGGTGGCATCAATGGAAACTGGATCGTTATACGGTCATGTTTGGCATGATAGCCGCCGCCTGCTTTCATATAGCCCAAAAATACAGTATATTCGATGATAATAATCATGGCAATCTATTTTCCCGCAGAACTTCTATAACTGTAACTCTGCTTGCGCTCCTGGGAGTGGGTTTCTACACGGCCTTTTCCTTTCTATGTCGCAATGAACAAAACTGTGAGGAGATCCACTCTTATATAGTCTTTATACCCATAGTGGGTTATATTATCTTACGAAACATATCCGGCATGTTACGTACTCGTTACTCTACATTCTTTGCCTGGTTCGGTCGCATCTCATTAGAGCTGTTTATCTGTCAATATCACATATGGTTGGCAGCAGATCGCCACGGAGTTTTAGTTTTACTTCCTGGATTTCCTACTCTAAATATGATTATTACTTCGTTTATATTTGTATGTGCCTCACACGAGGTGCATCGTATTACTCAAATCTTACTGCCTTTTGCAGTGCCCAATGACTGGAAATTAGTTACACGAAATTTTATAATATTTCTTATAATCCTTATACCAATAGCTCATTCCGATGGCATGTTCTAAGAGGAGCGAGTGTTTTTATTTTTGTTTTGGTTTTCCTTAACGAGTTTTGTTTTAGAATAATTTATAAATTATGTATTTATTTTGTAATCTGTTCGATTTCATTTTGGAAACTGTAGCAGTGATTAAAAAAACAAAAGTTTTAGATTTTTAAATGGTCTTTAAAATACTACATATTTTTTTGAATTTAATTAAAAAATAATTGTATTTCAGAAGCTTCTAATTATATTTTAGAAATTTCCAATTGTATATGAGAATGTCATGGTGTAACTATACACAGTGAGTGCAGTAGCACAGCTGACTGACTTTGTTTACAATTTACTTATATCAAAATTAATATTTTTACAAGTGTTTTTGTTAGTAGTATATTATTTTACACAAACAAAATGGCTGTTGTTTCTGTGTTGTGTTGTATTTGTTGCCAATTTGCACTCACCTTGTATAATTACACCATGATTTGAGGTTTCTGATATGTAATTCGGAATTTCAGAAACACAGTTGGATACTTCTGAAAAACTTTTGAAATAGTGTAGTAATATTTATGTTTAAATACCTGACTTGAATTTATTTACTTTTATTACTTTATTAATTATTACAATTATTCAATTCACAACTAATGTTGTAGTGTCGTATGTCGTCAAAATTCATAATAGTTGTAGAAATGGAATTGGTAATGTGTAAATAAATATTTTGTACAACACATACGATATTTTTACATATATTTTCCGATTGTTGTATGAAAATTTAAGTGTTGTTAAAATATGTACATATCTCAACATAAAAATTACTAATTTTAGTTTAAAAAATAACCAAACGATAACACTTAAATCAGAAACTGATCGACAAATTTAAAACAAGAAAATTAAATTAATTAACACGAAATGTTAATAATGGATATTGATGAAAATACTACGGTAGATTACATTTTGGAAATTATTAATATTTTATGTTTCGTAGGTATATTTGCTTTTAAAATATTTTTCTTTTGTCATTTTGAAGTTTTGACAACATAAACATACAACTTTTCTCAAAATGGTGTTCACAATCAGATAGTTGTATCATACAATGTACAACAAACAACATTATTTGTGATTTGAATGAATATTATTTTAAAATTTCATCTATGCATTGTTTTTAATAAGAAACTTGTTTCGATATCACATTTTTTCAAAAGAAATGTCTTGATCGACGTTGTTACAACAAACGGTTCGGCGAGAAGCCGCTCAGAAAGTAAATCATTTGGTTCCATGTGGCCACAATGGGAACACAATGAGCCACGGCTTTATTCGTGCGATTTAGTTTTTGCAAAAAGGCACACCTCCAGAACTGGCTGTAAAGAAGCATAGCGGAGCTAGCACACACTATTTTGAAAGGTTATGGAGCCAGTTGTGCAATCAATGATTTTTTGTTTGAAATTTTCATCCTTACAACTAGTTCTAAAGAAGTAAAAATAACACACATTTTTAGGAACAGATCTAGTACTAGTTTTTTATATTTTTATTTATTTTTCCGTTTTTGTTGTAACAACAGTGGTTGCTGACATGCCAGCTTTTGGCCGCGGCAACTCGAGTCATTTAGGTGCGAAGATCCAGATGTGTAGTTACTTTTTACAGCTGCCATTGCATAAGATGATTCAGAACGTTTAGAATAAAAATTAGTTCTAGACATATGAAAATACACTATTGTGATTCGAAAATACTTCTATATGGTTTTTAAGGAACCAGTCAAAAGTTCTTCCCGAACTAATAAGTATTATATAGAACTAGTCTGGCAACAATGCCAATGTGCCAAAGAACTGGTTCCTTTAAAACCCTATAGAAGTATTTTCGAATCACAATAGAATATTTTCGATTGTTTAGAACTTAGAATTTACCTATGTCAAAGGTAATACCTTTTGACAGTAGTACATTATATAACACAAACAAAATGCATGTTGTTTTTGTATTGTGTTGTATTTGTTGCCGATTTGCACTCAGCTTATATAATTACACTATGTACTAAACATTCTGAAAATGTTTCAGGGAAATATGTTTTTATGTCTGGAACATTGTTTAATTGTAAAATTTACGGTTTTTTTTTACAAAATTAAACAAAAACTATCCGTTTTGTTACAAAATAAAGAAAAGTATAACAATTAAAAAATATTCTTTTTAAAATGCATTTGACATTTATACAAATGTAATAAATGCTAAACAGTTCGGTTTAGTAGAAATTGATACATACATACATTCATATGTACATATATATTTGGCAGTATAACAATTCTGAAAATGATCATAACATTTACTTGCATATAACAGTATTTGTGTGTATTTTATTTAAAATAATCTCAAAAATACTAAAATTTATTTATTAAATTTACATATTTAAAAACAACTGCATTGTATAGTTAAAAAATGAAATTGAACACAGTTTTCAACATATCTTTTGTTTAGCGCTTATTTTTCGTTACTAAAACACTTAAACAATAATGTGTTTTTGTTAAATTAAACTTTATATAGAATTAAAGCAAAAAAAAAAAAAATATATCAAATAAAAACATAAACATTTTCTTAACAAGCTTAAAATTAGTATTATGAAATAACTAAATACATAATAATTAATTATAAATTTCAGTCAATTTAGTCTATAGAAAGTTCTAAACTCTAGTAGTCTATGAATTAATATATAAAAATATGAATTATTCTTTGGTTTTTTATCTGTATATTTTCGCTTTAGTTTAACACTTAATTATTTTGTATTAATTGTATTTTTTTGTACTTATTAATTTCTTTATTGTTTTTTTTTAGTTTTTCTCTTAATTTTGCTTGACTCAAGCACAAGTTAATAATGTTTATATAAAAAGAAAACGAAAAAATTACGAACAATAAAATAAAAAAACTCAACAACTAAATCAATTCATTTGTAAGAGAACAATCATCTTTATAACAAGATCTCAAGATTTCCTTGAAGAGAAGCAAGATCTCTACAATCATTTACATAATTAAGAATTCATATCAAACCATTTCATAATCATCACATAATTAGGGTAAGTGTTTTTCAATTACTTGTAACGTATACATCTAATTTTAAAAACTTATTTAAAAGTAAACCTGAAAATAAAAAGAAAAAAATGCAACAACTAATTTTTGTTAAGAGTATGGTTAATGATCTCTTTTTATACAAAATTTGGGAGAGCACTTTATTGATTTGATTCAGAAATTATGCACTAATTTTTTGTTAGTGTTTCATAACTATAATTCTAGTAAAAAAGTATAAATGCTATATAATTTTATTATACAATTTTGAATAATTTACTATAAAATGCGCGTAGTACGTACCTTTGTGATAAAAAGAAACCGGTCACATGTTGTACTAACAAATTTTGCAACAAATCCGGGTTAGTGGCGGACCGAAAGAAGTTTACCGAGCGGCACAATCTCAAAATTATAAGCTGTGCCAGCACCACTATGAATCTCCAAAAAAATCTTGGTCAGATAAAAGTATCCAAACAAATTTCATCACAAATGAGTAATAAATGAAGTAACAAATGAGTAAATAATGAATGAATAATTAGTCATAGCTCCCACTATTATTATTAAGTGAGGCCTCATGCACTACGACCTATGAGATCTTTTGTGCAGCCTTGAAGTTTCATCATGTTAGATTTAGGCTGTGTATAAAGCCAATCTTTTAGATGAGAGATCAAATACATCCGCTGGGGCCATAAAGGCCCTTCCGAGCCATCTTGTTCTGCGCATTGCCAGCAGTCGCAAAGAATATGTTCAGAGGTTTCGGCTTCAAGTTCACAAAACCTACACTGTTCATTCGCAACATTACCTAAAGTAAATTGGAGATACCTAAAGCCACCGTGTCCTGTGAATAATCCAGTAAGTAAACTCAATTCACCCTTTCCGAGCGATAGCAACAATTGAGATCTTCGTTTAGACAGAGTAATAAACCTTTTGGACTGTCTAAGTCCTGCTAGGTTGTTCCAAAATCGGGAAATTTTCGATTCTACCCAAGAACTAATTCGTTCCATAGTCTATCCACGTGGAATGCCAAAGAATGGTTCCGGGCCTATGAATGGGCGTCGATCACCTCTATTGGCCAAGCAATCAGCACGTTCATTACCAGCATGGCCTTATTTCATATGAAGATAAGGCTCTGAGAGCAGCTTGGCTATCAGACATTATAAAAATCCTATTATGCGTAACATATAAGGATGGCATAAATTTCTGCCTGAAATATAGATGGGAATGTACCCATTGGGATTCCCCTTTGAAAACTGGGCCCATATATGCCAGCCCCAGTGTCACTATTAGCCTGTTTGGAACCATCGGTAAACCACACTTGATCGGCATTAGTCTGCCACCATGTCTGATTTAACCATTCATTCCTTTTAGGTATAAGGACGTTAAACCTTCTATTTAACACCAGAGTCTTTGACATATAATCTGATACTGCAATACAAGGATCATTCGCAAAAATACCTAGTATGCTAATGTGCCTAACCAGATCTCCCGGCAATAGACGGGATATCTCCGGTAGTCTGGATGCACTCCTATAGGCCTCCTCCATTATCAATAAATATAGGGGTGGGATATGTAGGATTGCACCCAGAGCATGAGTGGGGCAGGTCTTCATGGACCCAGTAATAGAAATACAGATGAGCCGATAGACCTTGTCAAGTTGCGATCTAGCAGTCAGCCTCAACTTTTTTCCACCATGCCAAAGCAGCGTATGTTATTATTGGTCTAATAATTGTAATAAACGATCAGTAAATCATCTTCGGTCTTAACCCCCACGTTTTACCAAAAAGTCGCTGGCAGGCATATAATGCTCTAGTAGCTCTTTTGATAGTGTTGGATAAGTGAGAATTCCAAGTGAGAGTACTATCAAGTATAACCCCAAGATATTTTACTTCCTTAGAAAACCCGATAGATGAGCCATTCAATGTAGGCTCTATGAGTCTAATAGCTCTACGTTTTGTAAATGACACAATAATTGTTTTGGCACCAAGCACCACTTTTTAGGCGCTTTTAAAATAAAACACGTCCGCTTCTTTCGACAACAAGTTTATTAATCCCATGTTCTTTCCAGTTGATCTAGCTTATTCTCTAAATTTGTATGCAACTTATTAGCTACGTTTGTATTACATAAGATGAAAAGAGACAGATATATATACAATATGAAAGTTCTAGAACAAATTTATATGTAAATAAAAACCGTTATCCTTAAATACATAATACAATAGTACATTGAGAGAAATATAAATATAAAGAAAAATCAATTATGTGGTACACTGCAAATAAAAGTAATATAACATAACAATATATAAAATAACAAAACTACACCTAACTACTACAATTCGGCCATCCTGCCTATGAGATCCCCTGATCTCATATTATTTACATGACCTTTCGCGTCCTCTAAACCATGGTCGCATATTAGCGGCAGCCCACACACCTTTGTAAGGCGTGCGAGACTGTTGAAAACCGTCTACATCTTCAATCAAATAACGATCGTTTTTTAAAATCTTGGATATCTTATATGGACCTTTATATTTTGGAATCAATTTGCGGGATATTCCAGCCGTAGAATCAAAATTTTTCACCAATACGTATTCTCCGTCCTTATAAACCTTCGGTTCTTTTCTCCGCTTATTAAAATACCCCTCGTTATATTCCTGTACCTTTTTCTGCCTCTCAAATGCCCTAGACCTGATTCCGTCGTGATCGTCTCTAGTAAATGTGTTAACGTCCTCAAGACAGTCTTTCAAAGGATCAACAATTTTTCCCTTCTGATCCGTACCAAACAACATAACACTCGGGTGCTCCCCAATAGATCTATGAACCGTATTGTTCAAGGTGTACTCGACTTGTTCAATTACATGATCCCAAAATACTGCCTTTTCAACATCAACTAGTTTCGCCAACATCGGCCCTATCGACCTATTGACCCTCTCGACCTGACCGTTCGCTTGGGGTGAACCCGTAGCTATTAAAGTGTGAACAATATTATTTTCCCTTAAAAACTCTGCAAAG